>CM042151.1:78733853-78985324 GCA_023376005.1 Doryteuthis pealeii | reverse complement strand
AGAGAGAGATGTTAATTCCAACAAGATTTTTATTACAACTGAACGTTTATGAAAGGCGGAAAAATGCTGGCAGAAGTAGGTGGAGTTTGAGCTCCTGCTGATGTCACATTAAATATATTTATTAAGAGAAATATGAGCTTTTAATATTCAACAGTAGGAATGAAGGGGTAGTCTATTTTCCTCAGAGTTCCAGAACTGGAGCCTCTCCATCAGATGCAATTTAGTGCAATACCCAGGACACCCCTTTTTTTGAGGGAGGGGGTCCCACATCTCTACAGAGCAAACTGTCAGCATATTCTAAGCCTTGTCAATAGGGCGGGTTTTATATTCATTTGTTTACTGTTTGGACAAAAATTAGAAAGTTTTCAATTATGACAATTTTAAGAGTGTGAAATTACGATAGTTCATTTGATTGTAATTATGTTTTTGATATTATCTAACGTTCAGCTGTTACATATCTGAATTGATTAAATTACGAGAACATAAGATAGATGTCATATATTCAAATTGAATAAATTAAGACATTGACTATCGATTATCTCCCTTGCTGGATTTTTTCTCTCTTTGAAATGCAACAAATCTACAATTTTAAAAGTAGTAAATATAACATTAAAATTATTGTTGTCATTTTTCACTTCCTTGAACGTTTTATTGAATGTAATGATGAAATTTCAACAAAAGAAAGAGGTAAGTGTTACAGTCAATGAATTTCATTGAGTACATTTTTTATAGTGTATCACAACGACGTAATTCTAATTTTGATTAATTATTATCCTTACTTTTTGTCTGTAATATTTGTTTAAATTTCCTTTAATTATTTCTAAAGAAAATTTGTAGTCAATCTAAACGCATATTTATTCGTACTTTGGGTAATTGGGAATATTTTCACGGAATCTAAGTGGGATATGGACACTTCGTTTCTTTACATACTTTTATTTTACCATACCTCATATTGTAATATCTATTTCTTTAATTTTAGTTATTTTAGTATTTTAGAGTAACACAAACATTAAATATTACAGATATCAACAGATCCCAGAATAACATTTAATACAAATTGTGTTCGTTCATTGTTAGTTAATTAATCTCAAGTCTTATAAAACAATCGTCTAGCGACTTAAAATCATCGAATGAAAATATATCCACTTTATTGTAAGAAATTATAAAGTGAGTATATTTCAGATTTAGAGACTAATCTTGTTAATTAAAAACATATTTGAGTATATTTTAAGTTCTTGTGACACTTGAATTAATTATTAGCTACACAGAATGGAGATAAACTGTTACATTACAAAGTGTGTTATTTGCATTTACATGAAAATGTTTGTAGTAGATTATTAATCTTTTTTTTTTAAAAACCTAAGACTTTATGTTTTTATTTAGAATGTCAAAAGTTTTTTACATTTATATCAAACTCTTTCTGTTAATTTTCTAACAGTGAATGTCAAAGTCTGTTGGAAGGAATTCGCTCTTACGCTAAACGGTGACTGGTGAAATTAAGTTCTTTTTAATTCAAGTGTTTTTCAATCATTTAAGAAAATACGATTTAGATTTAGTGATATGAATTTAATTAATTTATTGATTTACTTATTTTTATATATAAATTTACCACTTATCAGTTACAAGTATAATTTATTTAATTTTTTCGTAAGTTTTTTTTTCTGTTTGAAATTAATTAAATAAAACTTTAATTTTAAATATTACATTGCCTTGTCAGAGAGATTTAGAATAAATACACTAGGCACTGCCCAAGTTGCCGTAAAATCCGTATTTTACAAAATAAATTTAACGCCCACTCCAAGTGAAAAGATTTACCAAAAATCAGATTTTATTGAAATTTTCAGTTTTGATTTATCAATGAATGAATTTTATAATGCATCTGTTATTTTATTTTAATGATTACGATATAAAAAATAAAGTAAAAAGTGAAGTCGTCGGAGTGGCTTAAAGTCGTTAGACCAAGGAGATTGTTTTTGCATCTGAGGTGGAGCGCCACACCTATCACCAGCTCCTTACTTTACCGCACAAATCCCTGTGCTACTCATATGCTGAGTTGGCGAGGGCTTGGTATCAAACCCAGAACCTTGCAGTTCTACCAACTGAGCCAAACACATCCCTAGTAATTGTACAAAAATATTGAGCTACTTTCACAACAAATTTGTAACTTCAAGTTTTTCAGCTTGCTACTTTAAGATCGGGAAACATTGCACTAGAAATGTATTATGAAATGTTTTGCTGAAATGTTAAGTTCTTGTAGATTTAAACTTAAATGTTTCAGCATTCTTTGCTTTTAATATTTTTTTCTTCTCATTCAGGAATTTTTACTGTGAACATAGGAATATAACATGAAGACTCCTTTTACTGCCTACTGGTCTTGAAGAAAGGGATGACATAATGCTTCTTTACTGATGTCATTAAGTTTATTTAATAAACACTGTGAAACTGTACAAGGAAAAACAAATAACATTCAATAAAAGAACAACAGCAAATACTTTTCAAAGAAATAGAAAATCCTCAAAGAAATGTGAGAGCGTTTACTGTGTTGCCTGTCCTGACCAGTGAGATAAAAACTAAAGAGTTCATAAATGACTTCTCCTTACCCTTTTCTGGTTAGGGTTCATAGACCGCAGAAACTAATAGTCGGCACAAAATGGGATTAATAAAACCAATTAAACTACTCTAAATTGGATACTGTGGTTGTAGTTAATGTTATAGACAAAAAAAACCAACTATATAAAAATAAGATATAATTAAGTGGTCACTTTAGCAGCAGTTACAACTCCTATAAATATTGGTAAGACTGTTTGAACTACTGGTTGGAAATTGTTCTGATTAAAAAAAAAAAATTTTAAAAATGAGCAAATACTCAGAGGAAAAACCGTTTTCTTGTGAAATTTGTGGATTTGCTTTTTCAAAGAATTATAAATTAAAAATACACATGAGAATACACACAGGAGAGAAGCCATATTGTTGTGAAGTTTGTGGCTCTTCGTTTTCAACAACTTCAAATTTAAAGAAGCATTTACGAACACACACTGGAGAAAAACCATATTCCTGTGAAGTATGTGCATCTGCATTTTCAAGTAGTTCAGCTTTAAAAGACCATATGCGAATACATACGGGTGAAAAACCTTACTCTTGTGAAATTTGTGGATCTGCATTTTCCCAGAGTTCACATTTAAAATTACATGTACAAAGACACAGTGGAGACAGACCTTTTTCTTGTGAACTCTGTAAATTGACATTTTGTCAGAATGCACTGTTAAAACAACATATGCTGACACACACTGGAGAGAAACCGTTTACATGCAAAGTTTGTAAGTCTGCCTTTTCTAGAAGCTATCATTTAAAACAACACATGCGGATACACACAGGAGAGAAACCCTATGCCTGTGAAGTTTGTGGATTTGCATTTTACAGCAGTTCAAATTTAAAAGAACACATGCGAAAACATACTGGTGAGAAACCGTATTCTTGCAAAATTTGTGGATCTGCATTTTCGGTCAGTTCAACTTTAAAACGACATATGCGAACCCATAAAGAAATGAAGGAATTCTCTTGCAAAATCTGTTCTTTCACATCTGCAGACAGTTCTCAGTTACAGAAACATATGCAGACACACTCTGGAGAAAATTCCTTTTCATGTGAAGTTTGTGGATCTACATATTCAGATAGTTCAGCATTAAAACTGCACATGAGATTACTGACTGGAGAGAAGCCATTTCTTTGTGAAGTTTGTGGATCTGCATTCTCAAAAAACACAGAATAAAAAATAAAGACATATACATTGTTCTGAGGCATTGTCTGCTAGTGCATAAATGATGGTGGTCTATGGTAAATTACCCGGTGACAGTTAATAACCTTGAAGGCACACAATTGGGCGTCTAGAAAATAAGTTTTAGTTTAGTTAGAGATGTGAGCTGGCACCCTAGGAGAGAAGATGTTTCTTAGGGTTCGCAACTCACCCGCAGCAGAATCATGAGCTGGGGAAATAAAGTGTTATTATTAAGAAACGTCTTGTTGTTAATTAAATGTCAAAACAAGCAATGTCCAGCCCTGTAAGAAAAACTAACAAGAAAATCACCCCCCCCCCCCCCAGCAGAAGCCCTGAATAGAAGTCAGCCCAGAGAAGATGGTGGCCAATGTAGAAGCAGTTAGCAGGAACCAGCAATAAGCAGAAGTTACATTGTAAGACCACCATTGAGAATACAACATAAATAACTAAGGGAATTGTGATGTTGATGGTGATGTAGTTTCGGTTACAGACACACACAGAATCTCAAATATGATAAGACATGCAGCAGCAAAAAAAAAGAATAAGAGAAAAAAAACAACAAACAAACAATTGAATTAAAGCACTTTGATACATCATCATCATATTCTTTTGTTCATTGGATTTGCAATTTTTTTAATATCCAAATTATCGTCTAAAATTTCATTAAATGTGTTGTTGATTTGAGAGTCTCTCTGATGTTCATCTTTTATTTTTAAGTTTCAACATGTTTCACTGATATATTTTATTCACTAATTGTATAATGAAGGGAAAGTACATTTTTTGTTTATTATTGTCTTGTGGTAAGAAAGAAAGAGATACCAAGTCTTCTCAGCTTTTATTACATTTGGAAGCGAGTCTGGGATATGGATTTGTGGGTTATAAAGCCAGTTGTCTGGATTACTATTCATCACTAATACTAACCTCAATTATCCACTCATTTTAAAATACATCTTTCAAGCTCATTTTTCTATTTAACACATAGATGAGGCCTTAACAGTTACTCCCATTTGGGGTCAGAATGGACTAGTGAGTAATGGTGGGGAAGGGATACTCAATATTCCTCAGGGATCCAAATTTGGAATTTCACAATCAGGTAGAGTTTAAAGACGTACTCAGGACAGTATGACCCTCAGCCACCACCTTCTAGTACATATATGATAAAAAGGGATGTGGTAATTGCATTTCACTTAGCACTAATACCCTTGGGAAAGGTATGAATCCTACTCTCCCTCCAGCTATGGATAAATAGCAGGGCAGACTGGGCTCTTTAACCTTGATTAGGCAACCAGTCTAGGAGAAGGAAAACTCTGAATTCAAACCTGTTAAACTTCACTTAAGAAATTGACCTTGTGTCACATCCTGCTTGTGTGGAGGGGTTGGTAAATATATATATGATAAAAAGGGGGGCACCTTACTTTGTGTCATAGTTAGCAGGCTGTATTTGTAGACCATTGTTAGTGAGTTCGATTCTCACTGAGAGTCCCATACATCTGGCCTTGTGCCAAATCTAAGCTAGGATTGATAGATAACTAAAAAACAGGTTGGTGGTTTGTCATAAAGACAATAGGGTTATTTATATCGGTATATATATATATATATTTACCAACCCCTCCGCACGAGCAGGATGTGACACAAGGTCAATTTCTTAAGTGGGGTTTAACAGGTTTGAAATCAGAGTTCCCCTTTTCCTAGACTGGTTGCCTAACCAAGGTTAAAGAGCCCAGTCTACCCTACTATTCATCCATAGCTGGAGGGAGAGTAGGATTCATACTTTTCCCAAGGGTATTAGCGCTATGTGAAATGCAATTACCACATCCAGGATTTGAACTCTGGGCGACGAGTCCATTTCCCATGACTTTAACCATTTCACCATGCGCTTCCCACATTATTATCCACTTCACCTTGTTCCTTAATTCTCTGTTGGATCATTGTCTTTTCTTTTACCTCTGTGATTTGGTATAGTATTCATAATACTCAGATGAGCCCATTCAATACTTAATTGGGTTTCCACTTAAGCAACAGCAGGTAATGTAAGCAAATTGAGTCATTTGTTTATGAAAAAGGACTTGATTCAGCATTAAATGATCCGAAATGGTTGATATGCCATAAAACAAAATCACTAAACCTAACCAAACTTTATACTACTTAGCAGTGGGTGAGAAAACAATGGCTTCTAAGAAAAACATGGTGTGAGGAGAATAAAGGGTGAGAAACAGATTACACCAAAACAAAAACGTATGTGAATTCAGCAAAGTGTGACGATATTTCACAATCTACATGCTCATAATACTGGGAGCTTCACTTAGTTGGGTGAGATCGGCCAGCAGGTGATTACTTGAGATTTTGATTTGCATCAAGTGCTCAGTGCGTCTGACCTTGTGCTAAACTCAGATAGTATACCATTGTGAGTTCAATTCTCACTGCATACTTGATTTTGTCAAAAAAAAAAGCATAACAAGTTCCAATACGGTCACTGGATCGTAACCTTTTGAATTCAAACAAAAATGGAGCTGAAGACAAAGAATAACTAATGCAATATATATATATATATATATATATATATATATATATATATGAAAACATAAAATTCCAGAAATTTTGAATCACACAAAACATAAACATAACCTGAACACCAAGCACTATTTAGCTTCAATGCACACAGATGAAATCATAGTTTTTATTGTTAGTTTTTATATTTATCCTATTTAAAATGAATAACTATTAAAAAAATTTTTTAATTTATTTATTTATTTAAATTTAGTAATGTAGTTCTAACAGGAATCTATTTCAAGTTGTTTTGGTATTGAATCTGACAAAAATGGAATGATTTGTATATATATATATAGATAGATAGATAAAAGGATATGGAAACAACACAATATGCTGTTAAAGTGAAAACATTTTATATTATGTTTTCACTTTAACAGCATATTGTGTTGTTTTCATATCCTTTTATCTATACTCATACCATTGGATTCATTTCCTTTCTCTTAACACATATATATATATGCAAAAGACCACTAACTTTATTGAAAATAAAAAAAAAAAATTTTTCAATAAAGTTAGCGGTCTGATGAAATGCATAGGTATACTCAGATATTTGTGAGCAGAAATAGATCTATAACTGCAAAATGGCCAAGGTTTAAGTCTTTTTCTTTACCAATTATACTGCTCTGTTCAATTAAATTGAGCATCGCGCTCTCTACTTGAACCTGAATTACTCTAACATTCCGCTGTTAGAAGAAAGGTCCAGCTTAGAATCATCCTAATAGCAACTTACCTGGTAACCCATCTACATATATATATATATAGATTGCTTTGAGCGTTAAGTCCTTTTAAAACTTGAATGAGAATTAAGTCCTTTTATTCTTTTTCTGAGAAGAAGCTTGTAAACAAAGGCAGCCATCTTTGATTCAACATAATTTTTATGGAGAAAACACGACACTTTTCAAATTCATTTTAATGCATGAATTAATGCTCAAAATATCATGTCTTTTTAATAACAATTAAATTCTTTTCAAATAATGCACAAGTACAATTTGATGGTAGGAATTTGGTCACTTAATGTTCAAGATTACCAGTTTTTGTTGGCACACCCATTGTGGCATGTCCATGTGTAGATGTTCAGAGGAGAATGTTGCTTATGAGTTCATCCTTACTTCTTCAGCAATGTCCAGTGTGTCTTGTTTCTCTTACTTGGATGGTTTGTATTAGAGATAAGTGGCTGTACAGCTGCTTTTTTGGTGGTGTTGCTTCCAGGACTTGTTCAAGACAGCTGGCAGCATCTTTATGTAGTTACCACCTAGCTTTATCTCCAGGTTTTTTGTGAATGGCCAACTGGTGCAGCTATGCAGCAGCACTGACACAGCTAGGAAGAATTCTTGAATTATCAGAGATCTAATTTTCATATGATCAATGATCTGTCTATAGTGGTCCATACCTTTCCTATGTATATATTGACATCTCTTTCTGTAGATGAGATATTGCTACCTATGTATTTGAACTACTCTACTAATTTGAGCAGCTTGCCATCCAGTGTGGAAATGTCTCCATCTTGTTTAAAATGGTCTGATAAAATGGAGTTCATGTATTTTAAACAATTTTTTTAATAGTGAATAAAGTTGTCTAGGTGGCCTAAAGTCAGTATCAGCCATGCAGCAAGGGAGTCTATACCCTTTTCACTAGCACTAGACCAAGGAGATGGTTTTGGTGTCCAAGGCAGAGCAAAACACCTACCATCAGCTCCTCACTTTACTGCACAGATCTCTGTGTTACTCATGTCCTTAATCAGCACTAGTGAAAAGGGGATAGGCTGTCAAGCTGATACTGACATTGGACCACCCTGACAAATTTACTTTTATTCTTATTATTAAATAATCATCTTTCTTTCTGAAGACATCTCAAAACTCATGCTAAAAATGGGATATTTTAGAATTCAATATTTAAAAAAATCATTTGTTTAAAATTAAATTGTTTTTAAATCTTTGATTTTGTGAAAAAAGGGCCAGATCTTTTATCAGTGTATGAATGTGTTTACTGTAGAATTTAGAAATCAGCAGGCTGTTTAAAGAAAATGTTCTACACACACAACTGAATTGTAGTTTAAGTGACAACAGCTTTCTAAAGAAAGTGGACTGTTAATGGGGAAATACGAAAAAGAAAAGAGCACCTTTTAGAATAATAAAGACACAATTAGGTGAGAACTACTATGCTGGAGAAAGGAGAAGAGCAGTTTAAGTAACAACAGCCTTCTAAAGAAAGTGGACTATTTATGGGGGAAAAAAAAAAAAAAAAAAAAAAAAAGAAAAAGGGCACCTTTTAGAATAATAATGACATAAATAAGAAAGACACAATTTTATGAAATTTTAAGGAAATTCATTTTATTAAAAGATGTTTTTTTTGTTTTTTTTTTACATTTCTTCCTAAAAAAAGAAATTAAGCATTCACTTAGGCTACAAATGTCTACAGATTTTTTTACAAAATGTTTTTAAATGTATTATTACAAACACAAATTCTTCCTTTCCTCTTTTCTCATTTTGGTGAGAACTACTATGCTGGAGTAAGGAGAAGAGCAGTTTAAGTGAAAACAGCCTTCTAAAAGAAAGTGGACTGTTCATGGGGAAACACAAAAAAAAAAAAGAAAAGAAAAGGGTACCTTTTAGAATAGTACAAAAGAGCATGTCGTTAAGGCAAAACACAGAAGAGACAGCTCTACAAAAATGGATTTGTCATGTATAACTGAACTTTGTTGGGGTTTTTTTCTGCTCTTTTTCTATACCACATTTTCTTTTGGACTCCTTACACATGTACTTATGTTGTTCCTTGTATTTGTTATACTTCCAAATTCCTGCTGCCAGCAACATTTGGACTGTCAGAGAGAAGTTACCCACCTATTGAATAAAGACAAGGTCTTCATAGGTCTTACTTTTGCCTGCTTTTTAATTGTAATTTTATTCATTAAAGATATGTTACCATTGGTAAGAATCAAAATTTCAGGCATTGTATATTGATTTTTAATTAGTTTTTGTCTTACTTTTGCCTTCGTTTTTAATAACAAATTTCGGCTGCCGTTATTGTCGGCACCTGACTTGAAAAATCATTGAAAGGCAGTTTATTGCAAAATTAAAATCTAAGTATCTTCCTTCTGAAGTTCAATTTCTAGCATTCATATGCCTAGTACCAGGAAAGATATTTAGTCATGTCCCTAATCACCAAGGACAAATATTGGCACTAGTATATACATGATATACTAACACTGAACACAACAGGGGGAAAGACAAAATAATCTCATGTATCCATACAATAACATTTAACATTTAATATATACATTATACATAACAGTAGTATAAAAGACGAATTATGTCATGTGACACCCCATGAGGCTTCTAATAGACATGCTCTAAGGGAGATAATTATTTATTGTCTCACTACACTGGTTTTGATTGAAACATAATAATAGCATAAACTTAGTGGTAAAATATCTATGCATTACTGAATCCTGTTTTAGAAGTTCTGTTTACATTTTGTCAGCAAAGGGTAAATTATTATACAATGGTTTCTCCCACCAACCTACCAGATGTGGCTAACATTGGGTAGGAATGATTGACAGAGGGCGGGTCAAAATTCAAATCTCCTAGTTATGAGGGAAAATATGAATGTGTTTGAAGAGTCATGTAAGAATCAAAATAGATTCAAAAGAATAGGTCACCCACTCAGCAGTGCTTAGGAGATGCTGACTGTATACACAGCAGAATGGTATACCTTGCTACTCCCACCACCACCAACAAAAAGGGCTGTCCTGGGTATGACACTAAACTATGTCTAATGGTGAGGCTCCAATTCTTGAAATCTGGAGAATGTAGAGTACACCTTCATTGCCATTTCTCCCATATCCACTGACCTGGAATGGTAGTATCTGTTAGGCTCCCATAGGTCTCTTTAAAAATGATTCATATTCGGTAGAAATACTTGATATCATGACTGTAAATTCTTTGTGTTAAAAATTAAAAAGGATGTTAAGAATAGTTACTTGAAGCTCTAATTGTTTACTAAAGATTATTATTAATTGAAACCATATATGTATAAACAAATATCTATCATTAAATAGAAATAATTTCTTTAAACCATATAATTATTAGTATTAGATAGGAATACTTGAAACCATACAACTGTGTGTAAATTATTTGTATTAGATTGGAATACTTGATATCATAGCTTTGTAAATTCTTGTCACCATTGTAGGGGTTTAGTTATGTTGTTCACAGAATCCAGTTGGTAATCCTAGTCTGTAGTAAGTTGGTAATCCTCTATAATATATGTAAGTCAAAGTCTGTAGTGTTTGGTAATCCTAGTCTGCAGTGAGTTAGAAAAACTCTGTAATATATATAAGTCCAAATCAGTAGTGAGTTGGTAATCCTTGTCTGTAGGTTTCCTCTGGTGTCAATCCAAAAGACAAGTCTTGCTGACAGAATGTTCAATTAGCAACTGATTTGAGGACAGTTGCAAACGATCTTAATTGCTTTTTGTCTTTGTCTCTCATTGGTCAATTTTTACTGGAAGTAACTGCTGTTGGGAAAGTTCATAAATAGGAGTGGTGATTTTGTGTACATCTTATACACACAGATGAAGGCGCATGGTGTGATGGTTACAGTCATAGGAAATGGACTTGTCAACCAGAGTTCAAATCCTGGATGAGGCTGTTTGCATTTCACATAGCGCTAATACCCTTGGAAAGATATGAATCCAACTACTCTCCCTCCAGCTATGGGTAGATAGTAGGGCATACTGGGCTCTTTAAGCAAGGCTAGTAACCAGTTTAGGAGAAAGAAAACAGTTCAACTCTGCTTAAGAAATTGACCTTGTGTTACATCCTACTCATGCGGAGGGGTTGGTAAATATACATATACACACAGATAAGTCCAGCAAAATCTGTATCAAAAAAATCTTTAAAAAAATGTAAATGTATTTGTACAATGAACATGATTCCTTAATATAAAATGTCATCCCTTTGCTTTGTTTGCAGTTATTTTAAAGCTGATTTGAATTGGAAACTGTCTCTGCTGCATGCAAAGGGAAAACAGTTTATCATGGAGAGCAATATGAATATGTGAAGCAAGCAGCATTTCATAGGGGGTAGTAAGATAGTTAAGTAAACAGTGATGCTGATACCATTTTAATCTAGTATGTCCTGGTATTTGAATGAGTCTCCAGGAAGTTTTATGGGTCCCAACTAAAATTTCTTAATAAATTATAGGGTTTTTATTTATGAACAATTAAAGCCATCTAACCCCTACCTTGTACCTCATACAGTGTAATTCGTTTCCAAAAGAAATATTGAAATGTATTTACAGTTAGCTGGAAATGGTGGGGGAAGAAAAAAACTGAATGCATGGCTACTAAATTTTTGTATCCATTTAGATTTTTGTGTGTCTGTGATGCAGGACTCGTACCTATCAGCATCTCGAGTATATGTAAGAGCCCATGGTGTAGCATTTCATAGCAACAGAGGCAGTAATATAGTCAAGTATATGTAGGAGCTCATGGTTTGTTTGTGTTGTTTTACGGCATATCAACCTTGTTGGATCATTTAATGCCAGAAAAGTTTTGAAAGATTCATAGCGATAGTTTGGAAGAAAATTTTTTAAGCTCATTTTTTTTGTAAATAATTTTCTATTTAACCCATAGATGGAACTCTAACAGGTACTACCACTCCGGGTCAGAGTGGACCTGGGAGCAATGGTGATGAAAGGGTGCTCCACATTCCCCAAACCTCCAGAATTGGAATCTCACCATCAGTTAGAGTTTAACGTCATACCCAGGACTTGAAGATCCTCAGCCACCACCTTCTAGCACCCATATGATAAAAAGGGTTGGAGCTTGCTATAAGGACAATAGGGTTGGGGCAATCATATAGGTGCTAGGCCTTGAGGTGACCAGCTGATTGATTGGAAGGGGCCTCTCTGACTGCCTGTCTAGCCTAAGTGGAGTGTAGCATGTCATGGACTGCTTATCCACTACGATCACGGGCAACAGGTGGACCCTATGGGAGGGGACTTGAATTGGAACTGTCAGCTGCATGTCAAGGGAAAAGAGTTTATTATTGAGAACAATATGAATGTGAAGCAGGCAGCATTTCATAGCAAGCAGGGCAGTAAGATTGTCAAGTATATTATGTAGGAGGGGGAGTAAGATAATCAAGACTATGTGGGAGCTCATGGTGTAATGGTTATCATTATAGAAAATGGACATGGTAACTGAAGTTCAAATCCTGGAAGAGAGTTTTTTTTCATTTCACATAGTACTAATACCTTTGGGAAAGGTATGTACCCAACTACTCTCTCTTCAGCTATGTGTAAATAGTATTGTAGACAGGGCTCTTTAACCTTGGTATAGCAAACTTTAGGAGAAGGAAAACTCTGAATTCAAACCAAAAAGAGCCTCTCTTCTCATGAGTCAAACCATTTTAGAGCCTCTCCTCTATGTATTCTCTGTTTCTGTAACTATTCACCCTGGGCAGAGCTGGCTCCATCCAATGAATTCACCAGTGGTGAATTTATGAAAAGAGTAACAAGAGAATTCATAAGTGGACCCCAAACCCCACATGCATATCTTGGTCAGGGGGGAGATGCCCTAGTTTGCCAAAGATTTTCCACAGATACAGTGACAAGTACACCAAAAGTTGATGATTCCTGACAATGAAGGCAAAACTGTTTGTATTTCTGCCAGAGCACCTTTGGCGGAGTTATGGCCCTAATACCACCTTGGGTGGCCCTACAGGGAACTTGAGTTCCTGATGGCATGGCTCTGACACTACCAAGTTTACATGGCTCTGCTGTGATGAGGAGAGAGGTTGGACTTTAAAAATAATGCGCTAGATGGCTGTTGAGCAAAGGGCTTCCTCTGCTTTTTACAGGTCTTGTTTTTCATTCTGCAGGGTGTCTTGCTACCCTCCTCACCAGACAAAATCTGTGGGGTTACTAATTTAGTCACTGATGATCCAACTATGTATAAGTCAAACAGACAGCCTTTCATATCAAGAGGAACTGTAGGATATAGAAAGAGAGTCAGATCCTGTCTAAATCAGTCTGAGATGGATCAAATATAGTTTAAGACCTTTTCAGGCATGTTTCTAATAATGGTGAATTGTGTAAAAGTATAAGGATGAGTCAAAAGTTTTGCAATATTTTGGTACATGCTTGTTTGTAATTTGTATATCCCTTTGTGGAGGTATGTGGTGTAGCGGCTAGAGTTGTAGGAAATGGACTGGTCAAGCCGAATTCAAATCCTGGACAAGGCTGTTTGCTTTTAACATAGTGCTAATACCCTTGGGAAAGGTATGAATCCAACTACTCTCCTTCAGCTGTGGGTAAATAAGTAGGACTGACTGGGCTCTTTAATCTTGACTAGGTAACAAGTCTGGAAGGAAAACTCTGAATTCACACCTGTTAAACTCCACACAAGAAATTGACCTTGTGTCACATCCTGCTCATCTGGTGGGGGGGGGGAGCAGTTCAAGTCATGGAAGTTAGCCACCATGACTGGTAGTATCATGGTAATTGGTGCACTGATCACGTGTGTGATTTGAAAGCCACAGAGATAAACAAGCAATGCAGTCTGATTAAGGAACTTATACTTTACGAGTGCAATCCGAGTCAGAATTCCACAGAAGCAACCAAAAACATTTGTTGTATAAAAAGGTGAAGGCACAGTTGATCACAGTACAATAATCAGATGGTTCAAGAAATTCTGCTCAGGTTGCAAGAACCTCGATGATCAGGCAAAGTCAGGTAGGCCTAATGACTGTACTCTAACCCATAGAGACAAAATGGGTGGAACCATAATGACCTTTACACACCCTTTTTGTTTGTTTGTTTTATTAATTTTAACGGCATATCAACCCGTCCAGCGGTTGGGTTGTTATACATATTGTGTATTCATATATATACATTTAGTAATCGGTTTTAACAATGTGTTAGCATTATTGGGAATCATACTGTATGCCATTGATTTGTTTCATGTCTATATTCTATGGTATAATTTTATTTCCTTCAAAAAGGAGAAAATATTCTCTATGTTAACATTTTCAAATAGGTCCTTCATATTGTTTGCTTTAAAATAATGTTTTCTGATGTGAGCAAAAAATCTGCATTCCATCAATAAGTGTTTGACTGTCAGGGGTGTTTGACATGTTTCACATTGTGGTTGTTGTTCTTTGTTTGAGTATATAAGAGTGTGTTAGTTTTGTATGACCAATGCATAACCGGGACATAATGACTTGTTCCTTTCTAGACTTCCTTAAAGTTGGTCTGCAGCCTCCCAAAGTCGGTTTGATTAGGAAGAGTTTATTGTGGATACAGTTATTCCAGTGTTGCTGCCATTTTGTATGAAGGAATCTATTAATTTTAGGTTTCAAGTCAGTATATGGTATCTGGAACTTGTCAGGGATTAAATCTAGAGCCGATTTAGCTGCAGAGTCAGCTCTTTCTGCAATCTCAATTCATAAGGATATTTTTTCCATTTACACAGTCAAAATCCGGTTGTTTGTTAGGGGATAGGGTTATAATTTTTTTTTTAAATCTAAAAATCGTCTGTTAACAAACAACAAAAATGGAAAAAATGTCCTTATGAATCGAGATCGCAAAAGGGGTGCCTAAATGTCATATGGTCAAACTGATGAATAGCACTTGGAGAGTATAAGGTGAGCTCAGTATTCCACAGACCAATGTGGTTCGTTACCTTCAAAACATCAGCAAAACCTGCTGAATTATTTTTCATTTTGCCAAGATATTGAAAAACTTTTGACTCACCCAAAACAATAGGAAAAGTATCTAAAATCTAAGAGTACAAGTCTTTACAATATTTTACCCAACAAAAATAAATGTTCACATTTTTCAAATTATCCTTTTCTTTCTGGGATATTTTCCAGCAAATTTAACTTCTGTGACACTTCACAAAATTATAGTTATGCTAGAGGCAGTTGCTGATGCGAGTTATTGTCTAAATATGAAAAAGCTCCACTTTTAATCATACTGTAGTTTCTTTGAAATACACGTTTATAAGTAAAGTCGTTGGGGTGGCCTAAAGTCAGTATCAGCCAATCAGCGAGGGAGTCTATCCCCTTTTCACTAGTGCTAGACCAAGGAGATTGTGTTTGCATCTGAGGTGGAGCGCTACACATACCGTCAGCTCCTTACTTTACCGCACAGATCCCTGTGCTACTAATACGCTGAGTTGGGGAGGGCCAGTATTGAACTAGGAACCTTGTGGTTTCTAGCTGAACGCTCTACCGACTGAGCTAAATTCCAACTTTAACAGTAAGTATGATCTATTCAGATGAACCTGGCTCTTCTTCAGTGTGAATTTGCCTATGCTGCTCTAAATCTGACTTTGATGAAAAAGAAGATTCACACACTTCACAAGAATATGGTTCCTCTCCAGTGTGTGTCTGTACATGTCGTACCAAAAGTGACTTTCGTGAAAATGAAGCTCCACACAATTGGCAAGAGTGTGGCTTATCACCAGTGTGTTTTTGCATATGTTGTACCAAATGTGATTTCTGTGAAAAAGAAATTTCACACTCGTCACAAGAATATGGTTTCTCTCCAGTATGTGTTCTCTCATGCTGCACTAAATGTGAATTCACTGTAAAAGATGCCCCACACACCTCACAAGAATATGGCTTCTCTCCTGTGTGAGTCCGTATGTGTTGCACCAAATGTGACTTCATTGTAAAAGCTGATCCACATATTTGACAGGAATATGGTTTTTCTCCAGTGTGTGTTCGCATGTGTTGCACCAAATGCGAATTCAATTTAAAAGTTGATCCACATACTTCACAAGAATATGGCTTCTCTCCTGTATGTATTCGGATATGTAGCACCAAATATGACTTTGTTGTAAAAGATAAGCCACATTCTTCACATGAATATGGTTTTGTTTCAGTATGCATTTGTTTATGTCGCCTCAGACGTGACTTGTAAAGAAATGCAGATCCACACTCATCACACGAATATGGTTTCTCTCCAGTGTGTGTCTGCATATGTCGGATTAAATGTGACTCTAGTGAAAACGGGCATCCACACACTTTACAAAAATATTTCTTCTCTCCTGTGTGTGTTTGCATATGCTGAACCAAATTTGATTTTCTTGAAAAGGGAAATCCACATAGTGTGCAAGAATATGGTTTCTCTCCTGTGTGTATTTGCATATGTCGCCCCAAGTTTGATTTCACTGAAAACTGAGTTCCGCACAATTGGCAAATGTATGGTTTCTCTCCAGTGTGTGTTCGCACGTGGCTCACTAAAAGTGATTTTCGGGCAAAAGAAGAATTGCACACTTCACAAGTGAATGGTTTCTCACCAGTGTGTGTTCGGATATGTCGTTCCAAGACTGACTTTCGTGAAAATGAAGAATCACACACTTTACAGGAATATGGTTTCTCTCCAGTAAGCGTTTTCATGTGTAGGGTAAAATGTGAATTATCAGAAAATGAACCTCCACACACTTTGCAAAAGTCTGCTTTCTCTCCAGTTTTTGCGTGTGTATCCTTCAACACATTTGTCTCTCCTGATGTAGGCTCTTCTTTAGTTTTTGAACTTGATTTCTCTGAAAATGCAGATGACTTCTCTCCATCAGAAGGGGATTTTTCTCCATCATAAGGTAATGTCTCTGCATCAGAAGGCGACTTTTCTTCATCAGAAGGTAACTTCTCTTCATCAGAAGGTAACATTTCTTCATCAGGCGACTTTTCTTCATCAGAAGGTAACTTCTCTTCATCAGAAGGTAACTTCTCTTCATCAGAAGGTGACTTCTCTTCAGAGTCAATGGGGGAGTGTCTATCTAATGTTGAATTAGTTGATAATGTAGATCTCCAAATATCCTTGGAATATTTCTTTTCAGTCATTTTTCCTATTTTTTTTTCTTGTGAAATCAGCAATGAAATTTTAATTCATTCAAGTTCACAACGTTAAAAAAGGATTTTGATATTGGTAAAAAGCAATGCTTTTTCAGGCAGGAACATCTGTGAAGAAAAAAAAAATATATATAAGCTATAGGAATTAAACAAGTGAAATAAATTGTACTGGATCATTTCCACTTCCCTATACTCATGTACATTTTATCATTTTTTTAAATCTACTATTAGGATAAGAGGTGTCCTCGGTATAACTGCATCTGGCATTCCCAGTTGATATTGTTATTTGGGGTTATTGTTATTTAATCATATTAGTGAAATAGAGCTGTGTAAATGGAGTTCAGAACTATTTGAATTATGCAAATATCCACAGGTTCAAAAGTTATGAGAATTAAAAGCCTGAAAATCAGGGGTAAAAAAGTGGACATGATTTTATTAAAAAATATGTCAAATCACAGACCAATTCAAAATGAGAAATTCAGTAATTTTTTCACCATTTCTGCACTCAAATTGTATGTATCTCTATGCTGTAATCTATTATTTAGAGAATAAGAGGTACAGATAGCATTTTAAAAACAAAGTTTGCCACAAGATTATTCAACATTTTCATTTTAAAACTGCATGTATACACATATATAGTATTAATTAAATATGTAACATCACTTTGAACTTAAAAATACATTTCTAAATGCTTATATTGAATTACATACAATAAATAGAATACCTATTTTATACAGAGCCGGTCCACCGTGTGCTGAGTTTGGTTTACATTTCTTGTAATTCTAAGTTGTTTTTTTCCAAAATTGAAAGTTTGACAAAGAAACGGTTAAGCAACATCCATATGTCACATGTTATATACAAAAATAATTCTCAATGTCTGCCACAATCAACGAAACAGCTGGTGTTGCTATTTCATCTAATAGTGAAGTTTCAATTTTGGAGCTCTGGGGAGTATGGAGTATCCTATTACTCCTAGGTCTACTCTGACCCAGAGTAGTAGTACCTGTTAACGTTATCTCTATGAGTTAAATAGGAAAAAAAGAGTTTTAAAAAAAGGTGTTAAAAAAATTTGAACACCCATCAAGCATGAATAAAACAAAACATCTTCAGAATAAAATAACCCAACAAGGGTTGACATGCTGTAAAATCCAACCAACCAAACCATTAGGATAAGGAGGAGGTTCAGAATGGTCTAACAGGTATCAGCATAGGAAATAGAATAGAGGTACAGGTGGGAAACTGGTTATTTTCATAGAAAATGGACTCAGCAAGCCAGGTTCAATTACCGCATGAGGTTGTTTGAATTCAACTTTTATGTTTATGCACTTGGGAAAGATACAAATCTAGATGGGAGCCTAACAGGTACTTGCATGGCAACAAAGGGGTGACTCTACAGAGCTTCAAAACTGGAACCTCACCACTGAATGCAGATTAGTCTCATACTGTTGTAAACTAAGAAAGGTTACTAAATGAGAAATTACCAAAACAGAAGTTGGAATTGAAATGGAATCTTTCTAACATTAACAAAACACAATACTCACAAGCGGTGTGAAGGTAAACCCCTGCTACTTGGTCAGCATAATACTCCCATATTTATGAGGATTGGGACATACCAATTAATGTTTATAGGTAGGGTATATAACACATATCCAGTACACCATTTTTGTGTTAATGCAAGGTAGGTCTTACCACTTATTCTAAGTGTTACATCATTCATAGTTTGCTTACAAATTATGACTGTATGCTAGTTAGATTTTGAATGAAAATTCATTGAAATTCAAAATTGGAGGGTGTTAAATGATTGACACTTGGTAACATCAAGTTGACCCCATGGCTTCCACTTTCAAGCTGAGAGAGGAAGTTAATTTTAGCCTTAAATGACCATATAACCTTTAAGCACCCCATAAGGATATGTTTTTCATTTACACCGTCAAAATCCGGTTGTTTAACATGATTTTTAGAGTTTTTTTTTTTAATTATAAAACTAACCCCTAACCCCTAAATCGTCAGTTAAACAACCGGATTTTGACGGTGTAAATGTCCTTATGAATTGAGATTGCAGATGGGGTGCTTAAAGGTTATATGGTCTGCTTTAGTCAGTAAGCAGTTTTAGTGGAAGACATCATCTATCATTTCACTCTGGCTGTGGTTGAGAAGTCTGGTCAAAAATGAAAAGATTTGATCACTCAAAATGTAAGCTTTAGGTCATCTTAGTGAATAATGGCAAACCAGCTTGTAATGTCTAGCATCTTTAAGAATAAATGAAGTCAGACCAGCATCTATAGAAATGTCCCAGCTATGCAAGAGACAGATTAAAGGAACCATATGACCTTTAGGCACCCCTTTTTGATCTCAATTAAGAAAGGACATGTTTTTCATTTACACCGTCAAAAAAAATCTAAAAATCATCTGTTAAAACAACTGGATATTGACGGTGTAAATAAAAAACATGTCCTTTCTTAATCGAGATCAAAAAGGGGTGCCTAAAGGTCATATGGTCCGATTAAAGTACCAGCCAACTACTCAAGTATGTAACAAGAGATAAAGACTATAAAAATATGGGGTTTCATACAAATGCTTCTAATGCCCCTCTTCATCTCATAAAATGTCCTCTTTCCATTAATATACCGAGATGAAGTGGGTATATAAAATAAGGACCATCATGGTGACTGATAACTTATACAATTATATGATTTCAAGTAACTAATAAAAATCTTTAGTAATAAAATCTGTGGAGTAGACTATTGTCAGTATCAGCCAAACAGTGAGGGAGTATATCCTCTTTCTGATAGTACTAGACTAGGAAAATGTTTTTGCTGAGTAGGACCACCACACCTATCATCCATTCCAATATGCTTTACCACACAGATCAGATTACCCCGAGTTGTGCTACTAAAGCACCAAATTGGTGATGACCAGAATCAAACCTGGAACCTTGTAATTCCTAGGTGGAATATCAACTGAGTTAAACTGACCCATTATCATCTTTTTTTAACGATGACAAAAACGAAGAAAATATAAAGAAAATGAATGTTTCAATGATGATATAATTCATAACTATTCTTAATACAAATAATTTGCATACTGTTAAATAGTTTTTACATATTCCTATGAAACATTGGTCTCAGATATTTTACTCTGGAAGATGACATTGACAAAATGGTACTTGACATTTTAATCTATATATGAGAAGCAAGGTCACAGGTCAATGCCAACAAAGAGATAAAAATATCTTCGCATTCTATTGATTGTTCATATTCATTTCATACGGATGCTTTTGGCACTAATAAACTATTTATAAATATCAGGGTGCATCAAAAGTATGTCCAATTTTCTTTCATATATATATATATATATATATATATATATATATATATAAAAGTTTGCAAAAAGGATTATGTTTTTTTAAAAACATTATAATTAAATTACATATGCAACACGTGTTTCAGATCTGTTATCTTCTTCAGGCATTGAATTACTATATTTTGTTTATAATGGTTGTGTAACATTACACAACCATTATAAACAAAAAGTAAGTTACAAAAACACACACAACCTATCAAATATCAAACATATTCTGCCAAAATATAGTAATTCAATGCCTGAAGAAGATAACAGATCTGAAACACGTGTCGCATATGTAATTTGATAATAACATTTAAAAAACACACATTTATATTGTTTCATGTATTCATATCCAATACAAACAATTTTCAAATAGATTTGTTTTTTGTTTTTCAGTTGTTTCTTATCTTTAATTCTTTTATCTATAATATTTTTTTAATTCTTTTATTTTTAATTCTTTTATCTATAATATTTTTTATCTATAATATTTTTTTATCTATAATATTTTCAGATATTTTTTTATCTATAATATTTTCAGATATTTAACTTAATTTGAATAACTAGTTTATATAATATCTGTTAAAATGGTTTTTACTCTTCTATAGATAATTTTTTTATAAACAATACAATTTTCAATCAAATACACTTTGCACTTAAATTAAGTCAAGTAATAGCTCAGTCAGTAGAGTGTTTGGCTAGAAACCTAGTTCAACACTAGCCCTCGCCAACTCAGCCTATGAGTAGCACAGGGAATTATACGGTAAAGTAAGGAGCCAATGGTAGGTGTGGCGCTCCATCTCAGATGTAAAAACAATCTCCTTGGTCTAGCACTAGTGAAAAGGGGATAGACTCCCTCACTGACAGAATGATAATGACTTCAGGCCACCCCCGACAACCTTTACTTTTTTACTGTTATAGATGTTATATTCGTGTATGATAATGAAGGGGAAGAGAGAAGGAGAGTGGAATAGGAGCTGCTTGCTGACCAGGAATGTTGTACTAACTGCTTAATAGCAGGGGAGAAAGAAATGGTAAGAAAACAACAATAGAATCAGCAATGACATGAAATTTATAAACAGAAATGCAGAAAAGGGTTTCTTTTGCTTATATCAGTCCAAAGAATTTACAAAGAAACTAAGTAGTTGAATGTCCATTCTATAATAGTTGATTTTTTTGTAAGTTCATTGATGTTTTCAATGAAAAGAAAAAAAAAGTGCCAATGTCCCCGTAGACCATTTTAGACCATGCTGCATATTTGATTGGTTGTTTCAACAGCCAATCAGGTGCTTGGTAGAAGGTTTACACTTGTCCAAAATCGATAAAAGCAAAGTGTCTTTTAACATTTCAAAAGTAATGAGTGGATCAGAGATTGATCATCTCTGATAAGGTTAGCCTGGTGAGGGGAGTATGATGTTGAAAGACCCAAAACTTCCCAGTGACCCAAGGATATTACATCACTGACAACACCTACCAGCACCCCAAATGCAGTAAGGAGTGTATATTTAAAGCATCAATAAATTGTTTTGGGCTATCCTGATGCCTATGTGACATAAGGTGGCTTGGTCCCAAAAGGATATTTTCAGAGTTTTATCAATGCGTGAGGTAAGCAATAGAACTACTGCCTATTGAAGATGCACTGGAGGTGTAAGAATGAGAACTGCCAATCGTAGAATGTGGGGCTTTATCAAAATGTTTTTTGATGGAATCAAGAAAGAATCCAGTTTCAGTGCCTTCTGATTAGCCAAAAATATGCATGTGATTGCTCATTATATTTGCCAGTCAAACAGTGGCTTATGTTCTATTTTTTCCATCAATGATGAGTTTATGAATCATAGTTTTAACTGAAGGCTGCTTTTGTTCACTTGGATCTACTAACTTCAAGAAAGGTATGAACATATATCTTACCTCTATGCTTTATTAATAATGGGCATGTTATAAACAAAAAAGTGAATCGAATAATAAGAGGTGTGTGAGCATTTTGACAAATCACTCACCTATAACTACCAGAACTACCAAGACGGTAGCAGTAAAAAGGCCGTTACCTTTATAGTAAACCTTGACAGAGGCCACTAAAAGGAGTAGGTGAGTGAGTCGTTGGTAAAATCCATCTCCCACAACTACCTTACCGAACAATAATGAAATTCGACTTAAAGCAGGAGTGTCTAAACTTTTTGCAAAGAGGGTTAAATTTAATAAATTGTAGATTCCCGAGGGCCAATAGTTCTTTCTGATGTTTTTTTTAACCACAAAATTACATGTAAATCTGTTCATATTTATTCGAATACTTTTGGTATATTGTTGAGAGCTGTTCCAGAAATCTCAGATTTACAAGGCGTCCATCATAAACACACACCAAAAGATTTTGTTAAAATATTAAATTTATCAGAAGTGAAAATCTCAACAAAAAATTGTTTATGTTTACAAATCAACTGGAAAGAAAGCAAAAGTGACATTTTATGGCGATTTTATGTATGATTTTATGTATGATCCAAATTGCCAAGGAAAATCGGTGACATGCTTGGTTTGACACTGCTCTAGTGGGCCAAAAGTTATAAGACTGAAGCTGGGGCTATAAGAAATCTTACTGTAGGTATTGTCCCGCATGTCTGACTTTGAGTGTACCATAGAGGTGTAGATAGTATAGAAAATGAAACTGGAGAGCCAAGTTCAAATTCTATACGAGTCAGCTTGTGTTTACTTATTATTAATGCCCTTACATTATATATACAATCACTTCATTTCGTTTTATAATTTTCTTTTTCCTTTAATTATTATTCTACATATATTGAACATTATTTGTACCAAAAATGGAGTTTGTTTTTTGCTCACTTTTTTTTTGCACTTTTACGTACAGCCATTGAAGAAGCACCATATGGAGCAAAATAACTGTCAGAGTTCAATAGAAATTATCAGGACTATGTTGGTGGTTGGATATATTTAAAATAATATACAAACAATATATTTCCCATGTATTAATCATATTGCCTGCAAAATTCTGACAATATACAAACGTCAATATCGGCACCACATTTCATTTTAGAATTGAAAATTGGAAGGTAACAATATCCTTGGTACCACCAGGGTGAAAAAAATTCCCATAAAGTTAAAATAGTGTGGACAAGAAGTCAAAGGTGCTTGGTTACTGAAAGTTTCTTGCCTTTGTGATTTTCAAATCAAGTGCACTTAGATATAAATACTCTATCCATGATATTGAGCACTATCTACTTATGAATATAGCAGACTACATTATCAATATGTATAATATATATATATATATTTCTATATAGCCCATCCTGATAATAAAATGTGGGAGTCACCAACACCTATAAAAATAAGCAAACACACTGACCACCCAATTTGAAATGAACAACTCCCAAACATAATTGAAAACTCATTAACTAGGTGTCCTCACTACAGACATACACATGCACACACACTTGTGTGTATATATATAAAAGTAAAGTCGGTGGGGCGGCCTAAAGTCGATATCAGCCAATCAGCGAGGGAGTCTATCCCCTTTTCACTTGCGCTAGACCAAGGAGATTATTTTAGTGTCTAAGGTGGGGCGCCACACCTACCATCAGCTCCTTATTTTACCGCACAGATCCTATGCTAATCATAGGCTGAGTTGGCAAGGGCCGGTATTGAACTAGGAACCTAGTGGTTTCTAGCCGAACGCTCTACCGACTGAGCTGAACCGGCCCTTTATATATATATATATATATATATATAATTAACTTTCAAAAATTCCTCAGGTACATATAAAAGAAATTTCTAGTGAATTTAACCAGAAGATGGTTTTCAATTGACAGATGGACTCGCCACTTCTAATTAATTTTTTCAACCAAATTTTGGTGGCTGGTTCAAACATTAAGAAAACTTATCTAAACTTTCTAAAAAACAATTTCTTTCAAAAGACATTTTCTCCTGACGATGACCTAAGCTTGAAACTAGTTCAGAACAATTAAAAGGGAAAATAAATATTTCAGTTTGTCTTATTTTTTTGTTCATCTAGTAAGTAAAGTCGTCGGGGCAGCCTAAAGTCAGTATCAGCCATACAGCGAAGGAGTCTATCCCCTTTTCACTAGCGCTAGACCAAGGAGATTGTTTTGGCATCTGAGGTGGGGCGCCACACCTACCATCAGCTCCTTAGTTTACCGCACAGATCCCAGTACTACTCATACGCTGAGTTGGCGAGGACCGGTATCGAACAAGGAACCATGTGGTTTCAAGCTGAACTCTCTACCGACTGAGCTAACCCGGCTCTGATTAAACGAGTCAGAAATGCTATTCTGTTGATAAAAATGGAAATTTGATGAGAATAACAAATATGATTTCTTTAACAAAAACTCCCTCAAAAATCACTCTACACAGTTGTAAGAACTTAGAATATGCTGACTGTATCCCCTGCAGAGTTGTAAAACCTCCCCATCTCCAAGAAAAAAAAGGGTGTGCTGGATATGACACCAAACTGTATCTAATGGTGAGCAGTAGTGGATCAAGGGTGGGGGCTGGCCCAGGGCACACTCATGTTATGGTGTTTCAAAAAAGGAAATTTAATATTTGCTTAAGTACCTGCTGTGAGTCACCCCTTGCTGAGACTACAAGACCATACTAGGACATTTAAGAGACATCCCCACTCATCATATTTTTTTATACCCCCATGTTTTTGTATTGCGATAATCAACGTAGATAATTTTTGGATCGTTTTTAAACTATTTCTAATAAAAAGATGTTTTATTTTATCTTTATTTTTTAATTATTTGAAAATCAGTTGTGAACATGGTAAAATTTTAATTAGATTTTCGGTACTTTATTCATCAATAAATTAATTTTATATTGAATAGGTAATTTTATTAAAAACACTTCAAAAAATATTTTTTTATCCCTTAATAAGGGATTTTAAACGTTTGGTCATTAAAAAACCGCTCAATTGCTATTTCTTTTTACATTTCTAGAAGATAAAAAAACGAGAAGACCACAAATAAAAAAAAGAAAGAAAAAAAAGAAAAAAAGAAAAATTAATTTACGATGTCAACACTCTAAGAAAGTTATTTTAAATTCTGATTAAAACAAAAAAACTCAATTTTTTTTTTGATACGCTGTTTTTTTTGTTGTTTTTTTTTTGTTTGGTTTTGTTTTCGTTTTTTTCTAGTGGTGTTTTAAAACAATGATTTTTTGGCTGAACTTACACAAAGGTGTCAAAATTATGGCGACCCAGAAAAAACAGAACCCACAAAGTTTGTAATAAAACTGTTAATTTTAACTGGGGGGGGTAGGTTAGTGTTAGGGGTTTAAGGTTAGTTTAATGGGAAAATAAATAAATAATTTGGGTTCTGTTTTTTCTGGGTCACCCTAATTTTGACACCTTTGTACAATCAGCCGATTTTTTTTTTTTTGTTTGATCCAATAAAAAATTTCCTCTGTCGCAATTTACTTACATTTCATTCACTTAAAAATTTTACGGTGAATTTTGAAAGCATTTGAACCCTTCTACCTAAAATGACATATTTGAAATTAAATAAAGATTTATTTATCTAAAAAGGGCGCCATTATGAATACAATGCCCCGGGGCGGCACTTTGCTTCGATATCCCCCCACCCTAATGGTGAGGCTACTGTTCTGGGGATCTGGGAAGTGTTAAGTACCCCTTCATTAGCATTATTCGCAGTTCAACTCTGACTGAGAGTGGTAGTACCTGTTAAGGTCCAGTCTATGAATGAAATGGACCTGTTTAGAAATTATTCGTATTCAATAGGACGATGTGCATAAAAAAAAAAAAAAAAACAACAAAAACAAAAAAGAACTTTAAAAAAACAACTACTACACAGAAAATGTAAATATGAATAGACAATGAACACGATTCTCCAGCCTTTAGCTATTAAATAAACCGAGACTCGTTTACTTGTCATTAATATCAATCAACAACCACTAAACAAAACTGTATTTTTAACTTGTTTAAATACAAAGTGATAATTTAAATAGTCTATACATAAAAGTTTATAAGACAATAATTTTTTTAAAATATCAAATATTATTCATATTTTCAACTTACCTTAAAATTCTAACGAGGGAGACAAAAAAAACGATAAATTAGCCGAAGTAACTTAAAACGGCTTCTGTCTACAAAAAAAATCCAAATGATAACTTTAGCCGGTTTCTCTGCAATTTCGCACGATTCCTGTGTTGTTCATTCAATTCCTAACAATAATGTTGAACTTGAAAAGAATTAAACTTCATAAAAAAAACTAAACAAACAACGTTAATAAACGATGCAAACGTTAAATTATTTGAAGAAAATCTTTCGTCTGATTACAAAATGCAAACAAAATCGTTAAACGGTGATAGAAATCATTTTGTCCTTACATAAAATCGTAAGAGCTTTTTATTTATTCATTTATTATTTATTTTTACTACTATCGGTCATTGATTTAAACATTCTTTTAATATTACAAAGGCTTTTTCGAATTTTTGTAACTAAAATTAAAATAAAATGGAAAGTTTTCATCTTTGTTTCGTACTCAGAGAGGAGAGAATCCATTGTCAGAATTGTGTGTGTGTGTGTTGTGTGGTGTGTATTATTTATGGTTGCATTTGTGTGTGTATTTATGTTTTTAGAAATCTGGAGGAAGTTTATAGAAAACTTCAATGTTCTGCTCATTAGTAGGTATGTGTATTTTAATCAAGGAGGGTAATAAAAAAGATAATTTTTTTTTTTTTTTAGATTTTTAAAACAATTACCAAAAATCAGGGAATGGTCCAATTTTAATGAAATTTTCACTACTTTGTTTGTTCATTGATGATTTAATTTTATAATGAATAGCTCTTTTTATTTTTAAAAATTGAAAAAAAAAAAGAAAAGTTTTTTATCAATTGTAATTGTTAGGGAGATTTCAACCTTTGGTCATTTGAATAAAAAATTTTCCAGTAACTAATTTTTACATTTCTTGAAAAATCAAATCCAGAAGACCACATTCAAAATAAAAGATTTTAAAAATTTCAACACCCGAAAAAAGTTATTTGAAAATTTATGTTGTTTTCTTAAAACTCAAAAAATAATTTTTGTGACGTGTTTTCTTTTTGGTAGTTTTCAAAACAATATTATTGTGAATTTTAAACGTCTGGAAGGTAGCATATACATAATATTTTTTTACCATAAATAAAAATTTATTTGATGTATGTATGAAAATGTGCAATTTTATACAATATATATTCCGAGATTTTTATATGTTTAACAATTATTACTAATGATTGTTTTTCTTTTCTTTTCTTTTTTTATTCACAGTGATAAGTACAAAAATGAGTTATTTCTCTTTTTACTTCAAAATACACAGTTTTTCATTCTGGGGACTGCAACAACTGTTTCACAGGTGTGTCCTTGTTACATTGTTATTTTTCTTCCATTTTTTGTTATGCAGTGTAACTTTCCTATGAGAAACTTTGCACATCTATGCCTCCATAACTTTGCCCCAGTTATAAAGCTTTTTTTTTTTACATATGAAAAACATGAGTTATCCCCCTCTAACTTGGGTTTTGAACATTCCTAGATATAGGAAAGATGTAATTTCATAAAATCTCAAACCAACTATTTTATTTATTGTGAATATCAGATAAATTTCAGTTCCTCTTATTGTGATAGTATAGCATTTAATTCTAAAGCTAACACTAACAAATAAATGAATTGATACTTAGTTTAATTCTAACAATTTATCAAAGACAAATAAAAAAAATGAGTAACAATATATATATTTACCAACCCCTTTGCACGAGCAGGATGTGACACAAGGTCAATTTATCAAGCGGGGTTTAACAGGTTTCAATTCACAATTTTCCTTTTCCTAGACTGGTTACCTAGCCAAGGTTAAAGAGCCAAGTCTGCCCTGCTATTTACCCATAGCTGGAGGGAGAATTAGATTCATACCTTTCCCAAGGGTATTAGCGCTGTGTGAAATTCAAACAGCTTCGTTCAGGAATTGAACTTGGGTTGACGAGTCCATTTCCTATAAATCTAACTAACCATTAAGCCACGCGCCTCCATTATGAGTAACAATATAAGTCCTTCCATGTATAAAGTTGAGTTTGAGGGACTTATCAGCGTGCTGGAGAAGATATCTGGTATCATAGGGTGATTTCTTGGGGAGGATTTAAAGTCACTGCCTCATTGGATCTGGTCATGGATCTCTTCTGGTGAATTTTGGTATTTTATGCCAAAACTTCTGGGCTTATCATGTGATTAGTTATACCAATCACAGAAAGTCTCTCCCTCACTCAACTCCACACACAGGAATTACCCAACACTCTCATCAAATTATTAAGTTTGTATATTTATAAGTAGTGAGATTTATATAACCCCAAGTTCCATTTGAGAAAATTAATTTGGCATATTATCATTATCAAGACATGCTGACAGTATGGATTCCCAAGACACTCTCTCGCCATCCATCCCTACCACCCATCATTCCTGGATGGTTCATTAGACTGCATCCAATGTCCACTCAGAGCTGATGAATGTAAGTTTTTGCTGGTTGGCCAGCACTTATTTGTCCATATGTACGAGTCTATCTGAAAATGTCACTTATGAGTTTGTCCTTACTTCTCCAGCAGTGCCCAGGATTTATTGCTTGTCTTACTTGGATAGTTTGTGAAAAAAGAGGTAAGTGGCCATACATCTGCTGTTTTGAAGGGTTCTGCTTCCAGGATTTGTTCAAAAAAGCAAGTAGCATTCTTGTCTAGTTCCCCTCTAGCTTTTTCTCCAGACATTTCAATAAAAACCAAGTGATGCAACCATGCAATAATACTAATATGGCTACAACTGAAATGGCTACAACTGTTTCAGAACGTGAGTCCTTGTGTTATTTTTTCTTCTTACTCTGTGTAACTTTCTTTATATGAAACTTTACACATCTATGCTTCCATAACTTTGCCTCAGTTGTAACTGGGGCAATGTTGTTTTTTTTTTCTTTTCCAGATGAAAAATATGAGTTATCTCTCTATAACTTGGGGATTTGAACATCCCTGGATATAGGAACTACAGTTTGGATGTATTTCCATTTTATTTTATCAGAGATATAATATTATCTATATTATATATATATATTAATTTATCAATGTTCAGCGATCTAAAAATTCTCTAAATTTTAAAAAATATTTTTTTTAGATATTCATTATTATCAAGACATTTTTTTTTAAACAGGAGGAGATTTTGAAATTATTATATCATGAAGCAACTCCCATAGAAATGTTAACATTTTATTAAAGTACCCTATACACAGGCACCTGAACTCCAGCTGGGGAATCCCCATTTCTATATTACTATTGCCTAGTAACTATACAGGCTCTTAAATGACAGATTTCAACATCTTACATTTTCAGTTAATTTTTAGCCAGGAGCGCAGTTGGTTGGTTGACTGGTTTGTTGGTTGGTTGGTTGGTTGGTTTGGGTGTTGGTTAGCTGGTTGGTTGGATTTTATGGCATGTCAACTCTTGGGTTATTTCTTGCCAAAGACATTTTTATTTTATTCTTGTTGGGTATTCAATTTTTTTTTGTAAACTCATTTATTTAAATTAATTTTTGATTGTATCAACTCTAACTAGTGCTACCACTACAGGTCAGAGTGGACCTGCGAGTAATGGCAACACTCCCAGAGCTCCAAAATTGGAACCTCACCACCAGACGCAATTTAGTCTCATACCCAGGACACTAAGACCCTCAACCATTGCATTCTAGCACATATATGATAAAAAGGGTTGGGGGTGCCATCAGGAGCCCATGATTGGCTTATAGTTAATATTGAGTCATTTTTTTGTTTTTTGTTAATTTTAATTTTGTAATAATTTTGGTTGGTTAATTGGTTTTACAGTATGTCAAATGTTGTGTTCATTTTTTAGATGATTTAACCATTATGATCCCCAATTATATAAAGTAACATAATTTTCCTTTTTATAATGTGACTTTCATTTTTATACCTTCACTCGTTTTTGGGTGTCCGATTGTGGTGACCGCTCTGTTGGCGGGGGCTGCAGAATGGACTGCCAGACTCAATGGGGCCACCTGTTGTCCATGGGTGGCAACCCATGATGCATGAGGACAGAATCCTGGTAGCTAAGCAGTGGCCCTTGCTTGAGCTAGACAGGTGATCAGGGAGGCCTCCATCAGATCAATTGGCTGGTCATGTCAAACCCTACCATCTATAAGATTGTTAACCTTAGGCTGGTGGCATGTAGTGTAATGGTTATCATCTTATGAACACTGCAAGATGATTTCAAATCCTGAATGTGGCTGTTTGCATTTCACATAGCACTAATACCCTTAGGAAAAGATATGAATCCAACTATTCTTCCTCCAGCTATGGGTTAATAGTAGGACAGCCTGGGCGCTTTAACCTTGGTATGGCAACCAGTCTAGAAAGTAAACTCTTGTAGGGGCTAGAACTCTCCTGTGCCCAGGGGACAAGAAGTTAGAGATTAATGTCCCTTATCAGGTTGTAAGAACTTTTGGACCATATGACCTTTAGGCACCCCTTTTGCAATCTCAATTCGTGGGTACATTTTTTCCATTTACACCGTCAAAATGCGGTTAATTGTTAACACTATTTTTAGAGTTGTTTTTTTAAATATAAAACTAACTCATAACCATAACCCTAACCCGTAACAAACAACCGGATTTTGATGGTGTAAATGAGAAAAATGTCCTGTGAGTTGAGATTGCGGAAGGGGTGCCTAAAGGTCATATAGTCCAAGCTTTTCTTAACCTGTCTTGACCCCGAGGAGTAAACCTCGTAGAATCGGGTTCTCGCCACTCAGTCAACTGTGACTGAAGAAAACCCCTCAGTGAGGAAGCATAGCTAGTTACACTACCTGAGCACCCCCTCAGTGAGGGAGATAAATAACTGTAAGTACTGTTTTCAAGTACTTGTTATATAGTTGTGTCTAGTTGTGTTTACATGTTAATAAATTGACTTTTGCTTTTCCTTCATTGCTTTGATTTGTTTAAAAAAAAAAAGTAAGGTCGTCGGGATGGCCTAATGTCGGTATTAGCCAAACAGCGAGGGAATCTATCCCCTTTTCATTAGTGCTAGACCAAGGAGATTATTTTGGCGTCTGAAGTGGAGTTCCACACCTACCATCAGTTCCTCACTTTACCGCACAGATCCCTGTGCTACTAATAGGCTGAGTTGGCGAGGGCTGGTATTGAACCAAGAATCTTGCGATTCCTATATTTCTAATAATCTGTACACAGATATTCATACGCTCTGAATTCAAACCTAGGAGCTCTCTTCTTGTTGGATAAAACTAATTTGAGAGCTCCTATCCCTAACACTTCCTCTTCCTCCTGAGTTGGGTTGTGAATACTACCAAATTTTAGTATAATACTATGCATTGGGCATGCATATGTGGCTGCACAGTAGGTGTGTATGTATATATATTTCTAGGTAGTTGTGGTACGTGGGTGGTAGGTCGGGCCACATATATGTGTGTGTATGTGGTAGACCGAATAAGTAGTAGTAAAACCCATATATAAGATAAGTGTGTTCAGGTGGATCATGTGTGTGTATGTATATATAGATATAGATATATATGTGCGTGTGTATATATACATGTGTGTGTGTCTACATATATAGTATGTGTAAAGTAGGGTCAATGATAAGTTAGAGAACCATTAAAACTCAAGGAAGATTAAGAGGGTGATAACTCCCCAGATTAGAGACAAGAAGTCTAGGTTTCAATAACTTTGAGAGTTGACCGTAGGTTAGGGGGTCATAAAAACCGTGAGGTGGTCTGTTAGAACAAAGAACTTTTTCAAATAACGCGGGGTTTAGACAAAATCTCGCAGACGAGATTTGATAGCAAGAATTGGGATTCTGGGAAATTCAAAAAGTTTAGTCAGTTAGTCCTGGGAGCCGAAGAGTGCACATGAGCCCTGAACACTGAAGAGATAGATGTTAGATGCCACTAGAAGCTAGCATTAGAAGAGGTCCCCAAAGGAATGGGGGTGACCCCCTCTCGACAGACATAGGAGCAAATGAGCTGATGGAGTGACTGGAGATAGCAGTAGACAGTTATATACCTCCTGCCTTTTCTGAAGTTCACCTGACATTGTCTTTCTTCATCTCTTTTGTTGTTGTGTTGTTTCCCTTATGACACATGGGCGTGTTCCAGACACAGCATTGGGGTTTTGTCAGACGATCAATACGGCCAGTGACAGAAGTGACAGAGATGATCCGGACAGACTGCTATTGGTCATCAATATTCTCTCCGGACGTCCTGTATGTAACAATCCAGAGTATCGATCTGGGAGACTGCTATTGGTTGTGATCGATATTCTCCCAGACGATTTGGACGAGAACAATGGTGAGATGATGACGACGCGACCCCATGTGTCATATTAGCTCAGTCATCAACCAAAGAATAGCAAAAGAATTGGTACCAGCATGAGAAGAAATTTTATGAGAAAAAAATGTATATATATGTATATGTGGGTATATGTATTTTAATTACATATGATATGACATGAACAGCATGTTCTCCATTTTTTGTGAGAGGCGCCTTCGCTGGCTTGGACATGTCAGGAGAATGGAAAATAGACGCATCCCAAAAGATCTTTTGTACGGCGAATTAGTAAAAGGCTCTGATCGGTTGGTAGACCACGCCTATGTTTTAAAGGTGTCTACAGGAGAGTCCTGAGGATATTCCATATTGACACAAACACATGGGAGGTAGATGCAAAAAATAGAATAGCCTGGCGACTTAATGTTAAGCAAGGCACGGAAAGGGGTGAGGTAGAGAGGAGAGTAACCTCGACAGCAAGAGAGCCAGAAAGAGTGCCAGCAGCCCCAGAAAGCATCAGTTTGTGTGCATTCAGTGCACCAAAGACTGTCACTCAAAAATTGGCCTGCAGAGTCATTTGTGCAGATGCAGAAAATTCTTTTTTTTTGGACACTACTCCATCATCCTTAATGGACGGAAAGATGCCAACAGCATATGGTATATAATATCATTCGTATATTTTGTGGGCTGGTTTAGCTCCATTGGTAGAGAATTCACATAGGAATTTCGAGGTTCTGGGTTCAATATCAGTCATTGCCAACTCAGCACATGAGTAGAACAGCTTGAGATTCATATGGGAACTGATGGTAGGTTTAGTGCTCCTCAGAAGAAGAACAATCTCCTTGGTCTAGTGCTAGTGAAAAGGGGATAGACTCCCTCACTGTTTGGCTGATACTGACAATAAGCCACTGTAATTTACGACTACATATCAACTAAGGGCTGGCTTAGCTCAGTTGGTAGAGCATCAGCCTAGGAACCACAAGGTTCTGGGTTTGATACCGGCCCTTGCCAACTCAGTGTATGAGTAGCACAGTAATCTGTGCAGTAAGGTAAGGAGCTGATGGTAGGTGCGGCGCTTCACCTCAGATGCCAAAACAATCTCCTTGGTCTAGTGCTAGTGAAAGGGGGATAGGCTCCCTCACTGTCTGGCTGATACCGACTTTAGGCCACGCTGAGGACTTTACTTTTCTTTTTTTTTTACATTATAACAGATAAACATCATATATTGCTTAAAACATTACCTATTTGATAGGTATGGCTAAAATTTTACGTTTTTTTACCCCATACCCATAATTTAAAATTCAACAAAAATCGGAAAAAAAGTAATGAAACTTTACAAAATTTCGATGCTAACTTTTTTATGTAAATTTTTAATTTTTGAAGTCTAACTTCATCCTATTTTCCTATAAAATCTATCAGAACTGACGCATTTTTGCTGATGTTTTTTCTCTCTTTGAAGTGTACTCTTTTTAAGGTTGTCTATTTCATTGTTTACAGAAAGGATGGGGATGCTTTCGTACTGAAATTTTGGCAAACCCTTACCTATTTTCGTTTACTTTTTACCTGGAATCCGGTACGTACCTTTTACAATTCGCCCTTTTTTTCCCCAATAAAAAAAGTTACAAAATATCCTAACGGATCCTGCAATTTAAAAAAAAAAAAGAAGCACAATATAGAAATAAGGGAAAAATTAATATCATTAATTAATTATAGTTCTTTTTTATTTTTTATTTAATCCAGTGGTTCATAAGCGGGATTCATATGGATCCCCGGGGCCTATATAAAACATTTCTTGGGTTCCAGGCGAGAAAAAAAAATCATAAATATACAATAGAATTTTAAAACATTGAATAGCTATGGGGGTCCACCAGAGTAAAATAGGAAACAAAGGGGGTCGTAGAAAGAAGAAAAAAGTTGAGAGCGAAATGTATGTGAAAGCGTTAATATAAAGTTTCATAAGTGATACAAATTATTCTGTTATACAAGGAACAGTTTGTTGTTCTACACCGTATTTTTCTTTGTTCTGCTTTTTACATAAGACGAAAATTTTATTCAAAATAATTTCTATTGTATGTTTTTTTCCCGGTATGATGCTGACCGTAACAATGTAGGATCGGTCTTTTCAGTTTCAATATTATTATTAAGAATTCAACGGACATTACTGAAATTGCGCAAAATTTATCAGGAAATCCGAAAAACAGACGAAATTTGGACAACACTTGACTTGAAAGGCATCCGTTACTTACGCACCACACCTTTTTTATTTATTTATTTAGATTTTCCATATGAGGTAAGTAAAAAAAAGTTAGAATTAAAAAATGTCAATCTTATTCAATTATTCGAAACAAAAGATCGTTATTAATTATATGAAAACAAATGATTATTAAACCATGTATAAATTATTAGTATTAGATAGGAATACTTGAAGGCTTACATTCCTTACAATTATGGAAAGGATTATTATTTTATTTTTACTAGTTACCACCAATTTTCCCTGTGAAATTTACCCTCCGTATATTTAACACAACAAAACTTGCTTAAATGTTAATATTATCTTGAAATATTTTTGTCCATTCGAAAGAAGAAACATTAAAAAACTCATGATGATTTAAAAAAAAAATTTTCATTCACATGAAAATAATGAAAATTATAAACGGAAAACAATGTTTACATTTTTGTACCGTTAAATCAATTGAAATTTAACGTAGCCAAAAACAAGTTATGACGAGAGGCTTTTTAAAAAATTCTATGAAAAATAAATTAATGGTCCGTCTTTGACGAAAGTTTCCATAATTACTTACCTTTTGATGAAAATATGTCTGAAATAGTTTTTTCCTAAAATATGTTGGGGAAATATTTTGTTTTACGAGGTCTATTCCCTCTATTTTATTTTATGAAATATAAAAAATGAACTGACAAAAAACAATTTATACTTTTTTTTTCTATAAAGAGTCTTAATAATTATATCAGAAGATTTTTATAAGTCTCAATGTCAAAGATTTTTAGTAAAAGAACCATGAATACAGAATTCTGCTAAAAAATATCAATAAAGAAACTGACTGTGTTGTAAATAAATGGACTGTTTTACTTATTTTTCACAATAATAATGAGTAATTTTTCCCCAGCCAGGTAATTTGATCTTTGAATAAATAGTTTTTCTTTGTAACAACTCTTTATGTTCGTTATTTCTTTTTTGTGAGATTTTTTTTTTTAAAGTTCAAAAATATTTATGTTTCTTCCTTGAATATGGCCTAAACTGATCACGTGACCTATTTTGGAGGTACCTGATTTTTACATACAGAGGATTTATCATTTTATTTCTACATACAATTATATGCAAAGGATTCATTTCCTATAATGAAAGCCACTTCACTATGATAGCATTTTTTTTCTAATTATAGAACATTTTATATAAAGCAATCAAATATGCATGAGTCTACAAATTTGTATTGCCCTGTTAGCTGGGGCTGTAGAATGCACTGACTGCACCTCTGTAGAGGAGTAAGACCCCTCCCTCATTGGGGCCACCTGTTGGCTATGGGTGTTGACCCATAATGCTTAAGGACAGCGTCCTGGTGGCTGAGCAGTCTATGACTTGCAACACTCCACTTTGGCCCTTACTTAGGCTAGACGGGTGGTCAGAGATCAATTGATTGGTCACGTCAAAACCTAGCACCTATATGATTGTCCCAACCCTATTGTCCTTGTGGCAAACCCCCTACACTTTTTATGATACATGTGCTTGAAGGCAGTGGCTGAGGGTCTTAGTGTCCTGGGTATGATGTTAAACTGTATCTAATGGTGAAGTTCCAATTCTGGACCCCAAGGGGAAGTGTGAAGTACCCCTTCATCCCCATTACTATCAGGTCCACCCTGACCTGGAGTGGTAGTACCTGTTAGGGTCCCATCTCTGGGTTAAATAGAAGAAATTGTGTTAACAAAATGTGTTTCTAAAAAATTGAGTTCAAATAAAGAATTTTCAATACCCAACAAGAATGAATAGAACAAAACATATTCAGCATAAAATAGCCCAATAAGGGTTGACATGCCATAAAATCCAAAAAAGAAAAAAAGAAAATAACAATTTTGTAGATTGAGTTAGTCTTATTTGATTGTTGAATTATAACTTTCCTAATTTTTAAAATCTTTTTCATTTCAGATTTTCCTGCATCTGAATGATCATACTTAGAGCTGATTTATAAATCATCTTGTATTCGTGTACCAAAATGAAAAGACCTGCCCATGGCTGTCACCTTTGTGTTTAAGAGGTCAAAGTGAACACACTGCTTCATATGTTTTTTTTTTTTGTATAAACAGCCATTTGTAATGCAAATGGAGTGCATGCGCAGGTTCAAGTCCTTATGTTACAATCACACGTGAATATGCATCGGTCATCTTGTATATAAGAACTTGCCCGAATCGACAGAGCATTGAGTTCACTAATGTCTATTGGGATTACTGCTGTAACTTCGTTCTTGTCACTCCTCTTTTTGTATTACCAATAGAATTGCCACACCAGACCACTTTGTATGCAGAGAAAAGAGTTACTTTCTTATGACTAGGGAGTTTAGTCTTTCTCTCAGATACAAACTGAAGTCTTTCTCAAAGATAAGAGCCAATACCCTTGGGAAAGGTATGAATCCAACTACTCTCCCTCCAGCTATGAGTAAATTGTAGGGCAGACTGGGCTCTTTAACCTTGGTTAGGCAACCAGTCTAGGAGAAGAAAAACTCTGAATTCAAACCTGTTAAACTCCACTTGGGGTGGTCATTACTAGATTAGGTTCAGTCCTAATTAGTGATCTATTTCACTAATTCTAAAATAGACAACTTTACACATCTCCCCCACCAAAAAATATGGAAAAATACACTAAAGAAAGAAATGATGATTTTGAAGTACATGGCTCTATATTTGCCGACAATTCAACTTTAAAAGAACATTTATTAAAACATCCTGAGGATAAATATTCTTCTGTAGAATATGAGTGTTCCATTTCAAAAGAACCACCTGAACAGAAACAGAAACCATTTTCTTGTGAGTTATGTGAATCTGAATTTTCAAAGAGGTCCTATTTGCTGCAACATATACAAACGCATGGTGGGAAGAAGCCATTTTCTTGTGAAAGATGTGAAGCTTCCTTTACAAGGAAGTCATACTTGCTGCAACATAATCTCATGCACACTCGGCAGAAGCCCCATTTTTGTGAAGTATGTGGATCTTCCTTTACACGGAAATCACATTTAGTGCAGCATATGCGAATACACACTGGAGAGAAACCATATTCTTGTGAAGTGTGTGGATCTGCATTTTCAAGAAAGTCATGCATGCGACTACATATGCAAGCACACACTGGAGGGAAGCCACATTCCTGTGAGGTGTGTGGATATTCCTTTTCACGAAAATCTGACTTAGTGCGGCACATGCGAATTCATACTGGAGAGAAGCCATATTCTTGTGAAGTGTGTGGATCTTCTTTTTCTCACAAATCTGATTTGGAACGACATGTACGGATACACACTGGAGAGAGACCATATTCTTGTGAGATATGTAGATCTGCTTTTGGAACTCAGTCAAATATGAAGAAACATATGAAAATACATGCAGCAGGGGAAACTATTTTAAGATGTTTGTGATAATGAACTTTTTGTGATAATGAAGCTTTTTACTATTTCTCTGAATTTTTGAGATGAGGCTTGATAATTAGTATTATTTGTATTATTCAGACTATGGTCCTTATCTTTATTGTTATCGGTACTACATTTTGGCCGATGTGCCCTCCGGCCTTCCTCAGGTATTTCTTGTTGAACTCAGGAAGCTTCTTGGACTCGGGAACCATCTCAGACTCAGAAACCTTCTTTTCGAACTCGAAGGTTCCCGAGTTCAAAAAAGAATGCTGGAGGGCACATCAGCTGAAACATAGTACAGATAACAATGAAGATGAGGACAATAGTACAAATAATACTAATAAACTATTTAAATTTTTTTAATATATTTCAAACATTTTACAGATTACCTCAAATCATGTGATTGTTACTTATCTGAAGTTGTCAAATTATACATTTATAGGGAGACAAATATTTGACTTCCCTTAGATTTGTGGCCGTGTCTTTAGGCATCATGTATCCATTGGTCATGTGAGAATTCAGAATCCTTTCTCATTCTCTTTTCATCCAAGTTTGTTCATTGAACAAACTTGGGCTTACCACCCAGTGATTGATAGTATTATTTGTTAAGCTAATGAAATGAAAACTCACAAAGAAGGCAAGACTTTTTACCACTTTGGGTACCCCTTTTTATATAATGCTTGTTCATGGAACAATGGATATTTAACAGGTGTATGGGTTACGCAAAGGCCCAATTAATATGGGACCACCCATGAACAAAAGCTCATGGGAGGCAGGTGCAAAAAATGCGTTGATCCCATCGGGTGTGCCTCAGTCACCAGGCTGGGGGGACAGCCCCATGGGATCAATGATGTTAACTTATACGGTCCAGAGCCGAAGCCACCCGACCCTTTTAAACAATGTGCATAATTCGTGTGTTGGTCCACATGTATCCTTGTAATGTTTCTTATATGTTTTATATTTATGCATTAAATATCCTATATGTGTATTTGTGTTTATCTTGTCTTTCCTTCATTTTATTCAGTGTTAGTGTATCATTGGATATCATCATAAAGTCATTTTGACAGTACAGATTCCCATCTTTGTCCAGCATCTAGCCTTTGAACAGAGCTAATGAATGTAACTTTTTGCTGATCAGACAACTTTTATGTGTCCATATGTAGGTGTCTACAGGAGGATGTCACTTTTGAGTTTGTCCTTACTTCTCCAACAGTGTTCACTATGTCTTGTTCATCTTGGATGGTTTGAGTTATAAGAGGTAAGCAGCTATACAGCTGCTTTCTTGTGGGGTGCTGCTTTCAAGATTTGTTCAAGACAACATGCAGCATAGGTGTGTTGTTTCTATCTAGCTTTTTCTCCAAGCTGTTCATTAAAGTCGAAATGGTGCAGCCATCCAGTAGAACTGACACTGCTACAGCTTGGAAGAATTCTCACTTTATCTTATCAGTGTTAGAGTTCATAAGAGAACATCAATTTAAGTTCGTCCATACTTCACCAACAGTACCCAGCATATCTTCCTCTCTTGAATAGTTTGTGATATGGAAGGTAAGTAACCTTACACCTACCATTTTGTAGGTTGTTGCTTCCAGGATTTTTTCGAAAGAGCATGCAGCATCCTTGTGCCCAGAACAGTGTAAATTTGCATTTATTATTACTAGCAAATATATGTACCCTCCGGGTGCAAGTATTTAAGTTTTAATGTAATAAAATAGTATATTAAATTAGAAAGGCTAATGAAACTAAATAAGAATTCAGATAAAAAGATTTGAAACAGAGGTGGGTATAATCGAAAAATAGAACAACTGAAACTTACACTTCCATCACTTCCCTTTTTCATTGCTAAATTTTCCTAATTTAACTATTTAGTTAAAATAGGAAGTAAAGAATAAAATTACAGTTATTTCTTCTTGTTAATGGATTTCTTTTAAGATTCATTCCCGAGATTTTTGCTCATATTCATTAGGATAAAACTAAACAATTAGAAATCAATAATACTAAGCACATATTCATTAAAATCAAATTTTTTATATCAATATGCAAATTAGCCTTCCCATTCACACTATAAACCACTGTTTTGTTGTATATATAAATATAATTGCATGTTATTAGTAGAGCCAGCAGTAATAATAATGAAAAACAATTTTATTAATAATTGAGGTTTAAATATAAATAAAATCATAGAGAATGTAACGTAAATAACAAAGGGAAATGTGACTTGAGTAGTGATATAGTTTTCGGTTACAGACAGACAAATGCACAATCTCCATTATAATAAGAGATGTTATTGTGTTAGTATAGCATTCAATTCTAAGACTAACAACAAGAAGAAAGGAATTAATACTTCCTTTAATTCAAACAATTTATTGGTCAGCACATGAAACAACAAATAATAATATAAAGTCCTTCCTGTATAAAAAGCTGAGTTTAAGGGACTTACCGGCACATTGGAGAATATATCTGGTATCTTAGGGTGATTTCTTGGAGCCCTTCAAATCACTGCCTCGTGGAACCGCTGGTGGAATCTGTCTGCCTGAATTTTGGATATTGTGCCTAAACTTCTGGGCTCATCACGTGATTGGTATATCCAATCACAGAGAGCCTCTCCCTCACTCACTCTATATACAGGAATCACCATTTTACTGACCCAACAATGTCATATTTTCATTCATGAACACATTTTAGGAAAATTTGGTTCCTAAGACTATTTACTTAGCTATGACTCACACAAGACCCGGTAAGATTGACATCATTATATTAAAAAAAATCAAATGAATATGACATTAAACTGCATCCAATTCTGGAGCTCTAGGGAGTGGGGAGTATCCCTTAATTGCCATTACTCTTAGCTGGTTTTAATTCAGTTTTCCTTGTTAAGCTCATTTGGTAGAGCATCCACCTGGGAACCACAAGGTTCCTAGTTCAATACCAACCCTCGCCAACTCAGCAATGTGAGGAGCTGATGGTAGGTGTAGGGCTCCACCTCAGGCACTAAAAAACAATCTCCTTGGTGAAAAGGGGATTGACTCCCTCATTGCCTTGCTGATGCCTCTTAAGGCTACCCCAATGACTTTATTTTTACTTTTTTCTCCATGACTGCTTGCCTAACAAAAGCTAATGAACTCAGTCTGCCCTATTATTTACCCATAGGGAGAAAAGATGGATTCATGCCTTTCAACAAAGCTATTAGCACAATATGAAATGTGAACAGCCTTGTCCAGGATTTTAACTTGGAGCACTGATTCCATTTCCTTTGATGATAACAGTCACACTAACTATACGTCACAAAAACAAATGTGCAAATATTTGTACCTAGAATAGTTACTTGAAGTTAAAATTACAAATTATTATCCGATAGGAACTTACTATATTGAACAAGTAAGAAAAAAAATTATAACTAAAAAAAAGGGGGGGGGGTCCCTTTCTTTTGTCCCTAAAAAGGGAAGAGTAATATGAGACCTACAAGGTAAACATATTCCCATCCCTTTAAAATATCTTTTAAATTTTCCTAATAATTTTTTCAGATATTGAATTTCTATTTTTTTACTTTTTTCTTTTATATGTTCTTCAGGATTTGATCTTTCAAGAAATGTAAAAATTAAGTTGTGAAATTTTTTTTTTTTTTTTCTTCAAATGATCAAATGTACCCCCCTACATTCTGAATTGATTTTTTAAAATTCTATTTTTTTAGAATAAAATAAGCTATTTATTATAAAATTAAGTCATTAATGAATAAAGTGGTGAAAATTTCATTAACATTGAACAATTCCCAAATCTTTGGTAATTGTTTAAAAATTTAAACAATTAAATTTTTTTTTTTTATCTCACTTGACGAAAATGGATGATACCTTCAATTTAAAAAAAATCTAAAATTAATTTTAGATATTTAATTTTGAATATGACAAATAATTGTTTTTCCTTTAACAAGGGATTAATATTTCTTCAACACCGCCCACCAACTTCCTGTTTGTTTTATCAGAAATAGACGTGACATTTTCTCCACGAATAATTTGATGTATGTATCGAGTTGTTTTTTTTTTTTACATTTCTTATCGTTTTGATTGTGCCATTCAACATCTTCGACGTTATTGTTAGGTTGAATGGATATTATATAAATATTGAATGTAAATCCTAATAAATACATAAACCGGTCAAATTCGGAAATTATTTACACATGGAATCAAAACAAAAACATAAACAAAACAAAATATTTTATCATCTCGACCTTTTCTTCCCTAATTACTATATTTTGTTTTTTTCTTGTTTTGTCTTGTTTCGTTTTTTAGTTAAAAAATCAAATTGTAATTATATGACTTGTTTATTTTTTCTACTTTTATGTTATAAAAAAATATTATACGAACTTAATGTGTTGTTTACTAATTTTTATATATGCAAATCGGTAGGATATTTCAATTACAGTTTTAATAATTATTCTATTTAATCCAGTTATAATTTTACAAAATTATTTTAAAGATTATTTTACGTCCGTAAAATATTTTTTTTAAAGTAACTGGGACATCTGAACCAGATTTGGTTTTGTCAAAAAATAATAAGTCAATAATAAATAAACTGAAAAAGCTTTTGGGTACTCTTCGCGGTGAACCGTCCCGGCCTCCTGCCTCAAAAATCGCTATCCGGTGGCTGCTGAAAAAACGCCAGCTACGATTGAACCCGTAGCCGAAGCGGGGTCACTTGCAAAAAAAAACCAAAAAAAAAAAACAACCAACTTAGGGCGTTTTTCCCGAAAACCCAACCTCAACCCTAACCCTCACCCTAACCCTAAACCCTTACCCTACCCCACTCCAGTTAAAATTAACAGTTTTATTACAAAATTTGTGGGTTCTGTTTTTTTTCTGGGCCTTCCCCTCGCCTAAAAAGGGCATGCTCACGTTTATTGCCTGGTACCAGAGGTACCCCTTAATGGAAATGACTACTGTCATGCATTTTTTGCACTGGACATCGTATGAGCTTTGGTTTGTGCGCAAATTATTTGTATTGAAATATTTGCTTGGAGCTCTAATTGTTTACTCAGGATTATCATTATTAGTTACTTTAAACACCATATATTTGTGTATAGATTATTAGTATTAGATAGAAATACTGAGCCATATGACCTTTAGGCACCCCTTTTGCGATTTCGTTTCATAAGGACATTTTTTTTCATTTACACCGTCAAAATCCGGTTGATTTTTAGAGTTTCTTTTTAATTGTAAAACTATCCCTAACCCTAACCCCTAACCCCTAACAAACAACATATAGGGGTTAGGGGAGAGTTTTACAATTTAAAAAAAACTCTTAAAATCGTCTGTTAACAAACAACTGGATTTTGACGGTGGAAATGAAAAAAATGTCCTTATGAAACAAGATTACCCAAAATCGTCATAACATAGAATAATTACACTCAAAATTTGAACATGCAACATTAGACAGTCCTCATTGTTTTTTAAAACAAGTTTTAATAAATACATGACTGGTATTATATATCTATATATAGTTTGTTTTATTTTAATACATATTTAAAGTTTACATTTCAAATTGTTTTATTTTTTAATCCTTTAATGAATTTGATGATTTTACTTACTTAGGGTACAAACTCACTGACATTGAATTTTTAACTTCCACCCCTCAGGCAATATGTTTCAAAAATCTATTTTACATCGCCCGGAGGGTGTTTTTATTTTGCTAGTAACCATAATTTCGGTTCATTCGCAAATGCCATCAAGATATTTGTATATGTTGTTAAATAAATTTAGCACTCCAAGATGAAATATACTTTCAATAAAAATGTTTATTCTTTTATTTGTTTTTACAGATGATTTGGCATGAAAAGAAAAACTCCTACTTTGTCTCCATTAATGCCATTTAGTTACACTGCAAATATTGAATAGTTAGAAATTCTATGGTGACTTCACAGTGCAAAATATGGCGACACTCAAGAAAGGGAAAAGATACTCTTGTGAAATACTCGGATGCACATCTTCCTTTTCGAGAAAATCAAATCTGGTGCAACACACTCGAACGCACACCGGGGAGAGACCTTATTCCTGTGAACTTTGTGGATCTTCCTTTTCATGGAAATCGGCTTTTGCAAATCATATGCAAACACACTCTGGAAAAAAACCATATTCTTGCGAAGTGTGTAAATCTTCCTTTTCTCAGAAGTCACATCTAGTCCGACACATCCGGACACACACCGGTGAGAAACCTTACTCTTGCGATGTGTGTGAATCTTCTTTTTCACTCAAGTCACATTTGGTGGAGCACATCCGTACGCACACTTCAGAGAAACCTTACTCGTGTGAAGTGTGCGGATCTTCCTTTTCACAGCAGTCCAACTTGGCACATCACATAAGAATACACACTGGAGAGAAGCCATATTCATGTGAAGTGTGTGGATTTTCTTTTTCATGGAAGGCAAACTTAATGAAACATATGCGTACACACACTGGTGAGAAACCATATTCCTGTGAAATTTGTAAGTCTTCCTTTTCGTGGAAGTCGCAGTTGGTGAAACATAATCAAACACATACATGAGAGCAGAGAGGGTTTAAGGTCTTAAGAGGACCCTGGACAAATAGAATTTGGGCCCCTTTATTACATATGTCCCTCTAATATGTATATATTACAGGCAGATATGTTTAAATGCCAAAGCTATCCTTGTAGAACAGTGATGATACTGTAAGGAAGGTGCAAAGTTATACATACTTTGAATACACAAAACTCCGACGAAGGTTAACAGACAAAACATTCAATATATACAGCACATGGATATCAGTAGATACGACGTACATAGGTAAAAAGGTACATTAACAAGGAGTACATAAATAAAGATAAAGACACATTCATGAATGGTACAAGATAACATATAAAAGTACAGACATGAGACTAGAGATAGTCCATGCTGTAAAGAACTTACAGTAATGTAAGGGGGCGGAGCCCCAACGAGAGGGGTTAGATAAAATCTACCCCATGTGGCTCGTAGTTACTGAGACAGGAAAAGAGGCCGAAAGGGTTTGAACCCGGCGCTTAAATACTATAGCACCCTAGCGGGCACCAGCAAACTAAATCGGGCAGACAACTCCACCAGACAAATACAAACTAACGCTACAATACTATTTAACTCATAGTTGGAAGATGAGAGGGTTTATACCTTTTCTAAAAAAGGTATGAACTCCGTCATAAATAAAGCTCTTACATGTATAAGAGCTATATTACATATATAATATATATGTTTAATATTATGAACATAAACAAATGAAATAATCACTTCCTTAAAGGGCCATTACCCCCAAAAAATCAGCTAGCCAAATTCAAAGAAAGATGACTTTTATATATGAATCAGATGTTTTAATATATTTGTATAATATTAAAGCTATACCATATTGGCCGGGTTAGCTCAGTCGGTAGAGCGTTCGGCTAGAAACCACAAGGTTCCTAGTTCGATACCGGTCCTCGCCAACTCAGTGTATGAGTAGCACAGGGATCTGTGCGGTAAAGTAAGGAGCTGATGGTAGGTGTGGCGCTCCACCTCAGATGCGAAAACAATCTCCTTGGTCTAGCGCTATTGAAAAAGGAGATAGACTCCCTCGCTGACTGGCTGATACCGACTTTAGGCCGCCCTGTCGACTTTTTTTACTTTACCATATTGTAATAGCATTTATTTATGATAAAAAATATCAAAGAATAAAATTGATTCAAATAGAATGAAGTCACATGACATTGGGTATTATGATAGCCTCCCTTGGCACAGCAGAAATTCAGGGTGAGGCTTACAGAAATATAATCTTTAAAACAAAATGATGACAAGAACAGAAACAAAACGGCAAACATTGTTCTTACTTATAATAAAATTAAATTTTAAATAGAATATATTTAGCCTTTTTTATGTTCCAAAACTAAGAGATCAGTCTTCCAGGCCCCATACATTTTAAAATGCATATTAGCTATGCAGTGTAAGTATTTTATTGTAATCATTTTTTTATTTTCACCACATATATATAATATATATGTATATATATATATATAGTATCCGGTTGCCGCTTTAACTTTTCCGTCGCAGTGGCGTCAGTAAATATATATGATTTTGTAAAATCTAAAAAAATGTGATTAAAAATTGAGGAATAACAGATAAAACACAAGAAACTCCATTTAATTGATGAACACACTGAGGCAAAATATCAATTGAATGCAGTTGTTTGTGTTTTATCTGTTATTCTTATATATATGTATATATGTGTGTGTGTGATGTCAGGATAGTGTAGAAATGAAATCAACAGCATTTGGTAACCAACAGTTATGTGATTTTCAAACTGTCATTTATCAGACACTGTTGACTTCATGTCCACACTACCCTAAATGAGATATACATGCTCTATCAATGATAGTGAGAACTATTTACTTATAAATATAGCACACAGACTATATATATATATATATATATATATATATATATTATATATATATATAATTTCTTGTTTATGTTATGAAATTTTATTTTTAGTGTGACACAACAAAAGAAAATTGCTTGTTTTCCACATTTTTCTTATACTTGACTCTTAAAAAAAAAAAAAATACACAATTAATATTTTGTGCAATGTTTCAATATTTTTACATTGTATGATCATTGAACCTATTTTTTGTTGTAAATAAATTGTTTTCTGAAACAATTCCAGTTTACTGTTCACTCTTTCATTTTTTTGCCCTTTCTCATATTGGGGAAAGCCCAATAGTAAGGCAATGGTTTGCAATCTGTTACTTCTAAAGAGTTTGATTCTCAAGAGGTGGCCTTTACCAAGAAAGGTTAAGCTTAGTAAATGCAGATATTCTCCAAGCTCTGTTTTGTGGATGAAGTGTAACAGGATAAGTCTATTTCTAGACTGGAGGATGCTGGTCAGGGAGAGTACTGGTTGACCTGGAAGAGAATCTAACTGGAGGACGCTGGTCAGGGAGAGTACTGGTTGACCATTAGGAGTCCTAGTGATTTGGAAGAGAATCTAACTGGAAAACATTAGAAGGCTCATTCTAGTAACTTGAATACTGGATGACATGAAGAAGGGCTGATACTTGGAGTGGGGAGAGAAAACACTTTGTGGAGTTGTGGATATTTTAGAGTATATAGATGAAAACCGCCCTGAATAAGATACCACCCACTTTAAGATAAAATTCTAAAATCTTGTAAAAGATGATGTAAAGTTGTCGGGGTGGCCTAAAGTCGGTATCAGCCAATCAGTGAGGGAGTCTATCTCCTTTTCACTAGTGCTAGACCAAGGAGATTGTTTCTAGTCTTCACCTCCAGATGTTTTGCTATTTAAGCAGGCAAGCACCAGATTCGAGTTCTCTTTCTTCTCCGGGACACACACATGGGTTAGACATTTATGTCTACACCCTTCTTGTGTGGGGGCTTCAGCCCCCAACACAACACTAGTAAGTGACTTTAACCTATGGACTCTCCTTAACTATCCCTATCTTTTGTGTGTACATTTAGATAACTATTGTATACGTTTTTATTGTATCTTATCCCTTTTCTATGTATGTGTATATCTACTATGTAACCTTTCTCATGTATCTTGTATATGCATATTTCATGTCTTAAATGCTTCTCTGTATGCTTCTTGTATTAAAGTCCTTTGTGTATGTAACACCCTTGGTCGGAGTTGTATTGTTCAACCAACAATTATAATTGATATTATAACTTTGAACCCAACATGGGTATTTCTCTGAATTTTTTAGATAAGGCTTGATAATTTGTATCATCTTGATTATTCGGACTATTGTCCTCATCTTTATTGTTATCTGTACAACATTTCAGCCAATTCAGGTATTTCCTGTCAGACCAGGGAGCCTTCTTGAACTCGGGAACCTTACGATAAGAAGGTTCCCAAGTTCGAGAAGGTTCCCGAGTCTGACATGAAATACCTGAAGAAGGCCGGAGGACACATTAGCGAAAACGTTGTACAGATAACAATAAAGATGAGGACAATAGTCTGAATAATCCAGATGATACAAAGGAATGTGGGTGTTAGCTTTGAAATAATACCTCAGTAATTCTTATAGTATCAACTAAATATTGGTATAAAAAAAGTAAGTCGTCAGGGCGGCCTAATGTCAGTATCAGCCATTCAGCGAGGGAGTCTATCCCCTTTTCACTAGCACTAGACCAAGGAGATTATTTTGGCATCTGAGGTGGAGCGCCACAACTACCATCAGCTCCTTACTTTACCGCACAGATCCCTGTGCTACTCATACGCTGAGTTGGCGAGGGTGGGTATCGAACTAGGAAGCTTGTGGTTTCTAGCCGAACGCTCTACTGACTGAGCTAATCCGGCCCTATTGGCCCTATTGATATAATTAACCACAATTCATTCATCTAGAAAGAAGCCAATTTTTTTTTCAGAAAGAAATAAAGAAAACTCAAAGCAAAGTTGAGTAGGCTCTGAGAATCTTAACACCCCTTACTTCCCAGACATAGCAGCCTACAAATGCTGTGTGTGACCTGCCTAACTGATGAAAAGAGGAAGGAAACACTTGACTTCCTCTGTTGTAGCCAATTAAGAAAAGGGAATGACATCATCGTTTGTCTTTTTTAACTTCACAAATATGAAATTCATACAAAAATTTTTTTAAATTTTGAATGGAATTATTTTTAATGGAATTATCTTTTAAAATATGTAAAAATCATTCAGTTGTACCTATATATATATATATATATATATATATATATATATATAAAGGGCAGTTTGTGTGTATGTGTATATGTCCAGATGAAACTATGAAAATAAAACAATTAATGACACAGTAAATATACATACACATTAAATATCACTGGTTCTTGATTTTTGTGCCAAAATTATGAAGATTTGATTTATATTCTAAGATATTTAAAAAAACTTAAATATACGTAGAAATAGCATTGAAATTCTACTTTAAAATTTCCAGCATTTGGAAATTTCAAAAGTAAACAAATCAATACAACAGGGTTCCCCCACTCCTCTAAGTAAAGACGTCATCGGGGCGGCCTAATGTCAGTATGAGCCACAAGCGAGGGAGTCTATCTCCTTTTCACTTGCGCTAGACCAAAGAGATTATTTTAGCGTCTGAGGTGGAGTGCCACACCTACCATCAGCTCCTCACTTTACCACACAGATCCCTGTGCTACTCATACACTGAGTTGGCGAGGGCTGGTATTGAACCAGGAACTTTGTGATTCTTAGCCGGACGCTCTGCCGACTGAGCTAAACCAGCCTCTAGTTTATTAATATAGACAAATTATAAAAATGACTATGGGGAGTCCATGACAACAAAACAATAAAAATACACATGTCTTCAGAATTTTGAGAGAAAGTGGTAAGTACCGCTAAAAAAAAAAGATTAAAATTAATTGAATCAATTATTTAAGGTTAAATTTTAGGTTCAGTCAAAAAATAGTAACATAGACAAAAAAAAAAAAGCAAAATAATATTACACATGTAATTAATTTTTGATACATTTTAAACATTAAATTTGCCCCAAAATTTATGAAATTAGACAGTTTGTGTGAAGTAACTTATGTACCTACAAAACACGTTCGGGCCAGGTTAGCTCAGTCGGTAGAGCGTTCGGCAAGAAACCACAAGGTTCCTAGTTCGATACCGGCCCTCGCCAACTCAGCGTATGTGTAGCACAGGGATCTGTGCAGTAAAGTAAGGAGCTGATGGTAGGTGTGGCACTCCACCTCAGATGCAAAAAAACAAACTCCTTGGTCTAGCGCTAGTGAAAAGGGGATAGACTCCCTCGCTGATTGGCTGATACCAACTTTAGGCCACCTTGGTGACTTTACTTACTTACTTACTTACAAAAAGAAATTTGTAAGTAAGTAAGAATTCTTAGAAATCAATAACAAAAAAAATTATATACACTATGTACAGAAAAAATTACTCACATGTTGATATTTTATTTCAATGAAATTTTTTTTTTGTTCCAAACATGCAGAAACAAAAAAAATCTAATGTAAACAAGGCGAGACTATTGAGCACGAAATATATTAATACTATGGTAGACGCAATGTAACAATTTACTATCAACCCTGACTGATAAACAAGAAATTCAGGGACTTATCTGATTTTAATAAAATTTTCAGTGTTCACTTATTAAGCAATGAATTTAATAATGCATTACAAATTCCCATCTCTCTTTCTCTCTCTCTCTCTCTCTCTCTTTTGCCACTGTTCCTATCACTCCAGGCAGGTCTGCCATACAGCATACATTATCTACATAGAGCTAATTGATTTTTTCTGGTCAGCTTATACTGGTGTACCCCTGTGTAGGTGTCCATGGGAGAACGTCACTTCTGAGGTTGTTCTTGCTTCTCCAGCAGTGTCCAGCATGTCTTGTTTGTTTTTACTTGGATGGTTACTGTGATAGGTGGTAAGTGGCCATACAACTGCTTTTTTGTGGGGTGCTGCTTCTAAGATTTGTTCAAGACAGCATGCAGCAGGGAATGTAAGTAAAGTCAATGGGGTGGCCTAATGTTAGTATCAGCCAGACAGTGAGGGAGTCTGTACCCTTTTCACTAATTTTAGGCCAAGGAGATTGTTTTTGCATCTGAGGTGGTGCAACACACCTACCATCAGCTCCTCACTTTATCACACAGATACCTGTGCTAGTCATACTCTAAGTTGGCGAGGGCGGGTATCAAACCAGGAACCTTGCGATTCCTAGGCAAGTGCACTACCAACTGAGCTAAACCAGCCCTATATCAAAATTTGGTATTTATTTCAGTAAATACCATTTTATGCTTATAATTATTCTATTTGCCAGCATATATTGAAATATGCAAGTACTACTGTTGGATTTTATAAGTCCATATTTCTATTAAAAATATTTGATGTGACATCAGCAGGAGCTCAGAACTTCCGCCCAAAGTTTGTTCCTGCCTTTTAACCCTTGTAAGAAATTAAATCAGTTTGTAATAAATCATTGTTGAATTTACCTCGTGTGTTAACATCTCCTGACATTATCTATTTTACCTTGTGTGCCCATCTCCTCACCTCACGCATTATTTCCACTATGCAACACTCTACTGAATATCCAACTTCAACAACTACACAGTACCAAAACCTGAGGAGATATCTCACAGTAGGCTTAGGCACTATTTTGGCTAAGATTATTATCAAAAGGATGGGTTTGACATTTAATAACCCTCAAAGGTTGATATGCCATTAAACAAAGAAACCAAAACTGTTTTCATCAACTTGATATTTTCAAGATAATTTAATGTTTGCATCTTGTTTTTTCCATTTATACATATATAAAGGACAGTTGGTGTGTATGTATGTATGTCCGGAGGAAACCACAAAAATAAAACAATTAACAACAAAGTAAATACATATAGCCATTCACTATCACCAGAGCTTGCTTTTTGTGCAAAAATAATGAAGATTTTATTTATATTCCTGAAGACATTTAAAAATTAGAATTTGAATTGTAAGAGAAAGGAAAGGCATTGGTGGAGTCCATGATTAAACCACAAATCAATTATAGAAGACCAAAACAATCAATCGATCTGTGAAACTAACTTATTTTTACCCCCCACTCAACCCAGGCAAAGCCGGGTGGCCACTTCTAGTTTTTCTGCAGTGATTTCTTAATATTGTTTTCAAATTATCCTTTCAAATTCAACATTATTTTATGAATTTAATGAACATTACAGAAATTGTACAGATTCACAGGGAAACCTGTTGAAAACAAAAATGAAATATAATAATATCTTCTTCTTCTGCTGGATCTATTATGTTTGAAGATATGTCAGCTGGTCATTGTCGTCTTCCCTTATATTTTCTATTTGTCTAGAGGTGATATATTTCTATGAAACAATACACATATCCAAGTATGTATCTCCTGAAAACAATATATATATTCAAGGATTAAAATAAAAATTAAATCAAATTAAAAAACAACAAATTCCCATGAGAGAATATCTCGGCATTCGAGTTTAGGCCTTGTCTGGGTCTGGTCGCTCCTACTAGCCAGGGAGATATTTCTTTGCCACAGGTGATTATGACCGGTCAATAAAGCCTAAGTCATAAAACCACCTTCTGCTTTTGTCTCTTTCTTTTTGGTTCCTCGAATTCCTTCCTTTTCAGCATGACCAAATGAGATAGAGTTAAAAGTAAAAAACCTTAAAAAACACCGAGAATATCCAGCTATCTTTAAGCCTAAAAACACCAAAACCTTTTACCACCCCATATACATAACCATATACCAGGAAGCAAATTTTGCTATGCAATACATTTCTATAATTATTTTCAAATAAACAAAAACTCTTAGGATAAATTTGCATATTTTAAAATGTTTTATCAAAGTACACTTAAGTATGTATATTTTTTTGATGATTTATACAATAATTGAGAATAATATACTTAACTTGAACATTACACTTTGATATAGAGATTTGCATGTGTATTTCAAATTTAAATCTTATTTCTTTCCAGTTTACATGCTTGCATAAATTTCTTGGAATCTGAAAATGCTGATTCATACACATTTGTCCTGTCCCAGTAGCAGTGCTGGTCTTGCCACGTCCATCTTCGTCCATTGTTTTTACTGTTCTGAGGATTTCTAGCATTTCCACCCCCACTTTTTTGGTCCCAATTCAGGGGAAGATAACCCATATTTCTCAAAAAAAGCCAGATAAAAAGTTGATATTTAGTTATTGTGTATGATATACATGTTATGCTATGGATCTCATATCAGAATTGGGGCGATGACGTGTTGATATTTAAAATAATCGTTGTATACTTATCTCATTTTATGTGCTACTTGGAGAGGCTCGAAACTGGTTGCTGGACTGATGTTGAGTTGATGTTAGCATTCTTTGAACTTTTGCGCTTGGAAGCAACTTGGGATGCTGGAGGACATCTTGCCTTGTAGCCTTTATAGTTTTCAGTAATAACACAAGGCAACTTAATTGTTCTCATGAGATTTTTATTTTCCCTAAAGTCAAAACTGCACTGAGTGTGAGCCCACGTCTCACTCAGTCAATGCATTGTCCCAAACTCTCTCCAAACTCTCACCTCTAACTCCCACTCTTTCGCACTTCGCCACATGTCATCCCTTGTCCAATAGAAAAATGACATGTGTAATTGTGCTGACTTATCCTAAAAAAATTTCTATGTTAACCTACTGGCTCTCTCTCTCTCTTCTCTCTCTCTCTATTATGTTACACCCCGTAACTTTTAGGTTTAAAAATGTGGAAGGAAAACTGCATGTCATACACAAATAATTATGGTACTGGAGTATCTATTCATTTTATTTGTTTATTTATTTAAATTTAATTAGTCAACCGAAAAATATTTTATAGTCATTGGGGCAGAAGGAGGAGATTACCCCTTCATTGCCATTACTCTGTTTTTTCTTGTCTATTTTTACTTTTGCAAACCATATGCATTTTTGTGATATTACAACCACAACAACAACTTTGATAGGTCCTATCAAGGTTGTTGTTGTGGTTGTAATATCACAAAAATGCATATGGTTTGCAAAAGTAAAAATAGACAAGAAGGTTTGGATTAATTTTATTTATTTGAAATAAACAAAAGCTGCAATTGTTGAGATGATAATTCCTTTTTGCTGCTTGGTGAAATGAGGGCAGGTGTGGGGTTGAAGGTCAATTCTGGCTCTGCGTGACGCGAGGTGTGGTGTTGGTATAGTATGGCGGGGTGCGGTGTGGGTATAGTATGGCGGTTCCTTTATCTTGGCTGTCTACGTTTAACTGATTTTTTAAACTTTAAGCCGGCTGTATATATAATGGTTGAGAGGCTCAAGAAAGCCTTTGAAGGGTTTTCAGGGGAAGATTTTTTATTGGTTGAAAAACATTAAATAGAAAATATTTTTAATTGTTTATAAATTTTGTTTTTCAACCGGAAGTTTTGATGGAGCCTATGCGTAGAACATTGGTTTTTTGTTCATTTCATTTTCACTGTCACGGGGTTGATGTCAGTAACTTATGTTCTTTCCGAAGTGTTTTGTTTTGTTTCGTTTTCTTTCTTTAAATTTGTTTTGTTGGTGAGTGGATGTATTGTGTTAGTAAGGATTGTGAATCATAAAAGATATCTATTTCTGTTATAACATGGTTGTTGCATTTACCCTGGATTGGTTGAGCCGGCTCCATCCAACAAATTCACTGCATCCCAAATGAACAATATAGTTAGAGTATTCATGAAAAGAGTAACAAGGGAATAGGAAATTGACAAGTGGTCTCCAAAAGTGAATAAAACAAAACCGTATAATATAAACCAAATTTGATGTGCTGTAAAATCCATCTAATCAACCTATTTAATAATAATAATTTATTTGCTCAACCTTCTACAAATAATTTGCAGTTATATAGTTTCAATTATTAATTATTCCAATTTAATATTAGCCCTATTGGCTCGAGCAGTAGAATATACTGACTGCACTTCTGCAGAATAGTAAAATCCCCCCAATGGGACCACCTGCTTATGGATGGAATCCTGATGTCTGAGCAGTCTATGACATGCAACACTCCAATTTAGCCTTTACTTAAGCTAGACAGGTGATCAGAGAGACACTTTCCAATCAATTGGCTGGTTATGGCAACCCCAACCCTTTTTATCATATATGTGCAAGAAACTGGTGGCTGAGGGTCTTAGTGTCTTGGGTATGACACTAAACTGCAACTAGTGATAATGTTTCAATTCTGAATCTCTGGAGAGAGTGGTGTACTCTTTCATTACCATTACTCCCAGGTCCACTCTGATCCAGAATAATAGTATTTGTTAGGATCACATCTAAAAGGTGTATAGATTTAAAAAATGAGTTTTTAAAAAATGTGTAAAAAGAAAAATTGGGTTTGAAAAAAAAAACAAATAGAATAAACAACAAGAATTATTAAAACAAATGTCTTCGGCATAAAATAACCCAGCAAGGGTTGACATGCCATAAAATCCAACCAACCAACCAATCTAATACTAGAAATTTTCATACAAGGATAATTCCAAAAAAGTAAGGTCTCCAAAGTTATGAGGATTTAGAGAAACTGTCTGCACTGCTATTGGCAATACTGTTTTGTTCGTTGTGCATGCACCTACCCCTGCAAGTGCCACACTCAGTGTTGGTTTGGCAGTCGTTTCTGATGGAGCTCTGAAGAGATACTACAACTAAGTGTGAAGTTTATGCATTCATTTGGTTTTTGAATGCAAAAGGCATTAAACCAAATGAAATTCATCTCTAATTAATGGAAGTATATGGCAAGTCATGCATGGATGTCAAAAACATCCATAAGTGGTGTAGGGAGATTGCAATGAGGACAAGCTGGTATGACATGTACATATAAAAACTGTTATAATGCCTACAAAAATGCATCAACCAAATTGGTGATTATGTAGAAAAATAGATACATGTTCAAAATTTTAAATGATGTAAACATCATTGACAATAAACAATAAATGTTTTTGTGATTTCTAAATATTTTGGAGACCTCACCTTTGGGATTACCCTTATATATGACTTTAAGTGCTCCTATCTAATACTGATAATTTACACAGTTATATGGTTTCAAGTAACCATTTCTATTTAGTGATAATAATAATTTGTTTACACTCGTATATGGTATTAAATATTCCAATTTCCTATTTGCACTTATATGGTTTCAGTTATTCCTAATACTAATTATTTGCATATTTTTATATGGTTTCAAGTAACTCTACTAGGACTCTAGACTCCAATGGTGACATATATTTCTTTGATATTGATGCTGGAGTCCTACAAGAAGATACATTAGCACCATTTCTATCCATAACTTTCCAAGATTACAAACACCATTAGATCTCATGAAGAAAAAAAAAGGTTTCATGCTAAAAAAAAAAGCAAAAAGCAGATGATGTCCCATAGGAACTACTACAGATGCAGTCAATGCAGATGATCTGGCACTTCTTTGCTGAGCCAGCCAAAAAAAGAATCTCACAAAACCTGCCCAAGCCAAATTTTGCAAATCCTGTCAAAGCCGAATCTCACAAAATCTGCTCAAACTGAATCTCTGCTGCACAGACTGCAGCGGGTAGAAAGAGGTATTGGTCTCTATGCGAACTCGGATAAAATAGATATTGTGTGTTTTAAACAAGATGGTGTAGCGTTAGTTTGTATTCGCCTGGTGGAGTTGTCTGCCCTTTTTAGTTTGATGATGCCCACCAGGGGCACCATAGTATTTAAGCGCCGGTTTCAAAGCCTTTCGCTCTCTTTATAGTTTCAGCAACTACGAGCCACATGGGGTAGATTCTATCTAAACCCTCTCGTGGGGCTCCGCCCCCCTTACATTACTGTAAGTCCTCACAGCATGGACTATCGCTAGTCTCATGTCTGTACTCTTCTATGTTATATCTGTACCATTCATGAATGTGTCTATCTTTATTTGTGTACCTCTTTTTATGTACTCTTTATTATGAACGTTGTATCTACTGTTATCCATGTGCTGTGTTATTAAATGTTTGTCTATTAACCTTCGTCGGAGTTATTTGTATCCAAAGTATGTTGAACTTTAAACCATCCTTACAATGGTGTCATCTCTACATTAAATAGCAAGCCTATGAAATTAGTAGATCAGTTTATACATCTAGGTAGCAATATCTCATCTACAGAAAGTGATGTCAATATACACATGGACTGTTTTTGATAGATTATCAATTATATGGAAGTCTAATCTCCCTGAACGCCATCATAACAAAACAAATAACAGGACTTTCATTCCAATATTTACATGTCCATATAAAAGAATTGCTTTGATAGATATTTCTACAACTGCTTTCAAAGAAAAGAATTAAGCTGAATTTTCATATTTAACAAAGTCTTTATTTTTCTGATGATATATACAAGAATTAAGAATATCATTAAAAAACATTTTTTGAAGTATGGTTTTGCATGTACATTTTAAATAAGTTTAAATATCATTTCTGTCTAGTGTGTATTTGCATATGTCTCTTGAGATCTGAACCTTGTGAAAATGCTACTCTACACACTAAACAAGAATGTCCTCTCTCTTCTGTGTGTGTTCCTTTATGCCGTTTTAAATGTGAACTTTGCGAAAATGATGATCCACATACTTCACAAGAATATGGTTTCTCTCCAGTGTGAGTTCGCAAGTGTTTTTTCAAATCTGAACAGTGTGAAAAGGCTGATCCACACACCTCACAAGAATATGGTTTTTCTCCAGTGTGTGTTCGCATGTGTTTTTTTAAATCCGAACCCTGTGAAAAAGCTGATGCACACACTGCACAGGAATATGGCTTCTCTCCAGTGTGTGTTCGTACATGAGTTTTCAAGTAAGAGCTCTGTGAAAATGCTGATCCACACACTTCACAAGAAAATTTTTTCTCCCCAGTGTGTATACGCATGTGCGCTTTTAAATAGGAAACTTGGGAAAATGCTGATTCACAGACCTCACAAGAATATGGTTTGTCTCCTATGTGTGTTTGCATATGTTTCTTTAAATCTGAACCCTGAGAAAATGCTGACCCACAAACTTCACAAGGATATGGTTTCTCTCCAGTGTGTGTTTGCATATGTCTCATTAAAACTGATTTCTGTGAAAAAGAACAGCAACATATTTCACAAGAATATGGTTTCTCTTTAGTATGTGTCTGTATGTGTATTTTTAAATGTGAACTTTGAGAAAATGCTGATCCACACACATTACAAGAGTAAGGTTTTTCTCCTGTGTGTGTTCTTAGGTGTTTTTTTAAGTCCGACGCCTGTGCAAATGCTGATCCACACACTGTGCAAGAATGTGGCTTATCTCCCGTATGTGTTAACATATGTCTTTTTAAAACTGATTTTGTTGATAATGCAACTCCACAAACTTCACAAGAAAATGGTTTCTCTCCTGTGTGTGTTCTTAGGTGTTTTTTTAAGTCCGACACCTGTGTAAATGCTGATGCACACACTGTGCAAGAATGTGGCTTATCTCCCGTATGTGTTAACATATGTCTTTTTAAAACTGATTTTGTTGATAATGCAACTCCACAAACTTCACAAGAAAATGGTTTCTCTCCGGTGTGCATTTGCACATGGGCTTGTAAATGAGAGCTCTTTGAAAATGTTGATCCGCACAATCCACAAAGATGTGCTTTTTTTCTAATTTGTCCCTGCATATGTGATTTTAATGTAAAATACAGATCTATATACTTTATGATTAAAGGTTTTCTCTTATATAACTGCATTTGTCTTTAAATAAAAATACTTTTAACATATAAACACACTCCTAATTAACATCATTTATTTGCAGTGTGTTTTCACAAATATCTTTTCAAATGAAAATATTTTCCAATGACTGTTTTCAAAATTTAATGTATAAAAAATAAATTTATCCATTTATTCTTCTTGGTTACTTATCAAGTTGCCAAACATCTAAAGATTTCTTCTTCTTCATCTGATCTCTCATATAAAGAAACTGAAGTGTTTCTTAATTTTCAGATGATTTTATTTTTTCTCCATTGTGATTGAAATCTGTAAATAAAGAAAATATTAGTTTTTTAAAACATTGCAGAGCCACAAGTTATTTACAGGCATAAAATGATATAAACTCAGTATTTTATCAAATAAAAAGGGTAGGGCTGTATTTTGGGGCACATAAGTATACAATAACTATTCCTTTTTAAAAATAATCATTTGTAGAAAAATAATAGATTCAATTATCTATTAATACAAATAATTTTCGCAGTTATTACAGTTTGAAATATTTCCTTCTTATATTAATAATTTCTAAGCAATTATATGGTTGCAAGTAGCTATTTCAATTTAATAATAATAACCATTTAAAAAAATAGCTTTAAGTAACTATTCTTAATACAAATAATTTGCATAATTATGCAGTTTAAAACATTCCCATTTTATATTGATGATTTTCAAGCAGTTATATGGTTTCAAGTAACTGTTCCTATCTAATAATAATTATGTTTGCACACAGTTATATGGTTTCAAGTATTCCTATCTAATAATAATAATAATTTGCAAGCAATTATATGTTTTCCAATAATTATTCCAATAATTATTTCTGTTGGATAATAAGAATAAGGATTCTTTTTTTTTTCATACAAAGGTTCAAATATTCCCAATACTAATAGTTCACAAACTGATCTATTTGTCTCTGTATATTTGATTTTAAATGTAAAATCTACAAACTGCAGTTATATTCATTTTATATGGTTTCCCCTCTAACATATGTAATTGTTTGTCCTTAAATTATAAGTCTTTTAATATATCAACATTCTGCACATAGATATAGTTTACTTTCTGTAAATGTTAATAAATGCCTTTTAAAAACAAAAAATCCAGTTAGTATATTTCAGTTAGTGTTTTTACAAGATAACTGTATAAATTACAAATTGATACACTTATTCTTCTTGATTACATATTACATGACCGAATTTTACAAAAGTTTTTTTTTGTCCTCTCATATTAAGAAATTCATTAGAGTTTCTTAATATTCCTATATATCAATTTGGAAAAAATATTAATGAATATAGGACATTAGACATTGAGCTATTAATTATTAAGCTATTATTAAGCTAAATAACCAAAAACTCATATTAAAAATATGTCAATCTATACAACAAATATTAAACAATTATTAAGCTAAATAATACAAAACTCATAAAAGATCTTCAAAAAATAGATTAATGAAATATGAGATTTGTTCTGTTTTGTTTTACGGCATATCAATCTCGGTGGGTCATTTAATGCCGATAAAGTTGTGAAATAAATTCATTCTTAATGCATAATACAATTTTGTTTATAAACTCATGTTTTTCTATTCAACCAATAGATGGGACCCTAACAGGTACTACCACTCCGGGTCAGAGTGGACAAGGGAGCAATGGTGATGAAGGGGTGCTCCACATTCCCCAAACCTCCCAAACTGGAACCCCACCATCAGATAGAGTTTAACGTCATTCCCAGGACATGTAGACCCTCAGTCACCACCTTCTAGCACCCATATGATAAAAAGGGGTTGGGGCTTGCCATAAGGGCAGTAGGGTTGGGAAAATCATATAGGTGCTAGGGCTTGACGTGACCAGCTGATTGATCAGAGGGGGCCTCTCCGACCGCTTGTCTAGCCCAAGGTAGGACCAAAGTGGAGTATTGCATGTCATGAACTGCTCATCAATCTGGGCTCTATCCTTAAGCATCACAGGTCGCCACCCTCGGCCAACAGGTGGCCCCATTGGGGGAGTCTTACCCCTCTGCAGAGGTGCAGTCGGTGCATTCTAACGCCGCAGCCGACAGGGCGGTATGAGTTTTGTTGTTTAGCTTAATAATTGTTTGATATTCTTTTACACACACACACATAACTTTGAGGTTTGTTTTGATGTCGTTTATCGTAAAATATATATACACATGCACACACACACACACACACAAGACACCTAGAAAATTGATCAATGTCATTTTTCAATACATACGCACACACATACACACACCCACACACACACAGACACACACCATAAAAGAAGAATATTTGACGTCATGTTTTAAACTGTCTACCTTTCCAGCGTTCCTTCATCAAATTTCAAATTTTGAACAGATTGATAAACAAGGACTATCACAGTTTTTCTCATTATTCCATGATAACAAATTTTTTACTCTTCCTTATATCAACAAAAGCCCTGAAGAAGATATACTTAACAGATTGAAACACTGCAACGACGGCTAATAAACTTACCACTCATTTTATTTAAACCTGTGTTTTTTTCAAATTTCTCACTATACTACATATTCTTTTAAATAGAATATTCTTTTATATGAGTTTTGTGTTATTTAGCGAAGTATTTTTCATAGATGAGTTTTGTGTTTAGCTGAATATTTTTATGAGTTTGTGTTATTTAGGTTAATGATAGCCTAATATTTTTTGTATGAATTTTGGGTTATTTTGCTTAATGATAGCTTAATATTGTTTTATGTAATTTAGCTTCATTATAACTTAGCTATAGGCAAATTTGTCATCTGCTAGGAATTTTAAAAGCGAATTAGAAATAATTAAATCTATTATTTAAGGTCAAACTTTGTCTAAATCGATAAGTAGTAACATAATGACCATAATTAAAAAAAGAAAAATATCATTACATATGCAGTTTATTTTTAATAGATTTAAAAGTATTTGTTTTGGTCAATTTCGACGATATCAGCCAGTCAGCCTCGTTTTCGATGTTTTTAAGTTCTTGTTTACAATTTTACTGTAACATTCGCGTTTGCAAAAAAAAAATTACCAAAATTCAGGTAATTATCCGATTTTAATGAAATTTTCAGTATTGATTTAACAATTAATAGATTTTATAATGCATCAGTTATTTTATTTCAAAACTTTAATTTAGTATTTTTGCTATGAAAAATTATTATATAAAATTTATTTAAAATATGAAAATCCTGATGTTAAGTTTAAAATGTTATATTTTTAGATTCTAAAAATTAATATCTAATTAATGCAAACCTTATTTTTGTTGACGAAAGTAATAAGTTTTGAAGAAAAACTCGATTGAAAATGTATCCTTCAGAAAAAATATCGATGTATAATTTTTTTCTTTTATAAAATAATAGCCAATTAAATAATTATCGAAATGAGTAAAAAAGAAATCTCCAATAAATGAATTATTTATTATATTTTACATTTTATTTTTTCGATTTTCGGTACTTATTTTCTCATAGAATAGGCCACCGTAAAACATCTTTTTTTGTTTCTATTCATAACTTCGGTCTTTTATCTCTTTATTTATACTGTAATTAGTATCAAGTAAGGACCAACTTGAAACAATTTTACGCCCCCAGCATAAGGGGGGTCAAAATTAAGTGACCTGAAAAAAATGAGAAAGTTTTGAAATAAAATAAATAATGCATTATAAAGATCGTTCTTCGATAAATAAACACTGAAAATTTTATTAAAATCCGATAATTCCCTGATTTTTGGTAAATTATTTTCTGTAGGGGGGGCTAAAGTCATTTGGTCGAAAATGACTTTGAGGCTCTGTCAGTCCCTATTATAACTTAATATCTTTTTTTAAATACCAGTGTTGTGTTGTTTAGCTTAATGTTTTGAATCAATTAAAATCCTAAATTCGTTAATATTTTTCTTTTTTACAATGACTGAGTACTACCCATCAGTTTCAGCAAAAGCAAAAAAAAAAAAAAAATGTGGAGGCAGGTGTGATTTGGAGGTGTGCCGAGGAGAATCTCGTCGCGTTTTGTGTCACAAATTTTATCTCAAACACCGAATTACCTCCCTTGTTCTGTCTCATAGTCCGGTTATAATTAGAATTTGTAAAATCAAATAATCAAAATTTTTTAAAAACAAAAAAAAACGGACTTACTTTCTTTGAATTTGAAGTTTTGCATCAAAAATACAATGGAAAATAGCGTAAAATAATTGATTTATTCTAAATTAAGATAACTAGATCAAAAATATTCATTCAGTCTGCTGTAGTGTTTGTTTATGTTTTGTTTTACCAATATGGGACAATCCAATCACAAACATTGAAATTAATGAATCCAGAAAATAATCACATTTCATTTATGCGTTATTACAATTAAAAAAAAAATGTTAAAACATATATTTGAGAGCGAAATAAATTGATAGAAGCAGAAGGGGAAAATGTCCCTATAAGAAAAGACTTCATTTTATAAAAGTTCTCTCTGATTCAACAACAACGTCAATAGTACCTTTTGTAATAGTGAAATTACTTTCTGTATCGGTCACATTAAAAAATAAAAAATAAAATGTAAATAAATCTAAATTTTCAGAACTCTTATCTAATATTTCATAATTTAAAAAATTACTTTTAATATTTTTAGACTTTTTTTTCCAGAAATGTTAACTTTTTTTAAAGCCGTAGTTTTATTTTTGTTTTTGTCATTTAATTATAATTTAGGATTTAAAAAAATGAGACATTGATTCGGGATATAAAATACGTCCAGAAAATAAAATATTTAAAATGACATTATTGTCAGCTAGTAATTATTGAATTTATTTTTATGAAAAAAATTTTTTTAAGAGATTAAAGTTTAATTTTCATATTGTTTTTGTTTTGTTTTATTTTTGTTTTTGGTATTTTTAGTTTTTACTTTTTACGCAAGTCAAGTGTGATCCATGCATTTTTTTTCTTTTTGGTAAAATTAACAAACAGTTAACATTCTGAAAATAAATTAAAAAAAACGATATTTTTTAACAAATGAACTTCATCTGATTATTTTAATCTGAGATAGAAAAAATAAGTAAATATTTAATTTACAAAAATGTACACAAGCTGAAAATTTACTGAACTCGACAAAACATTAAACAATGAAAAAATAAAATCTCGCTTTTTTTTTTTTTCTAATATATTTCGAGACTGGATTGCTTTCCGAAAAACAATATAACACTGAAGGCAAGAGAAAGAAAATTGTAAAAATTACCGTCTTCTGCAATGTATTGACAACTTAAAAAGTAAACAAGAGGGGAATTAAAGGGAGATAATGAATAAAGATAGCAAAAAAAAAAAAAAATTGCTGTTAATAATCGTCAATAATAATAATAATTATTATTTTACGAGGTATGTCCAATTTTGCTTAAGGGGCGTAATAAAAAAATCCAATTTTTTAAATTTTAAAACAATTACCAAAATCGGGGAATTGTCCAATTTTTATGAAATTTTCAGCACTTTCATTAAGGACTTAATTTCATAATGAATAACTTATTTTATATAAAAATTAAAAAAAAAAACTTTTAAGAAAATGTTTTATATAAAAAAAAAAGTTTATGGAAATGTTTTATATCAATTAAGATTGTAGGGTTAAACGTTAAAATAAATTAAGTTACCAGTCCCTAATTTGTACATTTCTAGAAAGATCAAAACCAGTAGATCACATTAAAAAATGTCAGTATCCCCAAAAAGTTACTTGAAAATATAACTTTTTTTTTCTAAACTCAAAAATTATTTTTGTATCATTTTTCTTTTCTTTTTGTAGCTTTAAAAACAACATTTTTCTTTGAATTGATGAAAAAAAAAGTATTTTCTCTGATTCAAATGATCTATTAAATATCTAATATTGAATTTTAAACATGTGGAAGGTAGAATGTTGTAAACAATATTTTTCTCATGAGCAAAGATTTATTTAATCTATATAGAAATATATGATTAAAAATGTCCAATTTTGTGAAACATATTTTTCAAGATTTTTATACATTTCCAATATTCCCAAGTACTTGTAATTTTTCTCCAAGTGTTAGTCAACCCTATTGGCTGGGGCTTTAGAATACACCGTCTGCACCTCTGCATAGGGGTGTAGCGATTGTCTGCTCTTGTTTGGTCTGGAAGAGTTATCTCTCCTTGTTAGGAAGTTTCTACCACCAGGGGTGTTAGCTATTTAATGAGTGAAGTGCCAGTTTTTTACCCTCTTTTGTCTTCTGGACTTCAACCAACACAGATGGGTTAGACGTTTGCATGTACACCCTCTCATGTGGGTGGTTTTCGCCACCCATCCTGTCTTTAGTAAGTGACATTACTTTATGGACTCTCCATATCTTCCTTATACACCATAACTTCTTCATAGTACATTTATGTACCTTCTTTAAACTTCTATATTGTACTTCTATTCATATATGTGTTGCTTATGTATCTTGTCTCATAAATGTATTCCTGTTATATGTATTTTCTCCAGAGGCTCATTAAATTCCGTTGTTACATTTCACACCCTTGTCGAAATATTGTTTGTACTTATATGTACCCATGTTGGGAGGCCTCTAAACCAACCTACCAACAATAACTAACTGTAATACCGTTTAAAATCTTACTGGGGTAAGACCCACCCCACTCCAATAGTATCGGAAATTGGGTTATCTGCCCCTATTAGTTCCTGGAATCAGACGCCAGGGGCAGACCCCTAAGACTCGCCAGAACAGATACGGCAGGCACAAGGGTAAGACCCAAGTCAGTACCTGTGAGAAACACGTCAACTACGACACAAGCAGACATAACGGAACCACAGCGACCTCACCGGACAACTTAGAGACATTACTAAGACCAATACAAATAAGATAAGTGTATTTGAAACTCTTTGTATTACCAAAATATATCCCCACCAAGAGAAATCCTCTGGCAACTCTGAAAGACAATTACACTACTCTTAAAGACATTTGCATAATAATTGTACACTCACACATAATTACTAACTCAGAATAAACTGTTAACCCAAATATACATGCTATATTTGCCTTGTACATTTCCTTCACAACAGTCATATTTGTAACGTCACTATTTGTTTACTTTATTTCTGTTAATAGAGGACACCTGTTGGCCGTGGGTGGTGACCCATGATACTTAAGGATTGAATCCTGGAGGCTGAGCAGTCCAGGACATGCAACACTCCATTTTGGTCCTTAATTAGGCTAGACGGGCAATCAGAGAGGCCTCCTCCAATCAGTCGGCTGGTCACGTCAATCCCTAGCACCTATATGATTGTCCCAACCTAATTGCCCTGATGGCAAGTCCCAACCCTTTTTATCATATATGTGCTAGAGGGTGGTGGCTGAGGATCTTTATGTCTTGGGTATGACCATTAAACTCTATCTGATGGTGAGGTTCCAGTTCTGGGGGTTTGGGGAATGTGGAGCACCCCTACATTACCATTGCCTCCAAATCCATACTGATTCAGAGTGGTAGTATCTGTTAGGGTACCATCAATGGGTTAAATAGAAAAAATATGTTCAAAATAAATTGAGTACTCATCTAGAATGAATAAAACAAAAACGTCTTCAGCATAAAATGACCCAATGGGTTGACATGCCATAAAATCCAACTGTAGCATCATTATTATGGTCTATGGAGAATTTAGATTGAAAAAGAAAACAGTAATCGGATTTCTGGAGAAAGGGAAGAAAAAGAAATAAGAACAGAAAGAAGATAAAGTTTGTAATTTCACACACTCAACGTGTGTTGATCAATGACCCCTGAACTAGATTAAAAAATAAAAATGAAGAGCGAAAATGGAAAAGTCCCTTCCCCCAAACCCCTGAGACCACAAACAGAAGTAAAGAGGATTCAGTCTCTTTTTTCACTGGGTCCCATAGGGGATGGATGTGGGTTTGGGATTCTGTCATGTGTTTTGGCTATCAACAAACAGTACGCATGAATGTGATTTATGACCTTACCTCCTCATTCTTTCGTTCACTGAAAAAGAACCCATGAGCCTAGAAAGAAATAAACTCCCTGAATCTGCAACCTCTGTAAGTTGTTTCTTGTTGAAACTCATAGTGTAGGTAAATGTTGTTGTCTGTCTGTTACCAATGAATACTACTACATGACTTGAGCCATCACACTACACCAACCAACTAGCCAACCAAACAAGGCTCTACACAAGATACCATCAAAAAAGATTTTACAACCATAAAACTAGCTTTAAAATTAAAAATATATGCCCAGCACTGCAGTTTCTAACTATATATGGGGGATTACAAATGAATACAGTATAGATTCTAATATAAAAAGGAAACTTGCAAAAAGATCCAGCAATTATAGAACAGGTAATAAAATTCTGTCTTTTATGTTTAAAGAGAAATTAGCTATCGCACACTATACTCATTCCAAAGAATTAATTAAACAAAATATCCAACGAATATTTTCCTGATCTGTAGTTCTATCTCCTTTTGTTATTTCTCTTTTCCCATTTTTCATTATGAGCATGGCACACTTTTGAACAGAAATTCTATTCTTATATTCTGGCTGAATATTCTTATGGTCTGTACAAGTTGTTTTTTTCATTTTTGGCTAATATCTTAATATCATTCATGTACATGAGGTGTTTTTTTTTTCTTCTGATTTTATACATTTTTAGCTCCTCTGTGTATTTTCTAAGTATATAGTTTATTGGTATCATTGCTATAACAAATGACTGTTGTGAGAGGGAGTCTCCCTAGAAGATGACTCTCTGGATTTTTGCCTCTGCTAAGGACTTTTCTCCTTCATTTAGTTCCACTTTCCAGTTTTCCATGGCCTTTGTGATAAAGTTTTTGGCTTTGTTAGATATTTTATACATTTTTAGACATTCAATTATCCAAGTTTGCCAGACCATATCATAGGCCTTTTTTTTCTGGACCATATGACCTTAAGGCACCCTTTTTTAATCTGGATTAAGAAAGGACATGTTTGAATACCGTTGAATATCCGGTTGTTTTAACAGATGATTTTTAGTTGTTTTTTTTTTATTATAAAACTAAACCCTAACCCTAACCCCTAACAAACAACTGGATATTGACGGTGTAAATGAAAAATATGTCCTTTCTTAATCGAGATTAAAAAGGGGTGCCTTAAGGTCATATGGTCCTTTTTTCTTTTATCATCATCATCATCATCATCAACAACAACAACAACAACATACTTATTTATCTAGTGGGTAATTCCACGTGAAATCATCCAGGCCATGTCACCCATCCCTTTCAATCTGAAATTTTGTCCAACTGTGGATTATGATAAAGTTAGACAATCCCCAAAATTTAACTCCACCATTTTTTGGAATCAGAAGTTCAAATTTTGGGCATTGTATAATGTTAACATAGTCCACACCTGGAAAAAATTTCAGAAAAATTGAAGGTGGTGGTGACAATTTTACGTTTTTCTTGATGATTTGACATGGAATTACCCTAGTATTTTCTTACATCTCTTAATCTTTCTCAGATCATCACTTTATGACAATAAGTATTATGTCAGTCATCATTCCTATCCAGTTAAGAAAAGAGAATATTACACAAGGAACAATTTGGATAGGAAGTAATAAAAGATAGGCTCTACGAGGACAACCTAGACACACCAACACCAAAAATTTTCCCTCCAAATATCAAAGTCACAATGTCTACTCCTGTTGCTGACATCTGAAATGCTCTTTGCAATACTGTAAAAGCATTTAGTTCATATTTCTAATATTACAACTACTAAACTCAGAATGCCCCACACCCACACATACATAGACTTTTAGCAAGGCTTATAATAAATTGACTGTATCCCTGGCAGAGACACCCTCAAAGTAGTCTTTTTGCATAACCCTGTTTTTGCTCCCTAATTAGTAAGTTGTTTCTAGTTTAAGGTACATTCACCTTATTTGTTAACAGACTAATCATTTATTGGTCACTTAAACTTGTCAGCTTGCCAGTTGTTATTTCACTGATTCTTGTCATCAGATGTCATTGTTCCATGAGGGACTGAGATAATGTCACTGACCCTATATCAATCGGGAGGAGACCTCATGGTATAGTGGCTAAAGTGCTAGACTACAACATTGTTGTAAGCGAGTTTGAATTCCAGTTGTGCTATTGTATTCACCTTCAGACTAATACCCCTGCAGAAAGATATGAATCCCCTCATCCCCTTTATATAAATTTGGTATGAGCTCTCTATAAGGGGTGATTTAAATTAACTCTCACTACTAAGCATATAAGCAATGATCGTTTGCTCGCAAACTTGATCTCTCTGTGACTGTAAAATATATAAACAAACCTATGTATTTAATAGTTTAAACACCAGCCTCGCTAGAGCAGCTGTCAGTGGCTGAGGGGATAAGATATCAGGCTGGCAAACAGTCAGTCGGAGTTTGTGTCTAGCCACACTGAAGAGGCATGAAACGCTGAAACATGTGTCTGTGGATGACTTATTAATATATATATATTTTTGGGGGGGTTTAGTTTGTTTTGTTTTACGGCATATCAATCTTGGGGAGTCATTTAATGCTGACAAAGTTGTGAAATAAATTCATTCCTAATGCATAATACAATTTTGTTTATAAACTTATATTTTTCAATTCAACCCATACATGGGACCCTAACAGGTACTACCACTCCGGGTCAGAGTGGACCAGGGAGCAATGGTGATAAAGCGGTGCTCCACATTCCCCAAACCTCCAGAACTTGAACCTCACCATCAGATAGAGTTTAACGTCATTCCCAAGATATGAAGACCCTCAGCCACCGCCTTCTAGCACCCATATCATAAGAAGGAATGGGGGTTGCCATAAGGGCAATAGGGTTGGGACAATCATATAGGTGCTAGGATTTGATGTGGCCAGCCGATTGATCGGAGGGAGCCTCTCCGACCACCCGTCTAGCCCAAGAAAAGCCTAAAGTGGTATATTGCAAGTCATGGACTGCTCAGCCACCTTTCTATCCTTAAGCATCACGTGCTGCAACCCACGGTCAACAGGTGGCCTTATTGGGGGAGTTTTACCCCTCTGCAGAGGTGCAGTTGGTGCATTCTAACGCCCCAGCCGACAGTGCGTGTATATATATATATATATATATATATATATATAATGGTCAGTAAAGTGGGGAAGTGACAGTAGGTGAGGCGCTCCACCCCAGAAAAAAAACAATCTCCCTGGTCTAGTGCTAGTGAAAAGGGATAGACTCTCTCGCTGTCCTGGTGATACCTATAATAGGTCACTCTGCCAACTTTACTTTTTACTTTACTTTATATAATGGTCAAGTCACACTGAAAGCACCAGTTCCCTGTAGATCACTAAAGTTAAGCAACAATGATCCTGTATATGACATTAAACCATATCTGGTGGTGAGGCTCCAATTCTGTTGCTCTAGGGAGTGTGGAGTACCTCTTTATTGCTATTTCTCACAGGTTGTCTCAGACCCAGAGTGATAGTACCCATTAGGTTCCCATCTATCGGTCTAATAGATCTGTTTGAAAATTATTGATAATAGATAGGAATACTTGATACCATATGTTAAAATAAATAGTATTATGAATAGTCACCAGAACGTAGAATGGTTTACTAAGGGTCTTAATCAGTTACTTGAAACCATATAACTGTCCGCCCTGTCAGCTGGGGTGTTAGAATGCACCGACTGCACCTCTGCAGAGGGGTAAGATGCCCCCAAATAGGGCCACCTGTTGGCCATGGGTAGCAACCCGTGATGCTTAAGGATAGAACCCAGGTGGTTGAGCAGTTCATGACTTGCAATACTCCACTTGGCCCTTACTTAGGCTAGACGGGTGGTCGGAGAGGCCCCCTCCGATCAATTGGCTGGCCATGTCAAGCCCTAGCACCTACATGATTGCCCCAACCCCTTTTTATCATATGGGTGCTAGAAGGTGGTGGCTAAGGGTCTACATGTCCTGGGAATGATGTTAAACTCTATCTGATGGTGAGGTTCCAGTTTTTGGAGGTTTAGGGAATGTGGAGCACCCCTTCATCACCATTGTTTCCTGGTCCACTCTGACCCGGAGTGGTAGTACCTGTTAGGGTCCCATGTATGGGTTAAATAGAAAAATGTGTTTATAAAAAAAATTGTATTATCCATTAAGAATTGATTTATTTCAAAACTTTATCGTCATTAAATGATCCACAGGTTGATATGCCGTAAAACAAAACAAAACAAAACCATATAACTGTATGCAAACAAATGATTATTATTGAATAGAAATAATTATTTGAAACCATAAAATTGAGAATATATTATTAGGATAAGATAGGAACACTTAAAACCATACAACTGTATGCAAATCATTTATACTAGATAGGAATACTTGATACCATATAACTGTGTATGAACAAATAGTTGTTATTGAGTATAAATAATGACTTGAAACCTTCAAGTTATGGATAAATTATTAGGATTAAATAAGAATACCTGTAACCATACAACTGTGTGCAAACAGCTATACAAAATGTAAATTTAGATATACAATGTATACAATTCCCTAACATCGGATGGGTAGACATGCCATTAGAAAAAATAGGCTCAGGGATTATTCAGTTGAAAAATGTTGAAACTGTAGCTGCAGCTTAAAGAGTTGTCTGGGATAATAAAGTTCCTTTCTTTTAGAAGTCACTTGTACTCTGTCTTTCCCACAAAACCTTGGTGTCATTTTCACCCTTGTTATCAACAAGAGAGGCTTGGGGCATCTCTCTCTCTCTCTCTCTCTCTCTCTCTCTCTCTCTCTCTCTCTCTCTCTCTCTCTCTCTCTAAGGTTTAATGTCATCTTCAGGAATCTTAAATTTTCTCACTAAGAAAGAAGCCCCTCTTAGCTCACAAGCAGAAAAATGTGGTGGGTAATCATATGTGGGGATTAAAATAATATTAGAATAAAAAACACAACAAACTCCCATGAGCCTTCACCGGAAAAAAACCCCTGAGCATGTGCAGGAAAAAGGAGCCACTTCTGACTCCCAGGAGATGCTCTCGGGCATTCTGACTTAGGCATTAACTGCATCTAGACATTACTGCTGGCCAGGGAGATATTTCCTTGCCACGTGTTGGCTATGACCCAAGAATAAAGCCTAAATCACCTTTTGCGTTTGTCTCTTTCTTTTTTTCCCCTTGAATTCCTTCCTTTTCTGCATGACCATCAAATAAGATGGGGTTAAAAGCAAATCTAAGGAACACACACCAAGAATAACCACAGCCACCTTTTAAACTTTAAAACATTACAGATTTTTTTAAAAATTGAAATAGATCACTAAGTAAGCCTGAGCATATTCTGGTAGTGACCAGGTTTGAATTCAGAGTTTTTCTTTTCCTAGACTGGTTGCCTAACCAAGGTTAAAGACCCAAGTCTACCCTACAATTTATCCATAACTGGAGGAAGAATAGTTGGATTTGTACATTTCCTAAGGGTATTAGTGCTATGTGAACTGTAGGTTCATGAAGGATTTGAACTCGAGTCGACAAGTCCATTTCCTATGACTATTACACCACGGCTTCCTCTGGGCCATAATAGGCCCATAGCGATTATCTGCCCCTGTTTGGATTGATGTGGGGTCCAGAAGAGTTATCTTCTCTTGCTGCAGGTTTCCGCCAATAGGTGGCTAGAGTATTTAGGAAGCAGCCCGGGAATTCTGAGTTCTCTTTCACTGGGACAGGCAACCACTTCACATGCCTTAGGCGCTTGTGCCTCTTACCCTTAAGTGGGGGGAAAAGCCCCCCACTTAGCTATCAGTAAGTGACATTCCTTAGGACGTAAGTCCTACATCCTACTTCCTTTATAATGCATTTATGTATCTGTTTTGTATACATATCTTGTACCTTGAATTAGTATATGTATTCCTGTCATGAATGTATTTCTATGTGCTCACGTTAATATGTTTGTTAATATCTTCTAACTCCTTTGTCAGAATATTTCATGTACACACATGTACCCCCATTGGAAAGTTACTCTGAGCCTTCCAACTTATCATAAGAAGCTTAAATCTTACAGACCGAAAAATTTGAAAAAAATCAGAAACCATCTTCAAAAGCAGAACTTTTAAGGGATGAACTTGCACAAAGGTGTCAAAATTAGAGTGACCCAGAATAAACAGAACCCACAAATTTTGTAATAAAACTGTTAATTTTAACTATGGGGATCTAGGGTTAGGGTTTAGGGTTAGGATTAGGGTTAGGGTTGGGGTTTAGGGTTAGTTTAATGGGAAAATTGATAAATAATTTGGGTTTTGTTTTTTCTGGGTCACCGGTATACAAGGTGACCCAGAAAAAACAGAACCCACAAATTTTGTAATAAAACTGTTAATTTTAACTAGGGGAGATAAGGGTTAGGAGTTAGGCTTAGGCTTAGGGTTTAGGGTTAGGGTTAGGGTTGGGGTTGGGGTTTAAGGTTAGTTTAATGGGAAAATAAATAATTTGGGTTCTGTTTTTTCTGGGTCACCCTAATTTTGACACCTTTGTATAAGTTCAGCCCTTTTAAGATTATGGTGTAAAACATGGCTAGAAATCTCTCACAATAATGTTCATGAACAGATCAGGCTTAAAAGGACCCTTGCATTAAAAAATGCAAAAGGGATGTCAACTAAGTATTAGTTCTTTATTGTACAACTTTCATTTGATAATTAATATTTTAAATAAACATCCAAGTTTATATGGATGTCTATTTACTTCAGTCATGTCTGTATGTATATGAGGAAAAGGAGTTGGAATGAATCCGACAGAATGAGGTAAAATAAGGAATGAAAGAACAAAACTCAGACAAAAATGTGTAGTATATTTCGCTGGAGTAGTGACTCAGCTTCTGCTTTATTGAATTATTAGGATCATACAAGTGTTTTATAGAAGGGCGAAGTAGGTAGGTGGGTAAGTTTTGTGGTGATGGAAAGATTTGATTGGTTATAGAGGACATCTATGCGAAATATACTATACATTTTTGTCTGAGTTTTGTTCTTTCATTCCTTATTTGTCTGTATGTATATATAAAATCTTGAACCTATTCTTGAGCCTAAACTTCACACTAAAAGTTGCTCTTAAAACTTACAATTTTTAGCATTTAGTAAATAATGTTAACCCATTTAATTTTCTTCATTTATTAAAAAGACAAAAAAAAAAATTCTCATTGGTTGAAGTAAGTGCAGTAGTAGTGATACTATTGCTATGAAAAAAAGTAATTAGTAAACTACAGTAAACAAAAACATACATTAATTATCCTTGATTGGCTGAACTTGCACAAAGGTGTCAAAATTAGGGTGACCCAGAAAAAACAGAACCCAAATTATTTATTTTCCCATTAAACTAACCTTAAACCCCAATCTGACCCTAACCCCTAACCCTAAACCCCCCAAGTTAAAATTAACAGTTTTATTACAAAATTTGTGGGTTCTGTTTTTTGTGGTCATTAGTATACAGGGTGACCCAGAAAAAACAGAACCCAAATTATTTATTCATTTTCCCATTAAACTAACCTTAAACCCCAACCCTAACCCTAACCCTTAACCCTAGACCCCCATAGTTAAAATTAACAGTTTTATTACAAATTTTGTGGGTTCTGTTTTTTCTGGGTCTCTCTAATTTTGACACCTTTGTGCAAGTTCAGCCTAATTATCCTTGATTTTTCTTTTATGTAAAAATAGCTATAATTTTTTTTTAAATATCAGTTGCAAGAAGTTAAAATGAATATTTATAAAACTAAAACAATAATTTAAAAAAAATGAATTAACGTCTATTAAATTCATATAATGATTTTATTCTGAATTTTATCTTGTAAATAATTTTCATTTTTAAAATCATAGCGCAGTTAAAAGGTCAAGACCGAAACGTCCGGTGTCATTTTTTTTTATATATATATAAGAAAGCACGCGTGTCAATCATGTTGGGAGAAGTAAGAACATCAGCTCATGCTAAAATAGCGCCAGCAGCCACCGATTCTCTCTTTCATTCTTTCCTCTACAGCTCATGGACCACTTCTTTGTGGTACGTACTTGCAGGCTATTTATTTTTACAAGAAATAAAGCAGCACTGATGAACCAAACACCACTGATGATGCGACATAGTGAGACTTTAAACTTTATCTTCTATTTCTTGAATTTTGAAAGTGCTAAAACTTTTACAAAAAATTAACAATGAATATTTTTAAAGTAAGGAACCAGTTTTTCTTATTCACCGGTTGTTGTGTATTCTTTGTTCTGCTTCGTGTCCAGAAAGTAACGTTTATTTTTCGCTTTGATTTTTTTTTTTTTTTCAAATTGAATGATTTGAAGGTAAGTAATTTTAGTTTTTTTTATTAACGTTACGGAATATAGAGATCAGAAGAATCATAACGTTCGTAAAATCGAATTTGTTTAACTCGGAACTAATTTTGGTTTTTGCTTTAAAATGAGTTGCATTATTACTATAAATATAAGCATGCTTCGTGGACACTGTGCAGTTCCTCATTTTATTGTAAATACAAATGAAATATTAATAGCACCGCAGGTAATTAACGAAAAGCATACAATTATAACAGTGGTTCGATCTATGCCGGCTTCATCGATTTTTATTCAGTGGTGTTCTTGCCGTCAATTTATAAAGAAAAACATTATCTTCTGTGTCAAACGTAGAATGTGAACAACGTGAACAAATGATCGAGGAAATATTAACGATGGTAAAACTTTGTAATGCAGTACGTGTAAATAAATAAATCGGGTATTCGTTAAATTTGTACAATTTACTGGAAATTTTAGTTCGCTTATATATTTTGATTTTACGAACGTAAAATAGGAAATTATCAGCAAAATAAATCTCTTTCTTAAAAACATGGCGAAATTTGAAAATCATTCACTTTTTTTCCTTCTTTTTTATTTATAAAACTGAAAATTTGCATTTGTATTCAGTCTGTTTATATATATATATATGCTAAAATTTGGATAACTGGAGGATTATGATTTTATTATTTACGCAGACTAAACTTTTAATTAATTTTTTTTCTTCAAATTTTGATATACAAATTACTTCCCCTTATTTTTTTCTTTTTCTTTCACTTTTTTCTTCTAAACTCATATTGCAATAATTAAATATTATACATACAATAAATAAATTAAAACTAGAAATACTATCACTTGACATTTGACTAGTGACTCACGTTTGATAACAAATAAAAGTGGACTATCAAGAAATGCCAACGAAAAGTTTTGTTCTAGAATGAGGAGATCGATCATTACTCACATGAAATTGAACACTACATATGAAAGGAAATTTAATTTAAAGAAATGTTCGGTATTCTTATTGTATGTATATTGTATATGCTTTAGTTTGAGACTTACCATTTTTGATTTTGTGTCATTAAATCAAGCGATTGCCAGAAAGTTGCATATATTTTCAAAATTTATCTTGACTTTCATAAGTCATCCTGACATTGAATCTTTTAAAAATTCTATTAAATCTGTTAATGTAGTACAGAATAGCTCACTCATAAATTTACTGTAATTTTGTTTTTATATACCAAAAACGTAGTACTTAGATTTACCATATCATCTGGTATCCAGTAGACTTTAAAAATTTCAGTGATATGCTTCATTTAGAAAAGAATACACAGTTAAATCAAAAATCGACCTCTACACATTAAAGAATGAAAAACTAAAGAAATAAAATAATGACCATTTGGTGAATTGTTGCAAATTGAAGAAGTACTTTTGGGATTTATTTTTATTTATTTATTTTTTATTATAAAAGTCTGGATTTCTATCATGACTTGATGTCTGACAAATGTCAAGCCTATATAGAAATCAAGAACGTCATTTGTACAAGGTGATCTTGTCACTTCCTGATTTAAAAAAAAAAAAAATATTAGGTAAAATAATTACATATTTTATATATTATATTATTAAAAAAATAATAATAATAAGTCGTGCTGCAGCTAAGTTTAGTAGGCTGAACTTACACAAAGGTGTCAAAATTAGATTGACCCAGAAAAAACAGAACCCACAAATTTTGTAATAAAACTTAATTTTAACTATGAGGGGTTAGGGTTTGGGTTGGGTTTAGGTTAGTTTAATGGGAAAATGAATAAATAATTTGGGTTCTGTTTTTTCTGGGTCACCGGTATACAGGGTGACCCCCCCCCAAAAAAAAAAAAAAACAGAACCCAAAATTTTGTAATAAAACTGTTAATTTTAACTATGGGGGTTTAGGGTTAGGGGTTAGAGTTAGGCTTAGGGGTTAAGGTTGGTTTAATGGGAAAATAAATAAATAATTTGGGTTCTGTTTTTTCTGGGTCACCCTAATTTTAACACCTTTGTGCAAGTTCAGCCGTTTAGTAAATAATTGTTCTTAGAACATTTTGTGAAATATACCTCGTACTGCTGTTTGTATTCCTTTTTTTAAATTTTTTTGTATTAATATGTTTTTATTTGTTATTATGTTTGTTTGTCTTTTCTTTTTCTTTTTTTTACCTCCCACCATTTTTACACCAGTTATAATGAATTGTAATGTACAGTTCTTTTTATTTATACGCATGATCTTTCTTTAAACTTAAAAAAAGTGTATGTACTACAGACTAGTAGTAATTAAATTGGCACCTACACTGACTTTTAAAAGTTGGTTGTTATTGTCTGGTCACTGGAGAGAACGTAAATGTTATATAGGGACTGACAAAATCCGTAAGGGGAGGTAATAAAAAGATGTTAATTTTCAAACTATTACCAAAAATCAGGGAATAGTCCGATTTTAATGAAATTTTCACTACTTTATTCATCGATGACATAATTTTATAATGAATATAATAAAAAAAAACTTGATCAAAAAAAGGTTTATCAATTCAGAATGATAATGATTTGAACAATCATTTGAAGAAAATAAAATTCCAGTCCCTAATTTTTACATTTCTAGAAAGATCAAATCCTGAAGAACATATAAAAGAATTTTTTAAAAATTAAAATTCAATGCCCCCAAAAAGTGATTTGAAAGTTATTTTCTTAAAAGTAAAAAAATAATTTATTTTGAGTTTGAGTTTTGTTTAACGGCATATGAACCTCTGTGGGTCATTTAATGCCAAAAAGGTTATTTTGGATTTCAGACTTTAAAGTAGTGGTTCTATGGAGATAATTGGTTATGTTCTGTTATATTTTGTTGAAAAGGTTGCTTTTTTTAATAAAATTTAAAATGTTTTCAGGGTTTGTATTCTTAAAGATGAATAATTTATGTAGCGTATTTTTCTTTTTTTTTTTTTTTTTTTTTTTATATAAATGGAGAACCACACACTAACAATCTCATGAAACGGCCAAAGTAAAACCTGCATATTCCCATTAGTATTCCTTTTGAGGAGTGCACCAGGCAATAAACCTGACCCTTAACCCTGTTAGGCTAGCAGGCAGGTGCTGCTTGAGGGGGCAGGGCTGAGACCATGCTTTATTACCCAATCCGATCACTTTGGGTAGAATGTGACTTAAGGTCGCAAGTATGGGCTTTTAGCAAGTATCAAACTCACTATTCAGTATTAATGGATCTACGAGATTAGCTTGCTAAGCATGATATAATGATGGGATGTCCAAGGTACTTACCTAACCTGTTTGTCACGTGGAGGATTTTCTTTTTTTCTTTTTTTTTTTTTCTTTAACAATACTGCAGACGTTTTTCCAGAGAGCTATTCTAAATAAATATCATGCTTTTTTTTGTAGTTTCTTGTTGGGTAAGGTATAACTGAGAAAAAGGTTTTTCTGTTAAATAATACTAGAAATACTAAAAGAAATTTTAATGCTATAATTTGATTATAATTTTCCAAAATTTTTATCTTTCTAGGACTGGACTGAAACACTGTGAGGCCCTTGAAAATATGACAATCAAATTAATTGTGCTAGAGTCTGTGAACTGAAGATGGCTCTAAAATTGTCCAGTGTCAAGTTTCTATATCAGGTATGTTGATACAAGAGAGCTTTTCTTTTGTAACTTTTTTCTGTTTTTAATAAAGCTGAATAAATCATTATACAAAATGGCATACAGCCTGGTGTAAGAAATGGACAAAGTAACTGAGTTCAAACCCTGGACAAGGCTGGTATCATTTCACATCTATTAATAATGGAGATTCGCTTCCGGTTTTTGTCTGTAACAAAAACTAAGTCACTGCTTACATCACATTACCCAAAATCGTCATAACATACAATAAATACACTCAAAATTTAAACATGCAACATTAGACAGTCCTCATTATTTTTTAAAACAAGTTTTAATAAATACATGACTGGTATTATATATCTATATATAGTTTTGTTTTATTTTAATACATATTTAAAGTTTACATTTCAAATTGTTTTATTTTTTAATCCTTCAATGAATTTGATTTTACTTACTTAGGGTACAAACTCGCTGACATTGAATTTTTTACTCCCACCCCTCAGGCAATATGTTTCAAAAATCTATCTTTACATTGCCTGGAGGGCGTTTTTTATTTTGCTAGTTATAAAAATTGAAAAAACAAGTTTCATTAATGAATGATGTTTAACAGGCTGACACTGAAGTGTTTCAGTTTGTTTAACAAACCTTCCTCAGGGCTTTCTTGCTTTAAGGGAAAATAAATTATTGATGAAAACAAAAGTCTGTGAGCCTCTGCTTTTGGTATGTGTGCTTTTGTTGATATTCAAATATGAGGAAAGAAAAGACATACTTTAAAACACTGACTAACGTCAGCATCTTAATTAAAACTGTGATGTAATTTTTCCCGAAAATTCTTGGAATCTAATTTTAATGAATGGAAAAAATTCTTTTTTACGTTCACGTCCCCATTTATACTACATGATGTGTGTGTGTGTGTGTTGTTTTTTTTTTTTTAAACATAAGGAAAGGTATGCATCCAACTATTCTCCCTCCAGCTATGGGTAAATAATAGAGTAAACTTAGCTCTTTAACTTTGGTATGGCAACCAGTCTTGGAGAAGGAAAACTCTGAATTATAACCTGTTAAACTTTGCTTAAAAATTGACCTTGTGTCACATCCTGTTTTGCAGAGAGGTTGGTAACAGAGAGAGTGTGACATATTTTCCCTAATTCCCCCTTTGTTCTAAACCAACATAGTAATTTTCTTTGCATTGATTTGAGGTCTAGTCTTCATTTTCCTAATAATACTGTTTTTTTGGCTTTATTATATAAACTAGCAAAATAAAAAACGCCCTCTGGGCAACATAAAATAAATAGTACCTGAGGGGATGGGAGTTGAAAATTTAATATCAGAGTTTGTATCATAAGTAAAATCATCAAATTTATTAAAGGAGTAAAAAATAGAATAAATTTATTAAAGGAGTAAAAAATAAAAAAATTGAAATGGAAACTTAGTTCTGAAAACTTTAAATATATATTAAAATAAAACAAACTGTATATAGATAGATAATACCAGGTATGTATTTATTAAAACTTGTTTTAAAAAAAACAATGAGGACTGTCTAACATTGCATGCTCAAATTTTGAGTGTATTTATTCTGTTATGACGATTTTAGGTAGTGTGACGTAAGCAGTGATGTAGTTTTTGTTACAGACAAAAACCAGAAGCGAATCTCCATTATTAATAGATATTCAAAAAATGAATGAAAAAAAAACCTCACCATTCTTTCACCTTAGACAGATCTATAAAAGAATATGCATATGCACAGTATAAAATTATGCTAATTAGTTGTTTTTTTTGGGGGGATGGTGTCAACCCCCTTCTATCATCTTAATATAATGGAGATGGTGTGTTTGTAACCAAAACTATATCACTACTCAAGTCACAATTCCCTTTGTTATCTACATCACATTCTTTATGATTTTATTTTTTATTTAAACCCCAATTATTAAGATTGTTTTACATTATTAATACTGTTGACCATATCTACATACTAGATATTTACCACATACTCCACGTGTATGGGTTAGGCACAAGGCCCTATTAATGTGGGACCACCCATGAACCAAACCTCATTGGTGGCGGATGCAAAAAAATACGTTGATCCTGTCGACACTCCTCCTCAAGGGGGGGGTGGCTCGGGTACTGGGCAATAAACCTAGCCCTGCCCCTTTAAATTTGTTTGGTGTGATGGCCTCCTGGTATCAATGATGTTAGCTTGTAAGGTCCAGACCGAAGCCATTAAACCCCCCAGTTGAAATCGGAGTTAGAGGTATTTGCCTCTCATCCCACTTATGAGGGTGTGATAAAAGGACATTTTTATGTGGGACGACACACAAGCCGAAACTCATGGATGGTAGGCACAAAAAATGCATTGATCCTGTCAGCATTCCCCCCTCAAGGGGCATGCCTCAGGCACTGGGCAATAAACCCAGCCCTGCTCCTTTAAATCAAGGGGGCAAGTGTTACCAGGAGGGATGGCCCCCTGGGATCAACGATGTTAACTTGTAACGTCCAGGGTCGAAGCCACTGGACCGCCCGGTCAAAGCTGGAGTTTGATATGTTGGACATATCTACATACTAATAATACGCAATTGTATTTATATATAAACAAAATAGCAGTTTACAGTGTGAACAGGAAGGTTAATTGGCATATTCATATTAAAAATTTGATTTTAATAAATATGTTTTTAGTGTTATTGATTTCTGATTGTTTGGTTTTATCTTAATGAATATGAACCAAAATCTCTGGGATAAATCTTCAAAGAAATCCATTAACAAAAAGAAAGAACTGTAATTTTATTCTTTACTTCCTATTTTAACAAAATAGTTCAATTCGGAAAATTTAGCAAAGACGGGAGTGATGGAAGAGTAAGGTTCAGTTCTATCTTTTTATTATGCCCCTTTTCTGTTTCAAATCTTTTTATCTGCATTCTTATTTAGTTTCATTAGCTTTTCTAATTTAATATGATATTTTATTACATTAAAACTCAAATACTTGCACCTGGAGGGTGCATATATTTTGTTGCATAGGGCCAAGTTAAAGTTGTAGTAGTAATTGTTTAGTAGTAGTAGTCGTCGTTAGTTCAGAAACAACATACTCAAGTTGTGTAGTCACAAGAGGCTGTTTATAGGCTCATGGGAGAAGGAAAGAGAGAGAGTATGGTCAAACTATACCATTGTAAATCATGTTTGGTACTACTATGCGAAACCCATATGGGGAACCAAGAGGCCACGTCTGGCTCCCACCAAAGTCCAGCCAAAAAAGACCGATTTTCCTCTTCTGTTTCTCATCCCAGGGTGGTATGGTCACCCAACTTCTGCTTCCGGTCAAAAACCCGGAACTTCCGTTTTTATTTTTAAATCTAGTTTTGGGGTCATTTGTCTGTTGAGTTCCAAACGTTAACCTCTCTTTGTTCTTATTTCTTTATCCTCTCTTTCTCCAGAAATCCGAATACCGTTTTATTTTTAATCCTGAATTCCCCATAGACCATAATAATTATGCTACAATTTGCTAGTTGAGTAAATGAAGTTGCTATTGAATAATTTCTTTTTTTTTTTTTTTTTTTTTTTTTTTTTTTTTTACGATTTCATGAAGAACAAATTTTTACTTTTTTTATGATGGAATTACTAATGTTTTTCTTAGGTATTTTTTTATATTTGTGTAATTTTTTTTTATCAAGTCTTATGAATGTATACATTATTTGCCTTTTTTTATTTTTTTATTCAGAACTTCAAGTGATCAAAAAGGGATTTGACAATGAGTAGAAAGCAGAATATTGTGAAATCCCCAAATGAGGGTGTGTCTAATTTGAAAATGTCAAAGAAGTTGAGGGAGGCCATCAAACTATTAAGAATGCAGCTAAAGATGTTTCATATGAAATCCAGAATGAAAAGAAAAGGATATTACCGCCAGAACCATTCAACAACTGAAGCATGGTAAACCAGCTGTTATTGACCAGTTCAGAGGTGGCCAATGAAACCATTTTTAAAGGATTTTTAAGGATTCCTCAGAAACTGGAGAAGTCCCAAAAATCCCACTCAAGTAAATACTGATGAACAACAAAAATGGCAAAAAACAACTTGAAAACAGACTTCAATAAGTTTATCTGCACAACGTTTCAGCCAGCATGCCTTCTGGCCTGCTTCAGGTATTTCTTGTCAGACTCGGGAACCCTCTCCTTTCACTTGAGAGCCTTCACAGAACTTTGAACCTAACCCTTTATTCAATCCACAGGGGTAAACTGTTCTTATTCCGATGACCATGACTGGGTACAAGTGTTAAACTGTGTTAATCATTATTCTATGTTACTGTCATCCTTGACCAGGATTTAACCTGCAGCCTAGAGATAACTGTCACTTAGAATTGTATTAACTCAATGCCCATATCCACTATGCCATGTGTCCAATTGGACGATTCAGTGTGAATTTTGGGAACTTATAAACCTAAGGTCTTGTTTTACCTAGAATATTTACCTTTATACTTATGTGAGATTTTTTTACTTTGACTCGTATTGCTTCTTTTTTTTTGTTCATTCTAACTTGAGTCACTTGTAAAAAAAAAAAAAAAATCTAATAACTCCAGTGTGTGTGTGGGTTCAGTTTATTTACGTCATATGGATAACTTGGGGGCAGGGAAGGTAGAAATCTACTTTTTTTCCCGTGTCTTATCCTATTACTAGATATCTTTGTTGTATCACTAGTATGCCAGAATAATGGTGTGCAGTCTTCCAGTGTTATAACAGATTTCTTCCAAGGGGCATTGTTTGAGGTTTTAATTTCTGGGGCTATGCAATAGCATGGATTGCAAAATACCATTTGAGGTCTCCAGAATAGTCCAAAAGTCTTGTCACTCTAAGTTGAAAATTGGCATCTAACCATGATAAGAAATATATCTGTTATCCAGCCATTTCTGACGCATTGTTCTTGTAGATCTTCATATTTTTTCAAAATTTCTTTAAAATACAATTAATATTTTTTAATTATATATATATATATATATATATATATATATATATATATATATATATGAGTTTTATAATTTGCTTGAAGCATTGTGTATATATTGGTTAGGAGGTTGATTTAGAAGGCTATCACAATGCAGGTGTAAAGAAAAAATAATAATACAGTAACAATGATGTTGTGTGTTAACCTGTATTTCCAGTGATCTTTTGAAAAAGAGATATTATCTCGAAAATTCAAGAATTAAATACAGGTTAACACACAACATCATTGTTACCGTATTATTATTTTTTCTTTACACCTGCATTGTGATAGCCTTCTAAATCAACCTCCTAACCTCCTCCCACTCTCTAACCCATCCCACCATCTGCCCACCAAATTATACACTTCCACTTATAAAAAAACAAAACAAATAAAAACCCAGAAACATAGCTTTATGTGTTCAAAAAAATTCTGGTGCTATGCAACAGCATGGATTGCAAAATACCATTTGAGGTCTCCAGAATAGTCCGAAAGTCTTGTCACCTCTACCAAAAAATAATCAGAACCATAATCTTGCAGTGAAGTCATATCACACCTCCTCCATGCTCTTGCCAGAATTCACACTATCATGTGTCCATACACCTGCAAGCAGCTTCTCTTCCAAACGGTAGGAGCTTGTGTCAGCCATCAAAAAAAAAATTATAATCAATGATACTATATTGTGAAAACAATATGTAGGGGTAACAAGACTTTCTGACCACCCTATACATTAAATAGTGGAGTTAACTCAGTCGGTAGAGCATTCACCTAAGACTCACAAGATTCCGGGTTCTATACCAGTCACTACCAACTCAGCATATGAGTAGCACAGCTTGGATAATCTCATCAGTGCAGTTAAGCATCTCAAAGCTGACGGTAGGTGTGGCACTCCACTTCAACAAAAAAAATCTTCCTGGTCTAGCGCTACGACAATAGGCCACTCTGGGGACTTGACTTTCTTTATACACTGCTAAATTTCAAACAAATGTAACCCCTCCCCCATACATCTTCCAATGAAAACTTTCTCAGGTGTATCAATTTTTTTTTTTTTTTTTTTTTTTTTTTTTTTGTGAGAGTTGGATTTTGGGAAAAACTAACTCCGAAAAATGTTACACCAGAAAAGTTTCTTCACAATGTTTAACCTGCATCTCTGAATTTTCATTTCTTTAATTTTAAATTCAAACTCCACAAGTTTTATGATCGAAAAAAAAAAAATTCCCCCCTTGGTGCGAATTTAGAGATCAAATGTGGATTTTGAGAAAATCTACGCAAATTTCACACTCAAAAGCCTTCGAATGTGTGTTGACATGTGCATTTTGAGATGTGAATTCTGGAAAGTTTAACTCCATAGATTTCATAATGGAAAAGTTTCTATCTGCATTAACATGGGGAAATGCAAATTTTTATTTATTTTTTTTTTTTTTTTTGCGGGTCCAATTCCAAACATTTTTTATAATTCAAAATGTTTCTATCCAGTGAATATTAACATGTGCGTTTTGAGATTTGAATTAAAGAAAACCTCCACAGATATTAAAAGATAAAGTTTTATCTCTTGTGTATGTTAACATGTGCTGTATGAGATATGAGTTCATGGAAAATATACCTCCACAAATTTCACAGTGAAAAGGTTTCTCTCCCTCTCTATCCAGTTTCTATTGATGTACAGTTCAAAAATGGAAACTGAAACTGGATTTTTGAGGGTAGAAAATATAATTCAGATTTCACAATAAATCTTTTTTTTTTTTCTTCTCAAAACCAAGAGGCCCCTTCCTGGGGTTAACACTTGATTTCTTTACTTCTATCCTAGAACTCATTTTAGGATAGAGGATGTTTCTTACCAGTGTGTATTAACATGTGCGTTTTGATATGTGAATTTTGGAAAAATCTAACTCCACAGATTTCACAACAGAAAGATTTCTCCTGGGTCTCAGTATGCTGATTGACAAAAGGAATTTTAGGAAGTTACTGAAAATTTTACTCCACAAACTTCACAAGATCTTCGGTATGAGATTTTATTGTCATTTATTCTTGATTGTGTAAATTAGGGGTCGACAAACTTTTTTGCCTATCGACCCCCTTTTGCTACATCTCCTTCCGCATCAACCCTCAACTCTTATAAAATGTCTCAATACTAAAATACCCTACTATAATGTACCATATCTTAATAGAGTACATGATAGGTAAAATATGCATGTATGAAAATTAAGAATTTCTATTGAATATTATATATTTTACATTCAAAACTAAATGTAGGGAATCAAACTTTTATTTTATGAAATTGATTTCACGTTTAGAAAAACATCATATTGATGGAATATCTGTTAATTGCCATAAAAATTTATCTTATTTTCCAAGTTTTTGTAGTAATGACCAAGTATTTCAAGCAGTTCATCTGGGTGAGCTGGTCTTTTGAACACTGACCCCCATTCAACCGCTTGGGTATCAATGATCCCCTGTAATTCATCACTGACCCTTAGGGGGTCCCTCAGACCACCTTTTGGCAACCCCTGGTGAAAATTCCAGATTTGATTAAGCAAATGCTTCTCAATATATATTTTTATTCTTTTAAGAAAAAGTTTTCACTTTTACTCTTTGCCCGCCCTGTCGGCTGAGGTGTTAGAATGGACCGACTGTACCTCTGCAAAGGGGTAAGACTCCCCGAAATGGGGCCACCTGTTGGCCGTGGGTAGCGACCCGTGATGCTTAAGGATGGAGTCTTGGTGGATGAGCAGTCCATGACCTGCAACACTCCACTTAGAACCTTACTTAGGCTAGACGGATGGTCGGAGAGGCCCCCTCCGATCAATTGGCTGGTCACGTCAATTCCTAGCAGCTAGATGATTGCTCCAACCCTATTGCCCTTTATGGCAAGCCCCAACTCTTTTTATCATATGGGTGCTAGAAGGCGGTGGCTGAGGGTCTATATGTCCTGGGAATGAAGTTAAACTCTATCTGATGGTGAGGTTCCAGTTTGGGAGGTTTGGGGAATGTGGAGCACCCCTTCATCACCATTGCTCCCTAGTCCACTCTGACCTGGAGTGGTAGTACCTGTTAGGGTCCCATCTATGGGTTAAATAGAAAAATGTATTTATAAAAAAAAATTGTATTATCCATTAAGAATTAATTTATTTCAAAACTTTATCGGCATTAAATGACCCACTGATTTTGATGTGCCGTAAAACAAAACAAAACAAAACAAAACAATTAAAATGATCTTCTTCTTTAGGAAAATTTTTCACAATCAAGAACGTTTTAAATTGTAATCTAGTGACATGTTCATAAAATGGGGGTTTAGTTTACAGTAAATGTAACATTCCAAACTGAACCCTGACTTTGTGTGGGGGTAAATTCAAACCCATTTGATAAAAACTAATTAAATTGCATGTAATGCTTTTGATCAATTTTCATATTTCTGTCTTTGAAAAGATAAATTTTCTTGTGGGTCATTTAAGAGTATGAAATGCCATGTCTTTTACCACTTTGTTGTAAAAGGTATAGAATGAGACGGAGACGATTTAATACACGACTTCTTTTATTCAAATCATAGTACAAAGAGAAGGCGAGAGGGCAGAGAATCACATGACTGTGCACGAGATCAGAATGAGGCAAGAACAACGATGATGTAAGGGGGACATTTCATCACATCCCACCGGTCAGAAGATTCTTCATTACAATTTTAGTTATTTGTAAATGACAAAATCTTTAAATTTCTCAGGGGTTTTCTTTGTTCTCATAGGTCGCACTGTTGGTATAGGTGTTGGTGTTTGCTCCTCTGCTTGGCTGGCTTGCAGCTGTATGGGTTGGGTCTGTTGATTTGTATCTGTTGTTGTCATGTTATTGTTTGTGTGATATATGTTAGTCTGTTGGGATAGTGGTCTTATACTCATCCCTTGAATTGGTGTATTATGTGTGGGTCCACTTTGTGGTCTTTATATATTTCCTGCAGGTGTCGCCTGTTGTGTCTTAATAACTGTCCACTACTTAGCATTTTTACAATATAGTTGCGCGGTTCAGAGAACAGTTACTTTACTGCCTATTACTAATTGAGGAAGATCTTTTGCAGTCCTGTTGTAATATTGTTTTTGTATTTTTTTGCTGTTGATGCTTAACCGTCTTAATAACTCCACTATAATTTCAAATATTTTTTTTTTTTTAAATTTCAGTCAAAGAGTCCAAGTTCTAATTGATGTCAATTTTCAAGTAAATCTGGGTTTTTTTTGTTGTTTTTTTTATTTTCCGTTTGTAGCTGTTTCTTGTTTTCATAAAAGAATGTGTGTCTGCGAGTATTCGCTTTTTTTTTTTTTTCTTTTCGTTTTTAAATTCCAAATGTTATATATATTTTTTTTGTAGTAGGTGGTAGTTCCTATTTCCAGTTCGTTTTTCTTTGTTTTTAAATCGCCATTTTTTTTTTTTTTAATAGTCTTAACAGACTAAGGTGGCTTTTTTTAAATCACTTTTTTTTTTTTTTTTCCTTTTCTTTTTCCATAAAATAGATGGAGTGGGTTTTTTTCTTTTTAGTTTTCCAATTTGGAAATATTTGCCTATTTCCGCTTATTTTCCAAGTTTGGTGGCTGATATGTACAGCTCCATATTTGAATGCAATTATTTTGGGAGTAATTAATTCTCCGATAATTCCCATTTTTTGTTTTCCTTTCCAATGTGGTATCAAGTTACAAGAAGTCTTCTGTGAAGTCTTCTTATTTTTTTCTTTTATTTTGGGAATAAATACTTTACAGTTGATATGTTCATCTCTGGGTATTCCCGTGCCCTGAAAAGTCAATGATTTTTTTGCTTTCCATGGCAGATATTTTCAAAATATGGGTTTTTTGCATTTTAGTATTGTGCATATCTGTTGAATGACCGAAGTCAGGCCATTTTGTTTTTTTTCCCAGCGCTGCGCCGAATTGTGACATTGGGGGAGTTCGCTGTTTTCTTTTAATTTAAATGTACCTTCTTCGGAGATTATTTGTTTCTCCTTTTCGCTCGGGTATAGAGGTGAATTGTTCTCCTCGACTTCCTGTGAATTTTTTATTCCACCCTCGGAAGGACTATTTGTTGACTTCAAAGCCTAGCTGCATTTCCGCGCACACACAAGCTTCAAGCAATTGTGCATTAATTTTTCTAATTTCTTCAACCCAGTCAGCTATCCTGTTCCTCTCGACGACAAAAAGAGATTTAGACATTTGCTTGCTCTGCAAGTAATTACAGAGACGATTAATTTTTCTCTTGTACAGGTCTCTGTGGGCTAATATGAGGTTAATCCCGTTTATTTTAGTATAGTTTTCCATTGATTTTGGTAGTTTGAAGTGTGGAAGGTTTTATGTATTTTTCACTCATCCTAAAGCGGTCATAACCCAGTTCTCAAACATTAAACTTTTGCAAAGTATAAAAATTAAGGTGGTTAACATTGGGGTAAGCAGAAGAGAAAAGGCGGGTTATGACGTCAAGGAATGAATAATACAACAATATGAAATGCAACAGTTTTAATACAAATATGCACATAAAAAAGGGTACACGAAGGGTAGAAATTTCTTGGTTTGTTCGGACAAGCAACCTGAGGTTTAATGACAGTTCTTTAAGAAGTTGGCGGCACCAGCTCATGAGGTATCAGCTGGTAGTCATGTATCATCTTCATAGAGGACAGTTACTTTACTGCCTATTACTAATTCAGGAAGATCTTTTGCAGTCGTCTTGTAATATTGTTTTAGTATTTTTTTGCTGTTGATGCTTAGCCATCTTAATAACTGTCCAGTACTTTGCATTTTTACAATATAGTTTCGCAGTTCAGTGCATCTGTCTATTACCGTTGCTGGTAGTCATGTATCATCTTCATAGAGGACAGTTACTTTACTGCCTATTACTAATTCAGGAAGATCTTTTGCAGTCCTGTTTATTGTATTTAAATAATCCTGAACACGGGAGTAAAATAATCAACAGCTTTATTTTGGAAACACTGTACCGGAAACTAACCCTTTAACAAAACTAAAGGGATTTGTTTTGGGGTTTCTGGGTTTTGAATGCGAGTCATTTTGGCTGCTATGGTGACATTCTGGACAGTAAGGCCTGTGTTGATTTAACTCTGAGCTTCCTGACCGTCTATTTTGGCCTTGGATAGCATATGCATATTCTGTGCTAGTTGTGTTCGTTTTTATTGACCCAGCGCGGCTTTTGGCAAGTTCAATGCCACGAGCCTCATCAAGTAACTGCGTGAGAGTTAAATTGTCTTCGAGGATTTCCTTCAAAGTCCTTGTGATGTGCATCCTAGGATTATTTGTCCGAGAAATTCATTTTCTTTATTGTGAAATCCGCAGTTTACTGCGGCGGTGCGTAACCGAACGTGGTATGAGTCCATGCTCTCTCCATCCTTTTGTTTTAGTTGGCGAAATTTGAAAGTTTCGTATACTGCGTTCTGTTTGGTATAAACTGATTGTTGAATGAGTGTTTTAACACTTCATATTCATTCGGAGTTGGTTGTCACCTTCCGTCATAGAATGGGTGCCTTTTTGTTCATCTGTCATGGTGTCTAAAGGAGTTATTTCCCTTGGACCGATACAACACTGTTGTAATATTTTTTTGTATTTTTTTTTGCTGTAGATACTTAGCCGTCTTAATAACTGTCCACAACTAAGCATTTTTACAATATAGTTGGGCGGTTCAGTGCATCTGCCTATTACCGTTGCTGGTAGTCATGTATAATCTTCATAAACAGTTACTTTACTGCCTATTACTAATTGAGGAAGATCTTTTGCAGTACTGTGTAATATTGTTTTTGTATTTTTTTGCTTTTGATGCTTAGCCGTCTTAATAACTGTCCACTACTTAGCATTTTTACAATATAGTTGTGCGGTTCAGTGCATCTGTCTATTACCGTTGCTGGTAGTCATGTATAATCTGCATAAAACAGTTACTTTACTGCCTATTACTAATTGAGGAAGATCTTTTGGAGTACTGTTGTAATATTGTTTTTGTATTTTTTTTGCTTTGATGCTTAGCCGTCTTAATAACTGTCCACTACTTAGCATTTTTACAATATAGTTGCGCGGTTCAGTGCATCTGTCTATTACCGTTGCTGGTAGTCATGTATAATCTTCATAAAACAGTTACTTTACTGCCTATTACTAATTGAGGAAGATCTTTTGCAGTACTGTTGTAATATTGTTTTGTATTTTTTTTGCTTTTGATGCTTAGCCGTCTTAATAACTGTCCACTACTTAGCATTTTCACAATATAGTTGCGCGGTTCAGTGCATCTGTCTATTACCGTTGCTGGTAGTCATGTATAATCTGCATAAAACAGTTACTTTACTGCCTATTACTAATTGAGGAAGATCTTTTGCAGTACTGTTGTAATATTGTTTTTGTATTTTTTTGCTTTTGATGCTTAGCCGTCTTAATAACTGTCCACTACTTAGCATTTTTTACAATATAGTTGCGCGTTCAGTGCATCTGTCTATTACCGTTGCTGGTAGTCATGTATAATCTGCATAAAACAGTTACTTTACTGCCTATTACTAATTGAGGAAGATCTTTTGCAGTACTGTTGTAATATTGTTTTTTGTATTTTTTTGCTTTTGATGCTTAGCCGTCTTAATAACTGTCCACTACTTAGCATTTTTACAATATAGTTGTGCGGTTCAGTGCATCTGTCTATTACCGTTGCTGGTAGTCATGTATAATCTGCATAAAACAGTTACTTTACTGCCTATTACTAATTGAGGAAGATCTTTTGCAGTACTGTTGTAATATTGTTTTTGTATTTTTTGCTTTTGATGCTTAGCCGTCTTAATAACTGTCCACTACTTAGCATTTTTACAATATAGTTGCGGTTCAGTGCATCTGTCTATTACCGTTGCTGGTAGTCATGTATAATCTGCATAAAACAGTTACTTTACTGCCTATTACTAATTCAGGAAGATCTTTTGCAGTACTGTTGTAATATTGTTTTTGTATTTTTTTGCTTTTGATGCTTAGCCGTCTTAATAACTGTCCACTACTTAGCATTTTCACAATATAGTTGTGCGGTTCAGTGCATCTGTCTATTACCGTTGCTGGTAGTCATGTATAATCTGCATAAAACAGTTACTTTACTGCCTATTACTAATTGAGGAAGATCTTTTGCAGTACTGTTGTAATATTGTTTTTGTATTTTTTTGCTTTTGATGCTTAGCCGTCTTAATAACTGTCCACTACTTAGCATTTTTACAATATAGTTGCGCGGTTCAGTGCATCTGTCTATTACCGTTGCTGGTAGTCATGTATAATCTTCATAAAACAGTTACTTTACTGCCTATTACTAATTGAGGAAGATCTTTTGCAGTACTGTTGTAATATTGTTTTTGTATTTTTTTGCTTTGATGCTTAGCCGTCTTAATAACTGTCCACTACTTAGCATTTTACAATATAGTTGCGCGGTTCAGTGCATCTGTCTATTACCGTTGCTGGTAGTCATGTATAATCTTCATAAAACAGTTACTTTACTGCCTATTACTAATTGAGGAAGATCTTTTGCAGTACTGTTGTAATATTGTTTTTGTATTTTTTTTCCTTTTGATGCTTACCTGTCTTAATAACTGTCCACAACTTAACATTTTTACAATATAGTTGCGCGGTTCATTGCATCTGTCTATTACTGTTGCTGGTAGTCATGTATAATCTTCATAGAGGACAGTTACTTTACTGCCTATTACTAATTGAGGAAGATCTTTTGCAGTCCTGTTGTAATATTGTTTTGGTATTTTTTTGCTTGTGATGCTTAGCCGTCTTAATAAATGTCCACAACTTAGCATTTTTACAATATAGTTGCGCGGTTCAGTGCATCTGTCTATTACCGTTGCTGGTAGTCATGTATACTCTTCATAAAACGGTTACTTTACTGCCTATTACTAATTGAGGAAGATCTTTTGCAGTACCGTTGTAATATTGTTTTTGTATTTTTTTGCTTTTGATGCTCAGCCGTCTTAATAACTGTCCACTACTTAGCATTTTTACAATATAGTTGCGCGGTTCAGTGCATCTGTCTATTACCGTTGCTGGTATCATCTTAATAGAGCAGTTACTTTACTGCCTATTACTAATTCAGGAAGATCTTTTGCAGTCCTGTTTATTGTATTTAAATAATCCTGAACACGGGAGTAAAATAATCAACAGCTTTATTTTGGAAACACTGTACCGGAAACTAACCTTTAACAAAACTAAAGGGATTTGTTTTGGGTTTCTGGGTTTTTGAATGTGAGTCATTTTGGCTGCTATGGTGACATTCTGGACAGTAAGGCCTGTGTTGATTTAACTCTGAGCTTCCTGACCGTCTATTTTGGCCTTGGATAGCGTATGCATTTTCTGTACTAGCTGTGTTCATTTCTATTGACCCAGCGCGGCTTTCGGCAAGTTCAATGCCACGAGCCTCATCAAGTAACTGTGTGAGAGTTAAATTGTCTTTCAGGACTTTCCTTCAAAGTCCTTGTGATGTGCATCCTAGGATTATTTGTCCGAGAATTTCATTTTCTTTATTGGAAATCCGCAGTTTACTGCGGCGGTGCGTAACCGAACGTGGTATGAGTCCATGCTCTCTCCATCCTTTTGTTTTAGTTGGCGAAATTTGAAAGTTTCGTATACCGCGTTCTGTTTGGGTATAAACTGATTGTTGAATGAGTGTTTTATAGGGACTAGCAAACGGAGGCTAAAATTCTTTTTTGACAAAATGACTTCAGCCCCCCTACAGAAAATAATTTACCAAAAATCAGGGAATTATTGGATTTTAATGAAATTTTCAGTGTTTATGTATCGATGAATGATCTTTATAATGCATTATTTATTTTATTTTAAAACTTTCTCATTTTTTTCAGGTCACTTAATTTTGACCCCCCTTATGTTGGGGGCATAACATTGCTTCAAGTTGGTCCTAACTTGATACTAATTACAGTATAAATAAAGAGATAAAAGTTATGAATTGAAACAAAAAAATTTTTTTTACGGTGGAGCTCCTATGAGAAAATAAGTACTGAAAATCGAAAAATAAAATGTAAAAAAAAATATAAAATAATTTTTTTCGGAGATTTCTTTTTTACTCATTTCCATAATTATTTGACTATTATCTTATTAAAAAAAAATTATATATCGATATTTTTTCTTCAAAACTTATTAACTCTAGAGTATAAAGTAAGGTTTGCATTAAATAGATATTTATTTCTAGAAACTAAAAATATAACATTTTAAACTTAATATCGAGGCCACATATTTTAAAACAATTGAATTGATTTTCAATAAAAAAAACCAGAATGTTTGACCAATAATTCTATGGAAGGCCAAATGTTTTATGTTTTAAAAACATAAAATATTTTCCTCTCTATTCAGGAGAGTTATTGTTTGTGTCAGTAATTTAACCGAAAGATTCAATATCTAATAAGTTAAGGTAAGTTCATTTCATTATTACTATTTTTAATTCAATTATTCCTTTTTAATTAAAAATATTCTAATTGATGTTTTCTTACTTTTATCTTTAAATTAACATTTTTTTTTTTTAACTAAAATAAAAAAAAAATGCAATTCTAAATTCTTGTCATGTCTGGCTGGACAGGACTATCTGGAACCACATCTAAAATTTTTTGTTTTTAATTTTTGTTTTTTTCCTTCAATGGATTATTATCGATTGCACACCAATCTATCAGATTGTAAAAAAAAAAATTCTAAAAAGTTCTTTATTTTTAGGAGACGGTGCTAAATTCATTTTGTCAAAAACCGGGTTTTACGTCAATCAAAAAACACAAATTTTTAAAAAATATTATGGCAATTATGGAATACCATACACGAAACGTAAATAATACGCAAATTTATTTTCAATGAAACTAATATATTTTTGATTTTTTTTTTTCTTTTTTTTTTTTTTTTTTTTTTTTTTACATACAAAAAACGGATTTTCCCTGGTTAAAAGTTAAAACGAGTGTGAAAAATTTCAGTAACATTTAATGAATATGTATTTAAAGTAACGCTTTACTTATTTCTAAAAAGAAATGTTTATAAGTATTTTAAAAATATTTTAAAGCCATTATTGAACACGATAAATCGAAATAAATTCAACGTAACTTTTTGTTGAAATTCGGACGATTTTTAATGTATAAAATTTATTTACTTATCGATTTAAACAAAGTTTGACCTTAAATAATAGATTTAATTATTTTTAATTCGCTTTTAAAACTCCTAGCAGACGACAAAAAGGCCAGTGGCTAGTGTTTTAACACTTCATACTCATTCGGAATTGGGTTGTCACCTTCCGTCATAGAATGGGTGCCTTTTTGTTCATCTGTCATTGTGTCTAAAGGAGTTATTTCCCTTGGACCGATACAACACTGTTGTAATATTGTTTTTGTATTTTTTTTTGCTGTTGATGCTTAGCCGTCTTAATAACTGTCCACTACTTTGCATTTTTATAATATAGTTGCGCAGTTCAGTGCATCTGTCTATTACCGTTGCTGGTAGTCATGTATTATCTTAATAGAGCAGTTACTTTACTGCCTATTACTTATTCAGGAAGATCTTTTTCAGTCCTGTTGTAATATATTGTTTTAATATTTTTTTGCTGTTGATGCTTAGCCGTTCTTTTTTAATTCATCTTTTAGATGAACAAGATACTTTCTCTGTGGTTGGACAACTGGCGTTGAATTTTCTTGTACGTATATTTTTGTTTTCCTGGGGAGTTTCCAATACCTTGGAATCTGTCAGGATATTCATTTACCAGGTCCTCAACATTTTCTAATTTTTTGTTTCCTGTTGTCACACTGCAGTTTATTTTTACCAAACCTAGCTGTATCCACGGTCTCAGACCCAAAATAGTTGTGTCATTGTTGTGTTAATTTATGGTCGTAACAATTAGTAATAGGAGAGAGATAAGATAAACAAGTACACATTAGTGAATCATAGACAGGAAGTGTCGTGTTTCTTATCTTTTTACATGAAAGTTTATCTATGATCCTGGTTATTTCCCTTAGACCATATTATGACATATCCCCCCTTTTGAATAATTTTTTTTTTTTGGGGGGGGGGGATCATGCATATGTGTGTGTGAATTAGTCCTTGTATTTTTCAGGTATCTTAGTGGTTCTTCCTGACCGTGTTGTGTAACTCTGCAGCTGGTATTGTCCCAGTGCAGTTGGTGTGGGTTGTTTTCCTCTTGGTGTATTTGGGTGTTCAGCAGGAATTTCTGCTGGTGTGTTTGGTTTTTTGTTTGCTGTAGGCATTGTTATGGGCTCCCTTATCTGTGTAGTTTCTATGCGGGGTCGGGTAGGTGGTGCTTCTTGTCTTGGTATGTTGGTTATGTCTGTGGTTGGTCTTGGTTTGAGGTGTTCTCTTGTTCTTTGGTATACCTTGCCTCTGACGTTTTTTAGGTATGTTCTTGGCTCCCTGTTGGGTTTTGGCCTGTTTGAGGACAGTGCCAGGCCTCCAGATGTTGCGTATTGTGTCTCTTACATAAATTGGCTCCATTTTCCCCAACTCTGCTTTGTATAGTAGGAGGATGTGTATTGGGACTGATCTGGGTGAGTGTATCACTGGCCTGGGATTTTCTACCAAATTTATGTGATATTTCCTCCCTGGGAAACATCTTATTTTGTTGAAACAGATTCTGTATTTTTTAGCAGGTCCTTTTGTCCATTTTTTTTTTTTTTTTTTTTTTTTTTTTTTTTTATTTTTTTTTAGCATGTTGTGCCCTTTCAATCTCATTTAGGCTGACAGATGATTCCTAGCTCTTGTGCTTGCCTGCATCCAAGAATAGAGGGGCTGCCGGGGGGGGGGGGTGCACTTGCAATGTCAAATCTTGTTGTTATTGTTCTGTTCCTGTGTGTTATTTTAAGGTCAGTGGCCCCAATGTTTTTTTTTATTTTAGATCCGCCATATCCCTTCAGTATTGTGTGTGTCCTCCTTATTTCAGGTTTGAATGGTAACAGCCTCATTTGGTTTTCTGTTAGGATGCATGTGTTCCCCTGTGGTTTATGGATCTTTATTGTGATGCATGCAAATATTTTGTCTGCATACTTGTGAATCGAGTGTATGGTTCTGTTGCTGGGCTTATTGTTCCAATGCTGTTCATTGCCCGTTCTGGCTCGTCTCCTTCTGAGAAGTTTTTGTACATTTGGTATTCTTCCAGGCCTTGAACTTCATTGAGTTGCTGTTGGGTTTTCTTTTGTTTTTTATGCACACCCGCTTGTAGTGTCCTACTTTCCCACAGTAGCTGCACTGTACCGACCTAGCAGGGCATTGGTACTTATGTTTGTGGTTTCCCCCGCATCCATAGCAACCCATGCCTCTTGTTTCAGTGGGGTTTGGTTGTCTGCTGTACCTGTTCTTGTCTAGGGTAGTGGTATACTTTGGGGTTCAGGTCATTGCTATTTGCCCAGGTCCACGTTTGACTTCGTTTATGGTTGCTTCGTCCTTGGGGTTTATGGACAGAACCTCCATCTGTGCTCTGGTACTCTCGTCTATTTTTGCCAGGTTGTATATTTGTTGGTAAGTGAGAGTATCACCTATTTTAATTACGTCACTGCGGATCTGGTCTGATCCTACGCCGAACACCAGCGTATCCCTCATCATTTCTTCCTTCATTTGTTCAGGGTACCCAGCCTCCTCAACTAGTTGCTTTGCTTTGGTGACGAATTCCTCTATGATCATTTTACCTTGTTTGAGGACTCTTAGGTCGTATCTAGCCATAATTTGGTTACTCTGGGGTTTGCAGTATGTTTCCAGCTTTTTAAAAACTGGTTCTAGCTTTTGTCTATCCTCTGGATTGTCAAAGGTGGCTGCATTGTAAATCTCGAGACCCGTGTCGTCAATCCAAAGGAGCATGAGTCTTTTTTTTTTTCCTCCTCCTCGGTATCGCACAGCAGACCTTCGAAAATTAGTCCACATTTTTGTTTAAATAACTTAAACCTTCTGTAAACGTCTCCTGGACTTGACCAGTCCATCTTTGGAGGTGTAAATCACCATTTCGCTTTGATGTTTGTTTGGGGTGATGGACGAGGTTCGTTCATGGGTATGAGATCCGATACACAACAATGGCGGACAACGGTTTGAGTAAGTCATTTTACTTACGTTTTATTTTTTTTTTTTTTTTTGTGTGTTTTCCTCTTCCGCGACAGTTTGTTGGTTATTTGTGGTCTTTGTTTCATTTGTGGTATTTAAACTCATCCACTCTAACACCATGTGTTAATTTATGGTCGTAACAGTTAGTAATAGGAGAGAGATAAAAGATAACCAAGGTACGCATTAGTGAATCATAGACAGGAAGTGTCGTGTTTCTTTTTTATCTTTTTACATGAAAGTTTATCTACAATCCCTTAGACCATATTATGACAATTGTCGCATATATATAATTTTGCTAGGATGGCTGGTGAGTCCTTGTTTTATTTTTAATTTTATAGATCCATACTGTGGTATTTTAGCGCCATTCACTGCCATAAAGGTAGTTTTGTCCATTTTTACAGTATCCATATTGTTGTGGGTACATTATTTTGAAAATTCCTGATGGAATTATATTTCCGTTAGCTCCGGTGTCCACTTTCATTTTTATTTTGTGTTCGTTTCCACTTGTCTACACAGTCTATTTTGTGAATACTTCTATGTCGTTTTTGTTCACAACATATAGATATAAGTCTTTATGTTCAGACTCTGTGTCAGTTAAATGAGCAACGTTTATTTTTTTTTTTGTTTTTGTTGTACTGCTTCTTGTGGAATTTGTGCTGGCTATTTTTTCCAGTCTTGTATATGTTAGGGATATTTTTTCTGTTAATTTGTATCTGTGTTTTTGTGAGGCAATAGTCCTCAAAATGATGTAGACAGTGGCACTTTCTACACTCCTGGTTAAAAGCGTAGCAGTCTTTCTTTTTTTTTTTACCGTGGTTGTTTCCACATCTCGTACATGGCCCTCTGTTTATTTTTGATACCTCGTGGTACACTCCGGCTCATATTTCGTTTGCATCTTTGTGTGTGTTGTCTTTTACAGTCGTCTCATAAGCTCTGATGTTCTCAATTACCAATTTTAGTGTGAGGTCGGGTTTACTTATTAAATTCCGCCTTTCTTCTGCACACTTGAAACCTTTTATTATTTGTTCGAGGATTCTTTCCTCTTTACTGGCATTAAATTTGCATCTCTCAGCTTTAGTCTGTAGTCTCACTAGTTATTTGTCGATAGTCTTCATTTTGCTTCATTGCTAAAATTCTAGTCGCTTGACCCATTTGTTTGGTTTTTGTCTTAAATTTTTCTCAAATGTCTCGAATATCTCTTTAGAATTTTCTTTTTGTTCCGTTGTGAGCAATGCATTTTTTAAAATCTCATGACCCCTTGGTCCTATACTCAGAAGTATGTAATTGTATTTCAATTTTCTTCGACTTTGTTAATTAAAAATACGAAGTCATAAAATCAAACCACTCACTGAAAGCATCCTGCTTATTTTCATTTTACCAGTCCAACGTGGGTAGAAGGATAGTTGTAGCCGCCATTATTTTTTTTCCGCTTTCTTCTTTGTATTTTCTTTTTTTTTTTTTTTTTTTTTTCCAAAGTATTTACTTCTTGCTCTGCTTGGTATTCCTTCCTTTGAAGTTACTTTTCACCACTGCCACCATGAAATGTCACGTCTTTTACCACTTTGTAGTAAAAGGTATAAAACAAGATGGAGACGATTTAACACACAACTTCTTTTATTCAAATCATAGTACAAAGAGAAGGAAAGAGGGCAGAGAATCACGTGACTGTGCAAGAGATCAGAATGAGGCAAGAAAAAAGATGATGTAAGGGGGACATCTCATCACTGAGTATAATGAAGTTTAACTGAATTGTGATGAGCTGTAACTATGTGTACAGTTTATGATGAGTTGAACAATTATGTGTTAAAGAAAAGTGTTTGTTTTTTTTTTTTTTTTTTTTTTTTTTACATGGGAATTTTAACTTGATCCTATTAAGATGATCTCTAGCTTTATCAAATTTGTAAATGTATTGATCATGAGAAATTATCTTTTTTATTGAAATAAATGTTATATTTCTAAATATTTTCTTGTTCCTTTGACTTTGTGTATATTTGTATTTAACCTGTATTGATTTTTTTTTTTCTCTCTTTCACATATAATTATATACATATAGCTAATAAGTAAAGAGTGTTCAATACCTAATTAGAGCAAATAATAAAGATAAACCTAATGAGTCAGATAAACCTAATTAAATTTTCACTTAGTGCTCTTCAGGGCTAAGATCCGACTCTGAAGAGCACTAAGCGAAACTAAGTAGGTTTATCTGACTCATTAGGTTTATCTTTATATACATACATACATATAATAAAATAAGCCTAATGAGTCAGAGAAAATCTACCTAGAGTTCTACTAATTATCCTGATGATCCATTACAAGAAATCTTGGTAGATATTCTCAACAGCCTTACTTTATTATTTATTGGCTCTACTTAGTGTATCGAGCACTTTAGTATATTTAACTTAGGAAACTCTTACAGTATTTATTTTCTTTTGACCATTATAATAGTACCGACTGATTATTTTCAGGTGGTGCATATCATTTGGTCTTTTCTTTTTTTATGTATTTTTTTTTTCTCCAGGCGAAATTACAAATTATAGAGCCAGGAGTTTTTTTTATACTGTCAGTTTAGAAATGAAAATATGTATATATATCTTTCAAAAATTCATCATGTATAGAAAAAAACAATCCAGGTGAATTTAACCAAAAGATGGGTTTCACTGAACAAATGGACTTGCCACTTCCAGTAGTACATTTTTTCACCCTATTTTTGTGGCTTGTAAAATAATTAAAAAATTTCTAAATACAATTTTTACAAGAAAATTTCTGACACTGGCCTAAGTTTTAAACTAGTTGAGAACAATTAAAAAAAAAACGTTCCTGTTTGTCACTTCTTCATCTTATTATATAAGATGAACAAGAAATGAGAAACAGGAGTATTTCTTTTGTTATTTATTTTTTAATTGTTCTCAACTAGTTTCAACCTTAGGTCATCGTCAGAAAATTTATTGTAAAAGAAATTGATTTTAGAATTTTTAAAAAATTTAAGATGTTAAAATTTAACAGCATATGTAGTTGGGTTTTTTTTTTTTTTTTCCTCATTTAAAAAGAAAAGTTTTTAAAAAACTTTTTGAGGTGATGCTTTTTTTTTTTTTTGTTTTTTTCTTGCATTGGTTTACCAGTGTTGATCAGAGTGAGAAACTTAGACTAAAGCCTCAGGGTTTGACATTAAAGGATTAACTCTTAATATCCTATACTGCCTCATTCCGCCCATCTAGAAGTCACATTTGTTTTCCTTATTTGCTCCAAACGATATATAAGGGTGAGCTGAAAGTTTCATAGGCTGAAAATTTCATATGATGATATCATATCTGCTGTTGATGACTTTTTTGACCAATGGGATCCAAGCACTGCAACACTTATGAAAGAAGTGTGTAGATTGCAATGGAGACTATGCTAAAAAATAAACCTTGTTTGTTCACATTCTATGAGAGGATCTTGGTCAGCCTATGAACTTTTCAGGCAACCCTCATGTATGCAAATATATATATGTATAGATAAAAGGATATGAAAACAACACAATATGCTGTTAAAGTGAAAACATTTTATATCATATTCATAACTAATATTGAACAATATTTCGATAATATTGTTCAATATTAGCTATGAATATGATATAAAATGTTTTCTCTTTAACAGAATATTGTGTTGTTTTCCTATCCTTTTATCTATACTCATACCATCAGATTCATTTCCTTTCTCTTAACTTATATGGGAATAGTATCAAGTGTTTCTATGATAGGATTCAACCAAAATTGAGAACTCAAGGGTACATATTTAAAAAATTGATATTTGAAATGTATAGTGTTTCAGAAAAATTGATATCATTTCATAATGTAATAACTGGACCAATTCTCATTCAAATGATCTCAGATTTTAACAGCATTTATAGAAACAACTCAAAATTTTATGTTTAGTGTTTAAATGTCTTTTCTTTTCCACTGAATTGCATTTCTATAGCTGAAAAGAAAATTAAATGTAGAATTTTGAGTTGTTCTTACACATGCTATTAAAATTTGAGATCATTTAAACTAGAATCATAATTTTATATCAATTTTTCTGAAACATCTTATATATATATATATATATATATATATATATATATATAATCAAATAAAAAGTTTAAATGAAAAATTGTATAAATATATATGAGAGGCAATTACTTTTGGACAGCAACATATTCATATTTTGGTTCCAGAGTTTCAATGCTGTAGAATTTGGGAAATAAATAACACCTAATAATATCTGTTTTGATTGTATAATGTCCCACTAGAAATAAAACTTTAGACTCTTTTTTAATAAGAAAATTAACTTTTAATAAAAATAATTTATTAGGGGTATACTTGTTTATGAGGATGCTATATATATATATATATATATATATATATATATATCCAACCCCTCCACACGAGCAGGATGTGACACAAGGTAAATTTCTTTAAATGTTTAACAGGTTTGAATTCAGAGTTTTCCTTCCCTAGACTGGTCACAGGTAAAAGAGCCCAGTTTGCCATACTATTTACCCATATCTGGAGTGAGAGTAGTTGGATGCATACCTTTTCCTAGGGTATTAGTGCTATGTAAAATATAAACAGCCTCATGTAGGATTTGAACTTGGATCGACAAGTCCATTTCATACAACTCTAACCATTACAACATGCATATATATATATATATATATATATATTAGTGCATCCTGGAACACACATGTTTGCTTTGAATCAGCATCAGTAAAATTTATGGGTTCCAACTAAAGACATCTAAATTCCTACCTTGTAACCTATCTTGTGTAATTTGAAACTATTGAAATGTATTTACAGTTAGATTAAAATCATGAGGGATAAAAAAAAGAAAAATGCTGGGATGCATGAATACATTTTCACTGCATCCTTTTAGAATTTTGTACAGCAGAGATGCAGGACGTGCACCTATCAGCATATATATATATATAAAAAATATCCAACAGAATGAAAGGAAAATCTGAAATAAAAAACGAAAATTTGGTGGAGCATTTATTTATCATAACATTTCAAACAGTCCAGATCTTAATCCGATTGAAATTAATGATGCAAATTAAAAAAAGCTTCAACCTTGTCAAGCATGATCCAAGAAAGTGGAAGCAGCTTAATGAAAAATATTGTTTTTCTTTTCATTAGTTAAGTCTGTGCCTTGAAGCACTGAGGCTGTCATAGAAGCCATAAAAGGTGCAAGAAAATAATGACCCAGTTTTTTGTTTGTGATTCTATAATATTTTCTTCAAAATTTAGTGATTCCATAATTTGAAAAAAAATTATGATTATCAATAAATGTTTAGAAATCATCAATAATTTAAAATTGGTTTATTTTAAGACTTTTTGATGGCATTTTTGAATTCCTTGGGCAAAAATGTTTGATAAATCAATTTTTAGCAGTAGGGAAGCTCTATAACTCATCTTACAGACAAAAATAGGTCACAAAAAGTTGCCATTTTTTGTGCCCCCCCCCTCAAATTTGGAGAGCTAAAAATCGACATAACTCCATCAATTTTTGGAATTGGAAGCTCAAATTTTAGTTATGATTATCAATAAATAATTAGTATTATTCAGATTATTCGGACTATCATTCTCATCTTTATTGTTATCTGTACAATGTTTTGGCTGATGTACCTTTCAGCCTTCTTCAGATATTTCTTGTTGGACTCAGGAACCTTCTTTTCAAACTTGGGAACTTTCTTGACATAATAAGAAACCTTCTTGTCAGAATGAGAACAGGATTCCCTCGGTGGACTGAAAGGGTTGGGTTCAAAGTTCCGTGATGGCTCCAGATTACGACAAGAAGGTTTCTGATTATGACAAGATGGTTCTTGAGTTCAAAAAGAAGGTTCCCGAGTCTGAAAAGAAATACCTGACGAAGGCCTGAGGACACATTGGCTGAAACGTTGTAAAGATAACAATAAAGAAGAGTGTTACATAATTATTAGATTCCTAATATTTATGTACAGTAGTGTAGAAACCAAAATGGCTGTTATAAGTTCAGCTGGCGGCCTTGAAGGATTGAATGACAAGGCTTGACCTCATCCTGATCCTTCCGGTTTAGATTAGAAAAAGATTTTTAGTCAGATCAGCCAAAGCCACGACGGTGGTAAGTCGTGTTATGCGTGTGCCGACTCAATCTGCACAGGTAGTTTGGTGGGGATTTCAGAATAAAATATGATCTAAGTTAAATCGAAGTCTTGTGTTATTATCTAAAAACTACCAATGACACACGGCTTCTGATAAGGAAAAATCCCCAATGGAAGACCAGACACAAAGTCCCCAAGACAGTCCAGACACTAGAAGAGATGCTAGAAGAAGAACGTAAGATAGAAAAGATGAACAGAAGAAAAATAGAAGTAAGAGAGTATACAACAAGAGGACAATAGTCTGACTAATCCAAATAATAATAAGCCACATCTAAAAAATTACAAGATATAATAAATAAACTATTTTATTCAATTTAAATTATCTTTCATGAAAGTTTGGCTTTCAAATAATAGTTCTGGTCTCAGGTTTCTGCTTTATTTTATTTTTCACCGATTAAAAATAATGGTAGAAAAGTTTTCCAAGAGTGGTGAGACCACATTTTTTTGCCAGGGTATTTCTTCAAAGTATACACAGTTTAAAAGTCTACTTCTACATATATCACAGGGTGTTTGTTGACAGACATTGTTTGACAGTTGAATTTTTGAAAAAAAAACTAATTCCAGAGTCGATTTTTTTGTTGTGTACCATTTGGGTGATAAATTTTGAAAAAAAATCCAACTGAACAAACCTCACCGTGAAATGGTTTCACTCCAGTGTGTTTTTACATGTCGTTCTAGATGTGAATTGTGAGAAAATCTAACTCCACAGTATTCACAATGGAAAGGTTTCTCTCCAGTGTGTGCTAATATGTGCTTTTTGAGATGTGAATTTTGAGAAAATCTAACTCCACAAATTTCACAGGGAAAAGGTTTTTCCCCAGTGTGTATCAATATGTGCCGCTTGAGATCCGAATTTAAGGAAAATCTAACATCACAAAATTCACAGAGGAAAGGTTTTTCTCCAGTGTGCGTTAACATATGCCGTTTGAGATGTGAATTTAGGGAAAATCTACTCTCACAGACTTCACAATGGAAAGGTTTCTCTCCAGTGTGAGTTAACATGTGACGTTTAACACTGGAATTTCGAGAAAATGTAGCTGTGCAGATTTCACATTGAAAGGGTCTCTCTCCTGTGTGAGTTCTCATATGCATCTCAAGATGGGACATTGAAGGAACTTTTAATTCACAAATTTCACAGTGTAACGATCTTTCATTTTCATGAATATCCATAATGCTTGTCACATGTAAGCTGCAAAAAGAAAAAACATGAATCAATGGAGTAGTCAATTAAAAAAACACAATTTAACATCATAAAATAATATCATTAATTCATTAAATAAAGTAGGTATTTACCCAACCCATTCCCTATGAGTGGGGTATGGCACAAGGTCAGAAGTATGGGGCAGATCTGCAAGTCTAGCTCACTAACCATTATACTACAATATTACATCCCTTTTTATACCTAACCTGTTCACCATGGATATATATTTACCAACCCCTCCACCCGAGCAGGATGGGACACATGGTCAATTTCTTAAGTGGAGTTTAACAGGTTTGAATTCAGAGTTTTCCTTCTTTGAGACTGGTTACCTAGCCATGGTTAAAGAGCCCAATTTGCCCATAACTGGAGGGAGAGTAGTTGGATTCATATCTTTCCCAAGGGTATCAGTACTATCTGAAATTCAAACAGCATTGTTGTTCACCATGGATTGGTGTTGACACAAGATCACAAATATGGGGCATCCAAGGAGAATCGAACTTGCAATTCACTAGCAATAGATCTGCAAGACTAGTTTGCTAACCATTAAACTATGATGGTGTACTATTCATTAAATAAAGTATCTAAAAAGAGCTTATATCTAGTTGGAATGTTCCTGAAAACTCTTCAAGCTTCTTCTAGCCTTGTCGGTAGGGCTTAGAATATACTGACTCTAACACCTGCATAGGTGTAAGACCCCCACCAAAGAAAAGGTACTTCACTAAACTACATCTGATGGCAAGGCTCCAGTTCTGAAGATCTGTGGAGCATTGGGTACCTCTTCATTGCCACTACTCCACGGCTTACTCTGACTGGGAGTGGTATTACCTGTTAGAGTTTAAAATATGTATATATATATTTACCAACTCCTCCGCATGAGCAGGATGTGACACAAGGTCAATTTCTTACGCGGAGTTCAACAGGTTTGAATTCAGAGTTTTCCTTCTCCTAGACCGGTTGCCTAATCAAGGTTATAGAGCCCAGTCTGCCCTACTATTTATCCATAGCTAGAGGGAGAGTAGAATTCATACCTTTCCCAAGGGGATTAGCGCTAAGTGAAATGCAATTACCACATCCAGGATTTGAACTTGGGGTGACGAGTCCATTTACTATGACTTTAACCAAAAACACTGGGATGTATGTATACAATTTTACTGCGTCTTTTTAGATTTTTATGCATCAGTAATGCAGGATACATACCTATCAGCATCTCTGCTAGTCTATAGATTACTGCTCTCTACATAAAACATATCATGTGTTTTAATCAAGATGATTCCATCTAATTAAATATCAAGACTTTGAAATTAATAAACCTGATCATATACCTCAGTAGCACTATCTCATCTACTGAAAGTGATACACAACACATACATAGGTTAGAGATGGACTGCTATTGACTGGTTAAGGACCATATGGAAATTGGATCAGTTTGATAAAATAAAACAGGGAATTGCAAGATGTGTGGTTTAGTATTTTACGATGCATCCATTTTGTGTACTCACATATATATATATATATATATATATATATATATATATACACGTAGGTGGTGTTGTAAATTTTGTTCATGTCATTTCCTCCGTAATGTAGGAGTATTGCTTTTTTCTTCTGTTCAGCATGATGTCCAGTGCTATAAATAGATTATCTAGTCTAGAAATCCATTTTTTCCATCTTGTTCCAGCTGTATTTTCTTCTCTGTGAATGTTGAATTTTTCAAAATCAGGTAACGATGACAGCGTGATTTTTGTTTTGTTTTATTTTGAAAATTGTGCAGTGATGAGAGGTTTCGTGAATCCAAACCTCTCTGTTTAGCTCGTAGATAAAGTTGGAGGTTGAAATTAATTCAGGTTGAACTTCCTCGTTGCCATATTATTGTGTTTAAATGAATCCTGAACACGAGAGTAAAACAAATAACAGCTTCATTTCTGAAAACCACGGTACCAGAAACTAACTCTTTAGCCAAGCTAAAGGAGTTATTCCCCTTGGATCAATACAACAGGTGGGATACCAGGTAATTTGGTATTAGGATGATTCTAAGTTGGTCCTTTCTTCTAATGGTAAAATATTAGAGAGATCAGGTTCGATTTGAGAGCTCAATGTTTAATTTTTTTATAAACAGACCAATATAATTAGTAAAGAAAAAAAAACTTAAAAATCGGCTATTTCCATTAGATATCTGAATATACCCATGAGCTTCAGTGGTCTGAAGAAACTCATGGGTATATTCAGATACCTATGAGTGGAAATTGTACCATAACCACATAATATCTGATTTTTAATTTTTTTTCTTTACTAACTATAAATATATATATATTACACACACACACACACACACATATATATATATATATATATATTATATATATATATATATATATAGGATTTTGAAAAATAACAACAAACTTTATTGATCAGCAAAATTTTTTTTTTTTTTTTTCCGAAAGAGAAAAGAGAAAATGGAAACTTTAGGGCCCTTTCAACCGGTGCTTTGTCAAAAGTAACGACCGGTAGATCATTTAAAAGTCACAATGTAAATCAATTGGGTAAAAGAGAGATTTTCCATTTTCTCTTTCGGAAAAAAAAAAAAAATTTTGCTGATAAATAAAGTATGTCGTTATTTTCAAAATTCTATACAAGTTCAGCTGTACCAAAAATTTGTATATATATATATATATATATATATATATATATTTATATAAATGAAATTATCCAATTGACTGTATTATAGATTTATACAAGGATTATTTCAAATTCCTAATTTTTTCCCCTTAACCATATTAAGGAGGGAACTGATCAGCTTTCGACCGGTGCTTTGTTAAAAGTAACGACTGGTAGATCGTTAAAAGTCACAATCTAAATCAAAATGGGTAAAAGAGAGATTTTCCATTTTCTCTTTCAAAAAAAAAAAAAATTTTGCTTATCAATAAAGTATCAGCTGTATTCTGTCTGTAACCGAACTATATTACTACTCAAGTGACAATTCCCTTAGTTAATGATTTTATTTTCATTCAAACCTGCATTATTAATACCATACTAATAACACGCAATTGTATTATATATACAACAAAATAACGGTTTACCATATTGATATTAAAAATTTGATTTTTAATAAATATTTGCTTAGTAATATTGATTTCTAATTGTTTGGTCGGGGATAAATCTTAAAAGAAATCCATTACTGCTATTTTAACTAAAAAGTTACATTAGGAAAATGATGATGAGTTAGTTTCAAAGTTGGTTTTAAATCATTTTATCTGCATTCTTTTTTAGTTACATAGTCTTTCTAATTTAACATATTCCATTACATTAAACTTAAATACGTATATATTTGCTAGTATATATAAATAAATTATCCAATTGATATAGATTATACAAGGATTATTTCAAATTCCTAATTTTTTTCCCCTTAACCATATTAAGGACACCCACTCCCTTCTTAGGGGAACTGATCAGCTTGCTTTCGGTCTTTTGGAAGTCGGCAGTCCCAGTACAATAGATGAGGGAAAGGGGGGGGGTAATCAAAATGGCCTCAGTTTTATTTTGTTTTTTGTTTTTTTGTTGGGACTTGTTGTTTTTTGCCCCCTCCAATCCCACCTTAAATCTTTATAGAAATTGTAAATAAAATAACTTTTACCATATGGGTCTAAGTAGGGCTTAGACACAGAGTGACAGCATGACAGTGGAATTTTTTGGTGAAAGCAGTAGTGTAGGGCGATGGACGATTCTAATTATTGGTATGGATAGGTCGGCGAGTGAGACTAGCTAAGATAGAACTAAAAGATATAGAAGCATGACCAGTTAAGTATCCCCGTTCCTCCCAAAAATAAAACTTTGGGCCTTGTGCCCAGGTGTGTGTCCAGTTGCATTTTCTCTACTGACTTCATGTGAATAAAATGCAGGTAATGTATTTGTTCTGTGGATTCGGATGCAGAGATGCCGCTGGCACACATCAAATAGACTTACCTGCGTAGAAGTTAACAGTGATCATTTCAAACTGAACAAAATAATTTGAAGAAATTTGTCTTTGTTTAACAAAGAAAAAATTGTAACAATGAATCATTAAGGTTCATGCCTTTCTTGTTATTCATGTTTATGACTTTGTTTAGATCTAACACAGGCATTTAATTGATTATAGTAGCTTCAGTTACTAAGTAGTCACTCATTTAAGTACAGATCAGGCTCATCATTGCTTAACTTTACTGATCTGACAGAAATTGGTGTTTTCTGTAGGATCATTACAATATGTCAACACGTGGCCTTCTATATTTATGAATGATAAAAAGGGGAGGTAATTATAGCTTTTCGAATGTTAAGCACATGTTTTTTTTAATCCGTGTTTGCTTGGTTATAGATTAAAGTTTCTTTACCCTCATAAGTGGGACGAGAGGCAAATATCAGAATGAATAAATTTGTTAAACAAACATAAGAACAATAAAAATTAATGTTTGTTCAATGAAAATGTTTCTTTTTCTTTTCAATTCAAACAACTTCCTCATAATGACCTTGACATTGAGAATTACTGTTGATTAAAAACTTACCATATGTTTACTGATCAATTTAGATATTTTATAAATAATTTAGATATTTCATAAATAAGACATATAGGAAACGTTTTTGGAATAGAATTTGATTTCTGAATAACTAGTTAATAAATAATTTGTGCATAGAGAAAATTTTCTTTCATTCAAATTGCACCAGTCATAAATGTGAATTCCCACTCAAAGTATATAATGAGAGCTTTTTCTAAAAAAAGGCATACTTACCTTTCGTAGAAGTTAACAGTGATCATTTAGGATGTTCTTCCAGAGTGAGACCTATCCATTGCACTACGGTTAGGTTGACCTCTGCGATCGTCCCAAATGTGGATGACTCGGGCGAGTTATTTCTAAGTGTGGGGTCTGCGTTCGCGCTCACCCCGATAATCAATTCAAAAATAGATGGCTTGTGAGGCTAAGTGTTTTTCTCTGTTAGCCAGCACTGGTCTTTGTGGGCATCTATAGAAGAAAATCGCTTATGAGTTCGTCATAAAATTTCATGAGTACAAACTGTAAAACAACAGAAGTGGATTAAAAATAAAGAACAAAAATTTATATTCAGTTCATGTGGAGGACAACATTTAAAGAAATATTGTTTCTTTAGGGATAAAATATGTTTTAATTGTGGGCGTATAGGCCTTAAAAGTTCCCACTGTCTGCTAAAACAGAAAAAGTTACAAAAAGAGACTTCCAAACGAATGTGAATGTAGTTTTGACTAAAAAGAATATTGAGGAAGGCCATAGACGAAAATACATAAACGTAAAAATAAATGGGCAGACTGTAAAACTATTACTCAATTCTGGTAGTGATATCTCAGTGATAAGTTAGCAAACATGGAAAAAAATCGGTTGTCCAGAGTTACGTAGGACAAATAAAATTGTAAAGGGTGTCTTTGGTAAGAGACATAGGTGAATTAAAATGTGACGTTTCGTTCATGGGAAAAAAAATCACAAATCGAAAGTATATGTACTCCCTGGTTCAATGAATCTTTTTGGCACAGACTGGATGGTTTTGTTTAATTTATGGGAATTACCGATAAATTCTTTCTGTAACAAAGTTGATATTATAGAGAATAACAAGCCAAATAAAACAGAAAGATTTATTAATGATTTGAAAAACGAATTTCCTCACGTTTTTACAGAAGGACTAGGTCTGTGCACAAAAACAGAAGTCAAGTTTGAATTAAAAGAAAATGCAAAACCAGTATTTAGAAAAAACAGAAAGAATGAGTCACAGCATCTGGTAAGAGTTTCATTTAAAGTATGTTCATGGTAATATTGCTTTCTATTGAAGAATAATCAAACTAAGTTCCAATTACCGTCAAATTGATAAGACACGGCAACAAGTGGTTGTAACTTAATACAATCCCGTCTTGTTGCAATTCTACTGCAGAATGACAGGGTATTTATAAAACTCCACAATATCATAGAAACCAAGCAGCCAATCAGAATTTAAGGAATGGAATCACCCAAATGCATGAATGGATCATTCTTGATTTCTATAAATACGAACTGTCTTGGACACTGCTTCAGTTGTGCTTAGCTAGTTGCTGTTATTCAAACCAACAGTAGACTAACTGACTTCAATATCTATCATGATAGCTATAAATCGCTCAACACCATCTACATACCTACAATAATCCAACACACAGCAGAAAGTCACTTATGAGTTAATCCTTACTTCACCAGCAGTGTCTTGTTTATCTTACTTGTGTGGTTTGTGTGATAGGAAGTAAGTGGTCCTACAGCGGCTTTTTGTAGGATGCTGCATCCAATATTTGTTCAAGATAGTATGCAGCATCCTTATGTAGTTCCCATCTTCCTTTTTCTCTAAGCATTTCAGTAGAATCCAATTAGTAGATCAGTTCACACACCTAGGTAGCAATATCTCATCTACAGCAAACAATGTAAATATACACATAGGGAAACGCATGGACAGCCATAGACAGATTATCAATCACATGGAAATTTGATCCTTCTTGTAAGATAAGGCGAAAATTCTTCCAAGCTGTAGCCGTGTCAGTGTTATTGTATGGCTGCACCAGTCTTTATTATAATTATAATTTTCTATATGATCTGCTTATAAGTGATATTTCCAAGAAAAAAGTTAGGTAGTACACTAGTATCACTGCAGACATCAGGAATGCTATGACATTCAAGTTTTTGCATTAGATTTGTATCTTACTTAAGACTTGTTAACATGGCCTAAATATCATAGCCATGCTTAAATACACAACAATAAAATACAGATAAACAACAATGTTTATTCAAATTTGAAATTAACTAACAATCAACAAAAAAGTGACCAGTTCTTGTGCATAAAATAAGGAAATATGTGTTATAAATAATGTAATTTTCTTACTAGACTGCGCACACTGCTAAAAACAATATGTCAGAAAATTAGAATGGTCATTTCATTTTAGGCTGAACAACTATACACACAGAATCAAATCTATGGGTCACAGCAAATTAATACCTGTAGAACAATATTTCAACTCAAATGGCCACAATTTCAACAGAGATGCTAAATTCACAATCACACGAGGGAAAAGTGAGTATGCAAAGTGAATTAAATTTTTAAAAAGGTAAAAATTTAATTCACTTTGCATACTCACTTTTCCCTCATCCCAGTTATCTACTCAGAGCTCAATGGATGACCAAATGGCTCACGTTTTGTCTAATATAGATATATATATATGAGGAAGAATGAATAAAGAAAAGAAAGTACAGAATGGATAATAAAAGATGAATTTAATCAATATGACTTACACATGTGTTTCAGTCAGTTTATCTATGTGTACACGATTCAAACTATTATTATTATTAAATAAACAAATGAAATGAAATAATAATAATAGAAAAATATAAAAATATTCCGTACACAGAGAAAATTCGACCTTCATCAAAGTGAAATTTTAATTTGAATGAAAAAATTTGTTGGAGAAAAATGGAGAATTTTAAAAAATGTTTGAAGAGAATTTTTAAAAAATTCACTTTCAGGACGCTGAACGATATAGAGACGTTAGCAAATCTCAAGAATTTGAATATTTGATTTTTCTAGGAGTTATGGTAGATACAATCATGTATTGCAAAAATAAATATAAATATATATATATATGTACCTCACGTGGTGTAATGGTTACCAAGCTAGATTCATAGACCATAGGATTTGAACTCAGGTCGATGAGTCCATTTCCTACGACTCTAACCATTACACCACACACCTCCAACTGATAATATATATATATATATATATATATATATATATATATATATATATATATATATATATATATATATATATATATATATATATATATATATATATATATATATAATTTTTTTTTATAATGTAACCATTCCATATTAAAATGAAGTAAATGACTGACTGATGCTCTTATCTGTATGCCGTAGGTATACCCAAAATTGGCCTAAAATGCGTTTTTGACAAAATGACTTTAGCCTAAATTATTTTCTTTGCCTACAGAAAATAATTTACCAAAAATCAGGGAATTATCGGATTTTAATGAAATTTTCAGTGATCAATGAATGATCTTTATAATGCATTATTTATTTTATTTCAAAACTTTCTCATTTTTTTCAGGTCACTTAATTTTGACCCCCCTTACTTTGGGGGTGTAAAATATTGGTGAGTTTGTCCTTGATTGATACTAATTACAGTAGAAATAAAAAGATAAAGGACCAAAGTTGTAAATAGAAAAAAAGAAAAAAAAGAGCCAAAATGGCGAACGCGAACGAAATTGACTAAAACAAATCGTTTTTAAAAGTATTAAAAATAAACTGCATATGTAATGATATTTTTCTTTTTTTTAATAATGGTCATTATGTTACTACTTATCGTTTTAGACAAAAGTTTGACCTTAAATAATAGATTTAATTATTTCTAATTCGTTTTTTAAATTTTTAGCAGACGAAAAATTGGGTGTGTATGGTGAATATATGTATTATTAAATCAATATGCAATTTAATTGCGTTTCCTCGGCGGGGTGTTCTGGACAAGTACCTGAATAAATACCGTAGTCAGTCACAATCAAACACAAGATAAATAAATAGCAACTTACGGATCGTCAGTAATTTTTATTATTCAAATTTGAAATAATCATCAATTAACGATAGACATTGAACAATTTAGGGCTGAACTTGCACAACGGTGTCAAAATTAGGGTGACCCAGAAAAACAAAACCCACAAATTTTGTAATAAAACTGTTAATTTTAACTATGGGGGTCTAGGTTTAGGGGTTAGGGTTAGGGTTGGGGTTTAGGGTTAGTTTAATGGGAAAATGAATAAATAATTTGAGTTCTGTTTTTTCTGGGTTACCCTGTATACCGGAGACCTAGAAAAAACAGAACCCACAAATTTTGTAATAAAACTATTAATTTTAACTAGGAGGTTTTAGGGTTAGGGTTAGACTTAGGGGTTAGGGTTGGGGTTGGGGTTTAAGGTTATTTTAATGGGAAAATAAATAAATAATTTGGGTTCGGTTTTTCCTGGGTCACCCTAATTTTGACACCGTTGTGCAAGTTCAGCCAGTAATTTTTATTATTCTAATTTGAAATAATCATCAATGAACGTAACGATAGACATTGAACAATTTAGTGACTAAATAAATGTATAAATAACTGTGATTTAAGTGAATGACGCGGCCATCGAAAAAACAAAGTTTAAAGTCAATTAATAAAAGAAAACTTCAAACTGTCAAACACTTACAAGATGGTCGAACGTATAAACAAACTTTGATGAGTTCTGTTTATATACACGATAATAATGTGCCCAATGCGTCTGTGATAGACGAATTTTGCACCTCACCCTTTGAAGAGTGTTTATAGAATAGGAAAATGTTACAGATATCAATAATACCGAAAGCTGTTTTACCGTAATTATTCGTGTATAATACTCACTCGTGTATAACACGACCCCTACAAATTCCGGGGTGGGGTGGGGGGTTGAACAACATATCTTCTATGTATATAACACGCACTGACTTTTTAGAATATGTAGCAGCTAAATTTTGTTGAACTTTTGATCCAGTTCGTATAGAGTACAGGGAGAGAGAGAGAGAGAGAGAGAGAGAGAGAGAGAGAGACTAAATATTAAAATTATTTGAAACAAAACATTTATACAGAATTTAAAGCAATCACGCAGACACGTTAGTAATTATAAACTTTTGTTTAGTAAATTAGGGTGTCCCAGAAAAAACAGAACTCACAAATTTTGTAATAAAACTGTTAATTTTAACTATGGGGGTCTAGGGTTAGGGTTAGGGTTAGGCTTGAGGTTGGGGTTGGGGTTAGGGTTAGGGTTTGGGTTCTATTTTTTCCGGGTCACCCTGTACAGGGTGAACCAGAAAAAAAACAGAACCCAAATTATTTATTTATTTTCTCATTAAACTAACCCTAAACCCCCCTAGTTAAAATTAACAGTTTTATTACAAAATTTGTGGGTTCTATTTTTAATGGGACATCCTAAAACATTTCCCATACTAAATCTTCTTCTGTACTTACTTCTTATTATGAGTAGCTTGGCTGAGTATCTATTTGTCGATATGTCTTCTTACTTCTCTAATTGGGTTGGTATTTCTTCTTACTTCTAAGTATCTATTTGTCACTGGCTGTTCTGACTTCTTAGCTGTTTCTCTGGTTTCTTCTTTTTCTTAACTAGTGTCTTAAGATGTTATCAAGATGCCATGGATTGTCATATGTTTTTAGTGACAAACTCAAGACATCTATTTTTGTTAATCACATTTATTTCTTACATTCTTAAGGGAATCCGTGCTGTCAGCACATCTTGATGATGATGATGATGATGATGAAACTCAATGGTCTTTGGTATAAGAAAATTGAGTTGTGGTTTTGTTATGATAAAAATGTCTGCTATGGAATAATTGAATAGGATTATGAGGCATGTGAGAAAAGTTCCAGTATGTCAGAAAACTTCAATGTGAGGAGCATCATCCACTGTGAGTTCTTGCCACATGGCCAGATGATCAACTAGCATGTCTACAAAGAGATACTGTGATGCTTGCTTCAGTGCGCAAGAAAAGAGATTTGGCAGGACAACTTGTGGGTGTTTCACCATGACAACACACCTGCCCACACTGCTCTGTGCTGGAGCAACCTTCCTACTCTCCTGATCTGGTTCCATGTGATTTTTTCCTCTTCCCCAAGGTCAAGGAGGTCATAAAGCAAACCCGTTTTGAGGATGTGCACAATATCAAAAAGATCATGAGGACAGAGCTATGGACAATCCCGGAAGAATACATGCAAGTGTGACAGAGAAGGATGGGAAAGTGCATTACACTCCAGGGGGATTACTTTGAAGGGGATAACTTGTACTTTGGATTTGAAATAAATTTTTTGTGACACTAGTCCTGGAACTTTTCTGACATACCTCGTAGGAACAGGATTAAATAGAATAATGACAAGACAAAAGAGACAAGTGATAGCTTCTTGTTTATTATATATATATATATATATATATATATGTATATATATATATGAACAGTGTTCTTACAGAGGTGAGATAATCAGGGATCAACAACAATTACTAAAAAGAGGCTGGTTCTCTCAGCATTCATAAACATTGCAATGATAATACTCATTCTTTTAAATCAGAGGTCACCAAACTATGGCCCACGAGCCAGTTATGGCCCATGGAGGAATTTTATTAGGCCTACCGACAGTACTTGAATTTGTTTGTTAAAAACGTATGGAACACAAGATGTTTTCATAACATCTAAAAGTAAGTATCATGTTAAGCTTACTAAATCTTCATGGATTTGACTACTAAAGGTAGGTTACAACATTTTATGTGTGTGATCATTTCAGTTGTTATTTACTATATCTAACTAAACCTTACTGCTAATGTTGCATTCTTTGATAATGTTTTGAAAATAGATATGTTGGTTAAATTTGTTTTTGTGCATCTTATGCCACTCATACGTGAATATAACATAGAAAGATAAATTTAATTTTACATTTTTTCACAGGGCTTTCTCTTTTTATATTTTTCTCTGAGCTTTCATTCTGGCTAGCAAGTATTGAACATAATAATGTGGCTCATGCTCATTATTTTTACAATTATCCGGCCCACCATGAAAAAAGTTTGGTGATCCCTGCTTCAAATGATTAATCTTAATGCATGGTCTTTTATGAAAAAACGTTTTTTAATCAATACTTTATCAGATATGTATTGTTATAGTTGAATTGTTTATGAATTTCGATTACCAAATTATAAAATGTATGGTCATTTTCAAGGGATTGATCATATTCTATAAATTTTGACTTTCAATGAAAGAAAGATATATTCAATAAAGGAATATGATTGCTTTTCTGTATAAGATTGTTAAAGTAAAAGGAAAAGCCACACACTTTACAAGAATGGGATTTCTCTCCAGTGCATTCTTAAAATGGTTACCTTAAGTTAACTCTTATAGAAAAGACTCAATGTACATATGGTATCTCTCAAGTATGTGTTCCTATATGTTCCATCAAACGTGACTTGGCTGAAAAGGAAGAGTCACACATTACACAAGCATATGGTTTCTCTCCAGTGTGTGTTTTCAAATGTTTCCCAAAAGTTGAGTGCTGTGTAAAAGAAGATCCACATACTCCACACTGGTATGGTTTTTCTCCAGTGTGTATTCTGACATGTTCTACTAAGTGTGACTTGTTTGAAAATGAAGAGTCACATACTTCACAAGAATATGGCCTCTCTCCAGTGTGTGTTCGCATATGTCTAACCAAATGTGATTGTTTGAAAAGGAAAAGCCACAAACTTCACAAGTATATGGCCTCTCTTGAGTGTGAATTCGTATATGTCTCACCAATGTGGATTTATGTGAAAAAGTAGAAGTACACATTTCACAAGAATATAAGTTCTTTCCAGTGTTGGTTTCAGATGTTGCTTAAATGTTGACTCTTGTGCATATGATTCTTCACAGATGCGTGTTCGTAAATGTTCCACCAGATGTGACCTAATTGAAAAAGAAGAGCCACACACTTCACAAGAATATGATTTCTCTCCAGTATGAGTTTGCATATGTCGATTCAAGTTTGATTTCATAGAAAAAGAAGAGTCACATATATCACAAGAATATGGTTTCTCTCCAGTATGTGTACGCATATGCCCCACTAAATGGGATTTGGATGAAAAAGAAGTGCCACAAACTTCACAAGCATATGGTTTTTTTCCAGTATGTGTTTGCATATGAACTACTAAATGTGATTTTAGTGAAAAGGAAAAAGCACATATTTCACAAATATATGTTTTCTCTCTAGTGTGTTTTTGCATGTGTTTTCTTAAAGTTGACTGTTGTGCAAAAGAAGATCTGCAGATTTCACACACAAATGGTTTCTCCATAGTGTGTGTTCGAATATGTTCAACCAAATGTGCCTTAATTGAAAAGGAAGAGCTACATACGTTACAAGAATATGGTTTCTCACCAGTATGTGTTCGCATATGGCGTTTTAAATTTGATTTGATAGAAAAGGAACAGCCACAAACTTCACAAGAAAATGCTTTCTCCCCAGTGTGTTTTCGCATATGCACTGCTAAATGTGATTTGGATGAATAGGATACATTACACACATCACAAGTATATGGTTTTTCTCCAGAGTGTTTTTTCAAGTGTTTTCCTAAAGATGACTGTTCTATAAAAGATGATCCACAGATTTCACACACAAATGGTTTCTCCATAATGAGTATTTTAATGTCCTACCATATGTGCCTTGCGTGAAAATGATGAGCTACACACATCACAAGAATATGCTTTCTTTCCTATGTGTATTTACATAGGTTGTCTCAAATTTGAATGGTTTTAAAAGGAAGATCCACAAACATCACAAGAAGATACTTTTTCTCTGGTCTCATTTTTTAAAGTATTTTTGTGAAACATAAGTATTATAAAATTTCCATCCAAGGGTTTCAGAAAAAGATTTTTTTTTCTTGGTTGTTTTCCATATTTTGTCTATTTTAGATCACCAAGGAAAAGATAATCCAGTTAGATTCATGAAATAATTTTAAAGCTAAGTCATCTCAAATAATAAAAAAATGAAGAAATTATATCAAAATATGATATATCAATCCAAGAAATTATATTAACTTGATATTTTGATGTTCCTCAATAAATGATTTTTCTTACATACCTTAAGTTCATAAAATATCTTAATAGAAAATATCTGTAAAGAAAAGAAAGAAATTATATTTAAATTATACCACAATTTATATTATATTATATTAACTCATTTTATATTTCATTATACGAGGGTGAGTCAAAAAGTAATGCCATTTTATTTATTTTATGTGAAGTTTTTTTTTATAAAACTAAGGCTTACATTGAGAGACTAACAAGGCTCAGAGCAAGAATCAGATGAGTAAGACCTAACTTGCTAATCGACGATGTTCTACTTTTGCATGACAATGCTTGACCACACACAAGCATCAGGACAAGGGAGAAAATTGCCCCATACTGGTGGACATGCATCTTCCATAGTCACAAGATTTAGCACTTTCAGTCTATCAGCCCCATGAAAGAGGGTTTGAGAGGCAAACATTATTCCAGTGATGATGAAGTGAAATATGTAGTGAAGAAGTGGCTCAAACAACAGTCAACAGAATTTTACGGGGCAGGGATACATGCTCTCATTTAAAGGTGGAACATTGCTATTGACAGAAATGGTGACTATGTGGAGAAGTATTGATGTATGATACATGTTCCTGTGTTAGTAATTATACGTACCCTAAAAAAATAGCATTACTTTTTGATTCACCCTCATGCATAAATTTATTTTATGTCGATGGGGACTTTTATGCTCATCTTAAACAAATAATTTTTTTACATACCTTCAGATGCTAACACTTTTAAAATGCATGTAAAAATTATTAGTTTAGGCAAATTATTGCATCTTCTCGCAATGATAGATATTTCTTAAATTATGTTTACATAAATTCAACTCTACCAGATAATTTCGAAGGTAATAAAATTAATTGTACCTGGGCAATTCCATGTCAAATCATCCAGAAAAAAGTAAAATTGTCACACACCCCTTTCAATTTTTCTGAAATTTTGTACAGGTGTGGACTGTATTAAAGTTAGACATTCCCCAAAATTTGAGCTTCCAATTTCAAAAATTGAGTTATGTCGATTTTTAGCTCTCCAAATTTGGTGGGGTTTGCAAAAATGGCAACTTTTTGTAATCTATTTTTGTCTCTAAAATGAGTTCTAGAACTTCCCCACTCCTAAAAATTGGTTTCTAAAAGTATTTTTGCTAAAGAAAACCAAAAATGCTATTGAAAAAGTCTGAAAGTCAACCAATTTTAAGTTATTGATGATAACTGATTTTTTCATAGAAAGATCAATATCCCGATGTGCCACTGAATCTAAGACAAAATTTTTTTCTGTGGCAACACCAAATTATCTTTTTTAAAAGTCGCCATTTTTCTTGACATCCCTCAAATTTGGAGAGGTAAAAATCGACATAACTCTGCCAATTCTTGGAATTGGAAGCTCAAATTTTGTGGAATGTCTGACTTTAACATAGTCCACACCTGTACACAATTTCAGAAAAATTGAAGGCGGGTGTGTGACATGGCCTGGATGATTTGACACCTAAATGTGTTTCATTCTCTTAAAAAACATCTTTCTTTCATATTTTTATTTAATAAGAAATAAACTCTCTTCTAAAAACTAAAAACATGTTTGCTCCTGGGTGAAGAGCTATAATCATGCATCAAAAGTATTTTCATATTTTTTAAAGACCTTTAAGATAAAGCTTATTTCATATCCATATCCCCAAAAATTTCTATGACTTTACTACATTTGTAATACAATATATATATATATATATATACGTGAGTGTGTGTGTGTGAAATGTATAAATGGAAAGGTCGATAAACCAACACAAACAATTGATTCAATTCTTATTTTGTTTTTATTTGTTATGTTTAAAAAAAAAAGATACAATATTAATTGAGTCAATTGTTTCTGATGGTTTATCCACCTTTCCATTTATATTTTTCACATTTTGTTGGATTTTTCTAACCTGTTGTCTATATATAAAATGTATTTTGATATATTCATAAAGAGTGCTCAATATTAGTGATAGGGCATATATATATAAATTAGGATAGTGTAGACACAGTGTTGCTTAGTGACTGCCAATTTCTCACCTAAGCGATATTATTATTATTATTATTATTATTATTATTATTCTATTTCATTGATTTATAGGGATAATCAAAATTCGGTCACGTGATCAATTTAGGCCATTTTGAATAACCTAAAGTAAATATTTTTTTAACTTTGTTTTTTTACAAATCTCTCTCAAAAAAGTAACGATTATACAGACTTGTTACAAAGAAAAACAGTTAATTCAAAGATCAAATTATCCGATTGGGGAAAATTACTCACCATTAATAAAAAAGAAAAAGAAAAAAAGAATAATCCGTTTTACATACAAAGGGGTTATTTTTTATGTGAAAACGAGAATTGTAACTTTACATATTATTTCTTTTTAACAATTATACATTTAATGTATGAGTGGCCGTATTTGACATAATTGTTTTCTTGTACATATTCAATAACCGATTATTGGTTTTCAACGATTTTTCAACCCAAATTACTATACATTTAATGTTGAAAAATATATTTTTTTAACTAAGTTTAATTGAAATTATACATTGCAATACTAACACAAACAACTGTCTCAATAATAGATTCAATAATTAATTTCAATGGTTAATTAAATGTATAGTAATTTGGGTTTTTTGTTGTTTTTTTTAAGCAATACGTAATTAAAAACAACCTTGATCCCCTAAAACCGTAACCCAATTCGCAAAATGTTAATTCATAGACTGTAGTTAAACTATCATTGGGTACCACCAAAAAACTTTCCGTTTTAATTTTCCGACCTAAATCAGAAGTCACTAAGTCAGCCTTAAAAAAACAACCTTAATCCCCTACAACCGTAACGCAATTCGCAAAATGTTAATCAGACTGTAGTTAAACTGTCATTGGGTACCACCAAAAAACTTTCCGTTTTAATTTTCCGACCTAAATCAGAAGTCAGCCATTGGGTACCACCAAAAAACTTTCCGTTTTAATTTTCCGACCTAAATCAAAAGTCAGCCCAAATGTATTAAGTTTGAATTTGGTCTTACTAATTTTTTAAAAAAAGTTAGTATTCGTGTGTATCATCGTGTTAATGTCTGTTTAGTTTTTTGTTTTTGTTTTTTTTTACAAAAAAGGTAGCTTTTTTTTTCCTCGTCTAATTTCTGTACTTTAATAATTTAATAATTAAACACAATCAAAAGAAATTACATATAAAAATTTCGAACCGTCAACAAATTTTATTCAATTATTCAATGTCAATTCTATAACGATAAAGAAGCTGGATGAATATTATATACAAAATATGATTTAAGGACAATCGAAAAGAATTAGATTATTCATATTTGTTCAAATTGATTAGTAAAATAAAACCTCGAACACTTACAGGATGGTTGAATGTGCAAATTTTGGTGATTTGTGTATTGTAAAAATATAGGATGTATTAAGATTTACGGATATATGTTGAACGCTTGAGGCGGTGTTTGATTACCTCGCGTCCCTTTTACAAGAACGTTATTTTTTTTTTCCAAACATCTCTGATTAAAGAACGTAAGCCACAAACCCAGGACCATGATGATTGTTTTTCTTGGTCCTTCCGTCACATGCAGGGTGCGCAACGAGGTCGGTTTTTAAAGTGGAAAGCTACTCATTGAACACAAATGCACAGTTGTGGGTAGTGCCAAAAATAGTTGGTAAAAAAGAACAATTTCCTCGTAAATTGCTACCATAAGATAAACTGAACCCTCATTTTATGTCCGTGTTTTTGCAATAAATGTTTTATTTTTCTTGTACCCGTCATTTTACAATACTAAATATATTTTCTTTATTTGTTAAAGAATAAAGAGTCCAGAAAATATATTTAGTATTGTAAAATAACTGGTGCAAGAAAAATAAAACATTTATTGCAAAAACACGGACATAAAATGAGGGTTCAGTTTATTTTATGGTAGGAATTTACGAGGAAATTGTTCTTCTTTACCAAATTTATTTTGTAAAATACGTCTATCGCGTCACAATAACTAAGTAAACCAATTCCGTATTTTTTTTTATTGCTTTATATAATTTCTCCTTGTAAAATGCTCCAATTTAAAATTATAAGATTTTGAATATTTGTAGTAATGTAATATATTTTTAAAAAAATCTATGTTCTTGTTTATAATTGGTTGGTACTTGATGTAACCCCCCCTGTCAGCTGTGGCGTTAGAATGCACCAACTGCACCTCTGCAGAGGGGTAAGACTCCCCCAAATGGGGCTACCTGTAGGCCGTTGGTGGCAACCCGTAATGCTTAAGGGCGGAGTTTTGGTGGATGAGCAGTTCATGACCTGCAACACACCACTTACCCTTACGTAGGCACGGTCGGAGAGGCCCCCTCCGATCAATCGGCTGGTCACGTCATGCCCTAGCACCTATATGATTGGCCCAACCCTATTGCCCTTATGGCAAACCCCAACACTTTTTATCATATGGGTGCTAGAATGCGGTAGCTGAGGGTTTACATGTCCTGGGAATGACGTTGTCGTTAAAACTCTATCTGATGGTGAGGTTCCAGTTTTGGAGGTTTGGGGAATGTGGAGCACCCCTTCATCACCATTGCCCCCTTGTCCACTCTGACCCGGAGTGGTAGTACCTGTTAGGGTCCCATCTATGGGTTAAATAGAAAAATGGGCTGAACTTGCACAACGCTCGGAAAATTAATACGGAAAGTCTTTTGGAGGTCACCCATGACAATTTAACTACAGTCTATGAATTAACTTTTTGTGAATTGGATTACGGTTTAGGGGTTTGGGGATTAAGGTTATTTTTAATTACGTATTGCTTAAAAAAAAACAACAAACCATTGAAATTAATTATTAAACCCAACGGTAGACACATTAGTCTCAGTTATTTGTGTTAGTATTGCGATGTATAATTTCAATTAAAATTGGTTTAAAAAAATATTTTTCAACATTAAATGTATAGTAATTTGGGTTTTTTTTATTGTTGTTTTTTTTAAGCAATACGCAAAAAAAAAACCCCAAACAACCTTAATCCCCAAACCCCTAAACCGTAACCCAATTCGCAAAAAGTTCATTCATAGACTGTAGTTAAACTGTCATGGGTGACCTCCAAAAAACTTTCCGTTTTAATTTTCCGACCGTTGTGCAAGTTCAGCCGAAAAATGTATTTATAAAAAAAATTGTGTATCCATTAAAAATTTATTTATTTCAAAACTTAATCGTTATTAAATGACCCACTGAAGTTGATATGCCATAAAACAAAACGAACCAAACAAACCAAACCTGATGTAAGCGATATTCAAACTAAGTATTTTACAGTCCAGGTTAAGTGGCGTAGGGTAACCCAAAACTTAGCATTTTTAGACCTTTTTTCCAATACAGGTATCATTGACGAACAAGAAAAGGTTTGGACAACTGAAATCTGATGTTATAAATTAAATTTCTATTTTCTCGTTTCCAAATGATACCTTCCTCGGAAAAATAAAGTCTAAAAAGTTCGACTTTGGGTTACCCTTACTGCGCTTCCCACTGTGGTGTACAAGCCGTAAGATTAGCAAGTTAGTCATGCAGATCCATTACTACTTAATTCGATCCTAGCTGGATGCCCATATTTGCGACCTTGTGCCATATCCTACCCGTGGCGGACGGGTTAGGTAAAATACATAGGCCGCCTCATCGTCATATAATGGTTAACAAGCTAGTCTCACAGGTCCATTACTACTGAATAGCGAGTTCGATACTCGACGAATGCCTCATACTTGCGACCTTGTGTCACATCTTATCCGTGACGCTTATTTGTGTTCCTGATTAACGAGATAGAACCAAGATGGAAGCAGAAAATTCCCAACACAACATATGTGTTTGTTGTCCACGAGAGAAAGCGAAGAGTGTGTTTGAGGGAGTCCAGAGGAGAGCTACTAAATTAGTGAATAATTTAAAATCCCTTTCATATGAAGAAAGACTTAGGAACATTGACCTACCAAGTCTGGTTTTCCGACGTATGAGAGGGGATATGATCGAAGCCTACAAATACACGCATGGTTTCTATTCAGCGAACTCTGACCTACTAAATATTGCTCAAAATACCTATACAAGGGGACATAAATTAAAACTCCTTAAAAAATCTTGTAAAGCAAACGCAAGACAAAATTATTTTAGCTACAGAGTGGTGAATACATGGAATAAACTACCTTCATCAGTAGTGAATGCTCCATCTCTAAACTCCTTCAAGGCAAGGTTGGATAATCTGTGGAATGACATTAAATATTCAGTGGATTTAAAATGAATATTTGTAAGGAACAGTTGACAGGTCTCAGACCTAATATACTAGCTGAAAAGATATTATTATTATTATTATTATTATTATTATTATTATTATAAGATTCGCAAGGAGAGCTCATTTGTTCAAAAAGCGCTTCGTCGCTGTCTCGCATCGGTCAATTGCTTCTGCTAACTGTCCAGCGTTCCACTCACTTGGTTTTCATGGGCACAGTCAGCGCCTTCTAAGATATACACTGATATCTTAGAGGGCCTTGGCACAGTCCTCCAACATCCGGGCACATCAGTCGAACCTCGCGTTCGTGCATTCGCATGGACGCATGTGGGTGCCAACATCCGGGCACTTGAATTGCACCTCGCGTCCGTCCAGTGTCTAAATTGCATTTGCTTTTGCATGCGGGAGGACGCGGGTTCGATCCCGGCAGGCAAGACAAAGTCTTGCTCTTTTTCGTTCTCCGTCACAGCTTATAATCCGGAATATTAAGCAAACAGCAAGTCTTGCCTGTGTGCCATATCTAAGCAACGCTTAGTAAATAAATAGCGATCTTCAAACAGTGTGGATCAAAATTTCAAAAGGGTACGAGAGTTAATCAACACCGCATCAAGTGATGACTATATCATCGCAGTAAATCTGACTATTTGATGTGGGTACACCTCTGCACCCACCTCAAATAATCTTTTATTTACTTGAAAAATCATCGCAGTAAATCTGAATCCATCTCATCTTTTTCAAATACAGAACTTACCAAAGTTTACGCTTTGGATAAATCTAGTAAGTGTTCGAAGCTTTATTTTATTAATCACTTGGAACAAACTGCCCAAAAATTAATCTTTTCGATGCCTGCTTCATATTTTATACATTCGTTCAACCTTAGTTGTTTATCGTTATAATCCATAATTCTATTCCTTAGTGATTGCTTTAGTAATAAAAGTCGATAACTTTGTTATTTAGAGTTTAATTGTTGGTATGGAGTTACATTTTTTGTTATATTGAACTTTCCGATTAAAATCTAGTGTTCGTTTTTTTTTTTTTTTTTTATTTATTTCTTATTGTAATATTAAGGTTGACTTGAATATCAACTTTGAATTAACGTATTTAAATAAGGAAAATATAGTGAATAAAAAACAATGCCTTCGCTCGACTGATGTTGTAAACCATCGGGACCATATTACCTTAAGGCCCCCCTTTTCGATTTCGTTTCATTAGGTCATTTTTTTCATTTACACCGTCAATATCCGGTTGTTTGTTAGGGGGGTTAGTTTTAAGGGTTAGTTTTAAAAAAAATTTAAAAATCTAAAAATCGTCTGTTAAAACAACCGGATATTGACGGTGTAAATGAAAAACATGTTCTTTCTTAATCGAGATAAAAAAAAAAAAAAAGGTCATATGATCCAACCATCGTTACAACTTTGTGGACTCTAACGACCCTGCACAATCCACGTGGAAGGCAATTGGGGTAAGGTAAAATCCCGTTCCATGAGAACAAACGAGACACTTCTCAGCATTTACCTTCAGGAGTTCCTCTGGAGCCGTACTATTCAAGAAAATATCTTCGGTAATATCCTGTATTATTGGATATGCCATTATTATGATGCTTAATTTTTATGTATTTCAATTTCATGTATAATAAACACACTTAAATACTTTTAGATATTATCATTTTAGGTACCACCAATTTTCCCTGTGAATATTTAATACAATGAAACTTGCATAAAGGTTGATATTATCTTCAAAATTTTTTGTCCATTCGAAAGAAGAAACATTAAACAAACTCATGATTTCTTGTAATTTTTTTCAGCTTACGGATTATGAACGAAAAACAATGTTTACATTTTTACACTGTTAAATCAATTGAAATTTAACATAGCCAAAAACAAGTTATGACTAGAGGCTTTTATTTAAAATTCTATGAAAAATGGTCCTATTTTCACGGAAATTTCCATAATTACTTACCTTTTAATGTCAATATGTCTGAAATAACTTTTTCCTAAAATATATTAGGGGAAATGTTTTTTACAAGGTTTTATTTTATGAAATATGAAAAAATGAACCCACAAAAAACAATTTTTACTTTTTCTATAAAGATAAGAGTCTGAATAATCATATCAGAAGATTTTCATAAGTTTTGATTCGAGAGCTTTTTCGTAAAAGAACCATGAATACAGAATTCTGCTAAAAAAATATCAATAAAGAAATTGTCCCTGTTGTAAAAAAAACAAACAAAAAAATAGACTGTTTTACTTATTTTTCAAGATAATGGTGAGTAATTTTTCCCAAGTGGATAGTTTGATCTTTGAAATAACAGTTTTTCTTTGTAACAACTCTTCATGTTCGTTGTTTCTTTTTTGCGAGATTTAAAAAATAAGTTGAAAAATATTTACGTTTCTTCCTTCAATATGTCCTAAACTGATCACATGACATATTTTGGTGGTACCTATTACTTACTTATGATTCTAAAGAATATTTTAAAAAATGAACAAAAAATTAAAAATATATAAGTTCAATACTACTTGACTTTTGACTCTACTTTTTAAAAAAATTTCTTGTTTTTGCTAGAGAAATTCCCCCACCCTCTCAATTTCAGTCTGAAAAGAAAAACAGCTTTGATTAGAATTGGCCTGTTTTTTTTTTTTCAACAGCAATATATTTGATTACTAACAGCATTAAGAATTAAATTTAAACATCTACTAAAAATGAGGTAATTGCCTAATAAAGATAAATTTAATAGAAATAGTTAAATTATTACTTAACTGAACTGTTAAAAACAAATGTATTTTTGTCTAGAAAAACAAAACAATGAAAGATCCAGGGTTGTACTATCTGGTAATAATCCTATATTTTAGCAATGGAAATTCTTCAAAATTTTTTTAATTTGAAACTAAAGATAAAGTATGGCTATATTTTCATGGTTATTGTTGATAATAATAATTTAAAAAAAGGGATTTACAGAATTAGAGTATAGTGCACATCTGAACCACAATGAGTCCCACTTAAAAATAGATAAATAAATAAATAAATATTTTTTTGTGACTAATGCCTTCAGAAGACAAACCTCTACTCAGGCAATTTTATTGCATACTGAGGTTTTCATGGTACCAAATCGATATAATGTTGTATACCCTTTCTTACTTCTTTACTTCTTACTTGCTTCTATATCTTGGACATCTATTCTTCTGGCCGGCTTTGGTTCTTCTTCTAACATCTTGCGTCTGGAGTTGTCGTGGGGACTTTGGTCTGGTTTTCTGTTAGGGATTTCTCTTTATCAGAAGCCCTGTGTCATTGTTAGTTTTTAGGTAATAAACACAAGACTTCGATTTACGTTGATGTTACTTTATTTCCAAATCCCCAACCCAGACAATCTGCGCAGTGAGACTTACATCTTACAAGCTCGGCTTCTAACTTCTGACTGACTGAGTTACTTAGTATCCTTAAACCGGAAGACAGGGTTTTCTATGCCTTCCAGTTCTTATGATTTATCCCCGGAAGGCAAGGTGAGAGTGAGGTCAAGTGCCGTCACTCACCCTCAAGGCCATCAGCTGCACTAATCGCCATTATGATCTCTACACTATTGACATAGATATTAGGTGACTAATAATTATGTAACAATTTGATGTCCTGAAGTTTGGACTTGGAATACACATTCTACCCTAAATCAGGGTAAGATACCCACCCACTAAAAAAACCCAAAAAGGCTGTCTTGGGTATGACAGTAAATTGCATTCGATGGTGAGGGAGGTTCCAGTTCTGGAGATCTGGGGAGTGTGGAGTACTGTTTCATGGCCATTACACTCAGGTACTTTCTTAAACAAAGGGGTAGTAACTGTTAGTGTCCCATCCATTAGTCAAATAGATTGTTTTAAAAATGTTTTGTATTCAATTGTACTGTGTTTAAAAAAAAAAAAAAATATTAAAAAGAATTAGAAAATCTATCATCAATCAACTAATTATGGGGTTTTAATTAAAAGGGTCTGGTTTAGCTCAGTGGTAGAGCACCCACCTAGGGAAAAAAATAAAAATTTAAAAAATAAATAAAAAATAAAAATAAATAAATTAAAATTAAATGTTTTAAATAAATAAAAATAAAAATAATTTTTTTTTAAATTAAAAAGATAGATTTTAAAAAATAAATAAAAAATAAATTAAATATGAATAAATTTTTTAAAAAAAGACCCAACTGCACAAAAAAAGTAAATATGAACATACAATGAATCTGTTTCCCTAACATTTAGACCTAAAATAACACTAGATAGGTTGGCATGTTGTTGAAATCAATCCATCAATCATGTAATTTGTAAGTTTTGAAAAATTATAGAAAGTCAATAATTTTTAAATCTGTCAAGTAACCTAAGTGGAGGAAGGGCTTCTGCAACAAAAATTTGTTCCATAAAAAAGGATCTTTTCGAATAGGGTCCACCTAGTTCAGATGTGCCAAGTATACCTGAAATATTTCCACAGAAAAATTTATGCTGCTAAAATATAGGTTAATATACATTAATACTGGTATGTAGTAGAGTTATGAAAAAACATGTATTTGATGTTGACAACTCCCAGAAGTATGGAGATTATAAGTGTAATAATCAGAGTTGTAATTTACAGTTTTTGAGTCTTCTGCTAATACAATAAGTTTTGATTAAAAAGTAAAGTTGGCAGAGTTGCCTCAGCCGGACAATGAGGAAATCTATCCTCTTTTTGCTAGCGCTAGACCAGGAGGATTCTTTTTGCTGAAGAATGGTGCCACACCTACAGTCAGCTCCCCACTTTATCACATTGAGATTACCTAATCTGTGCTACGCATGGGCTGAGTTGGCGGGGACTGGTATTGAACTAGGAACCTTGTGATTCCTTGGTGGGTGCTCTACCACTGAGCTAAACCCGACCCTTTTAATTAAAACCCCATAATTAGTTGATTGTAGGTAGATTTTCTGGACCATATGACCTTTAGGCACCCCTTTTGCTTTGCTGATTCATAAGTACATTTTTTCATTTACACCGTCAACAGTCGGTTGTTTGTAGGGGTTAGTTTTATAATTTAAAAAAACCCTCTAAAAATCGTCTGTTAATAAACAACTGGATATGCCATTAAACAGTAACCATCCAGCCATGATTGCTAAAAATCCCTGCTGTGAATTTCACAAAAAGTTCCCACTCACATATGCATAACATTTGTTTGGAATTCTCTTGCACTCATGCAACAATTTAATTGTAATGCTAAAAAATTATCACAATGAATGACTGCTTGAAATACAGGGCATCCATAAAGTTTCTTTACCTTGTTCACCAGATATCACTCCCCTGGGTTTATTTCTGTGGGGTTAGGCTAAAGATATCATGTATCAACTTCACTGACCTAAAGCATAAGAGCTCTGATGTCATTGCAACTATTGATGAGACTATGCTACAATAAATATGGTAAGAAATCAAGTATGGTCTTAACGTGCTTTGTGCAACTAATGGTATCCTTGTAGAGGTGAATTAAGTGAGGCAAATGAACTTCAATATCTACTCCTCATTTTATAATAATTTCCTCATATTTGTCTGTTCTTTTGCTTTAGTAATACATCCATAAAGTTTTAAAGAGACTTTATGGACAACCTGTACATCACTGATGAGGTATTCCTGCATGCTAAGATGATTGTATATAAAATGAATAGGCAACAATAATTAGTTGTAAAAAAAAAAATTTTTTTCTATTTATTTTTTAAAAAGATAGGACCAATCTGGTTCAGATGTACCTCTTTCTAATATAAGTTATATGGTGCTTGTAGATTCTTTATTTACTAAGTTCATCATATAAGTTATTTAATTTTGTGTTTTTCTCATTTGACTGCTTTATTAATTTGTTTTTTCCTTTTTTTTCAGCTTTCATCTTGACTGTATTTGAAAAACATGGATAGTAATGAAAATGAAAGTTGTTACACTGTGAGATTTGTGGATTAAAGGTTCCCTCAACATCCCATCTTGAGATCCATATACGAAGTCACACAGGAGAGAAACCCTTTCATTGTGATATGTGTGGAGCTACATTTTCCCGCAATTCCAGTGTTAAACGGCACATGTTAACACACACTGGAGAGAAACCTTTCCATTGTGAAATCTGTGACAGTAAATTCTCTCTAAATTCACATCTCAAACGGCACATGTTAATACACACTGAAGAAAAAGCTTTCCACTGCGAATTTTGTGGTGTTAGATTTTCCCGAAATTCAGATCTCAAACGGCACATATTAACGCACACTGGAGAAAAACCATATTCTTGTGAATTTTGTGCCGTTGGATTTTCACAAAATTCAGATCTGAAACGACATATGTTAACACATACTGGTGAAAAACCTTTCCACTGTGAAGTTTGTAGTGTTAGATTCTCTCAAAGATCACATCTCAAACAACATTTGTTGACACACACTGGAGAGAAACGTTTCCATTGTGAAATTTGTGACCATAGATTCTCCTTAAATTCACATCTCAAACGTCATATGCTGACACACACAGGGTAGAAATATTGGTAATCCTTAACTTGTTCCTCGTAAATTCCTACCATAAGATAAACTGAACCCTCATTTTATGTCCGTGTTTTTGCAGTAAATGTTTTATTTTTCTTGCACCCGTTATTTTAAATACTAAATATATTTTCTTTATTTTAATATTCACTTCAATGTGTATATTCTAAAAGTTTTTATTTTGTGAGAATGGTTAGTTTTAAAGTGGTGGCTCGTTTTACAATTTAGACATAAATTGGACCCTCCTTGACCATAATTTTTTTTTTTCGACGATGATTAAATTCTGACGTTTTTATTTTAGAGTACCAAAGCCAAAAAAGAAATAAGAACAATAAAAGGTAATCTTCAACTTTTTACTTGCCTAGCCTAATTTTATGGTAGGAATGTGCGAGTAAAAAGTTGAAGTGTAAAACGAACCCCCACTTTAAAACTAACCATTCTCACAAAATAAAAACTTTTAGAATATACATATTGAAGTGAATATTAGAATAGATAAATAAAATATATTTAGTATTGTAAAATAACAAGTGCAAGAAAAATAAAACATTTATTCCAAAAACATGGACATAGAATGAGGGTTCAGTTTATTTTATGGTAGGAATTTACGAGGAACAAGTTGAAGATTACCGAAATATTTCCTATGAAATGAAAGGCTGGAACTCTGGTGGTTAATCAGTCCATGAAATGCAACTCTCCACTTTGGCCCTTTTAATAATGATAATGTTTTGATAAATATTTTTCACTTTAAAAAAAAAATTAAGTTTTAATTTTTAATTTGATCACATAGTATCCATTATCCAAGCAATGTGGTACCTTTTGAAAAAATAAAACTTTGAAAAAGAAAGTGTGTAAGATGGATAGAAATTTTTTTGAGATGTCTGTTTCTTAGATTACAAAAGACACTTTAACTATGTCTTCTTGCAAGTGAAATAACATGTGAATGTTGCAAAGTGTCTATGAAGTGGACAAAACATTACACCGCCCTGTCAGCTGGAGCATTAGAATGCACCGACTGCACCTCTGCAGAGGGGTAAGACTCCCCCAATGGAGCCACCTGTTGGCCGTGGGTGGCAACCTGTGATGCTTAAGGATAGAACCCAGGTAGATGAGCAGTTCATGACTTGCAATACTCCACTTTGGCCCTATCTTGGGCTATACGGGCGGTCGGAGAGGCCCCCTCCGATTAATCGTCTGGTCACGTCAAGCCCTAGCACCTATATGATATTCCCAACCCTATTGCTCTTATGGCAAGCCCCAAACCCTTTTTATCATATGGGTGCTAGAAGGCGGTGGCTGCGGGTCTACATGTCCTGGGAATGACGTTAAACTCTATCTGATGGTGAGGTTCCAGTTTTGGAGGTTTGGGGAATGTGGAGCACCCCTTCATCACCATTGCTCCCTGATCCACTCTGACCCGGAGTGGTAGTACCTGTTAGGGTCCCATCTATGGGTTAAATAGAAAAATGTGTTTATAAATAAATTGTATTATCCATTAAGAATTGATTTATTTCAAAACGTTATCGGCATTAAATGACACACTGGGGTTGATATGCCGTAAAACCAAACCAAACAAAACATTACAGAAGCATAGATAAATATACAAGGAAATACCAAAATAATAACTAAAAATTCAAAAGCAGAATTAGTATTTGTTCAAAGTCATTTTTTTTATTTGAAGCTTTCTCTCCATACCTGTATATTTGCCATTTATGTCTGGAGCCAAAATATCCCCCCCCCCAAAAAAAATGCCATGATCCACATTTATGCATCATTCAGAGCACTATGTTCACAATGTTTTATAAATAACCCAATATAACTTGGTGGTCCTGGAAAAATCATTGAGATCGACAAATCATTTTTTTCACACAAACCAAAATACCATCATGGCATTATGTTTATTTGGGTTGATTAATACAAGCACCAAGCCTGCCATTGGCTATATGGAATTAGTTGATAAAAAGGGAATTAAGTGACCTTATTATTCCCCAAAATAAATAAGGTAGAATTACTGGGAAATACTATTTTCTCTGATGAATGGAAAGCCTACCATTTGATTGAGCGTGATTTGGGATTTTCCCTTGAGACTGTTAACCATTCCCATATTTTTGTTAACAGAAAATAACATACACACACAAGCAATTAAGAGCTATTGGAATCACCATAAACAATTTATTAAAGATGCCAGAGATCTCAATTGGATTCCTATCTGAAGGAATTCATCTGGCAGGAGAGGCACATAGAAAACAAATTTTACAAATTGTGTGCTACCATTTCTGCACAAGATGCTTTTATTTAAATAAATATAAAAAATATTTTGTCAATAAAAACTGTATTTTTGTTTAAATAGACATATCTACATTTTTCTTTTGAATAAATAAAAACTATTTTAATATAAAAACATGTCTTTCTTTTGTTAATAATAACATGAACTATTTATTTCACCTATTGTAAGTGCAAAATCTCTATTAACCTCTGATTAAAATTAACATGTATGATTTAAAAAAAATGCTAAAACTTAATATTTTTTTTTACATATGCTAACACCAATAACATGAAATAGCTATTTTAAAAGAAATCAATATTGAAATTACAATGAAATTCTAATGTTAGATATAATATAAGTGCAACAAATCGTCAGTTGGTTTGTTTACAAATAATCAGAAGCAGAAGCTGTAACTGTATGGTTTACTAAAAAAAGGAATCTGCTATGATAATCTTGTAAATTCACACCAACGCACAAAACCTTCAGTACACACACACATGAAGTAAAGACTACAACCGGATGTCAAGTCCTTCGACGTCATACATGGATGTTAAAGATCAATTGTCATCTTAAACAAATTAAAAGATAATGGATTGTTCTTTTTTTTTTCTTTTTTTTTACTCATTTGTTCTTCTCATGCAAATTGTATCAGCATTCTAACTTTATTAATAGAGATGTGCATGGCTTACTATACATAAATATATTAGGGCAATTCCATGTCAAATCATCAGGAAAAAAAAAATTGTCACCCACCCACTTCAATTTTTCTGAAATTTTGTACAGGTGTAGTCTAGGTTAAAGTTAGACAATCCCCCAAATTTGAGCTTCCAATTCAAAAAATTCACCGAGTTATGTTGATTTTAAACTCAAAAAATTTAAGGATGGCGAAAAATGGCGACATTTTGTAATCTATTTTTGTCTATAAAATGTGTTCTAGAGCTCCCCTACTCCTAAAAATTGGGTTATAGAAGCTTTTAGGTCTGAGGAATTCAAAAATGTTATCAAAATAAGCATAAAATTAACCTTTTTACATTATTAATGATTTCTGATTTTTTCAATGCAAGATCAATAAGTGAAAAAATCACAATGTGGCACTACATATAATTTTTCTTTTCCTTTAAATTATTATTCTACATATATTGAACATTATTTGTACCAAAAATGGAGTTTGGTTTTTGCTCACAAGCGAAGTTACATCAGTAAAAATTTGGCACTTTTACGTTCAGCCATTGAATAAGCACTATGTGGATCAAAATCACAGAGTTTGATAGAAATTATCAGGATTATGTTGGAGGTTGTATATATTTAAAATAATACACAAATAATATATTTCCCATGTATCAATCATATTGCCTGCAAAATTTTGACAAAATACAAACGTCAATATCGGCACCACATTTCATTTTAGAATTGAAAACTGGAAGGTAACAAAAATGATAACAATATCCTAGGTACCACCAATTTTCCCTGTGAAATTTACCACCCCTATATTTAACACAATGAAGCTGGCATAAAAATTGCTATTATCTTGAAAAAAAATTTTCATTCGAAAGAAGAAACATTACTATATTTGTGGTGTCTCTGTCTATCTGTCTGGCAATACAAATGTAAGCAAAACTTTTCTTGGGTATAATTTTACAAGGAATCCAGTGGTGATATTTATGTTTTTCACTGAATTCATTGAGGGGGTCACTCCAATCAAATTACCGGTTTTGGTATAAAAAATAGGCTAAGAGGAATAACCAATAATTTTTTCAACTCCATTTGTATATCAAGCCTTCTGTTCATGAAGACTACTTCCAATTTAGCTCATATATATATATATATATATATATATATATATATATATATATATGCATGGTGAATTAAACAAAAGACACATCTCCTGTTTAAACAATTTTATTTGTGATATTTCAAGTTTTCTGGCCAACTTCTTAATATTTGGGTGGAATTCGTGGATTAGTCCACCAAAGTTCATGTCCCGAGTACTTTCGGCACTTCAAAGTGCCATCACCAGGGGTGATGTGTTCCAGTTTTTCAAATTATATTAATGGATGTGGAGGCTTGAAGGAGGAGAATTGATGGCACTTCGAAGAGCCGAAAGTACTCGGGACATGAACTTTGGTGGACTAATCCATGAATTCCACCCAAATATTAAAAAGTTGGCCAGAAAACTTGAAAAAATCACAGATAAAATTGTTAAACAGGAGATGTGTCTTGTTTTTATTCAACATGCATAAATGAAAGAATGCTGCCCAAATACACACACACAGACACACATATATATATATATATATATATATATATTCCAAGTTAAATGCATGATAAGGGTAATCAAAAGTAAAACTTTTAAAACTTTTTTTTATACATTAATCATTAGGTAATAAGAGAAGTTTTAGAAAACACAACAGCTTTGGACCGTTTACCGAAACATTTCTTGAGGATGTAACAAGCAATTGAATACTGGTTTAATTTGGTTTCTTTGGTAAACAGACCAAACTTTTTTTCGTTCCCCAATGATACTTGCATTAGAAAATTAGGTCTAAGAACGTTCGGCTTCAGGTTCCCCTTAACACGCTTTTAAACTAGACTATTAATCGATTTTTAATTGACGTTTTACAATTACTAAAAAACTTCCACAAGAATCAAGATAAGTGTGAAATAAAAACCTAGTAAAAAAAGGGGGTAATCCTTAACTTGTTCCTTGTAAATTCCTACTATAAAATAAACTGAACCTTCATTTTATGTCCGTATTTTTGTAATAAATGTTTTATTTTTCTTGCACACATTATTTTACAATACTGGATATATTTTCTTTATTTAAAAACATTTATTGCAAACATAAAATGAGGGTTCAGTTTATTTTATAGTAGTAGGAATTTACGAGGAACAAGTTGAAGATTACCAAAAAAAGGGACCATGTGACCTTTAGGCACCCCTTTTTCGATCTTGTTTCAGGACATTGTTAACAGATGATTTTTAGAGGGTTTTTTTTTAAATTATAAAACTAACCCTAACCCTAACTCTTAACCCTAACTCCTAATCCTAACCCCTAACAAACAACCGGATTTTGACGGTAGAAATAAAAAAAATGTCCTGATAAAACGAGATCGAAAAAGGGGTGCCAAAGGTCATATGGTCCAAAAAAAATATCCTAGATATCTGATGCAAACGGTGTTCTTTCATTGGTGCTCTTCATCCACAAGGGACATAAAATAAATGACACCGTTTCAAGCATCGAACGGATTATGGCGTGAATCCTAATCCATCTCGTCTATTTCAAACACAGAAATCACCAAAATTTACGTACTTGATTATCTAGTAAGTGTTTGAAGTTTTATTTCAATAATTAACTAGAACAAAATTCGTCTTTTCAATGACTGTTTCATATTCTATCATATTTAAATTTAATAGTTTCGATGACTGTTCACTGCTTCGTATTCGACCAGCTCTTTTAGAAGATTGCTCGTTTCATATTGAGATCATATTTCATATATTCAGTCAGTCACCTCATTGTTTAGCGTTAAGCCATGTTGAATAATTTATTAAATAAACATTTTCACTGTAAATTTGTTATTTATTTTTTCTTATTGCGTGGAATTATTTAGGTGTGGCTCTAATAATTACACCGTGTTGACGATACACCGTTCATGGAAAAGCATATGTATTTTTTAAATAATTTTATCTATTCATATTTATTTATTTATTTATTGTATCTGTCGGTATTGTTTTGGTTGGAAGTGGGGAAGATAGATAGCCCAGTCCGTGAAAAAGGACTCGACTATCTATCTTCCCCTGTGAAATTTACCTCCGTATATTTGTGTTGGCACCCTTCTGTCTACTAAAGACGATGGCGTAGTGTCCACTATCTTTTTTAATTTTTTTAATCTGCAATTGTGCGAGTGGCTGAACAGACCAATTTGTGAATAGTATACTTAACAAAATGAAATTGCATAAAGGTTATCTTGAAAAAAATTTTGTCCATTCAAAAGAAGAAACATAAAAAAAAAAATTTTGTTTAAACTCCGAAGATTTTTAAATTTTTTTTTCATCTTACGGAAGTAATGAAATTTATGAACGACTTCAAGTATCTAATCATAATCCTTTTGGCTGCTTCAATTATATTATCAAATAACTGAATAGTTACTTAATGCCATTGTTATTTCATACAAATTATATTACAGATATATGACATCAGATATTTCTGTTGTATATGAATAATTTCTAAACATATCTATTTGACCCATTGATTGGATCCTAATGGTGTTGGGATTGTCTGCCTTTTGCATGGAAGAGTTATCTTCCCGCTGGGTTTCCGTTTCCGACCACCAGGGGTCTGTAGTATTTAAGCGCCTGATTCAAACTCTCTCTCATTCTTTTTTCTCCTTCTTCTCGGACTGGATGACATGGGTTAGACATTTGTGTACACCCCACTCTCGTGGGGATCTCTATCCCTCACGTACGGATTAAGTCAGTAAATGACTTCAACCTTGTGGACTATCCATAACTCCTTCTATATTTTATATGTACATGTACGTAACTATTGAATGTGTCCTTTTATTATATCTTGTTTCATTGTATGTGTATTTCATGTTATATGTTATTCCATGTGCCTGTAATAAAGTCCATCTTCTTATATGTTTAACACACTTGTCGGAGTTTGTTCGTTTCAACAAGTTATACCATATATTATAACCTTGAACCTTACAATGGATACTACCACTCCGGGTTAGAGTAAACTTGGAAATAATGGTAGTGAATGGTGCTCCACATTTTTCATATTTCCCCTACTGGAACCTAACCAACAGATGCAGTTTCGTGTCATACTCAGAAAACCATTTTTTACTGAATAATTACATTTTAGTCCCCGAAAATCATATATCAACAATCGACCATTAGTTACTATTTTCTTAGTTGCTAGAAATATAGCAGTTGGTGAATTGCAGTGTAAATTTTCAGTATAATACATTCAAGATAATAACTGACATTTTTATCTTGATGAATGTAAGTTATTCATTTATTTGAGAAATCCAGTGGTGTTATTTATATTTCCCCTTTAATTCATTTGAGTTCACTTGGGACCAAATTACAAGATAGGAAAAAATATATCTAATGGTGAGAAATATAAGATTTAAAAAGTGTATACTTAAAATTAGATGGTTACTATATAATCCAAACAAAGCTGGGTACATATAAGATTAGATTCTAGATAATTTTTTGTAGACATTTCCTCAGTTGGATATTCTGGACAAATACCTTTTTTTTTTTTAATTAGCAGAAAAAAAAGTTTTTTTTATAGTTCAATTGAGTATATATATATATATATATATAGCAACCCAGCTGGTTGTGTCACAAGGTCAATTTTTAACAAGTTTGAATTCCGAATTTAGACTGGGTGCCACACCAACATTAAAGATCCCATTCTGTCCTATTATTTACCCATAGATGGAGAGAGAATAGTTGAATGTAAACTTTTTCCAAGGGTATTAGCACTATATTAAATGCAACCCGCCTGGTCCAGGATTTAAACTCATGTCACTATGTCCATGATGATAACCATTACACCTCAAGCACCCCCATAGTTCAATTTAGTAATAATCATGAATAAATGGTTAGCATTTGCTTAGATGAACCACTGTAATCAGAAAAATGTATTTTTTGAATTTAAGTTATCTTTGATTATTATGTTTAACATTATCACAGTTATACCATAAAATTATATCACAGTTGTACCATAAAGCAATTTGAAATCATAGATATTTTAATGAACACTTTAGCACATGTTTGCCTTTGATTTTTTTACCTTTGATATATAAAATTCAATTTGCAATTATCTCTTTTCACAATAAAATGTTATGGCACTTCAAGATGAAATATGTAATAAATTTGGGTAAAAACTACAGTCACAGAGTCTGCAAAGACTTCAGCTGCTGCTGATTTGGTATGGAAGAAAGTGTGCTAATACACATAGTGTTTTTCATGTTTTTTCTGCAGTGAATATTGTTTTTTTTTTTAAATTTAATTTTGCTTGAATTCATTACTTATTAACATAGTTCTTTAATGATGACACTAACCTAAATAAATTGATAATGCAAATAGAATAATTCAGAGTTTTCCTTCTCCTAGACCGGTTGCCTAACCAAGGTTAAAGAGTCCAGTCTGTCCTACCATTTACCCATAGCTGGAAGAAGAGTAGAATTCATACCTTTCCCAAGGGTATTAGCACTAAGTGAAATGCAATTACCACGTCCAGGATTTGAACTCAGAGTGACGAGTCCATTTCCTATGACTTTAACCATTACACCACGCACTTCCTACTTCATATAATTCAACGGTATAAGCCTCCTCAAATAGATTAATAATCATTGCATAATATGTAATTGTGCATTTACTTAACTACTTGATTAATTTATGTTTTTCTTTTTGCAGCTTGCATCACAACTCTATGTGAAGAGCATTATGGATATTCACGAAAACAAAAGATCGCTACACTGTGAAATTTGTGAATTAAAAGTTCCCTCTATGTCCCATCTCGAGATGCATATAAGAACTCACACAGGAGAGAAACCCTTTCATTGTGAAATATGTAGAGCTACATTTTCCCGAAATTCAAGTGTTAAACGGCACATGTTAACACACACTGGGGAGAAACCTTTCCATTGTGAAATCTGTGGTGATAGATTCTCCTTGAATTCACATCTCAAACGACATATGGTGATACACACTGAAGAGAAACCTTTCAACTGTGAATTTTGTAGTGTTAGATTCTCTCGAAATTCAGATCTCAAACGGCACATATTAACCCATACTGGAGAGAAACCTTTCCATTGCGAATTTTGTGGAGTAAGATTTTCCCAAACTTCACACCTTCAGCAGCACATTTTAACACACACTGGGAGAAACCTTTCTCTTGTGAAGCCTGTGGAGTTAGATTTTCCCGTAGTTCACATCTCAGGCGACATGTTAACACACACTGTAGAGAAACATTTTCAGTATGAAATTTCTGGAAGTAGACTTTGGAACAACATATACTTGAGAGAAATTTTTATATTAATGCTGTGCGAAATTAAATCCGGTTTTGTATAATGCTCAACATTTTTAGGAACATAATTCTCAAACAGCATTTTGCAAACCATGCTGTAAAAGCCTGTGGTATTGGATTTGCTCAAAATTAAAATCCTAAACAACATGTACATGGGAAAATTCATTCTATTGTGAGAACAGCAGAGCAACCTTTTCCTCACATTCATACTTCTCACACTCTCATCTTTTTTTTACTTCTCTCTTTTTTGTTTTTCTTACTTCTCTCTTTTTTGTTTTTCTTACTTCTCTCTTTTTTTCTTACTTCTCTCTTTTTTTGTTTTTCTTACTTCTTTCTCCTTTTTTTGTTTTTCTTACTTCTCTCTCTTTTTTTTTGTTTTTTCTTACTTCTCTCTCTTTTTGTTTTTCTTACTTTTCTCTCTTTTGATTCATGTTTTTTCATGGGAATATAAGTGGCAGGACATTAACTCAAGATATCATTGGAAAAACACACAGGGAAAAACACAGATTTGTGCCTTTAAGTGAAGCACACAGAATCTGCTTCAACTGTAATTTAAACTCAGTTCACAGGTAAACTTTGTCCAATAATGCACAGAGGCATATGCATGCACACACACACACATACATAGACATACTGCAGTGAGTCAAAAGTTTTATAATATTTTGGTAACATACAGCACAGTTTTACAGCTCTGGAGGATTTTACCAATGTTGTGAAAGTGGTGAGCCACACTGAACTGTGAGATGCCAAGCTTGCATGATACTCTCCAAGTGCTACTTGGTGGATTTTCCTCTTTGGCTTGGAGCATAGCCTTGGAATCCATAATTTTAGGCCTACCTGACATTGCTTGATTGTCAAGGTTCTTACAACCTGAGTGAAATTTATTGAACCATCCCTTTACTGTGATCAACTGCAACTTCACCTTTCACACAACAAATATTTTTGGTTGTTTCCATGGTGTTATAGCCAGCTCTGAACTCATAAAACATAAATCCACTAATTAGGCTTTGTCACATTTTCAGCTGTGTGGCTTTCAAATTACACACAGTGTGTCAGCACAACAACTACCATGATACTACCGATTATAGCAGAAACCTCCTATGGCTTGAACCTCAGTCATGTTACTTAGGTTAGATAGACAGTTGGAGAGACCTCCTCCAATCAATTGGCTAGTCATATCAAGCCCTAGCACTTATATGATTGCCCAAACCCTATTGCCCTTATAGCAAAATCCAACCCCTTTTATCATTTATGTGCTAGAAGGCAGTGGCTAAGGGTCTTAGCATCCTGGGTATGACATTAAATTGCAGCTAATGGTAAAGTCTAAGTTCTGGAGCTTTATGGAGTGTAGGAGTACCCTTTCATTGCCATTAATCCCAGGTCAAGCCTGATCCATAGTGGTAATATCTGTTAGAGTCCCATCTGAATTTTGAAAATGTGTCTAAAAAAATTGAATTCAAAAAATTTTAATACCCATCAAGAATTAATAAAACAATGTCTTTGGCATAAAATAACCCAACAAGTGTTAAAATGTGATAAAATCTAACCAGCCATGCTATTTCTAGAGATTTTAAACTCATCGAAATTGTACTTAAAAGCCTCTACACCAGTGCCATATATTCTCAAGACACAAGGTACACATTGTCTCGCCTATAAAAGGTATTTTTTACAAAATTAAAAATATATTCATTAAGTTTAACATATTATTTTATTTATATTTTAACACGGCGAGTACTTTTTCTTGGCATCAACTAATTTTTAATGAAAGAGGAAAGTGTAAAATTTTTTTGTTAGTTAAAAGAAAATGGTTTTGTTAAAATGGGAAAATCAAAATATTGTATAAATTTTATTTTACTTATCGTGTTTACAGATACAGGCAAATGTCACTACATAGCCTGCTGTGACCTGAGGTGATATGTTTATCAAAGCTGTCAGAAATCAAGGGGTAGACTTATTTTGGGGGCTAATGGATAGCACTGGTTCACATTGTCACGGTTGCAGAATAGCTACAATTGTTTCTATATTCAGATGCTCTGAATAGTTAAAAATTCAATCAAACTGGAGGACTAGGAGAAAGCTTGTCAGAGGACCATGAGACTTCTTCAGAATTGCTGATATAAAAAAAATTGCCGATAGAAAAATAGACCTTACTGCCAAGAAAAACTCCAATAAAAGAACATTGCTGAAATATTCAATGCTAATTAGCATATAACAAAATGCCAGACAAAGCTCTTCACCGTGTCTTTTTGCTCCAACCTAATGTGCAAAACATATTCCGCTGTTATATATCTTAATAAAACCATTGTTATTGTTAATAGTGTTGTTTCATTCTTAGAGTTTCCAATAACTATTGCAGTGCATTTCAACTGATCTTCAGACCAGTCACAAAGATGCTCCAAACAAGTTACATCAATCCCCGAACAGAATGTGGGTGCAGAATGCATCGACAGAGCAACTAGCCAGAGACACATGTCATAGTCACAGAACTAAGTCATTTTATCAAGTACCTTGACTGGCATAGGACCACAATATCCTACAACACTTTAGACGGATTCAGTGAAATTATTCCAATTCAACAAAACATTTTGTAAATTATTGCTTATTGCCAAAATAATATATAAAAAGGTGTTTCAACTCAACCTCCTGTTATTTGTTTTGCAGTATTCCTGTTTTATTTATAATTCATTTCAGCAATAACCTTTTATCACAGTTACTCGGCAGACTCCTCTACTAATATTAAGCTACATTTTCTAAAATCATGCATAATTTGTTAAATTCAACACAAGGACCGCCCTGTCGGCTGGCGCGTTAGAATGTACCGACTGCACCTCTGCAGAGGGGTAAGACTCCCCCAATGGGGCCACCTATTAGCTGTGGGTGGCGACCTGTGATGCTTAAGGATAGAACCCAGGTGGATGAGCAGTTCATGACTTGCAATACTCCACTTTGGTCCTATCTTGGGCTAGACGGCCAGTCGGAGAGGCCCCCTCCAATCAATCAGCTGGTCATCTCAAATCCATGCATCTATATGATTTTCCCAACCCTATTGCCCTTATGGCAAGCCCCAACCCCTTTTTATCATATGGGTGCTAGAAGGCGGTGGCTGAGGGTCTACATGTCCTGGGAATGACATTAAACGCTATCTGATGGTGAGGTTCCAGTTCTGGAGGTTTGGGGAATGTGGAGCACCCCTTCATCACCATTGCTCTCTGGTTCACTCTGATCCGGAGTGGTAGTACCTGTTAGGGTCCCATCTATAGGTTAAATAGAAAAATGTATTTATAAAAAAATTTTATTATCCATTAAAAATTGATTTATTTCAAAACTTTATTGGCATTAAATGATGTTGATAAGCTGTAAAACAAAACCAAACCAAACCAAACCAACACAAGGATCCAGGTTTGATACCAGCCTCTGCAATCTCAGTGCATGAGGAGCACAGCTTCAATCTGTGCGATAAAGTGAAGAGCTGATGGTTGATGTGGTGCTTCACCTCAGACACGAAAACAATCTCCCTTGTCTAGTGTTTGGGAAAAGGGGGATAGCTTCCCTCGCTATCTAGCTGATACCGACACTAGGCCACTCTGCCTACTTTACTTACTTACAGTTGGCTTGAATTTTGAGTTTTCCTTCTCCTAGACTTGTTGCCTTATCAAGGCTAAAGAAAGCAAATCTTTCCTACTATTTACCCATAGATGGAGGGAGAATGGATGGATTCATTTGTTTTCCAAGGAAATTAGCATGAAGTGAAACCCATCCTCACCCAGAGTTTGAACTCGGTTGCCAATTCCATTTCCTACAACCATAACCATTACACCAAGTGTGGCTCCTCATAGTTTAAGGGAATCATTGTGGTTTAACACATGAGTAGCATGGCTTAGATCAGTGTGGTAAAGTGGAGAGTTGATGGTAGGTGTGGTGCTCCACCTCTGATGTAAAATAATCTCCCTGCCTTAGTGCTAGTGAAAAGGGGTTAGTTTCCCTCTCTGTTTGTCTGATACTGACAATAGGCCACTCTGTCTACTTTTCTTCCTTACTTTATTATATGTTCTTCAATGAACAAAATGACTTTGTGTATGTAAAGGGAATTATTGAGGTTTATTAAGATGATAATTTCCCTTGAACTGTAAAGGTTTTAGAAAGTGGCTCTGTAAGAATGGGACTTTAAACAATTTGTGAAAGAGAAACTGTCTCAGGGCAGACCCTTATTTTTAACTATGAGGTGCATAAAAAAGCCTAGGGAAAAAAAACAGATAATAACTTTTGGGAACAGGACTTTGTTAAATTTTCTAATCTGTAGTGGCCTGGTATGTATTTACTGGATACCACGAAAATGGGCACCAATTTTCACTTTTAACTTAAATAATCAGTTTAATTAACTTTAATTCATTTTAAATTTTTGTTTAATTCAAAAAGTAGTAACATAATGACCATCAGTTAAAAAAAAATAATATTACACATGTAATTTATTGTAATACATTTTAAACAATTAAATTTACCCCCAAAGTGGCTAAATGAAGATTTACAATGCACTCAAGTCAAACCCTGTTATCAATATTTTAAAACATTTTCAAACGTTTCTTCTTAGAAACCAGTGACAAAAACCATTAAATACAATATGTACCAAAAAATTATTAACTTGTTGATATTCAAATGTAATATAAGTTTTTTCATTCTAAACACGCAGTCTGTAAAACTTGTTTACATTCAATCTGAAGAGGAAACAAGTTTAGTGTGATATGCCCATGTCTATGGAAGCATATAAGTGGTAATACCCTTGGGAAAGGTATGAATCCTACTCTCCCTCCAGCTATGGATAAATAGTAGGGCAGACCGGGCTCTTTAACCTTGGTTAGGCAACTGGTCTAGGAGAAGGAAAACTCTGAATTCAAACCTGTTGAACTCCACTTAAGAAATTGACTTTGTGTCACATCCTGCTCGTACTGAGGAGTTGGTAAATATATATATATAAGTGGTAATTAACTAACCTAGATTGAAAAAAAAAAAGATTAACAAAAATCAGGGAATTATTTGATTTTATTAAGAATTTCAGTGTTAACTCATTAATCAACAAATTATTTCTTTTAAATTACTGAATTGTTTCAATCAAACTGATTCTATGGAAATAAATTGAAATTCTTTAAAATAAATATTACCATTTGTGCCATATACCTAATTAATAGAAAAATTCATTTAAAATATAAAATGTCTTAATTTAAGTTTGAAATTACATATATTTAGATTCTAAAAACAAATATTAATTTAATAACAAGCTTAATCTAGTATTGTTATGTAATAATTTTTTGTGAATTCTCAATATAAAAGTTAGGCTTCCACACTTTTAAACAGAACAAGTATCAATGTATAATTTTTGCACTGATTATATTTCATATACAATGGAGTAAAAAAATTTCCAAAATTTTATTGTTTTTTAAGTTTTGTTTTACATTTAATATTCAGATTTTCGGTACTTATTTTCTACCAAAAATGGTTCTTTAAAAAAATTTTTTTTTCTATTCACACCTTCGGTCCTTTATCTTTTCATGCTGTAATTAGTTTCACTTTTATAACACCATCGATATTTTGCATCCCAAAAATAAGGAGTGGGGGTCAAAGTTAAGTGACCTGAAAAAAATCAGAAAGTTTTAAAATAAAATAACATGCATTATTATCGGATAATCTCCTGATATTTTGGTAAATCGTTTTCAATTAAAGGGGCTAAATCTATTTTGGAAAATACGTCTATGACGTCACAATTGTTGGTACCTAGTATTTATCCAACCTCTCTACCCTGGGCAGGGTATGACAAAAGGTCAATTTTTAAGTGGAGTAAAGCTGCCTTGAATTGATGGTTTTCCTTCTAGACTAATTCAATTATTATCATTTGGATTATTCAGACTATTGTTCTCATCTTTATTGTTATCTATACAACGTTTCAGTCAATGTGCCATCCCCTTCTTCAGGTTTATCGTCAGACTTGGGAACCTTCTCGAACTCGGGAACCCCCTCCTCAAACTCAAGAACCTTCTTGTCAAACTCTCAAGCCTTCACCGAACTTCGAACCTAACCCTCTATTCAATCCACGGGGGGTGGGGGCAGGCTCCCAAGTTTGACAAGAAGGTTCTCGAGTTCAAAGAGAAAGTTCCCAAGTTCGAGGAGGTTCCCGAGTCCGACAAGAAATACTGGAAGAAGTCCGGAGGGCACATCAGTCGAAATGTTGTGTAGATAAAGATAAAGATGGGGACAATAGTCCGAATAATACAAATAATCAAACCTCATCTTAAAAAATCAGAGAAATAATAACTTAATTATTAAACCAATATTTATGCAATAAAATAATTTTTTCAGAACCTTCATCGGTGCAGGCCACTTCATTACTTTATTGTATCAATGTGTCATGAATTGCGGTAATTATGAACTTTTGTTTAGTAAATTAGGGTGTCCCAGAAAAAACAGAACCCACAAATTTTGTAATAAAACTGTTAATTTTAACTAGGGGGGTTTAGGGTTTGGGTTTGGGTTCTGTTTTTTGGGGGGGGTCACCCGGTACAGAAAAAACAGAACCCAAATTATTTATTTATTTTTCCATTAAACTAACCCTAAACCCTAAACCCCAACCCTAACCCTAACCCTAAACCCCCCTAGTTAAAATTAACAGTTTTATTACAAAATTTGTGGGTTCTGTTTTTTCTGGGACACCATAATTTACTAAACAAAAGTTCATAATTACCTGAATTACAATGTCATGAAATTAATTCACTCAATAAGTTTTAATGATCTATTCTTTACAAATGATATACATAAATACTCAATTGTTTGGGGTAAATATTTTCTCATTTGATAGTTCGTTTCCATGCGTCGGATAAACTCCTTATTTTGTTTTTTTTAACGAAGTATACGCTATCGTTAAATTTGATTCATTCTTACAATTTCTATTTATTTTTGACACAATACAACCATACGGCATGTTTTTTTGTAAATTATTTTTTGTTTTAAAAAATAGATAACAAAATAAATAGAAAATCCAGTCGAGTCAAACGAATCAAAACAAATCAATGTCTTCTGTATCTTCTGTGCACTGTGTTTATACTACGTAATAGTGACGTCAGCATATAAGTCCCGCCCATCGAACAGTTTTAAGGATACCGTAGTATTTCTTTTAATTATCTCCCTTGAATTTGGCTTTATCGTTTGTTTTCTTGTTTCGAACAGACGCCCTTGTGGGGAAAAATCTAAATATTTCTGGCTTGAATCGTCTAAATAGTTTTTTTCTCTCTCTTTTTGACGATTCATTTATAGTCCTAAGGAGGATAGCAAAGACTAATAATAAAAACAAAAAAAGAAGTAAGTAACGTTCTCTTTATTTCTTTGTTTGCATGTATACTATAATTATCGAAGATTATTAGTGTAGTGTAATAATTTCTCTTGTCGCTTCTTCGACCACAATAATGGTTGCATTATCCGAAGGAAATCAATGAAAAGGAATAAGTAGATATAAAGTTCTTGTAATTTCTATATATAAGCAAATAGTAATATGATATTGTCACCGAAGTAGTTTGTGTGTGTGTGAGTAAATAATAAATACGTTCTCGTGTTGTGTTACATTGTTTATCTATGTTTTATGAATAAGACAATTTAGAAGAGACAGACAGAGAGGCAGGGAGAGAGATGAAATAATGAATATAACTTTCTCTTTATTTCTTTGTTTTAAAATAAATTACAAATTTGTAGAAAGAGTTTCACAAAAAAATGACTTCATCTTTTTTTCTTAATATCAAGTTATTAAACAAAAGATATTTTGGGTTAGAGATATTTAAAATTAATAACTCTTCTTCTATTATAATGTTGCTTTGGCCTAAAGGAACTCAAATGAGGTTAATAACGTTCGTTATCTAATATTTAATAAAGAAATTTGCAGAAATATATATTTTAACTCACAACGAATCTCACCAGTGTCATCATTCGATCCCACTAATAAAAATATATGTAAAAAAAAGTTTTTGCGAATATTTTTTGCATGTTTTTCATTCAGAAGTTCGTCTACTCAGAAAATTTGTCAAATTTTAAATTGAGTTGGTTTTTTTTTTAAATAGAATTATACATGGGGTCCTGTCTACTACATAAATAAATAAATGCAATGGTGAAATGGTCTCTGAGTTTCTGTCATTTCCATGATGCAAGAATTATCTGCTCTTTGTTTTGATTCTGTTTGAAGTTGATGTTTATTGAAAATCAGATTGATTTATTTTAACGATATGTCAAAATCATCTGGGGTTGTTTTCTAATAATTACTTTGTATGGTACTGATCATATATTCCTTTGTAATTTTTAGTATAATTTATTTTTTCGGGAAGGACAAAATGTCATCTATGTTGACATTTTCAACTGATCTGTCATCATATGTTGAAAAAACATTGTCTTATGAGAGCTAAAGTCCCGCATTCAATAAAAAAATGTTTGATTTTAATATATTGAAATATGAATACTAAAAGAATTACAACTAGATTTTAGAGACTTTACTCTTCTTCGCAGGGAATATTATTTAATTTTGACAGCTTCTTTTTTTTTTCGGAATTCCATGAAAACCAATTAATTTCAAATTTGACAAATGAGTAGAGGAAGTTCTTCTAAATGGAAAGAAAGTTAAATTCTTTTTAAAGTTTTTACGAGTGGGACTATAATAATGTCAATTGAGCCAACTATTTAAAAACTTTCTCGATCATTTTTCTTTTGAATTAAGAACATATTGGGAATCATTTTAAAAATGATCAATTTCTCCTTCTTCTTCTTCTTCTTCTTCTTCTTCTTCTTCTTCTTCTTCTTCTTCTTCTTATTATTATTATTATTATTATTATTATTATTATTATTATTTACTCCTTTTGAGTTTTCACATCAGTGTTAGCTGATGGTCTTTCACTGGAGCCTGAGTGACAGCAAGTCTCCTCAGGTCTCCAGGACTCTTCTGAGTACTCTGGCAGATTGCAGCAGTGCAGTGTTCTGAATGGTTTCAATCCTTCCTCTGATATCCAAACTTTCCAAGCCCTTTTCTAATCCTTTTGGGACTCTTCCAAGTGCACCAACTACAATTGGTATAACTTTCACTTTCATATTCCATAACTTTTTCAGTTCTCTGGCAAGGTCCAGATATTTGTCAATTTTTTTTTTTTTTTTTTTTTTTTTTTCAATTTTTTGATTTTCCTTTAACTTCACCCTGTGATCTGCTGGCACTGCAAAATCAACCAGTTGACAAGTTCTTTCTTTTTTGTTAATCAACACTAGGTCTGGCCTTCTTGCTGGGATAAGGTGATCCGTTTTAATTTCAAAGTCCCAGAGAATTTTGTGCGTTTCGTTCTCAAGAACAGATTCTGGGTTATGCATATACTATTTTGTTGTGTGGTCAAAATTTAATTTCTTGCATAATTCCCAGTGGATCACCTTCCCAACCCAGTCGTGTCTAGTTTTGTATTCTCGTTGTGCTAGTTTGCTACATTCGCAGAGTATATGGTTAACAGTCTCATCTCTATTACCGCAAAGTCTACATTTACTATTTTGTTGGGTCTTATCAATTTTCGCTTTGATGTAGTTTGTCCTTATAGCATTATTTTGTGCAGCAATTATAAGTGATTCCGTTTCTCTTTTGAGGTTTCCCTTTCTTAACCATGTCAAGTCTTTTCATGTGCAACCTCATCTATTTGTCGTTTGAAGCGTCCATATAATTGTTTTTCTTCCCATTTTTGTTTCTAGTCTTTGTCGTTTTTCTGTTTGTCCATCTGCCGTTTCTACTATTGTTGGCCGCCATAAGTAGTTTGTCTTTGCTCTTCCTTGTGTAATCTTCAAGTTGTTGGATTGTGGTTTCTACACATTCCTCTATGTTGGCAAGACCTCTTCCCCCTTCCTTTCTTGACACACACAATCTATCTCTATCATCTCTAGGGTGGAGAGCCTTGTGCATGGTCATTAATTTTCTCGTCCTTTGGTCTATCTGTCTGAGTTCTTCTTTTGTCCATTTTAAGAATGGTCCTGAGTATCTTATAATGGGGACAGCCCAGGTATTAATTCATTTGATCAGATTTCTGCTGTTAAGTTTCGTTTCTAGAAGTTTTCTAGTTCTCCTGAGATATTCTTTTTTAACTTTTCCTTTCATTTCTGCTTATTATTATTATTATTATTATTAGTTTCTTCTTTTTGAGTTTTCACATCAGCATTAACTGATGGTCTTCCACTGGAGTCTGAGTGACAGCAATTCTCCTCAGGTCTCCAGGACTCTTCTGAGTATTCTGGCAGATTGCAGCAGTGCAGTGTTCTGAATGGTATCAATCCTTCCTCTGATTTCCAGACTTTCCAAACCCTTTTCCAATCCTTTTGGGACCGTTCCAAGTACACCAACTACAATTGGTATCACTTTGACTTTCATATTCCATAACTTTTTCAGTTCTCTGGCAAGGTCCAGATATTTGTTCATTTTTTCATTTTCCTTTAGCTTCACCCTGTGATCTGCTGGAACTGCAAAATCCACCAGTTGACAAGTTCTTTCTTTTTTGTTAATCAACACTAGGTTTGGTCTTCTTGCTGGGATAAGGTGATCCATTTTTATTTCAAAGTCCCAGAGAATTTTATGCATTTCTTTCTCAAGAACAGATTCTGGGTTATGCATATACCATTTTGTTGTATGGTCAAAATTTTATTTTTTGCATAATTCCCAGTGGATCACCTTCCCAACCCAGTCGTGTCTAGTTTTGTACTCCCGTTGTTCTTAGTTTGCTACATTCGCATAGTACATGGTTTACAGTCTCATCTCTATTACCACATAGTCTACATTTACTATTTTGTTGGGTCTTATCAATTTTTGCTTTGATATAGTTTGTCCTTATGGCATTGTTTTGTGCAGCAATTATTAGTGATTCAGTATCTCTTTTAAAGTTTCCTTTTCTTAGCCACGTCCAGGTTTTTTCATGTGCAACCTCTCCGATTTGTTGTTTGAAGTGTCCATATAATTGTTTTTCTTCCCATTTTTGTTTTCTAGTCTTTGTTGTATTTCTGTTTGTCCATATGTCACATCTACTATTGTTGGCCACCATAAGCAATCTGTCTTTGCTCTTTTGTGTGTAGTCCTCTATGTTGGCAAGACCCCTTCCTTTCTTGACACATATAATCTGTCTCATCTCTAGGGTGGAGAGCCTTGTGCATGGTCATTAATTTTCTCGTCCTTTGGTCAATCTGTCTGAGTTTTTCCTTTGTCCATTTTAAGAATGGTCCTGAGTATCTTATAATGGGGACAGCCCATGTATTGATTCCTTTAATTAGATTTCTGCTGTTAAGTTTGGTTTCTAGAAGTTTTCTAGTTCTCCTGAAATATTCTTTTTTAACTTTTCCTTTCATTTCTGCTTGCTTGATATTGTCTGCTTCTAAAATTCCTAAGTATTTGTAACTTTCATTTTCATCAAATGAATTTATAGTGTCTTGATTTGGTAGTTGTATTCCGTCCATTAATTTTCTTTCACCCCGTTTTATAACTAGCATAGCACATTTTTCAATTCCAAATTCCATTCCTATATCTTGGCTATATATTTTAATAGTTTGTACTATGGTTTCTAATTCTTTTTCATTTTTTGCAAAAATCTTTGTCATTCATGTACATAAGGTGGTTTATCTTTTCTTGTGAGTTAGTGAATTTGTATCCCCTATACTTTTTTTAAGTATATGATTGAGTAGCATCATTGCTATAATAAAAAGTGGTGGTGATAACGAGTCTCCTTGGAAGATACCTCTTTGGATTTTTACTTCTGCCAGGGATTGTCTTTCAGATTTTAATTGAACTTGCCAGTTTTTCATAGCTTTTTCAAGGAAGTTTATGATGTTGTTGGAAATTTTGTACATTTTTAGACATTCTAAAATCCAGGTATGTGGGACCATGTCATAGGCTTTTCTGTAATCGATCCACGCCATTGCAATATTTTTCCATCTATTTTTTACTTCTTTAAGAATGTATTGGTCTATATACAGTAGATCTTTTGTTCCTCTTTTTCACTTGAGGCATCCTTTCTGTTCTTCTGGGAAAAGTTTCCCCAATTGAGTGAAATGTATATTTCTTCTTTTATAACAGCAGCCAGTATTTTCCACATCATGGGTAGACAAGTTATTGGTCTATAATTGCTGGGGATGTTTCCTTTAGTTTATATTATTTTATTATATGGGTAGTTATATTATTATTATTATTATTATTATTATTATTATTAATGTTTCAGTCAATTGATATGAGTCTTATTTCAAAAACAAAACTTATCAATTAAATTTAGGTATGTTTACTTCTGGTCAGGGAAGATAATATTTTTTTACTTTTAAAACAATTACCTGAAATTAGTGAATAGCTTATTTTTATTAAAAAAAAAAGAAAAAAACATTTTCCTATTCTACTTATTTCTTATTAACATTTTATATAAATTCAGAAGAAGAAAAAAATTAACATGTTTTTTAATGAATGTTAGACTTTTGTTAATCAGAAAAATATATAAAGTTAAGACCCTTTTTATTTTCTAATAAATATGTTTAAATTTTCATATCTATATATAAAGGAGCTTATTCCTTGAGGGGGAGATTTTGTAACTTTATTCACTTAATGGCTCTTATGTCATCAATAAATGGATAAATAAAAACGTAAAAAGGTAAAGGGTAATGTGTAAAAGGTATTAATTACCAGGGAAAAGTTACCTGATACTAGTTTTAACTACAGAAAAAAGCTTAATTTTCTTAAGCTAAAGATAATACCAGGCATGACTTTCCACATTTTCTGAGAAGACTATCTATGAGATTATATGACTGTTCTGCCTTTATCAAAGGCAACCCTTCTTTCCCTACATACATATCTTCTCTATTTAGCCTATTCCCTGCCCTACCTTCATTGAAATGTAACCTCTTTTCCCTAAGCCCATCTCTATCTTGGTTATGAACTCATAGGTTGAAACCTCCATACCAATGGACACACATACCTATGGACATGCATACCTACATAGATAAGACAATCTTTAAAACTACTAATTCAAAACCAACCAGATTTTGGAATTTAATTTTGGACTTTTCTTCAGTTCCTTCTGAGTTGTTGCTTGATCCAGATGTATCTACATGTCTATTATTATTCATTAATAATACATAACCTTTACATTATATTTACTGTCTCCAATTTTGTCTTTGTTATGTTTTTATATACAAATGAAATATGGAGCAGTGAATGAAAATGCAAGACTCAGTTATTGGAAATTAACAACACTTTCAGGTTCCCATTAATCCCCCTACTGACCAAGGGAAGTAACTCTAGATTTTATTAGGTCTGATCCTAACAGTCTTTTATTATTTTCATTTCATTGTTCTATGTTCTTTTATCACCACTTGGTTAAACTGCTACCTGATTCCTTCACATAAGGGAAATAATAGAATAGTGATAATATTTTAAATACTGTATAGTGAGTTTGTAAACACAACAGGCCTTTTTCAAAGCAATTAAGTGTGTGAAAGTAGCAATACTATCAAGAAGTGATCAAGCCACCTCCAAGGCAAAATTGCTGGTTTGATTTAATCTTGCTTATTTGAAGTTACAGCAAGTATGACGTTTTGACTGAATAGGAAGTATAAGACCTGCTTTTATGATTTTATAATTGCTACTAATACCTTTCTTCCTTTGCAGATATCAATCACAGTGGGGAAGAACTGAATATTTCTGTTGGTCATATTGTATGAAGAGACTAATAATTAAAGGTGAATCAAGAATTAAACATTGAAACAATATTGGAAAAAAATATGCTAAACTCCTTTGTAATTTTCATTTTGTAGATTCTTTAAATTACACATGCAAATAGATGCTAGAAAGAAACCACACACTTTTAAAATGTGTGGATCTTCAACTTCACAAAACCCAGGTTGAAAAAACGTATATACAATCTCACATCAGAGGGTAATATTATTAGTACATTTTCAGAATTTTGAAATTCAAAATGTATTTACAGGCAAATACTGAAGAGAAATCATACACATGTAAGATATGTAGCACAACATTTTCACAAGATTCCAATTTGAAAGAACACATGCAAACGCATACTGTAAATAAACCATATTCTTGTGAAGTGTGTGGATCAGCATTTTCACACAATGCAAATTTAAAACAACATATGCGAATACACACTGGAGAGAAAACATATTCATGCAAGTTGTGTTCAATAAAATTTTCCCAGTCATATTTTAAAAGACATATGCGAACACACACCGGAGAAAAACCATATAAATGTAAGTTGTGTGAATCAGCATTTTCAGAAAATTCATCTTTAAAGAGACACATGCGAAAACACACTGGAGAGAAACCATATTCTTGTGATGTGTGTGGAGTAGCATTATCACAGGCTGCATCATTGAAGTCCCACATGCGAACACACACTGGAGAGAAACCATATTCTTGTGAAGTATGTGGATCATCATTTACAACAAGTTCATATTTAAAGTGTCATATGCGAACACACACTGGAGAGAAACCATATAAATGCAAAGTGTGTGGAGCAGCATTCTATTATAAATGTCATTTAAAACCACACATGCAAAGGCATACTGGTGACAAACCATTTTCTTGTGAGGTATGTGGATTGACTTTTACACAGAATACATATTTAAAGAAACATATGCGAAAACACACTGGTGAGAAGCCATACTCATGTGAGATGTGTGCATCTGCATTTTCGCAGAGGGCCTATTTTATAAGACACATGCGAACTCACACAGGAGAGAAACCCTATTCCTGTAAAGTGTGTGGATCGGCATTTTCACAGAAAACATCTTTAACAAGACACATGAGAACACATACTGGAGAAAAACCATATTCATGCAAAGTGTGTTCATCAACTTTATCACAGATTGCTTCTTTTAAGAGACATATGCTAACGCACACTGGAGAGAAACCATACTCTTGTGAGGTTTGTGGAAAATCATTTGCAACCAATGCATACTTAAAGTATCATGTGCGAACACATACGGGAGAGAAACCATATAAGTGCAAAGTGTGTGTCTCTGCATTTTCACATACAACACATTTAAAACGACACATGTCAATACACACTGGAGAAAAACCATATTCTTGTGAGGTGTGTGGATTAGCATTTTCACAGAATGCAACTTTAAGGAGACACATTCGTACACACACAGGAGAGAAACCATATTCTTGTGAGATATGTGGATCAGCATTTTCAGAGAAAACAGTTTTAAGGAAACACATGCGAATACACACTGGAGAGAAACCATATCCCTGTAAGTTGTGTGAATCATCATTTTCACAAAGATCACATTTGACTAGACACATACAAACGCATACTGAAGAGAAACAACAGTGTGAAAAAACAAATGCAAAATAAGAGGATGATGTTCTTCTTGAAATATGTTAGTACTTTTCATACTTAATATATTGTACATAATTTGTTATTCTTTAAAACTTATTACATTTTTTTTGCATATTTATTGTGAACAGATTGAAAATAGTTTAAACATGAATAATTAGAAGAAGTACATTTTCCATCTGGGCATAATTATAGTGGCTAATCTATAACCCTAAGTATTTTATGTATTATGAATTTTCAGAAAAGACATCTTTAAAATGTCACATTCAAACACAAGATCATCATCATTATCTTCATGTCATGCAAGCAGCACAGATATCCATGACAATCTCTTGCCAACTTTTTCTATCATTCATTGTTCTCGGGAGAATCCTCTGCACGGCATCTAGTATCCATGCAGAGCTGGTCAGTTTAGGTCTTTGCTGGACAGCCCATGCTGGTGTACCCATGTGATGGTTTCCGCACAAGATGCAAATCCTATATTTGTGATGTATGTAGCTTAGCATTTTCAAACTGTTTGAAATTTAAATAGAATGTACACATCATTGTGTTTAATAATACACATCTGAAATGTGAATCAGCATTTGAAAAATACACTCTAAGGAAAAAAAAGATTTCTTTTTAAAATCTTTTTATTGGCCTTTTCTAAGAGTTCATATTTTAAAAAACCTATTAAAGAACCACTATATTTTTGTCTACTATTTCAATTTTTCAATTTCAAAGAGTACCTATGGAAACACCTGCTAGAGAAAAAAAAAATATTCCTATAATGTATGAGAATTACTTAGTTAATCTTCATAGGTTTTTTTTTTTAGGGGGGGGGGGGCGGATAAAATAATTAAGTATCTTAATTATTTTAGTAATTTGTAATTGGTCATTTGGGTTTTTAGATTTGAAACCAAAAATGCTTGAGAAACACTCCAAGAATAAATGTTTGTTTACAAATTAAAAATGCTAGAAAAATATTTTAAAATCCAAGCATCCAAGTATAAGCAGTTGTTTAAATATTATAAAGGTCAGTAAATAATCAGCTGATATTCATGGGACAATTAGTGAAAATTATTTGTTAATTAAAAATCTTTAGGTATAAATAAACTTGCCTTCTGAGAGAAAGGAGAAATAAAAAAGGGAAACCGCCCAAAATTAACAAACATGCAGCTGGCAAGCGGATAGCCAATCTGTTTGCTTTCTTTCTTTCTGTTTTGCTAGAGCAATCTATGGTGACAATAGATTTTAAACCGACAAACCTAAAACAGTGTTCAATTTTTTTTACACAGGTTACAAAAACAAAACAAAAGAGTGAAGGAGCCAAAGGGGCTTATTAAGGGGTAATGCTACATTTTTGATTATTATATTTTTTATGTCTTATCTATGAAAGATAAAAGATTATATTATTAGTAGTAATATTTGATGATCTGTTCATAGGATAAAAAAAATTATTTCACTGACATTTACCTAAAATCCCTTGGACTTGAAAATTAATCCATGAACAACTTATATTTGAGATTAATACATAACATTCTCTTTCTCTGTTTGCAGCATTACTTTCAGTTTTTATATTTCACTTATTTTCAAATACACTTTTTTAAACTTATGTATTAAATATTTTATATCAAATATTTTTATGTAGAAATTACATGAACGATTATTTATACATGACACTAAATTATTGAACTGAACTTCTTTAAAACATTCAGGGCATTAAAATGATATGTCAATATAAAGTATAACTGTGACAACTTTCATCTTACCTTTCTTATATTGAGTACCTTAGCTCATTCGAACATCTTAAATGTTTAGGCTTCTTTTGTTTTTGTAAGTGGTATAAGTATTAATTTTCTATCTAAACATAATCATAGTGACTAAACTCTGGCCGTAAAATATTCAACCCTTAGAAGTTATAGTAACTCAAGTATCACAGTTAACAGAGAAATAATAGGAAGGAATGCAATGAGTATTAAGGATTAAGAAAAATGTTTACTAAGCAAAGATACAAGGTGAACAGAGTAATTAGCAAATTCTAGGTAGAATTAACAAGTCCCGTGAGATCTCATTTTTTTTATCTCCTCTGAGGTGTGATCAGATATTATTTATAGGAAAAACAAAGGATTCCATTCTCATTATTTAGGTACTATATACCATCTACCCATTTGAGATTTAACTCCCTTGGAAGTCATACCTTTTCTGTTTTGGGTCTATATCTAACCTTTCTGTAGATCACTGTTTTTTTTAAATGTATTGTCTCGTTTCTGGAGCTGTTTGAGGAGCGGGTACATCAATAACTTCTATAGGTTCTTCCTTGATATCATCTTCATCACCAGCTGTTGTAACTCAAGTATTAGAGGAAGAAATACGAGTATTAAGGATAGGGAATAAGGCTTACTAAGCAAAGATTTAAAATAAACAGTAATCAACATTTACTAGGTTCAATTAACAAGTTGTGTGAGATGTCATTTGTCTCCTGTGATGTTTCATCAGACATTATTTAAAGGAAAAATAGATGATTCCATTTTCATTATTTAGGTACTATATAACAGAACCCAAGAAAAAGCTAAAAGTGTATATATATCCGAGCTGCCTGAATTCTTACAGGAAATCTACATTGCTATTCTCTATGGAATATTGTAATTCATGTAACAGAATATAACTGTTATAACGCGCTTAGCGAATAATAAGACGTGTAGCCCAGTTGACGTTAACTGCAAGAAGAACCCACTTCCGCCTTTTATTTAAAATAATACAAGATGGCTGAAACAGTACTTCCGTTTCATACAACAATGTTATAACCGGTGCTTCCGGGTCTTAGTATACCACATCCCTCCCCACTTAGCTTGAAACATCCATAGGTCCCTCCCCGGAACTCCCATTACTTATAGGAGGCATTGTCCGACTCTCAGACATAGTCACATCATCATCATCTGTAGCCTCTGGAGACTCCTGAACAGCAATTTCCCCAGTTAAGGGGCTAGTACTGGGTCGTTTCCCTTTTGTATCTGGTTTAATGTTGGTGCGCTGTCTTTCGGGTTTATTCTCAGCATTGTTCCTTCTTTCCTCCTCTTTGCGTTTCTGAAACCGTGTTCTCATGCGAGTTCTGGGGTGTTCATCTTCCAAGCTGTCACCGGTTGTTGAAAAACTGCTATCTCTGTAGGGTGCAGGAAGCTGTGCACAAGCTGTTGAGTGCCCTGTAACTGTTTGTTCCTGACTCCCCTGAGGCTGCCTTGATTCTTCGGGACCTCTCACAACAGGTTCTGTTGGAATATTCGCGCGAATATGATCCACATGCCTTTTCCATAATCGACCATCCTCCAATCGCACTCTAAAAGTCAGTGGACCAAGCTGCTCCTCTAAAACTCCGAACAACCATTTTGGCCTCCCTTGAAAATTCACCACACTAACACTATCTCCAATATGGAACATCCTTTCACTACGATATCTATCCGTTGTTCTTTTAGTATCGTCTATTTTCGTGGTGACTTGGGTAGATAAATCTGGATACACAAGGTCCAGACGAGATCGAGGCTGACGGCCCATTAGTAGCATTGCTGGTGATTGACCTGTTGTTGATTGCGGGAATAACCGGTATCGGGCTAATACACGCAATAATCGTGTTTCCAAATCTCCAGTAACTTTTTTAAGACCACTCTTAATGGTTTGAACTGCACGCTCAGCCAGTCCATTTGAGGAGGGGTGGTATGGCGCACATCTAACATGCTTAATGCCATTTAGGGTACAGAACCTGGAAAATTCCTTACTAGTAAAACTGCTAGCATTGTCCGACACAATCACATGTGGACTCCCATGTGTGGCAAACGTGCGTCTCAACATCCTTTCTGTTTCTGAAGAAGATGGTGATGACACAACATGTGCATCTATATATTTACTGTGGGCGTCGACAATCACTAGAATCCACTTGCCCTGGATAGGACCCGCATAATCCATGTGCACTCTGAACCAAGGCCTTCCTGGCCATTCCCAGGGATGCAATGCACTAGCCTGAGGCATATTTGCACTATCTTGGCACATGGCACAACTCCTCACACATAATTCAATATCTGCATCCATTTTAGGCCACCAAATGTGACTACGAGCAAGAGACTTCATCCGTGAAATTCCTGGATGACTCTCATGCAATTCTTTCAGTAACGCCTCTCGACACTTTGCTGGGATAATCACCCGTGATCCCCATAAAATACAACCCAGTTGTTCCGACAACTCATCCTTCCTGGTTGTATATGGTTGAAAGTCAAGAGATACTTTTCCCGGCCATCCATGTAAGATCCATCTACGCACTTGTGATAACACGGGGTCTCTTGAGGTGTAAAAAGCAACAGTTTTTGACGTGACTGGGGTTAAGTCTAAAGCTGACATGGAGAGTACTACTTCCTCCGGACAAGGTAATGGCGTAAAATGGTCTTCTATAGGTAGCCGACTCAATCCATCTGCATTAGAAATTTTTGAACCTGGTTTGTATTCTAGTTGATAATGATAACTTGCTAGAATCAAGGCCCAACGTTGAACTCTAGCACTTCCTGTTGGTGATATTGCACGGTCCTCTTTAAAAAGCCCAAGCAGTGGTTTATGATCCGTGATGATGGTAAATTCTCGACCATAGATATATTTATGGAATTTAGAAACTCCAAAAATGACTGCCAGTCCTTCACGTTCTATCTGGGCATAATTTCGTTCTGCCTTTGATAATGTTCTGGAGGCAAAATAAATCGGTTTTTCACTCCCGTCTTTCATTATATGCGATAACACTGCCCCCACACCCACTGGAGATGCATCCACCGTCATGATAAGTTTAAGTTCAGCATTGTAATGAACCAAAACACTAGTTGACATTAGCAACTCCTTTGATTGCTTGAAAGCAAAGGCTTCGTCTGATCCCCATTTCCAGGGAACTCCCTTTTGTAGTAATTTGTACAAAGGAGCTAAAACTGTGCTGATATTGTTTAAGTACCGCCGATAGTAGTTAACAAAAGCTAAAAAACTACGCAGTTCAGACACATTCTTTGGGGTGGGTGCTTTATGAATTGCATTGACTTTATCTTGCGTTGGGTGGATTCCTTCAGAATCAATCCTATGGCCCAGGTATGAAATTGACGACTTTTTAAATTCACATTTATCCCCTTTAAGTCGGAGACCAGCATCTCGTAATCTCTTTAAGACTGCCCGCAGGTTCCTATTATGCTCTTCCATAGTTTGTCCCGAGATTAGGATGTCATCTAGATAAGCAACTGTCTTTGGTACTCCTTGAATAAGTTGATCTATGATCCTTTGAAAAACTCCTGGTGATGAAGCAATACCAAAACACAAACGAGTATACATAAAAAGACCTTTATGTGTGTTTATAGTAGTTAGTCTTTGTGACTCTTCATCCAAAGGAACCTGTAAATACGCGTCACTCAAATCCAGTCTCGTAAAATACTGTCCACCCGAGACTTTGGAATACAGGTCGTCTATATTTGGAATGGGATATTTGTCGATTTGCAAAACAGGATTAACGGTCTGTTTAAAATCCCCACAAATCCGAACTTGACCATTTCTCTTTAAAACGGGGACAATAGGGGAAGCCCATTCTGCAAAACGGACTGGCTTGATAACAGAGGTAGCAACCATTCGTTGAAGTTCAGTTTCAACTTTTTCTCTAATTGTTAAGGGTACGGGTCTAGCTTTCATAAAACGAGGTTTGCTATTTTCTTTAACATACAATTTAGCTTTTTCAATATTTAATGTACCCAAGCCTGGTTTAAAAAGTTCTGCAAATTCTTGATTAAAATCAGTCCATTCCATTTTGTTGCAGGTAGCATAGATATTAATTGGCAATTTTTGCAGCCAGTCTCTTCCAAGAAGATTTGGTCCAGAACCTGGTACAACTAACAGTCTTAAATAATGTGTTTTTTCCCTGGTATTTTACATTCAGGTTAGCAACCCCTTTAGGTACAATGACCTCACCCGAATAGGTCCGCAACCTCTGTAATGTTGCCGTTTTTATAAGTCTCGCGTTCGGCAGTAAGTCAAACTGCTGTTTACTTATCAGAGTAGACGAACAACCGGTGTCAATTTCCATTTGACATTGAATACCATTTAAATAAATATTACACATATATGGTTCACGGCTATTCGATCTCGTAAAAAATAAGGGTATGTCGTCTGTCTCTTGTATGTAATTCGACACCTTTCTCCTTTGTTCATTTTTACAAAATTTTGAAAAGTGATGTTTATTGTTACATTTAAAACAAATTTTCCCCCATGCGGGACAAAAAAATCTTTTCTCATGCCATTTCCCACCACAACCAAGACAACTTTTTTCTTTCTTTTGTAATTCAGTTGTGTTAGACTCGGAACACATTTTATTTACTTCATCCGTCTCTCTTTTCTTTATATGTGCAACGTCACTCATTGCTAATTCTATAGCTGTGGCCATTTTAACAGCTTCTTCTAACGACATATCTTGGGACAATAATTTTTCCTGAATTTTATCGTCCCTTAATCCACACACAAATTTGTCACGCAATGCTCTTTTTAAAAATGACCCAAATTCGCATGTAGAAGACAAATGTTTAAGGCGAACAAGAAATTTTGAAATTGACTCACCCTCCTCTTGTTTTGCATTATGGAAACGAAAACTTTCAGCCACTATTAGTCTTTTAGGCTTAAAATGTTCCAACAACAACTGGGTAATTTCCCCAGAGACTTTTCGCTTGGTTTTTGAGGGGTACATAAATCCTCCAAGACTCTGTAGGTCCTTTCTCCAATTGTACTCAGTAATATGGCTTTGCATTTTACTTGGTTCTCATGTCCAATATCGTTTGCGATAAAAAACTGTTCTACTCGGTCCAAATAGGTTGATATATTCCCTGATTCCGTACAGAATTCTTCTAAATGTCCGAGTAATGGCATTTTCTTCAGTGAAACAAATCCTCGTCTGCCAATTGTTATAACGCGCTTAGCGAATAATAAGACGTGTAGCCCAGTTGACGTTAACTGCAAGAAGAACCCACTTCCGCCTTTTATTTAAAATAATACAAGATGGCTGAAACAGTACTTCCGTTTCATACAACAATGTTATAACCGGTGCTTCCGGGTCTTAGTATACCACAATAACTTACCATTTTTCTGTTAGAAACCAGTGTGGGGGTTTATTGACAGGGTCCTCTACTGACAGAGTTCTAAACATCCATCTATAAAGAATTAGGCTTTTCTAGGGTTTCTGTTTTTTTTCTTCTCCAAACTACACTTAAGAAAATATGAAATTACAAAATTTGAAAGCAAACTGTTTTTTTTTTACTTATTTATTTATTATATTTGCTGTTCATAAGATAAATCTTAATTCTATGTTTATATCTTCTCTGGTATGTCCTGGTTATCATACTAAACTGCCTCTAGTGATGAGGTTCCAGTTCTAGAGATCTAGGGCATGTGGAGTCATCCCTTCATTGCCCTAGGTCCACTCTGAGTGGTTGTAACTGTTCAACTCTTATCTATGAATAAAATAGATATGTTGAAAATGATTTCTAACTACATCTACTCTTAAAGTATTCATATTATAACTAAGTATGAAGTGTTTATCTCTTTTTAAATGATTAATAGGAATAGTTACTTAAAGTTATATTCGTTTTCTAATAATTTTAATCAAATAGGATTTTTTTCTTAAAATGATTATTGTTTGCAAATTGTTTTGAGAATTGTTACTTGATGTTTGATTGTTTCAAAATAGTTTAATCCATATAACTGATTGCAAAAAAAAGCTTTTCCTTTTAAGTTAAATGATACTGAGAAAACAAGATTTATTTTGGATTGTATATCTATTATACTAAATGTACATTATTTTTACATACTTACTCTTTTCCTATTCACTGAAAATAAAAGTTTTTACACTCACAAGTTTTCAATAGTTTTCACTGTTTTGTTTTGAAAATAAACACAGATTTTTTTGTTTCTTTTTTTTGGACCAATTATTTTTGACCGTGTGAATGGAAAAAATGTCCCACTAATAGAAATCGCAACCTTTTGCGATTTCAATTAGTGGGGACATTTTTTCCATTTCACACGGTCAAAATCCGGTTAATTGTTTACAGACGATTTTTAGATTTTTTTTTTAAATTATAAAACTAACCCCTAACCCTAACCCTTACCCTTACCCTAACCCCTAACAAACAACCGGATTTTTACGGTGTAAATGAGAAAAGTGTCCCCACGAGTCGATATCACAGAAGGGGTGCCTTAACGTCATATGGTCCCTTTTTGTGTTTAATGGCATACAAACACTTGTAGGTCATTTAATGACAAATCTTGTTTTTTATGGATATATGATTTATATGTAAAGGGCCAATTTAGCACAGTTGGCTGAGCATCCGCCTAGGAACCACAAGGTTCCAGGTTTGATACAGGCCCTTGTCATGTCAATGCATGAGTAGCACTGCTTGGATTTGTGGGTAAAGTGGAGAGCTGTTGGTAGGTGTGGCTCTCCAAATCAGATGCAAAAAATAATCTCCCAATTCTCGCTGTAATGAAAAGGGGATAAACTCTCTCACTGTCTGACTGATTCTGGCAATAGGACTCTCTGCCTACTTAACTTTTTACTTTTATAATTTGTTTAAGAAATAATTTTTCTTAATTTCATGTGTATTAATAAACGATGGTGGTTGAGCCTCAACCACTGCCTTCTAGCACCTCTATGATAAAATTTGAAGAATACAGTTAGGACAATCATATAATTGCTAGGATTTGACATGATCAGCCAATTGATAGGATGGGGCCTCTCTAACCACCTGTCTAGCTTAAGTAAGGTCCGAAGTAGAGTGTTGCATGTCATTGAACCACTTAGTACCCAGATTACAGACAGGTCAGCTTCCACAATCCTGTCCTCAGGTATTATGGATTGCCACTCATGGTAAACAGGTGGCCCTATTGGGTTGGGGAGGGGGTCTTACCCCTCTGCTGAGTTGCAGTTGGCATATTCTACAGGGCAGCATCATGGTAGGAACAGCTCAGCAAATACTAAAACTATTGATCAAGTTTTAGGATTAAGGTGAGTCTAAAAATGCAAAAACAAAAGATTGTGGGGTATGTGATATAATTATAACATGAAAGTTCTATATTTCTGAAAATCTCAAACCAATATTTAAAATAGAAACATCAATAGCATATAGTTTATATAATAGAATGCACAAACTGCAAACAAATCTATATAAGTTGCAAAGCTTTGTTGATTAAAAAAATTGCATTGCACAAAAGTAACATAAAACTAGCAAGCAAGAGAAATTGCTACATGTCAAAACACCTCTATGAATGCAGCAATGGGAATATTAGAGTAATGCTGATTTATCAAAAACATGATTACAGACTACTTCTAATCAAAGAGAAATATTTCAGAGAAATATACCCCCCAATAAACAGACCATAACCACATACACACAAATTATCAATTTCCTGTTCATATTAACCCAATTCATGTTAAAAATAACTAAATTATATACACTTCTATATATGGATTCCATGTTGACAAGTTGAGAACACAGGAGCATCAATTAACTGAAATCCTTTCTAACTGTTCAAATAAACAAGAAAGAAGAAGAAATTGAATAGGAAATAAGTTAAAGGAAAAGGAATTGAAAAAGAGAAAAATGACATAATGGTTTGGTTTCTTACTTTAATGGTATTTCAACCTTTATGAGTTATTTAATGTTAAAGCCATCCATGTAAAAGAACAGTAGTGATACTATTTAACCCATAGCTGGGTAAAGAACATGAAGTGACATAGAAGACGTACTACTAAAAGTTTACAGTGAAAGACCAAAACAGAGAGAGAGAGAGAAGAGAGAGTAATTTAATTAAACCAGGAAAATATCACAGATATATTTGAATTCATATAACACAACCCAACATCATGATATAGACACAAGGAAAATATATAGTGCATTATAATATATGTATAACATACTATATATAATATGTATATATATATATATAAATGTAAGGTATCCAAAACTGATAGTAAGGGATTATTCTACATGGGATCTTCAAAATCTCACTGTATAATTATTGCATGTTTTAGTAGGTGCAAATACAAGTTATGTATAATGGTATCTTTCAGTAGCTGTTAAGACATGCTGGACCCTGCTAGTGTTGGAGAAGCAAAGATGAACTTCTAAGTAACATTCTTATGGACACCTACAGATGACCATCAAAAAGCTGATATCACTCAGCTCTATGTAGATATTGGAGGCCATGCAGAAGACCTACCAAGAGCAATGATCAATATGGACAGGTGGTGAGAGAGAGAGAGAGAGAGAGAGAGAGAGAGTGATGGGGATCTGTGCGATCAACAAGACCTGATGATATATATATATATATATTGTATATTTAGGCAGCAGATTTTCTTGTAGGCATATTTTATTGAAGGTAATGCACAAAGTTTTGATGATCAGTTTTTTATTGGCCTTTTTTTTAGTGGTGATCAATATGTTACAACTGTTGACGAAGGTGGTTTAAAGATTGTACAATGTCTCTAATGGTATAATCAGAGTACTTTTACTTTCAGCCATAACTTCAGAATATACTAGTATCCATATCCTCAACAATGACCAAAGATGATAGAATTATTTTTGAATTGATTACCTGGGCTTACCCCAATTAACAATCCAAAAATAGAAGCCTGTTTTCAGAACAATTCAAATTTTGGACTATATGACCTTTAGGCACCCCTTTTGCAATCTCATTTCATAAGGACATTTTTTTCATTTACACCGTCAAAATCCGGTTGTTTGTTAGGGGTTAGGGTTAGGGGTTAGTTTTATAATTTAAAAAAAACCTCTCAAAATCGTCTGTTTACAAACAACCGGATTTTGACGGTGTAAATGAAAAAAAAATGTCCTTATGAAACGAGATCTCAAAAGGGGTGCCTAAAGATCATATGGTCTGAAATTTTAAGTAATTTCAGGTTAGGTATCACAGTCATTATTGCATATTTATATGAATAAATTTATCTATCTATAAAAGTTTTTTTTTTTTATATCTTTATACATAAATAAATTTATTCATACAAAACTAGTAATTTCAGGTTAGGTATCACAGTTATTAATGTGTATATTTAAATGAATAAATTTATCTATAAAAGTGTTTTTTTCCTCCTGGAATAATGCTAAAAGTAGCATAGTTCCAAGAGGGTTTTTTAAGTTATTAATGATTTCTGATTTGTAAAATTTTAACTAGCTTCAATATCAAACTATCTTTTTGGTACAAATAATGTTCTATATATGTGAAATAATAATAGAAAAAAAAATTGTCAGAGATGCAGTGCCACATGGGGATGTTGATCTTACTAGAAATCATTAATAACTTAAGATTGGTTGACTTTAAAACTTTTTTGATAGCATTCTTAGATTTCATGGGCAAAAATGCTTTTATAAACCAATTTTTAGTAGTAGGGAAGTTCTAGAACTCATTTTATAGACAAAAATAGATTACAAAAAGTCACCATTTTTCACCAAACCCACCAAATTTGGAGAGCTAAAAATCAACATAATTCTGCCAATTTTTGGATTTGGAAGCTCAAATTTTGGGGATCGTCTTATGACATTTGACTCATAGGAAAATTTTGCAAGTTTTTATATCTAATATTTAGTGTATATTATTCTACTTATACATATTTACCAACCCCACTCCACAAGCAGGATATGATGCAAGGTCAATTTCTTAAGCGGAGTTTAATAGGTTAGAATCCAGATTTTTCCTTCCCCTAGACTAATTACCTAACCATAGTTAAAGAGCCCAGTCTTTCCAGCTATTCATCCATAGCTAGAGGGAGAATAGCACTATACAAAATGCAAACAGCCTTGCCCAGTATCAGAACTCATCTTGCAATTTACAATGATAGTAACCATTACACCATGCACCTCTTCATTCTTCTTCTTCTTCTTCTTCTTTTATTATTATTATTATTATTATTATTATTATTATTATTATTATATTAGTTTTTCACATGAGCATTAACTGATGGCATTTCCCTGGAGTCTGAGTGACAACAAGTCTCCTCAGATCTCCAGGACTCTTCTGAGTATTCTGGCAAATTGCAGCAGTGCAGTATTCTGGATGGTCTCAATTCTTCCTCTGATTTCCAGATTTTCCAGACTTTTTCCAAGCTTTTTGGGACCGTTCCAAGTGCACCAACTACAATTGGTATCACTTTGACTTTCATATTCCATAGCTTTTTCAGTTCTCTGGCAAGATCCAGGTATTTGTCCATCTTTTTGTTTTTCCTTCATCTTCACCCTGTGATCTGCTGGAACTGCAAAATCCACCAGTTGACAAGTTCGTTCTTTTTTGTTAATTAACACTAGGTCTGGCCTCCTTGCTGGGATAAGGTGATCTGTCTTTATCTTAAAGTCCCAGAAAATTTTATGCGTTTCATTCTCAAGAACAAATTCTAGTTTATGCATATACCATTTTGTTGTATGGTCAAAATTTCATTTTTTCATAATTCCCAGTGGATCACCTTCCCAACTCAGTCATGCCTAGTTTTGTATCCCATTGTGCTAATTTGCTGCATTCCCTTAGTACATGGTTTACAGTCTCATCTCTGTCACCACATAGTCATCATTTACTATTTTGTTAGGTCTTATCAATTTTTGCTTTGCTATAATTTGTCCTTATGGCATTATTTTGTGCAGCAATTATTAGTGATTCAATTATTGCTATTATTATTACTAGCAAATATATGCACCCTCTGGGTGCAAGTATTTAAGATTTAATATAATAAAATATTATACTAAATTAGAAAGACTAATGAGACTAAATAAGAATGTAGATAAAAGTATTTAAACAGAGGAGGTATAATAGAAAAATAGAACAACCCAAACTTACCGTTCTATCACTCCGTCTTTCATTGCTAACTGTTTAGTTAAAATAGGAAGTAAAGAATAAAATTATATTTATTTCTTAATGAATTTCTTTTAAGATTTATCCTGAATATTTTTGCTCATATTCATTAAGATAAAACCAAACAATTAGAAATCAATAATACTGAGCACATATTTATTAAAATCAAATTTTTGATATCAATATGCAAATTAGCCTCCTGTTCACACTGTAAACTGCTATTTTGTTGTATATATAAATACAATTGCATGTTATTAGTATGTGGATATGGTTAACAGTATTAATAATGTGAAACAATTTTATTAATAATTGACATTAAATAAAAATAAACTCATGGAGAATGTGATGCAAATAACTAAGGAAATTGTGATTTGAGTAGTAATAGTTTCGGTTACAGACAGAAAAACACACAATCTCCATTATAATAAGATTATTATCATTATGATTATAAAGTATCAAGAAATTTTTAGTTTTCATTTGACATTATCATCATTCATTTCAATGATCATTGGTATTAGAGTAATACATATGAATGTGTGTATACATGTGTATATGTTTTAGAATATATAATTTTTAATAATGATCAATTATCATTTCTTCTTTCGAATGGACAAAAAATTTTAAGATAATATTAATCTTTATGCAAGTTTCATTATATTAAATAGGGGGGGGTTGCAAATTTCACGTGAAAATTGGTGGTACCTAATATATTCAACAAGTTGATATAAGTTTCCTGTATTTATGAGACATTTTCATGAGTGTTTTTCTTAATTACCTCCCTTCACAATCGCTCGCCCGTTTATTTTCACGTTTTGTACAATCGTTTTTTTGGGAAACAATCTAAAAAATTCTGGTCTAAATTATTTAAAACTATATCGTCTTTTCCTTCTTGCAAATATTACATCGTCCCAAAGAAGACAACAAAAATCAAAGTTGAAAAAAAATAATATATATATATAAAGTAAGTAGCGTTTTCCTTATTTCTTTGTTTACATATTTTAATTTCTACTTCTGCCTCTTGGGATACAATTTGCATTTTTACAAAGGAAGAGAACTCAGTTGAAGAAGAAAGAATTAAGTAAGTTTTATGTTCTTTTAATTTTTATATTTACAAATATGAAACAAATGTGATATTGTTGTGCCAGGCAGTATTTGTACCCAATCACAACACGTAAATAAATAAGTTCAATGGAATACTACGTTTAAAACAAAAACAAATAAAGGTTTGTACTACATATATTCTTTTATATGAAATAAATACATATTCTCTAATGCTGTATTGTTTTGTGAAGAAGACAATAAGACGAGAAAAAAAAAGAAATATGTCTTTCTCTTTATTTCTTTTTTCTGCAAATAAATACAAAATTTTAAAAATTTTTTCGCGAAGAATGACGATTGATATTTTAATTTGATCTATCTTCAATTAAATCTATCATTGTTTTAAAAATAGGCTAATTAAAAAACTTTTGGATTAAATTTAAATACATTTAAAATCAATAGCCCCCCCCCATGTTCTCTTGGGCTGAAAATATATGTATAGCAGGGACGTCCAATCGATTTTGCGCGATAAATGTACACATGACGGGAAAAGTCACAAAACGTTCCTAAAAGTTGTTTCATTGTCAAAAATCATGGTATCATTTGAAAGAAATAAGATTAAAGAAAACACTATTTTTTTTTTTTTTTTTTTTTCATATCATAGAATTCCTGAAATTGTGTTTTAAATTAATGTTTACATTGAATTTTGACCGCTCCAAAAAGAATAAAAATGGGGACGTAATAATTACCATTAAAAACTAGAAAATCAAATTTTTACCCCAATTTTTAATAGGTTTTGTGTGAGAAATATCATTTGATTATTTTTAAATTTTTGTCGATACAAAATTTTTTTTAAAAAATTATTAATTTCAGTCTTTTAATTTTCATCATTATTTATTTAAAAAAATCCTTTTTTAAATCATATAAACCCGAAATCTCCTATTTTCTTGATAAATATGAGAATACCTTTTTGCAATTCAAAAATGCTATTTTAGAAATAAAATCAAAGACTATTTTGAAAAATATAATTTTGAATATTTTGAATATTTTTTGATAAAGAAGAATGTATAAAAATATAGATATATGGTGTTTCCTAAGAGAAATAATTTTAGAATGATTTATTTCCTTTTTGAAACAATCTTTTTTTTTTTTTTTTTTGTAGTTTTAAAACAATATTTTTCTTTGAATTGATGTAAAAAATGTATTTTCTCTAATTCAATTGACCTATTTTTATTCACTTAGAAATTTAATAGTGAATTTCAAATGTCTGGAAAGTAGATGTTGTAAACCATATTTTTGTTATGAATAAAAAAATTTTAATCTATCTAAAAATGTATGATTAAAAATGCCCAATGTTATGCAACATATTTTCCAAGATTTTTATTTATTTAAAAAATTATAACTAATGATTGTTCTTTTTTGTTTATGGAAGACTAGTGTGGTCTTAAGGAAAATGGGGTTTCTCCTTTTTTTTTTTTTCAAAATAGCCAGATTTTCACTTTGAGGACAGGTGAACTGTTTCATTGCACATGTCCATGTTGGGTTATCATTTTTTCTTAGTTTTTTTGGCTATACAGTGTAAACTGTCCAGTATGAAATTTTTCACTTGTTGATCTCGGTAATTTTTTTCCAAATTTTAGGCTGTTTTTTTGGGGGGTGAAAAAGTGACTTACTCCCTTTAACTCTGCATTTCCACATAACTATATACATTATGATAAACTTATTTAATTTTTTTTCCTTGTATTTATTTTTCAGTGGGGATTACAATATACTAACTGCATCCACTGCAGAGTGGTAAGACCCCCACCCAAAGGGGTGTCTTAGGTATGACACTAAACTGCATAAGATTCTAGTTATTAAAATTCTATTTTTAAAAGTTGATATAAAACTCTGTTCTCATATCTGAACAATATTGTCACACAAATTTTAAACTGATACATATATTTCAATAAATCTATTGTATTTGTGACATTATTTACCTTTGCCATTATTACCTAAATTCAGGTCAAATAGATATGTTTAAAAATTATTCGTATTCGATATGAATGTGTTTTATTTTGTTAAATGGATTGTTTTTAATAGTTGATTAACGGGTAAACCTGCTATTTTTATTTTAACATTTTTATAAAACCCATTTAAAAAAGAATAAATTTAGTTTAAAGAAAAAAATGAACAGAAAAAAATGTTTATTTTTACAAACAAACAAAAAAATCGTAATTTCAACCAAGCAATCAAAGGGCACATACTACAAAAAGAAAACAAACAAAAAGTCCAAATTCTTGAGGTCTTATACATTAAAACAAATGAATCCATTTTGATTAAAATTAATTTTTTCAATATAGCAGAAATATTCTAACATTTTTATAACTAATTTTTTACCGCTAATTCTCTCTATTTATTCCACATCATTTCATATAAATTTTGTGAATTCCCCCTCCTACTACTTGATCATTTAACCACATTTGTGTTTAAATCAAATGCCTGTCTCCCCAATAACTCATCAATTTTCATGTTACAGTGCAACAATAGTTTTTCATTGTGATTTTCATCTTTTTTTTTTCTATTTACATGATCAATCATTATCATGGAATTATTCACAGCTTACTTGGACCTGTGTTGCTTCAGTTACAAGGCAACTCCGAATGCCCTTTATTATACATATTTTCAGGCCATACAAACTTCGTTAACAAATGTCAATATTTTAGGCTACATTTGAAAAATCTATGGTATTAGAGTTCAAGAAAATTATGTTCATTTTACCATCCTTACTATTAAGTAGGAAAACATTATCAACCTGTAAGCTGGCACTGTAGAATATGCCAACAGCACCTCTGCAGAGGGGTATGAATGGGGATACCTGTTGGCCATGTGTGGCAGTCCATGATACTTAAGGTTGGATTCCTGGTGGCTGAACAGTCCATGACATGCAACACTCCACTTTGCCTCCACTTAGGTTTGACAGTCAGTCGGAAGAGGCCTCCTCTGATCAATCAGCTGGTCATGTCAAACCCTAACACCTATATGACTACCCCAACCCTATTATTCTTATGGCAACCCCTCCAACTCTTTCTGTGCTTGAAGGCGGTGGCTGAGGGTCTTAGTGTCCTGGGTATGACATTAAACTGCATCTAGTGGTGAAGTTCCAATTTTGGAGCTTTTGAAAATGTGGAGTACTCCTTCATTGCCATTACTCCCAGGTCCAATCTGACCTGGAGTGGAAGTATGTGTTAGAGTCCCATATATGAGTTAAATAGAAAAAAATGATTTAAAGAAAATGAGTTTAAAGAAAAGATTGAATACCCATCAAGAATGAATAAAACAAAATTAAATTGTAGATAATTTTTTTGTAGATAATTTTTTATTAATACAATATGATAATCTAATCTAAAGAATAAAATACTTGAGGAAAGTAGAAATGATATTTTAAAATTTTAGTATTTAATAATGCTTGTTTGAGGAACAGTTGTATTTGAACTCAACTTTTTGACAGCATATGAATTATGAGATTTGCTTGTGTTCACTGAAACAATCATAATTTATATTCGCTAATAATTACCTTTTTTCTTATTCACAGATATCAATTACAGTGGAGAATAAATTAATGTCTGGTGGGCATACATAAATATTGTATGAAAAGACTGTTATCATTAGACCTAACTCAAGAATTAAACACTGAGATGACATTAGTAAAAATATGCCAAACTCTATAAGTTTGTAGATGTTTTTTTAATAAATTACTCATGCCAATACATACTGGAGAGTCACTGTATATTTGTAAAATGCGTTCGTTTCCCTGAATTCTGATTGCAATCCCATATCAGAGTGCAATATTATCAATACAAAGCATATAGATTAGCATTTATAGAAGTTTGAAATTCAAAATGTATTTACAGGCAAATACTGAAGAGAAATCATACATATGTAAGATATGTAGTGCAACATTTTCACAAGATTCCAATTTGAAAGAACACTTGCAAACGCACTCTGTTAATAAACCATATTCGTGTGAAGTGTGTGGATCAGCATTTTCACACAATGCAAATTTAAAACAACATATGCGAATACATACTGGAGAGAAAACATATTCATGCAAGTTGTGTTTGATAAAATTTTCCCAGTCATATTTTAAAAGACATATGCGAACACACACTGGAGAGAAACCATATAAATGTAAGTTGTGTGAATCAGCATTTTCAGAAAATTCATCTTTAAAGAGACACATGCGAAGACACACCGGAGAGAAACCATATTCTTGTAATGTGTGTGGAGTAGCATTATCACAGGCTGCATCATTAAAGGACCACATGAGAAGACACACCGGTGAGAAACCATATTCTTGTGAAGTATGTGGATCATCATTTACAACAAGTTCATATTTGAAGTGTCATATGCGAACACACACTGGAGAGAAACCATATAAATGCGAAGTGTGTGGAGCAGCATTCTATTATAAATGTCATTTAAAACCACACATGCAAAGACATACTGGTGAAAAAAAATATTCATGTGATGTGTGTGGGTTAGCATTTACACAGAATACATATTTAAAAAAACACATGCGAAAACACACTGGTGAAAAACCATACTCTTGTGAAATGTGTGCCTCAGCATTTTCACAGAGGGCCTATTTTATAAGACACATGCGAACACACACTGGAGAGAAACCATATCCTTGCAAAGTGTGTGGTTCAGCATTTTCACAGAAAGCATCTTTAACAAGTCACATAAGAACACATACTGGAGAGAAACCATATGCATGCAAGGTGTGTAACTCTGCATTTTCACAACAGGCATCTTTAACTAGTCATATGAGAATACACACTGGAGAGAAACCGTATACTTGTGAAGTGTGTGGATCAGCATTCGCAACAAATGCATATTTAAAGTATCATATACGAACTCATACAGGAGAGAAACCATATAAATGCAAAGAGTGTGAATCAGCATTTTCACATACAACTCTTTTAAAACGACACATGACAATACACACTGGAGAAAAACCATATCCTTGTGAGGTGTGTGGATCAGCCTTTTCTCAGTATTCAACTTTAAAGAGTCACATTCGTACACACACAGGAGAAAGACCATATTCTTGTGAAATATGTGGATCAGCGTTTGCAGTGAGAACAGTTTTAAACAAACACATGCGAACTCACACCCGAGAGAAACCATATTCCTGCAATGTGTGTCAATCAGCATTTTCACAAAGATCACAGTTAAAGAGACATATGCAAACACATTCTGGAGAGGAACCATAATGTGAAAATGCACTTGTAAAAATAAGAGAATGATAATCTTCTTGAAATATGCTATTAGTTATTCTTTAAAAATTCTAACATTTTTTGGTGTCTTACTGAAAATGATTTGTACTTGAATAGGTAGAATGAATTTTCTATCTTATTGTTATTATAGTGACTAAACTATGTCCATAAAATATTTAATCTGTAATAGATTTTCAGCATTTTCGGAAAAAGACATCTTTAAAATGTCACATTCAAACACACCCTCAATAGTATTCTTCTTCTTGTGAGATGTATATAACAGTATTAGTGTATGGATTAGAATATTCTTTACAAACCCACACTGGAGAGAAACCATATAAACACAGGGTGTAAATCAGTGTATTTTCATACAACTTTTTTACAATGACCCATAATAATTGGAAAAGCCTACTAAACACTACCTCAAGTGTCTTCAGTCTCTCTGTTCAGGGGTTTGTCAATATCTGACATGAGGATACTTCCCCTCGTAAGTAAACCGTGGCCAAATATTCCCCTCATCATAGGTAAGCATTGAGCTAAGTGATGAGGAAATTAGCAGTGCACCTTCTCTTAGTGCTGCTAACACAAGTAAAAACACTAAGCTAGATACCCTACCAGACCAGCCTAATACTGGTCCTGGAATCTAGCAAGACTAACCAATGGCCACTAGAAAAAGAAACTATAACATAGCTAAGTGGTCCATTGGGTAGAAGAAAATTATTCTCTGCTGTTTCACTTACTGAAGATTTGAGAAGTGGGACAGAGGGAAGAAAATAGTATTTGAGGATCAAATAACATCCTCTATCCTAAAATGGGATGTAAATACTATGCATAAAGAAATCAAGTGTTAGCCCCAGGAAGGGGCCCCTTCGATTCCAGAAATTGTTAAAGGGAAATAAAAAGAAATAGAGAAGCCATTTTCATATGAAGTATGTGCATCAGCATTTTCAACAAGTTCACATTTAAAGACCCATATAAGAATACACACTGGTGAGAATTGGAAAAGTGTACTAGACACTACCTCAAGTGTCTTTGGTCTCTCTGTTCAGAGGTTTGTCAGTATCTGGCATGAGGATACTTCACCTAGGAAGTAAACTCTGACCAAATATTCCCCTCATCATAGGTAAGCATTGAGCTAAGTGATGAGGAAATTAACAGTGCACCTTCTCCTAGTGATGCTGGCAAAACCAAGCAAGGACCACCAGAAAGAGAAACTATAACATAGCTAAATGGTCCATTGAAGAGGAGAAAATTATTCTCCCTGTTTCTCTTACTCAATATTTGAGAATTTGTGCGAAAGGAAGAAAATATAATGAATGCAATTCTCTAACCTCTAGGCATAAAATAATCAGTCAATCAATCAATTCTTAAAATTAGGCATTCCTTAGGCTGGTTTTTTCACACTGAAATGAAAAGAATATATTTTTAATGTGTCTTCTTTCAAAGAAGGTTGTTATATATATAACAACTGTTAAGCTGTGTTAATTATTTTATGTTACTTTTGCCTCTGAACAGGTTTGATAAAGGCTGGAGGGCACATGGACCAAAATGTTGTGCAGATAACAATATACTACTGGACAATTGTCCGAATAATCCAAATAATCAAATTATCAAGTCTCATCTCAAAAATTCAGAGAAACAATATTTAAATTTACTCTTGATATAATATTTTATTATATTAAAACTTAAATACTTTCACTGATTTTTATAATTTTAATTCCTGAAATTAATTTTCATTGTCTTTATTTTGTCACCTTAAAATGTTCTCTCTCAAACAGAAATATTGCTAATGAGTCTTCTTCAAAAGTTTCTTTCTTTTTTTTTTTTTTTAGATCTGATAACCTTTGTACAGTGTAACAGGTATTTTCTATACTTTGTCTCGAATAAAATATTCAAAGTGAATTCTGAGTTGTCTTTTGATTTGAGGTAAATATAATCTATAGATTAATACGGTTGTTCCTATATCTTCCATCAGCTGAGGTAGTCATGATAAGAATAGGCTCAGTCCTATTTACTGATCATCCTCCACACATTGCAACAACAATAACAACCAACAATTAATGCCACAAAACTGCCATCAAGCCCAACAAAGATCTGATGTTTTAACCTATTAATTATTACTTACTTAATTAATTATTGTGTTTTTTTGTAAAAATTATCAGTATTTGATGGTGTGTCATTGTTTATATTGTGTAATATGTGAAAATAAACAATTTTGATTTGATTTGATTCCATCCATTATTCTCCTGCAACACCCTCTGGTTAAAAATGAGCCTGTCCAAATCCTCCAAAGTGCAATGCAAAAATGTAAATCCAGATTATCTGGTGTCACCTAATCGCAGATTTCTTATTTGTCCCAATTTTATTTCACCCAATTTTTAAAATAAAACATTCCAAATGGTCTTGTGTTGTTAAATTCCCAACATAAAATGAAAAAAAAGGTTACATGTTTGTTTTATTTGTAATATTGAAATTGTGAATTAGGGAAGATATTTTGGTAATTTTGATATTTTTGTCCAGGCCTTCCTGCTCTAATTTATGCTATTTTAGCAAGCCAGCTTCAGGCAAATTTCCACCCCAACTTTTTTTTCCAAGTCATGTTTTTGTCACTTTTATTTTCGTATTATTTATTGCAAAGACAACAGTAGGATTTATATGTAATGAAATTGCAAATTATCATTTCTGGCTTAAATAGCTCCTCTTGATTTTTGTTTCATTTTGTGGAAATTTTATGGGTCCTGCTAGTTTGAAATATTTTGTTTATTTCTTCTATGACTGAAAACAACAACAAAACAATGTCTTTAATACTTTATCAAAATCAATCATAAGTGGGAGAGAATACATCATCATGTCAGAAAACAATGCGGAATGAACTCATTAAATTTGGTTGCCTGTGTTGATAACAGTGCAAATCCATTCCATAACCTCTAGGCATAGAATAACCCTAGATGCATTGATATGCCATTAGAATCAATCATAAGTGGGGGTAGAAAGCAGCATCATGTCAGAAACAACAGAAAGTCATCTCATTAAATTTAGTTGCCTATGTTGCATAACCTCATACTGAGATTGTAAATTGTTTGAAGGGATCCAGTCAGGAGTTTTCCACAGTATATGGGATTCCTTTGTTTATCATTATGGTTGGTTGTTGCTTGCTTAGTCGGTTGGTTGGTTGGATTTTATGGCATGTCAACCCTTGTTGGGTTTATTTTTTTATTAAACTCATTTTTTATCTATTTGACCCATAGATGGAACTCTAACAGGTACTATCATTCCAGGTCAGAGTGGACCTGGGAGTAATGGCAATGAAGGGGTACTCCACACTTCCCAAAGCTCCAGGATTGGAACTTTACCCGTAGATTAACATCATACCCAGGACACTAAGACCCTCAGTGACCACTTTCTAGCAGATATATGATAAAAAGGGTTGGGGTCTTGTCATAAGGGCCCTAAGGTTGGGACAATCATTGGTGCCAGCACTTGATGTGACCAGGTCTTGATGTCCATTGATCGGAGCACCTGTCTAGCCCAAGTAAGGGCCAAAGTAGAGTGATGCATGTCATGGGCTGCTCAACCACCAAGATCACAGGTCACCACTAATGGCCACAGTGTCATATTGTTAGTTAATTCAAATTTTACATTATTGAATCAATCTGGAAAGTTGCGCATGCAAGAAAGGATTATACAAAGTAGCTGCATTTTGACCTCACAGCATGGGTACGTATCCTATTTCTTTGTGACATGGAAGCTATTGCTTGGTCTTTCCCAGCTGTTACTATGCTTTTGTGGTGTCTGAACTTTCCTAGAATTGTTTAGTAAATAATATAAAATAAAAATTGTTTACCATTTAGGAATAGTTTGACACAAGGTCACAAGTATGGGGCATCCAGCAAGGATCAAACTCGTTTACTCAGAAAATACGTTGCACAAAGTTGCACATTTTTAAACTTACATTTTTAACTAGATTAAATAAAGCTTTATCTATGTTGAAAATATTGACTTCAACATGGTTGTTTCCAGACATTTAAAATTTACTATGAAATGTTTAAGTGAATAAAAATAGGCCTATTGATCCAAAGAAAATAATTTTTATTGTATCAATTCAAAGAAAAAATATTGTTTTTATAAGTATGCGAAGAAGAAAAAAACATGCTACATGAATTATTTTTTCAGTTTTAAGAAAATAACTTCTAAATTTTCAAATGACTTTTTTCAGGTATTGAATTTTATCTTTTTATGTTCTTCAGAATTTGATCTTTCTAGAAATGTAAAAATTAGAGACTGGAAACTGGAAATGATTAAAGGTCCAAATCTCCCCACATTCTGAATTGATAATTGTTTTTATTAAATAAAAAAAGCTATTCATTATAAAATTGAGTCATCAATTAATGAAAGTAGTGAAAATTTTATCCACATTGGACAATTTTTGGTAATTATGTGAAAATCTTTTTATTTTTTATTTTATTATGGAGAATACCCATTCCTAATTATATATAACACCACTGATATTTTGAGCCCCAAAATAAGGGGAAGGGTCAAAGTTGACCAGTAAAAAATCAGAAGGTTTTGAAGTAAAATAACTGATACTTTATAAAATTCATTCCTTGATAAATCAACAGAAAATTTCATTAAAATCGGATAATTCCCTGATTTTTGGTATTTTAAAAAAATCAGGGGTAGTGATTTGGTTTTGTAAAATACGTCTATGACTTCCCAATTGTTGGTACCTACAATTATCTCATCTATGAACGGAGAAAAAAAGTACTTCCAAAGGGACGTTAAGTGAATATAAAACTCACCACAGAACATGTAGTTATAAGTTTTAAGGATTCCGTTTATTTAGTAATGTTTTCTGTTAATTACCTCCCTTGGCATTCGCTCGTGTGTTTGTTTTCTTGTTGTCTTGAACAGACGCTTCTTAGGAAGAAAATTATTTAAAATTGTATTGTTTCTTCAAAAATATTGTATTTTCTAAAGGAGACAATAAAGACCAATATTAGAAAAAGTAAGTAACGTCCTCTTTATTAATTCATCTGCATATAAATAATAATTTCTCCTGTCTCTTCATTCATTAATGTTGGGTTGATTGAGAGAAATTAGTCGAAAGAAGAAATAAATAATTAGGTATAAAGTTATTTTAATTCTATGTTTACTGATATGAAATGGGAATATGATATTGTCACCGAGATTTTGTAACCACTTATGAGAATTGATTAAATGTGTGTAGTAGCACAGTGCAGGGAATCACAAGTTTATAAAATTGCCGTATGTACGCTAGCTGATAAAATAATATTTTATCAGCTAGCGTACATACGGCAATTTTATAAACTTACCATATCCGTATGTGTGTGAAAATAAATAAATAAACAAATCAGATGTAAAGAACCTGAAAGAAAAAAAAATACTACTTTCTCCTTATTTTATTTATTATTCATTAAAAAAAAAAATTTTTTTTAGGTCTTTCTCTACAGAAAGACTTTTTTACTCCCTTGTTAAATGTTATATCATTATTCACTGCGCTCCTAACCGGTGTTATTGTAAAGTGAGTTCCTTACCTAAAATCTATTGCGCCCGAATGTAATCGTTGTTAATGTACATGTACATGGACCACATTGATAGTTTATTACAACGCCAAGTATTTGAAATTGATCTGGTTTCATATTATGCCTGTGATAGAGGGGTTGGGTAAAATACAAACTTTAATAAATATACCAAATTTTTCTTTCTGCTCTAACTAATTAATAATAATTAATCATCAGTTAACAGAAAAGCATTGTTAATGCTTTTTTCTTTTTTTTTTTCTTTCTTTATTACTAATTTACAAACAGAATTCCTGGACAAACAATTATTAACTTAATACAATATTCTTTTTGTAACTGCCCAGTCGGCTGGGGCGTTAGAATGCACTGACTGCACTTCTGCAGAGGGGTAAGACTCCCCCAATGGGGCCACCTGTTGGCCGTGGTTGGCGACTTGTGATGCTTAAGGATAGAACCCAGGTGGATGAGCAGTTCATGACTTGCAATACTCCACTTACTTTGGTCCTATTTTGGGTTAGACGGGCAGTTGGAGAGGCCCCTCCGATCAATCAGCTGGTCACGTCAAGCCCTAGCACCTATATAATTTTCCTAACCCTATTGCCCTTATGGCAAGCCCCAACACTTTTTATCATATGGGTGCTAGAAGGCGGTGGCTGAAGGTCTACATGTACTGAGAATGACGTTAAACTCTATCTTATGGTGAGGTTCCAGTTTTGGAGGTCTGGGGAATGTGGAGCACCTCTTCATCACCATTGCTCCCTGGTCCACTCTGACCCGGAATGGTAGTACCTGTTAGGGTCCCATCTATGAGTTAACTAGAAAAATGTATTTATAAAAAAATTGTATTATCCATTAAGAATTGATTTATTTCAAAAGTTTATCAGCATTAAATGACCCACTGAGGTTGATATGCCGTAAAACAAAACCAAATTAAACCAAACCAATCTTTTTGTAAATCACAACCAATTTCTTTTCTACAATTACTTTTTTTATAACGATGGCCATTATACGCTAACCCAGCCTCCTTGTGAAGTTATTTAGTTGTACTCTTCATTGACCACTTAGATATCTCTGACTTAGCCAATTGATGTATCTACATCAAGAAAAAAATGTGCTGAAACATGTTTTAATTGATGCTTTGAAAGGTAAGCAAATTTTACATATACATTTAATTAATTATCAAGTATTTGTGTTATTGTAATACACTCAGGGTTTGAAGCAAACAGCTCATTGCATCATATGGTCTGAAGAGGAGCGAATGATAATACCGAAAATCAGATGTCTGAAATTTATTTCAATATATGTTTACTTGTTTATAGGAAGCACACTGATTCAATTGACCTATTTTTATTCACTTAACAATTTAATAGTGAATTTTTAACAACCGGAAGGGGCTATCTTGCACACAGTATTTTAACTGTAAAGCTATATATATTTAATCTATTTAAAAATGTAAGTTTAAAAATAAGCATTTCTTCACAACATATTTTCTGAGATCTTTGTATATTCAGAAATTATTACTCAAAGTTGTTGTTGTTCTTTTTTATTTACTGTAGATTAGATTTGTCTTAATTAAAAATTATCTATTCCCCTTATTATTTCAAAACACCTGGATTTTCACTCTGGTGACAGCAACAACTGGTAAAGAATGGGTGTCCCTGTTGTGTTGTTATTTTTACTTATGTTTTTTAGCTATGCAATGTAACTCTCCCATGTTATTTAAAAAAAATTATTTGCTTCTATGGTGATATCACATACATTAACACCAAATAATTATTATCCCACCTCCTACCACTGGTCACACCTCCTACCACTAGTAGTGAAATCCAAGATGATGCTCACTTCACAGCAATGCGACTGGTGATATTTTGTGGTACTTCCAGAAGTATATAAACTGGTAATCCATAACTATTTCCTCGTAAATTCCTACCATAAAATAAACTGAACCCTCATTTTATGTCCATGTTTTTGCAATAAATGTTTTATTTTTCTTGCACCCGTTATTTTACAATACTAAATATATTTTATTTATTCATTTTAATATTCACTTCAATGTGTATATTCTAAAAGTTTTTATTTTGTGAGAATGGTTAGTTTTAAAGTGGGGGCTCGTTTTACAATTTAGGCATAAATTGGATCCTCCTTTTATGACCGTAATTTTGTTTTTTCTTCGACGATGATTAAAACCTGACGTTTTTATTTTAGAGTACCAAAGCCCCCCAAAAAAAGAAAAGAAAAGCAATAGCAAGAACAAAAGGAGCCCCCACTTTAAAACTAACCATTCTTACAAAATAAAAACTTTTAGAATATACACATTGAAGTGAATATTAAAATAAATAAATAAAATATTTAGTATTGTAAAATAACGGGTGCAAGAAAAATAAAATATTTATTGCAAAAACACGGATATAAAATGAGGGTTCAGTTTATTTTATGGTAGGAATTTATGAGGAAATAGTTAAGGATTACCTATAAACTCAACTTTTTCACTGACTATAAAGTGTGAAATAGGATGGTATTCACTGAAATAGTCATGATTCAATAATTTAAAATATTTTTTTTTATTCACAGATATCAATTATGGTGAAGAACAAAAGAATCTCTCTGGTGTTCATATATAAATATTATATCAAGAGACTGTAATCATCAAAGCTAAAGTCATTGTTGGGATGGCCTAAAGTCAGTATCAACCAATCAGTGAGGGAGTCTATCCCCTTTTCACTAGAGCTAGACCAAGGAGATTATTTTACCGTCTGAGGTGGAGCGCCACACCTACCATCAGTTCCTTACTTTACCGCACAGATCCCTGTGCTACTCATACACTGAGTTGGTGAGCGGCGGTATCGAACTAGGAACCTTGTGGTTTCTAGCTGAATGTTCTACCGACTGAGCTAAATCGAGAATTAAATGCTGAAATGACATTTATAAAAATATGCTAAACTCTATATCTTTGTAGTTTTTCAATTTTTTCAGATTTTTTTTTATGAATTACACATGCAAAAATTAAACAAAAAATCCCAAGAAATCAATTACAAAAAACAACTCTTCAATATAGATTATTTCCAATCATGTGTGGGCAAAATAAATAACATAACACAAAATCATGTTTTGTGTCAGGCCACAGTTAACTCCCTTAACAATCACTTGACAATGTCAGATGGAGATATGGAAATCAATAAGATCCTGACTGACTTGGACTCGTCTTAACAAAGAAAAAAAGAAGCAGAATAACAAGTTACACTAAAGAAAGCTCTAAGAATTTGTTTTAAGTTTTTTTTTCTTCATTTCCTCTTATTTGAAACTATGATAACCAGAATTTATTAAACAAAATGGAGATAAGAATATTTTTGTTCTTCTTCATACTGAAGAGACAACATATCTTTGTAAGGTGTGTGGATCGTCAATTTCACAGAATTCAGATTGCAAAAACACATGCAATCCCACATCAGATTTTTAACAGTATAAAATGTATAGATCAGCATTTTCAGAAGTTTGAAATTTAAAATGTATTTACAGACAAACACTAAAGAGAAATCTTACAAATGTGAGATATGTACCTCAGCATTTTCAGAGGATTCCAATTTAAAAGAACACATGCAAATGCACACCGAAGAGAAATCATATTCTTGTGAACTGGGTGAATTAGCATTTTCACAGAGTGAATCCTTAAGGGAACACAAGAAAACACACATGGGAAAGAAAACATATTCATGCAAGTTTTGTTCATTAACATTTTCCCAGTCATATATAAAAAGACACATGCGAACACACACAGGAGAAAAACCATATAAATGTGAGGTGTGTACATCAGCATTTTTGGAGCATTCATCTTTAAAGAGACATATGCGAATGCACACTGGTGAGAAACCATATTCTTGTAAAGTGTGTGGAGTTGCATTATCACAGGCTGCATCTTTAAAGAACCACATGCGCACTCACACTGGGGAGAGACCATATTCTTGTGAGGTATGCGGATCAGCATTTACAACCAGATCATATTTAAAATGTCACATGCGAACACACACTGGAGAGAAACCGTATAAATGCAAAGTGTGTGGAGCAGCATTTTATCATAGTGGTCATTTGAAATTACATATGCAAAGGCACACTGGAGAAAAACCTTATTCTTGTGAGGTGTGTGGATCAGCATTTGCACAGAATACATGCCTAAAGAAACACATGCGAACTCACACTGGTGAGACACCATACTCTTGTGAGATGTGCGCATCAGCTTTTTCACAGAGATCATATTTCATAAGACACATGCGAACTCACACAGGAGAGAAACCCTATTCCTGTAAAGTGTGTGGATTAGCATTTTCACAACAAGCATCTTTAACACGTCATATGAGAACACATACTGGAGAGAAACCATATGAATGTAAGGTATGTGGATTTGCACTATCACAGATTTCATCTTTAAAGCGACACATGCTCACACACACTGGAGAAAAGCATTTACTTGCAAGGTTTGTGGATCAGCATTTGCAACTAAGGGATACTTGAAGTATCATATACGAACACACACTGGAGAAAAACCATATAAATGCAAAGTGTGTGAATCAGCATTTTCACATCCCACACATTTACAACGACATATGACAATACACACTGGAGAAAAACCATATTCTTGTGAGGTGTGTGGATTAGCATTTTCACAGATTGCAACGTTAAGGAAACACACACGAACACACACTGGAGAGAAACCATATTCCTGCAAAGTGTGTGCCTCAGCATTTTCACAGAGATCCAATTTAAACAAACACATGCAAACACATACTGAAGAGAATCAGTAATATGAGAAATGTATAAACTAAAATAAGAAATTTATATTCTTCTTGAAATAGGCTATTCCTTCCTTTCATTCTCAATGTATTGTCTATAATCTCTTATTTAGTGAAGGCAAACTATTACTTTATTTCATTTGCTGTTCATAAGATACACATTACCTATATTTTCCAGGGGGTCATGATATTTTCTCGTGATTGCCTTTTTAGCAAATAGAAATTAGATTTACAAGATTTAAAAAAATATTCAGCTATGGCAAACAAAATTACTCAATTTTATGTAGTGATAGGAGAAACAACTTATTTCATAGATTGATGTATGCATGCACAATTCTTACATGCAAGATGTCTGGGAGAGGAAATATAGGTGCTCCTGAAATCACAAGTTATAGGTTTTATGCTCAAAGTAAATCTCACAAGATGAACTTGTGACATAAACAAATTTCAGCTCCTTCTGCAATTCCATACAAAGTGGATTATCAAAGTAAGGACAGTTTTTTTCTGACTTCAGCACAGATGGAGTACAGTTTGTGTTAAGATTAAAAAGAAAGAAAAGCCAAATAAATATTTCATAGGTTTTTATGAACAATGACCAGATAGAGGATTACTCAGTTTCAAAAACCAACACTATTTTTGTCATACTGTTATATTACTGCTAATGAGTTATATCAAATAGATATATCCATATCTTGATTTTTAAATAACTTATGTATGTCTATGCTATTTAGAATACTGGAGATAATCTAGTGTGAGACTATACATATAAAAAAATTAGAAAATAATAATATTCTTTAAGTCTGCTATTCCTTTTTTTCATAGCCAATATATTGTACATGTTTATTAGTTATTCTTTAAAATTGTTCATGTTTTATTTATTCTAAATAGATTGGAAATAGTTTTTATTTGAAGTGATAGAAGTAATCTAACATTTTACCATGATTATGACTTCTAAACAGATATTTAATCTATAATGAATTAAAGAAAAATTTCTAGGGTTTGATATTTTTTCATATCATTACATTCTAAGAATTAGATTAACAACATTTCAACAATATTTAGCTAAAGAAAACTGAATTACTCTGTTTTATTTGTCATATTACCTGCTAATAAATAATATCCTATGGATATATTCAGATCTTCCCGGGTGGGGAAATTTCATTTTGGATTGTAAATAAATTATATATCTTTATAATCTCAATTCCTGAAATTGAGTATTCATTATCCTGGTATTATGTTTTCTCTCTGTAATGGAAAGGACATATTTCTGAGGAGTCTTCTTCATAAGAAGTCTTTTTTTTTTTTTTTTTTATCTGATAACCTTTGTACAGTGTAACATTTATTTGTCTTTAATAAAAGATTTAAATTTGAATGATGTATTTTTCTTTTGATTTTTATAATTTTTAAACCTTTGCTAATTTATTTCATCGACTTTATGTTAAAATTAGTGAGACACAGGATGAGAATGTGATGTAAAGAATAAAATATTCTGTGTATATCAAGATCAATTTTTGGTAATGATGAAATTTAAGTGACTAAATTCCTACCATAAAATTTTACTTGCACATTATTTAAAATAAATTTAATTGTTATTAAAAATACATTTTATGAAAAAGGGCAGGTCTGGGTTTATTGCCCAGCACCTGAGGCGCCCTCCTTGAGGGTGAATGCCGAAGGGATCGACGCAATTTTTTTGTTCTTTCCCACCCATGAGCTTCAGCTTGTGGGTGGGACCACGTTAAAACGAGGCCTTGTGCACAGCCCATACAAGTGAGGTATGAGGCAAATACTTATTGTTTATTTCCTAAATATCTCTCTAACATGCAAATTTTGTTGACTAGGATTTTTTTTAAACAATAAACACATTCCTACTAGAATTTTCTTCGCAAAATATTTTTCCAAAATATTTTCCTTTCTATCTTCTACACTTATAAGTTACATTTATTAAAATTAGTTGTTTTGACATCCCTAATTATATCACAGCAGTATGTAGAAGGGGTACAAAATGGAATAAAAATATTTACTTGATAAAGGAGATTAATATAGTCATGTCGTTTTACCCTTGCACAGATCAAAGACAACATTTCTAATGTTGAGAGATCAGAAGTAAAAAGAAATCAAGAATTGGTTTTTGGAACTGTCATGTGACTTCTTACAGTTCCTCTAACAAACATGGAAATTACCAAAGAAAGATAATCATCTATTGTTTCCCTACATATATACATGGTATTGTCCATTAATAAATACACCCCTACATATTTTTTATAAAAGGTTAATTATTGTTGTAAAGGGAAGTAACGGATAATCCCTCACGTATGCAAATGAGTATGTATAAAAGAACAACATGAAGATTAGCCCAGTCTGATGTGAGGTGATCTCCACCCATGAAGGTTGTTTTTGTATTCTCGGATGTAAACCCACGTGCTACAACTCTTCAGAAGATAAGTAATCTTTACCAATCCTCTTTTACGCTCAGAGACTTTTTACCTTGCCGGCCGAGAGCCATTTTTATTTGTATTCATTGTAATAATAAACTATTATTACAACCACTCGCAATCTTCTTGTTAATGTATTTCTAATAGATAACAATTATATTCTAAACCAAAGATACTAGTATTTTATGATTTCTCTTGCACTAATTGACACCATTCAGTAAGTATTGTAGGTAGGCTAACTGAACAAGTCAGCCTACCTACAACCAGCAGGTGTCTTCCCGTTATACCCTATACATATCCAATATAGGACGAGTTTGGTGAGTGTACAGGGCAGTGAAATTTTTGAACAAAAAGAAAAAGTAAATACTTATGGCATGATATATGTTTGTTCTGAATTATTTCATACTTTGATCTTTTTATTTTATTTTTGCAAATGTTCTGTCATTGAATTCTCTTTCCAAATATGTAAATTCAAAAACAATTATGAAGAAACTTATACTTCACTATATGGGGTGGGGTCAATGTGCAGAACAAAATTAACAAAAAATACTTACACTTTTCAAATCAGAGTAAACATTTATTCAACATAAATTTATTATTTTATTACTTCATATTGTTGGAGTTTTGTCATATAAGGCGTGTGGTAGATACCTACTTCTAAATATAGACTCGTTGACTACCATGTGACCAGGGAAGGCAACCTATTATCCAATCACTGGCAGTGCTGCTGCTGCTGTTGGTGTATTTATACTGCCCGATACTAATCTTAGCTCACTGCTATTTGGATCATCTTGGACGTCGGACTTACAAAGAATACTATAACACTGGATACTTATTGACTTACTTACTTATTTGTTAGTCCCTTTAACATCTGGCCAAGGAGGGCGGCTAGATATTCAACACATATAACAAAAATTCTATTATTAGTTTATTTTTGTTTATTTTTTAAAGAATTCACTGTGATTCCCCTTATTATCAGGTATGTGAATTTGTTCATCCCTATTATATTCTAATCCAAAGATACCAGGATTTTATGATTTTTGTGATGCACCTGTTGACACTGTAGGCGTTATTTTCGGATTTGCCTGGGGAGTTGTCTGCCCGTTTAGTTTTGCTGGTTCCCGCTAGGGGCCTTTGATATTTAAGCAGCTGATTTGAACGTCTTTTTCTCTTTTTGCCTGTTGCTCGACCTACGAGACTATGGGTTAGACTCTGGTCTACCCCCCCTCTTGTTGGGGCTTTGGCCCCCCTTACATTACTGTAAGTGATTCATACAGCATGGACTATTCCTAGTCTCATGTCTGTTGCTTTTATGTTTATCCTTTTTACATGTAACTTTGTATTACTTATGTATGCATGTTCATGTACACCTCAATGTATTATTTACCCTGTTAATTCTTGTGCTGTATATAAAATGTTTTGTCTATCAACCTTTGTCGGAGTTTTATCTTCAAGTATTATCACTTTGAATCTTACAACACTATTGAGTAAGAGTTGTACATACAATAACTGAATAAGTCAGGTGTTGTCCCATTATATCCAGTGGGGAACAGGTCTAGTGTTTGTACATAGAAGTTTTGGTAATAAAGGACTATTTGCTCATGAATTCCTACCATAAAATAAACTGAACCCCCATTTTATGTCTGTGTTTTTGCAATAAATCTTTTATTTTTCTTGCATCCGTTATTTTACAATACTAAATATATTTTTATTTATTTATTTTAATATTCATTTCAAAAGAAAGAGACAAATGCAGAAGCTGATTTTATGACTTAGGCTTTATTGACCGGTCATAGTCACCCATGGCAAGGGAATATCTCCCTGGCTAGTAGTGGTGACTAGACCCAGTTAAGGCCTAAATTCGAATGGCCAAGATATTATCTTGAGAGTCGGAAGTCGGTACTTTCTTCAGGTGAAGGTTCATAGAAGTTTGTTGGGTTTTTTATTCTAATCCCCTCATATCTTATATAAATCATTTTTTTTGTTCCAAATACACAGAAAAGCTAAAACGTATAAAAAATCCATGTGGTTTTTGTTCACAAAATAATTGATAGGGAAATATGTTTTCTATGGTGGCCCAAATTGATAAAAAAAATTACCAAAAATCAGAGAATCCTCTAATTTTAATAAAATTTTCAGTGTGGACTTATTAGTCAATGAATTCTTTTTTAAAATTTCTGACTCATTTCAATCAAATTTATTCAACAGAAATAAATCAAAATTCTTTAAAATAAATATTACCATTTTCCCTTTGAGAGCAACAATACCTGATAAATAGATAAAATTCATTTAAAATATAAATTCAAGTTTTAAATTTCATATTTTTAGATTCTAAAAACAAATATTATTTAATAACAAGCTTACTTTAGTATGGTTATCTAATAATTATCAGAGAAAACTCAATTGAAAATTTAGGGCCCTTTTAAAATGAACAAATATCGATGTATAATTTTTTCATTGATAACCTAAAAGTAAATTATATACATAAACAACAGAGTAAAAAAAAATATCAAAAATTTTTTTTGATATTTTTTTTTTTTTTACATTTAATTTTCAGATTTTTGGTACTTAATTTCTAACAAAATTGCTTCTTTTATTTTTTTTTCTATTCACACATTTGGTCTTTTTATTTATACTGCAATTAATTTCAATTTTGTATAATAACCCAACCAATATTTTGCACGCCAAAAATAAGTTAAGTGACCTGAAAAAAATCAGAAATAACTGATGCATTATCAAATTCATTCATTGATAGATTAACACTGAAAATTTCATCAAAATTGGATAATTCCTTGATTATTATTTTATTTTTATTTTTTATTTTTTCAATCAGAGGGTTTGAATTGATTTTGTAAAATGTGCCTATGACATCATCTTTGTTGATACCTGATACTTAATGAATAAAATGCTGAAAATTTCATTAAAATTGGACAATTCCTTGATTTTTTTGGTAATTGCGTTAATATTTTTAATGTTTATAAAAATTATTACCTCCCCTGACGAAAAGTGGACATACCTACAATTATAAAATCTATCAGGTGAGACAAAAAGTACTTCCAAAAGCCATAAATGTGGGACAGTGCATAAAATGTACTATTAGGTACTATAAGAATTCTATTTATTTAGTAATGTTTATATTACCTCCCTTGACGTTCCCTCGAGCATTTGTTTCCCTGTCTTGAACAGACGTCACTCGGGAGGAAAAACTATATTAAAAAAAGTATATTCTTGCTTGCATTATTTAAAATCATATTATTTATTTCACAAATGTTGTCTTGTCTTAAAAGAGACAGCACAGAACAAAACAAGAAAAAAAAGTAAGTACTATTCTCTTTATTTCTTTGCTTGCAATTTCTTTTAATGCCGCTTCGTCCATAATGGTTTTGCCAAGGAAGTGAAATTAATCGAAAAAGGAAAGTAGTAGGTATATAAAGATCTTTTAATTTCTCTGTTTACTGATATGAAATAGAAATCTGCTATTGTCATACGAGGCAGTATTTGTACTAACTAGTGGTGCCCAGATATATTTGTGTAAGTAGTAGCACAGTACGAAGAATCCCAAGTTTATAAAAAGGCCTTGTGCGACATCCCGTCTGTGTGTGTGTGTGTATATATGAGTAAAAGTAAATAAATAAATATGAAGTAAATAAGAAAAATCGGACCGGAACAAAAAACAAAAAAAAAAAAAAAAAAAAAGAAGCAAAAACGTGAAGGAAATATAACTTTTTCTCGAAGAATGGTGATTTATTTAATCGGTCTACTGTCATCTATATTTTATTGCAAAATTAGGTAATTTTTTTTTAAACGATCAGGTTATTTAATAATTAATACCTTTCTCTTCCCACCTTTCTAATAATTTGGCTTTGGCCTAAAAAGAAGGCGAATCACAGATATTTTTTGTTTTCGTTTTAATATCTGAAATAATTTCAATGAAAAATGTCTCTCTCTTACTGTTTTTATTTTTTATTCACAATTAATTTTGGTACAATACTTTAATTTTATTTTTTTAATCAATTTTTTTTTTCTTTTTAATTTAGAACTTATCTAATTTAATCGAGAATTAGTTAGGAATTTAATCGAAAGATTTTTTTTTAAAATTTAATCGAAGAGGTTAAATAAAATAAAAATTTGTGAGTGTTTTGGTAAAATTATGTGTTTTTAAACCGTTTGAATTATTCAAAAATGAATATTTTTCTTTCTATTTTTCTCTCGTAATGTGGGTTTGAACGTTGTTTTTGTTTTATTATTCAAAAGAATTTACAGAAAGATCTTTCTCCGTTCTTTTTATTGTTTTTTATTATTGTCTTATTCAAATTCTTCGAATTTTATTAAAATATTTATTTTATTCTACTAAAATAAATTATACTAAAATAAAAATAAATAATAATAATTCAAATTTAAAATATAATACTAAGTATTATATTTTAATTTTCTAATATATTTACCTTCTTTTGAATTTAAAACTTATATCGGCTGAAAATTTGTTTTTGCTGAAAATTATCTTTCAAATCAATAGATGCTTTTTTTTTTTTTTCGTAAAATTAATCTTTGTTTTTTTGTTGTTGTTTTTGTTTTTTTTAATGATTTATTAACATCCTCGTCTGCTAATTTTATTTTATCTTTTTTAAATTACTTGTTTTTTTTTTTTTAAAGCACCAAAATACTCAGATAAATTTCATTAGCTAGAATAAAGAAAAATGAAACGAATATAAAAATGTTTTATATTTTTACAAAGAAAAAGAAAAGCAACAACTAATTTCAACTCAACGATTGTCAAACTCCGTTCTCCTCAGCTCATCAATTTTCGTGTTACAGTGCAACAAAATTCTTTCATTGTTATTTTCGTGTTTATTGTTTATTTTTTTCTAACTTATAAAATTGTATATAATTAAATTAGGGAATCATTCACTGCGCGCTTGGACCGGTGTTAACTTAAAGTAAGTTACTCACGTAAAATCTATTATGTCTCGTCAAAGATTGTTATTCATGTTAGAATAATAACATGGATCACGTTAATAAATTATCAGGAAGAAAATATTTATTGATTTTATTTAATTCTATGCATATGGACCCCATTGATTTAGCAAAATATTTGTTCACTTTATTTCATTCCAGTGTTGAAATAAAAGACCAATATCATCTAAAAGATAAGCATCAACATTCATAGACTTTTAAATAACCGACTTGATTATCTTCAGGCTAAGCACTCCCAAATTTGTCATTTTTTAAATTTTTTTTTTTAAGGATTGCTTCATTTAAATTAGCCACAGGAGCCATTATTATTGACAAAAGAGTTAATTTATTATTTTAATTTATATTTTAATTTATATTTTATATTTATATTTTATGATAAATATTTATTGAAAAATGCCCAAAATAATTTGTTGTTAAAAAAAACCCCAAAAAACGGGGAGGAGTTATTTTCTTACTATTCTTTTCATAGAAAAAAGATTGTACAATTCTTTAAAGAAAAACATTAGTAAAGTAGAACAAAAAATCATTGACTCTTATCAAAATTTTAAAAAAAAAAAATACACGCTACATTGAATTTAAACTTTACAGATGTAAACAAAATTATTTAAGAACTCAAATGAAAAACAAGTTAATTTTCACGAAAAATTCAGATCAAAAGACCGTACAAGGCTGACTTCTGCAGCTAATTTGAAGGGAGCATTCCTTAAAAAACAAACAACAAAAAAAAGTACATTTCAGAAGTAGCTTAAAGATAACCGACTTTTATGATGTTTGACATAAACTTTGAAAACGTGTTTCAGAATTTAAATATCTACTTTAAAGTTTTATTTCTAGTTTTAATTTAAAGATAATAGCATGAAGTTAGTCATTTAAAAAAAAAGTTTCCAAATGTCAACCTGTTTTTTTAGTACTTACTACTTTTTATGTCTTTGTCTACAAAATACCCCAATTTACTCAATGTTAACTAGAAAACGTATCTCTGATTTTAAATTTTCCCCTAAAATTAACTAGATAACTAAAAACTGATTCAATGTTCAATTAAGTGGATTATTAAAAAAAAATGTTACTTAGATTTTTTTTTTTTTTGATACAGTAAAACACATAATTTTACAAGATTTTTTTCTTCCTGTTAACAAGTCAAAAGTCAAGATAATTCTTATATTATATCCCCACTTCCACTCTATTGCCAATTACAGTTTGTCGGTTGAGGGATTTTTAATAATAATAATGAAATTTATTGTGTACAGTGCTCAGGTGCACCACTTAAAGTATGGAAGAAAAAAATAATGACAATTTTTGAAGGCTTTGTTTTTAGGTTTATTTTGTGCATACTGTTGGTATCAGAATTTTTTGCTCCACTTCTCTCATACTTATCAATTAAAACTGTAATACTTAAAATTCTCAATGAAACTTCATGTGCATTTTCTCCCCAAATGGTGAAATAATGGATTTGAAATGAATTTGCAGTTATGCACATAACAAAATTTTATTCTAGTATCAAACAATAATACCAAAAAGCATCAAACAAACATTTAACATAGGACAAAATTATTGACCCTCTTGCCTCAATAATCAATTGTAGAAGTATATGATCTTTAGGCACCACTTTTTGATCTTGATTAAGAAAGGATATTTTTCATTTACATCGTCAATATCCGGTTGTTTTAACAGACGAGTTTTAGATTTTATTTTTAATCATAAAACTAACCCCTAACCCTAATCCCTAACAAACAACCGGATATTGACGGTGTAAATGAAAAACATGTCCTTTCTTAATCGAGATCAAAAAGGGGTGCCTAAAGGTAATATAAGTAATGTAAGTAAATAAACAAATAAATATGATAATAATAATAATAATCATAATAATATTAAATGATTAAATTGATTTTACATCCAACAGGAAACATCACCATGGTCACAAAACACAAATACGCTTTTTCATTCGCACATACACCCGTACAAAGTCCCACGCTTGGATACAGTCTTAACGTCACAACCAACATGCATTTTCAATGTCACACGCATTACAACATACACACACGTACAAACAAAAATAAATGCCTTCACGCTCACACGAGAATACAGTTATTTAAAAAATAACATCATTTTCAAAAAAAAAATTCATTTGGGAAGAAATGGACTTAAATTCCACCATCGTATGTCATCCCACCAAAAGAAAAAAATTATACCGAAAACCAGGAAATTAACTGAATTTAATGAAATTTTCAGTGTTGATATATTAATGAATAGAAGACATAATGCACCAGTTATTTTATTTAAAAACTTTTACATCTTTTCAGGTCAGTTACCTTTTGAACTACGTATCTTTGAGAATCTGTGTTATGCCTCAAAGATACATGGTTGAAATTAAATAACCTGAAAAAATGTAAAAGTTTTAAAATAAAATAACTGGTGCATTATATCTTTTATTCATTAATATATCAACACTGAAAATTTCATTAAATTCAGTTAATTCCCTGATTTGTTTTTTGTTTTTTTTTCGGTGGGGTGACATACAATGCTGGAATTTAGATCTATTAAGTTTGATTTAACCCTATATTTTTACTGAATGTGAAGCATGACAAATGTTAGTGTTAATGAATATGTTAGACTTTAGTTAAACATAAAGATTATATCTTCAAAAGTTTATGATACATGTTTTATTGATTTAAAATTAAAATGTAATTAATTTTTCTTTTTTTTTGCAATACAATTTCTTTTTATAAGAAAAAAGACATTGTATTGCAAAAAATAGAAAAAGCATGAGAAAAATGTAAAATTTTTAAATTTGCATATTTGATTTAATTTTTTGAGAACCTTTTTTTTATTACAGTATATGAAGTACGAGGGTCAGTTGAAAAGTTCATAGGCTGACCAAGATACTTTCAAGGAATGTCACCAAATGAGGTTAATTTATCAAAATAGTTCCCTATGTGGTCTACTCAATTTTTCCATCTGTTTTAAAGTGCTTGAATCTTATTGGTAAAAAAAGCCATCAACAGCTGATATGATATCATCATATGAACTTTTAAACACACCTCAAATGTGATCTGCTGGTGTTCACTGAAACTAATCTATATATAACTGGTAACTCTACCTTTTTTCACAAAGATCAGTTACAGTGGAGAACAAATGAATATGTGGTAGTTATAGATGAATATTGTATAAAGAGACTAGTGAATCAAATATTAAACACTGAAATGATATTTGCAAAAATATATTAAATTATATGCCCTCTTTTATTTTTTTTGCTAAAACACAGAATTATTATAATTTTATTATTTCTAATACTATGTTTTTTTTTCCATTTGCAGATATCAATAACAATGATGAATTTACAGAAATAACATATAAAAATATTCATATATGCAATCCCACATCAGAAAGCAACATAATCTGTGCAAAGTATATATATACATTGGCATTTTCAGAAATTTGAAATTTAAAATGTATGTACAAGCACAAGAGGAATCATATACATGTGAGATATGCAGCTCAACATTTTCAGAGGATTCCAGTTTGAAAGAACACATGCAAATACACACAGTGAAGAAACCATATTCATGTGAAGTGTGTGGATTAGCATTTTCAAATAATGTGTCCTTAAAGCAACATGCGCAAACACATACTGGAGAGAGAAGATATTCATGTGAGTTGTGTTCATTAACATTTTCCCCGTCTCGTTTTAAAAGGCACATGCGAACACACAGTAAAGTAAAACCATATAAATGTGAAGTTTGTGCATCAGCATTTTCTAATCCTTCCTCTTTAAAAAGACATATGCGAACACACACTGGAGAGAAACCATATTCTTGTGATGTGTGTGGAGTAGCATTATCACAGGCTGCATCTTTAAAGAACCACATGCGCAGACATACGGGTGAGAAACCATATTCTTGCAATGTGTGTGGATCAGCATATACAACCAGTTCAAGCTTAAAGTGTCACATTCGTACACACACTGGGGAGAAGCCATTTAAATGCAAATTGTGTGGAGAAACATTTCTTCATAGGAGTTATTTAAAACCACACATGCAAAAGCACACTGGGGAAAAACCCTATTCTTGTGAAGTGTGTGGAGTAGCATTTGCACAGAATTCAACTTTAAAAAACCACATGAGAACACACACTGGAGAGAAGCCATTCTCATGTGAGATGTGTTCATCATCATTTTCACAGAAATCCTATTTCATACGACACATGCGAACACACACAGGAGAGAAACCATTTCCCTGTGAGGTGTGTGGATCAGCATTTTCACAAAAAGCAACTTTGATCTATCACATGAGAACACACACTGGAGAGAAACCATATGCATGCACTGTGTGTACATTTGCATTTACACAGAAAGCCTCTCTAACAAGTCATATGAGAACACACACTGGAGAGAAACCATATTCTTGCAAGGTTTGTGGATCAGCTTTTGCAACTAATAGATATTTAAAGTATCACATGCGGACACACACTGGAGAGAAACCATATAAATGCAAAGAGTGTGATGCTGCATTTTCACATACAACATATTTAAGACAACATATGACTACACACACGGGAGAAAAACCATATTCTTGTGAGATATGTCGGTCAGCTTTTTCACAAGCTGCAAGTTTAATAAGACACATGAGAACACACACAGGAGAAAGACCATATAATTGTGAGATATGTGGGTCAGCATTTGCAGCGACGACAACTTTAAGGAAACACATGCGAAGACACACAGGAGAGAGACCCTATTCCTGTGATGTTTGTGGATCAGCATTTTCACAAAGATCACAGTTAAACAGACATATAAAATCCCATACTGGAGATAAGCTAGGTTGAGAATGTAGATATACAAAAATAAAGTCATCATCGGGGCGGCTTAAAGTCGGTATCAGCCAGTCAGTGAGGGAGTCTATCTCCTTTTCAATAGTGACCAAGGAGATTGTTTTGGCATCTGAGGTGGAGCGCCACACCTACTATCAGCTTCTTACTTTACCGCAGAGATCCCTGTGCTACTCATACGCTGATCAAACTAGGAACCTTGTGGTTTCTAGCCGAACGCTCTACTGACTGAGCTAACCCAAATATGCTATTTCTTCCTTTTATACTCAATGTCTGATTTATTATTGTTTAAAATGTCTTAGCTTTTTTGTGTCTTATTTATTGTACCCAGGATGAAAATATTGATCATTGGAAGAGGTAGAAGTAATTTGACATCTCACCATAATTATGATGACCAAAATATTTAATCTATTATGAATTAAACAAGATTTTTTTCCTCATCTTTACCTTCTAAGAAAATTAGATTTACAAAATGTCAGAAATATTCAGGGAAGACAAACTGAATAACTCAATTATGATATTTGCTCTTTATAAGATACATCCTACCTATATGTTTAGATCTTCCCAGGTGGGCAAAATACATTTTGATTTGGAAATATCTTGTGTATCATTGTTATTTAGAATTTAATTCTAATCTTTATAATTTCAATTCATGAAATTAAGTTTTCATTTTCTTCACATTATCTCATTCATTAACATTTACTCTCTCAAAGAGAGAATATTGCTAATGCGTCTTCTTCATTTTTTTTTTTTTTACCTTTGTTCAATGTATCAGTTATTTTCTGCATTTTGTCTCTAATAAAATATTTAAATTGAATTCTGAGTTGTCTCTTAATCTGAGGTAAATATAATTTTAAAATATTTTTTTCTAATTTTTTCTAAGAATCACATGTAAAAACTAAAAATGTCTGATACTTTATGTAGACCAATATTCACTATAAAATATGAAAAAAAAAACTCATAAAACTTTCTTACTATTCCAGTTTTACAAATGTGAATACTTAAGAAGGCATAAATATGAAACAACTAATTTTCATTTTTCTGCCTATCATTTAAAAATTCTTTTATGAGTTTTTAAGTTTAATATTCATTGTGTGTGTATCATGTGCTGACAGCATGGATACCCATGACTCTCTTACCACCTTGTCTCTATCAGTCAATGCTCCAGGCAAGTCTTCCTCACTACATCCAGTATCCATACAGAAAACTGATCAATGTAAGTCCTTGCTGGTCAGCTCACTCTTGTGTGTCCATATCTTATCTTCATTCTTACTTCTCCAGTGTGTCTTGTTTGTCTTACTTCCTATCAAACAAAATATCCAAGTAAGTGGCCATAGAACTACTACTAGGATTTGTTTAGGACAGTATGCAAGAATATCATGAATTTATAATTTCTCTTGCACAGAATTCAGTATTTGTGGTAGGTATTGGCCCATCAAATCCTATATATACTCGATGGAGGAGGAGTCTAGTGATGGTACTAGCCAGAGAAGTTTTGAACAAGTAGAAAATGTGTAAGTCCCCATGGTATGAAACCCATTTAGTCTAGTCCCCTTCAACACATTGAATCTTAAAGCATATATCACCATCTAACGGTCAGATAAATGGTGTAATGGTATGAATGTTACTATTTCACAATATAACATAAGAAAAAGTTTAGTTCGCAGATTCAACCCATCTTGTAAGGAGTGCAGATGCAATTGTTGGCTCTGATGGGTCAGTCTCACCCATGGCAGAATCATGGGCTAAGAAATAAAACTTGATCAAGAAATAAACAAGTTATTGGTTTTGTTAATTAAATCAATTGAATGTTAAGACAATCTCCAGCCCAAAGAAGAATTAATAAAGAAGAAAATCAACTCCCAGCAGATAGAAATCAGCCCAAGGAAAATGGTGCCCGATGAAATAGAACTATTAGACGAAGAAGCAGATAGCAAGAACCAACAAATAGACTTCCCTGTCGGCTTAAAATTACATTAATATTTTTTACTATCCGAGCACTGGGATTTGGGCATATTTGAAAAAAATGTGTGATTTTATTGTCTTACTGAACCCTGATTTTTTATTTATATTTTGTGAAAATGATATTTATGCTATCATCAACGTTTATGTTTATAAATAGAGAGTGAATGTGCTTTCTACTTGGCGCCCTGTCGGTGGGGCATTAGAATGCACCAACTGCACCTCTGCAGAGGGTTAAGACTCCCCCAAATGGGGCTACCTGTTGGCCGTGGGTGGCGACCCGTGATGCTTAAAGATGGAGTCTTGGTGGATGAGCAGTCCATGACATGCAACACTCCACTTAGACCCTTACTTACGCTAGACGGGCAGTCGGAGAGGCCCCTTCCGATCAATCGGCTGGTCATGTCAAGCCCTAGCACCTATATGATTGCCCCAACCCTATTGTCTTTAAGGCAAGCCCCAAAACTTTTTATCATATGGGTGCTAGAAGGCAGTGGCTGAGGGTCTTCATGTCCTTGGACTGACGTTAAATTCTATCTGATGGTGAGGTTCCAGTTTTGGAGGTTTAGGGGAATGTGGAGCACCCTTCATCATCATTGCTCCCTGGTCCACTCTGACCTGGAGTGGTAGTACCTGTTAGGGTCCCATCTATGGGTTAAATAGAAAAATTTATTTATAAAAAAAAATTAGTATCAATTAAGAATGACTTTATTTCAAAACTTTATCGGCATTAAATGACCCACTGAGGTTGATATGCCGTAAAACAAACCAAACCAAACCAACAAATAGAAGCAGAAGTGTAATTAAGTTAAACTTAGAACTATCATCTCTAATCTGTCTGTCTGTCTGTCTCTCTCTATTATATACTTGAGATGAACTATCCACTGATTATATACACCTGAGTAAAAGGAGAGTATATAACATGAGAATGGTAGTTGGTTGAATATCCTTTTCTTGTATGGAATATGTTAATTATTATTCTATGTTACTCTCACCCTTGATTAGGATTGAACCTGCAGCCTTGAAATGACTGTCACAGATTGTTAACTATTGGGCAATGGAACAGTCAAACACTTCCTCAACTTAATGGACTGTTCTTGGCAGTAGTGGCAGTAAAAAAACGGTTCATCATTTCTTCAGAGGTCCAGTTTCAAATGGCATATGTGAATACACACTGGAGAGAAACCATTTACCTCTGAGATTTGTGGATCCGCATTTTCATGGAGTGGTGATTTTAAAAAGCTTCATGTATGCTTCATACATTTGGTATGTCTTTTCTTTCTCAAATAACTTGTCCAGTTCTGCTAGAACATTTTTAACACCATCATCAGTTGTTAGGAGAGATTTATCTATAGCTATGGCAATTTCTCGTGCTTTTCCTTCCAAGGAGAGTGCCAGTGCTACACCTTGTGAGAACAATTCACAACAGAGTATGTTCATGAATACTGGGCTTAAACTTTTGAAAATATATCAACATGAGCATGTTCTCTTCTTCTAATTACTGAGAATGCTTATTAGTTTTCATAAACCCCTTATAGACCCCTGAATACTTACAGACTCCCTGAGTTGTTGTATAGACTCCAGGGGGTTTATGTAGACCACTTTGAGAAACCCTGATTTAATCCATAGGTGGAGGAATGATGGAGTTTATACCTTTCCCAAAGGTATCAGTCCATGTATAAGAATGGCAGTTAGTTGACTATCCTTTTCACATATGGAATAGATATGAGAACAATTCACAACAATACATTAACAAGGATATTTTAGTTAATGTATGAAGCCAAGTTAGATAAAACAATATAAGACACCTCAGACTGTGGAGATGATTCAACCCCAAGGAGAAACAGTAACATCTGTAATATATTGCCTGGTCAATGAGTTCTCACTGGGAGCCAGGTGCTGCATGCAAGAAATGCCTGGGTCTGAAAACAAAAACAGAGTATATAACAAATAGCAGTCCAGCTGTCAGACAGCTTACAATTTCTATTCTGAACCAAAAATATAAATCCTGAATTTTACAATATAATTAATATTACAGTAGTCTCTTTCTTTCTGTCCTCTTTTGAACTAGACTTTACTTATTACAGAAAAGTTACCAAGGGAAGGACGTTAAAATAAGCGTCTCTACAGAACTCTACCACCAGCAAACTTTCTAGGCATTGTATCAGCAAACGTTCTAAGACTGATACAATAGCATACTACAGAAGGCTGAAGAATGAGAAACGACCTGACGAAGCGTCTTATCAACATTCCAACCAGCGACCAGAATACCCCTGTTATCATCACTTCTCCAACGAATAGTATTTAACCTCACAGATAAGTCTTGTAGCAAATACCATTAAATTTGCAACAACATTTCTGTACCATTTGATAATACAAGTGTATGCATTTTATATTGTATTTGTTTCTTTCTTTCATCTGAAATAGCCAACTACAGAGAATAAGGGCTCCAACAAATCCCCGTAAATACTCTTATTATAGGGTCATGTGATAGGATGCAAATAGCACAAATGTCTATTGGTTTGTGTAGTGTTGTCCTGTCAACAATTGCTTGAAGTTCAAAAACAGTTGATTTTGGACTGGGGCATGACCTTCCCAATCCGGATCAAAACACCTTGCAGAGGCTCCATTGTCCTGCAGAATTAAAGTCAGCATACCAGGTTAGCTCAGTTCAATAGCTGCCCTTGCCAACTCAGGTAAAATAAGGAGCTGATGGTAGGTGTGGTACTCCACCTCAGACGCAAAACAATCTCCTTGATCTAGTGCTAGTGAATGGGTGATAGACTCCCTCGCTGATTGGCTGATACTGATTTTAGGCCACCCCAACGATTTTATTTTACTTATTCTACCACCAACAGGGTGCTCAGTTTAATGGAATATAGAATATAACTTGAAGTATTAACACAAATTATCAAATTACAATGAAATTCATCATTTCACGGGATGAGGTTAATCAGAGTAATCTCCCTTGAAGTTTGGTTGTCTCCCTTGAAATACCTGTTTCACTTGTTTCTTTAAACTGGCAACCCTGAAGATATGCAAAACATGAATACCTGGCGAGAGAGGAAACTGGTTAATTCAGGTTGCCAATGCCAATCAAGTTAAATAGTCATATTAATCTATGCACTTATTCTGTCTGACAATTAATCCAATGTACTTGAATAAACTTTGGCTGGTTGGTTTTACAGCATATCAATCCTTGTCAGGTACAACATTCTCTGTTATAACAAACCTAGAAAACTAGTGGGAATTATGGATATTCTACAGTATGATAATTTGACTATTACAGCATTTGATATGTTTACTTAAAAGCTATTGCAAAATAGCTCAATATATAAAAAGTATAATAATCTTTTGTTAAATTCTTTCTTTAATTTTCTCTTTTCTCTTCTTTTTTCTAACTTTCTTTTTTTTCCTTTCTGTTTTTCTATTTCATTGAAACAGACAATAAGCATTATAATTTCCTATCTCTCACTTTTCTCTTTTCTCTTCTTTTTTCTAACTTTCTTTTCTTTCTTTCTTTCTTTTCTTTTTTTTTCTATTTCATTGAAACAGACGATAAGCACAATCATTTCCTATCTCTCACCTTTCTTTCTTTCTATATTCACTTTCTTTTTCCCTCTGACATGTAATATGTTCTTTTTCTTACCTTACATTTCTTATAATTACAATGATAGCGTCCATTATTTGAGATGATGAGAGGCCATGATATTTGAACATATGCATTCATATCTTATGAATCAAAATGGAATGGCCCATTAATTATCTGAGGTGATGTGAGAGCATGACACACATAAGTAGGTACTAGTGTATTGATATATAAATACTGACTTGCTGGTAGGACAATGCATTTGTAACACTTCACAGTACTAATAGTGTTTAATGCATTTCCTCTCATCCAAATGGAAAAATCTGTGGCAGTAACAAGCCAAGATTAGTTCAGCATAAACAAAGGATTTTTGTGTTTGATTTTCTATGTACTTTTCATTTAGCAAAGACTGGGAAAATTAAGGTAGAATGGGTTCTTTTCAAGGTTCTTTCAATATATATGTGATTCATTGTGGAGGAGCATGGTGTAATGGTTACTGTCATAGGAAATGGACACTGTGAGATACGAATCTAACTATTCTCCATTCAGCTATGGGTAAATAGTAGGGCAGACTGGGCTCTTTAACCTTGGTATGGCCACCAGTCTAGGAGAAGGAAAACTCTTATTTCAAGCCAAAGTAGCTCTCATCTCATTTGTCAAAAACTATTGGAGAAACCCCCCCCTCTCTTTGCTGCTATCTTTTTAAAAATTGTCAAAATATTTGTCTATTCATATTTAAACATTTTACCATCTTGGCTCTGAGTGAATTTAGAATGAAGAACTTGGGACCTTAAATATGAGTCAATTCATCTTGGTGGTTCCAGATTTCTATAACTTCATTGATTTTTAATAATCTTGATCAGGATGTGGAGGTGAAAGTCATTTGGGGTAGCAGTTTGATTTCCTCCAGCTTGTAGTCAATCACAGGAAATTCACTGAGTGTGCTATGTACATGAGGAATCAAGTCACCAATAGGCACCTCAGCTGAAAGAATATTTCAAATGAATGGAATTTTGCTTTTCACAAAATCAACAGATGATCAACAGATTACTTTTTTTACTTTAGAATTTCATACAAACATTTTATATTAAAATAGTTTTTGATTTTAAAAAAAATTGTAATTTCATTTTGTTGTTGTTAGCATATGTGAAAAAATTGTTTTGCACTAAAGATAAACTAATATTGTTATTTTTTAAATTCTTAATTCTACATGCGCATCCATATCTTTGGAGTATTCCGGGTAAGTGTTTGTGTGCAATGTAAATAACATTAAGGTAAAAATAAGCCAACAAAGTAATATTCTCTGATGTCTATAAGGAGTAATATGAAGGGTTTTCTTAGAGGCTACCACAAGACATTGTCCACCCTGTCGGTGGGGCATTAGAATGCACTGACTGCACCTCTGGGGTCACTTGTTGGCTGTGTGTGGCGACCCGTGATGCTTAAGGATAGAGCCCAGGTGGATGAGCAGTTCATGACTTGCAATACTCCACTTTGGCCCTATCTTGGGCTAGACGGCACAGAGGCCCCTCCGATCAATCGGCTGGTCACGTCAAGCCCTAACACCTATATGATTTTCCCAACCCTATTGCCCTTATGGCAAGTCCCAACCCCTTTTTATCATATGGGTGCTAGAAGGTGGTGGCTGGGGGGTCTACATGTCCTGGGAATGACATTAAACTCTATCTGATGGTGAGGTTCAAGTTTTGGAGGTCTGGGGAAAGTGAGCATCCCTTCATCACCATTGCTCCCTGGTCCACTCTGACCCGGAGTGGCAGTACCTGTTAGGGTCCCATCTATGGGTTAAATAGAAAAATGTATTTATAAAAAAATTGTATTATCCATTAAGAATTGATTTATTTCAAAACTTTATCAGCATTAAATAACCCACTGAGGTTGATATGCTGTAAAACAAAACAAACCAAACCAAGACATTGATCATCTGATTCAACTGTCTTTTAACCATAGAGATAACAATGAAAAGATTTGCAAGTGAACACAAAGGCAAACTGTGTTCACTGAGTCAAAGACTTGGAAGTGAAATAATTTGTAAGTTGTCTCGGGTCCTGGTCATTCCTTTGGATCATTTGCATAGACTCTGCCATAATCACACCACAAACAAGACAAGACAAGACTACACCCCATAAATCCACCCATTAATGGCAACCATGCTATTTTTCAGAAATATGATATGCTTGCCTTTTATCATAGCAAAGTAAATCATCTACTACCCAATTTTCTTTTTAAAAATGAATTAGAATTAATCAAATCGATTATTTAAGGTCAAATTTTTGTTTAAATCAAAAAGTAGTTACATAATGAGCATCAGTAAAAAAAAAAAAAAGAAAAATAATATTACTTATGTAATTTATTTTTAATCCATTTTAAACATTAAATTACCCAAAAAATTTTACAGAAAATGATGAAGACTTACTTCACTTATGTTTTAACAAAACATGTTATTAAACATTTTCTAAATACTGAAAACAGTTTCTTCTTAGAAATCAATAACAAAAAACATTAAATACACTATGTACAAAAAAGTTACTGACTTATTAATATTGATTTAAATGAAATGTCATTTTTTTTTGTTCCAAACATGCAGAAAAATTACACACTCATGCAGGTTTTATTTACAAAAGAATTGAGCAGGAATCTATAATGGCCCACATTGATAAAGAAAAAATTGTGACTTCATTCCATCCCAACTTATGCTGTATAAACCACATGTAAAGTGGATAGCTGCAGTTTGGTGCCACAGTATTAGCCTGTCTCTACGCAATGTATTCCTTAGAGAAATACAATCGCACAGCGCATACACTGTATCCACTTCAAAAGGGAGATATAGTCTCCATACAACGTCCAAACAACCGTCGGTGGGACATAACAGGCTGAGTTGTCAAGACTCTCCCTAATCATCAAAACCAAGTTAGGATTAATGGATCAGGTAGAGTCACACTGTCAAATCGCCGATTCCACAGGAAGCTTGAAGCACCAGTGACCCCTGCCCCTATTCCTAGTGCTTTGCTTCAGCTCCCTAAACCCACAAACCAAAGGAATGATAATGTCAACTAGGGACCTCACCTCACCCAATATCACTCTGCCCCTAAGTCAATGCTGATGAAAATACCCCGGGCATTGTCCAGGTTGCTGCCCTGTAATCAGCCAAACCGAAAGGAACTAATTTCCTTTTAAAAGCCACTATGCCCACACAATGGGGGGGGGTGAAAGGGAGATGTATAATAAACGTACTAAGTTCCAATTACTGTCGAATTGTTAGACAAGGCAACAAGGAGTCATAACTTAATACGGATCTAACCTTGTACAATCCTACTGCAGAATGCCAGAATATTTATGAAGTCTCATAACATCATTGACACTAAGCAGCCAATAAGGACTCAAGGAATGGAATCATCCAAATACATGAATGGACTATTCTTGAGTTCCATAAATACCAGCTGTTTTGGGCACCAATCAGTAGTGCTTAGTTACTGTGGTTCAAACCAACAGCATACTCAGCTCACAACACAATTGGATGTTAATCACCCAATAAATTTCTACAAAAATTACCAAAAATCAGGGAATTATCTGATTTTCATAGAATTTCCAGTGTTGACTTATTAATCAATGAATTCTGTCTTATAAATTTCTGAATTGTTTTAATCAAACTAGTTCAATGGAAATAAATCTAAACTCTTTAGAATAAATGTTACTGTAGTGAGAGAGGAGACCTGCCTCGTGCAACACGGAGAGGGTGGCAGGCGTGAAGACTTGCCGTATTCTCGAAGGAAGCGAGCTAGGCTTTGCCTGGCGTGTAGAACTGACCTAGAGTCGAACCCGCTTCCTTCAGAATGTGAGAGCTGTGGACGATCGGTGAAGTAGGAAATGGCATAGTGGCCGGGATGTGGGTGGTCGCGCCGTGCTGGCGAGTGTCGCACGTGCTGCATGGACAATTATGACTGAAGAGCCCGGATGTGGTGAAATTGGGGTGTATTTAAAGGACTGATTATCACAGACTAGGGAGAACGACTTGCAGTTGTATTTTGTTGTCGAGATGAGCGAGACGAAGACATAGTTTTGAATATTGGATTTTTGGAGCGAGATACCGTTGGGAGTGGTTGGACTGTCGATTGGAGCCTTGAGTCAGACTTGACTGTAACCCCCCCACACACACACACACTGATTAGAGTTACTGTTCACATAATCCATATGGCCTTGAGAGCAACAACCTAATAGATAAAATTAATCTAAAATATAAATTGCATAATTTTAAGTTTTAAATTTCATATTTTTAGATTCTAAAAACAAATATTTTACCAATAATGGGCTTACTTTAGTATTATTATTTAATAATTTTTGGAGAAAAGTCAATTAAAAAGTTAGGCCTCTGCCCTTTTAAACAGAACAAATATCAATGCATAATTTTTTCACAGATAATCTAAAAGAAAATCATATTTCATATACAAAAATAGTAAAAAATAATCTCTCCCAATTTTTTTTTTAGTTTTTTTTTCATTCAATTTTCAGATTTTTGGTACTTATTTTCTACCAAAATTTCTATTTACACCTTCAGTCTTTTGTCTTTTTATTCATACTGTAATTAGTTTTACTTTTTTTATAACCCTGCCGATATAAGGGGTGGGGGCGGGTAAAAGTTAAGTGACCTGAAAAGAATCAGAAAATCTTTGAATAATAAAATAATTGATGCATTACAAAATTCATTTATTAACACTGAAAATTTCATTAAAATCGGATAATTCCCTGACTTTTGGTAAAATTTTTTTTTTCAATCATGGCTGTTAAATTTGTTTTGTAAAATAAGTCTATAAAATCAAAATTGGTGGTACCTAAACTAAGAAAATGATCACTGCTATTACCACTTGATGATTTGTAAATGTAATCCGGTCTGATAATCTACAAGTGACAAAATTATAACTAACACCGTTTCATGATTTTTTAAAAGTTTTGCATTGTCACACAAACTATTTTCTTCTAGCAAAAAATCATAATCCTGCTTTAATTATATATTTAATTTCAAAATCCTGCTTTAATTATATTTAAAGCGTTAAGTATTTGCTTTTCAAAATTGTTGAAAATTAAATATAATTATTAAAAATGCGAAAACTCTCGATCCTGTTGTTGGTTGTCGGAAACTCCGATAATTATCGAATAGTATTAGCGTTTACAATTAAGTTAAACTTATCTGTGACGTCCAATCATGGTATAATGGTTAGCAAGCTAGTCTCGCAGATACATTACTGCTGAATAGCGAGTTCGATTCTTGCTAGATGACCAATACTTGAGACTTTGTATCTCATCCTACCCCTGGTTGATTAAAAAAACTGAATCAACTTTTCTTCAACGACGTTCGAAAAAAAAACATTAGGCGTTTTAAGTGTCATCGTTGGATTAAGAAGATTTTAAGAGACTCGATCACCCTTCTTTCAGGTAAACTGATCGTCACTGTCTTTTCACTTATTTTGTTTTGTCTCCAATGAAAAAAAAGTTGACAATTAAAAAAACAAAAAAACTTTATTTTATTTGAAATTAACATCATTACAATAAATGACAACACCTTTTTTTCCAGTAATTAATTAGATAAATCTTTTCTTTTTTTTAATCAATTATAAAACTTAATCTTTAAAATGCGTGTAAATTATTTTTTTCTATTTTCATAAAATTCTGATTGGGGATCAATTCATATATGTATTCATACTGTAAAGCGATCCCTCACTTTTTGTCCACATTTAACCGTAGTTTAGATTAAATCTTTGTTCAAAATAAACGTAAATTTTTACTATTATACCCTTTAGCGGTGACTTTTTTATCTTATGGTTTTTAATGTGTTTTGAACAAATCTGACCTTCAAAAGTTAAGTCGTCAGCATGGGGTACCGGTAACCTGAAGGGAACCGAAATGATTGTTTGGAAGGTCAGATGTGTCCAAAATCTTAACCTTAAAAAAAAGTAACATTTTTCTCGTTATTCTCGTAAATCTCGTGAATACATCTGTAAAAATGGAAATGAAGTCATTCTGGTACTCAAGGAATTAGTTATTTACTACTTTGCAGAATCCCCCCACCCCAAGAAAAAAAGTTCAAAATTTTGGCACTCTTGAACTTTCTCGGTCATAGAAGCGGTGTTCAGTAAATTTTTATACCCTAAAAAATAAAACCATTTCAATTATTATCAACATCTGTTATAGAGTGACCATTCCATAACAAAACCTGTCACCTAGCATCAAATTATAGAAATCAACGGTAAGCAAGTGATGTCATCCCTACAACATTTACTTTACTTATTGCTTATTTTTAACTTTCTTTTTCTTTTGCCTCCTAGACAAATTTTATAAAAACTGTATTGATACTTCAATGACAATTGTTAATCATTGAATATTTATATAATTCACTTAATTTATGGGTTTGTCAATTGTAGCACAGACAGGGCTCTTTAACCTTGGTTAGGCAACCGGTCTAGGAAAAGGAAAACTCTGAATTCAAACCTGTTGAACTCCACTTAAGAAATTGACCTTGTGTCCCATCCTGCATGTGGGGTTGGTAAATATATATATATATATATATATATATATATACTGATGCACACTCAACACATCACAGCTTTGAAGAGATTTCATTAGACATGTCTCAGAAAGACAGCAAACGCAGGCTGGCAATCCCTCACATCAGACGCTGAAGTCCTGCAACAAGCATAGAAAAGTCCAGCATAGAAATGCACATTATACGTAACCAGATGTGCTGGGCTGGGCATCTTGCCAGAATGCAAGACGGCAGACTCCCGAAGCAATTGTTCTACGGAGAACTGCAATGCCCAAAAAGCGTTTTAGGGATGCTATCAAAAACAACATCAAAACTCTCAACATAAACATTCATGAGTGGAAGAGAATAGCTACGAATCGTGCAGCATGGAGAAAACTTGTCTATGATAGCTGCAAGGGGTTTGAGGTAAAATGGCTCGAACACTCCATCCTGAAGCGGCCTCTATGCAAATGGCACATGTTGAATGTCATTGACACATTTCCTACATTTAAGCTGGAATATATATGTGACGTGTGTGGCAGGGCCTGCCTGTCAAAGGTGGGTTTCTCAGTCATGTACAGTCATATATGAGAGGAAACCAGGGAAAAGGTTCTTATGTATGACAGTGAATAAAAACAAAGCTAAACGCCTTGGCACTGCGCGCTCACAGCGAACATGTACAAATGGCCTTATTCTGTGAAGAAATGGCAATCACCATATATTGCAACCCTTGCTGAAACTAGCCATGTAAATCCCTTGCCCTCAAGAAGTATTTTAAAGGTTAAAGAAAACATGGATTTTCATTGGTTAATAAAGAAACATGAGCAAAGGCAGAAAACTGGGTTTTTCAATTAGAGGGTTGCAAAGGAAACAGAGAAATTATTTGAGAGATGTAGGGTTTTAAGCCTTTTTGAGACACCATATAAAAGAATGACAATAGAATCTCTTCCCACTTCTCTAATGATTAAAAATAGAATATTCACTGCTTTATGTCATTTGTGTTTCATAAATTTTCATTTTTCATCTATTTTTCCAAAAAGACATTCCATGCATGTTGGATGGGGCTGTAGAATATGTTGACTGCACCTCTGCAGAGGGTTAACCCCCTCCGCACACACACACACACACACACAATGGGCAATCTGTTGGCCATGGGTGGTGATCCATAATGCCTGAGGATGAGATTTTGGTGGCTGAGCAGTCTAGGACACAGGTACTAAGTGGTCATATGACATGCAACACGCCGCTTCAGCACTTGGGCTAGATGGGCAGTCAGAGAGACCTAATCTGATCTGTCATCTGGTTATGTCAAGCCCTAGCACCTATATGACTGTCCCAACCATATTCTTCAAATTGTACCCAATCCTTTTTATCTTATAGTTACTAGAAAGCACTACTCCTACTAATTTATTAATACATGTGAACTTAATGAAAAACCTAATATAAAAATTATTTCTACCAATTTATTATTACAAATGAATTTAATGAAAATTTCTACCAATATATTATTAAACATGAAGTTCTGAACAAAAATCGACACAATTCTCAATTTTAGTTCTGAATTTATATAAAATGTTATTAATGAAAATGTTTATATCTATTAATAATTTAAGTTCATTCTCAATTTGTCTGTAACCAAAACTATGTCACTGCTTATATTACATTACCCAAAATCGTCATAACATAGAATAAATGCACTCAAAATTTGAGCATGCAACCTTAGACACTTCTCATTGTTTTTTGAAACAAGTTTTAATAAATGCATACCCGGTATTATATATTTATACATTTATTTCATTTTAATATATATTTAAAGTTATTAGAATAAGTTTCCATTTCAAATTGTTATATTCTTTTACTCGTTTAATAAATTTTATGATTTTGCTTATGGTACAAACTCTCTGACATTGAATTTTTAACCCCCACTCTCTCAGGTAATAACTTTCAAAAAATAATTTTTACACTGCCTGGGGAAGTTTTTGTGGGGTTTTTTGTTGCTAGTATAATATAAAATGTTTTTAATGAATCTGTTTTGGGAGCTTTAGTACTAATAAGTGAAGATAGGTCTTGTAAGTTTGTCATTGTCTTTGGGTATAACTTGTGATAACAGAAAAAGAGTGAGAGTACAAGGCAGACAAGACCTGTATGAGATAAAATAAAGAAAAATGTGTATTATTGGTTGATGCATAGGGATTAGTGGTCATCACACAATGCAATGTTGTCTCATCTTCAGTGAGGTTGCTGCTGCTGTTTAGTGGCCATTCAAGATCTCTTTGAAATTGCTGCAGCTACTTCTTAATGACCATTTGTCATCTCTTCAAAGTCTCTGATGCTGATGCTTAATGATCATTTGAGATCTCTGCAAAAGCTGCTACTGTTTAGGCATCATTTGCCATCTCTTTGAAATTCCTGCTACCCAGGACCATTTTCTCCTGACTGGTGGGTCAAATCAGTATTCTTATATAAACTAGCTCAGATTTGCTTAGAAATTGACTTGCTTGAAAGTTGTGTAATGGTTGTCAATTGCTCTGAAAATATTTTATCATTCTTTATATTTTTTCTTGAATTAAATGCATGGAGGCAGTCAAGTTTCTGTTTGTCTTTACCATATGAGCTATGGCTGTTGAGGTCAATATTTCCAGTTAAGTTATTGGAAGGAGTTCTGACAGATTATGACAAATCTGTTAGACTTTTGCTAAACATAAAAATATATAAAAGCGAAAATGTAATATAATGATATTTGTTTGGGAGATTTAACATTAAAATATATTAGCAATTGTTCTATTTTTAGTAATAACTGTAAGGGTCATGTTGTTGAGTTTTTTTTGCTTTTTTTTCTGTTCTTTTTTGTTTTGTTTTTTTTGTTAGGGGTAAGGAGGAGAAGGAGCTCTCAAAATAGTTTTCACTGACGAGAAGAGAGACACTTTGGTTTGAATTCTGAGTTTTCCTTCTCCTAGACCTATTTACCCATAGCTGGAGGGAGAATAGTTGGATTTGTAGCTTTCCCAAAGGTATTAGCACTATGGGAAATGCAAACAGCCACATCCAGAATTTGAACTCATCTCACCATGTCCATTTCCTATGATGGTAACTTTTATACTTCAGGCCTCCAAATATTTTGTATTATATATTATAGTGAATTAGAATACAATATTTCTAAAAATAACACTTATAAGAAAGGGAAAATGTATAAAAATTAACAAGAAAGGAACGGTAGCAAGGAGAAGGCGGGTTATGACTTCAAGGAATGAGAGATACAACGATATGAAATGCAACAGGTTTTAATACAAATATGCACATTATAAGGTACAACAAAGAGTAGAAAGTTCATAGTTTAGTTCGAACAAGCGACCGAGGTTTTGTAAGAGTTCTTTTAAAGTTAACAGCTCCAAAGTAGGTTACGCCATAATATTGATTTAGTTCTCAACTCCATAAGGTCTTAGCCGTAGTCATTAGTTTAGTTTAGTTTGGGTAGTTGGTTACAGCACCATTCGAGGTAAGCCGTAATTAATTGGTTGTGGGTTTGTTTGGGTGGGTTGCAAAAAGTTTATTCCTGCTAACAGTCTTTCGTCTGCATTGGTATCAAGGGGTGAAGCTTGTCCGAGGTTGCATTTATCTCGTTGGCTCCCTTAGTTGTTATCCTGGTGCTTAAAGGTAATTAATATCAGCCTTCATGGGTCTAAAGATAGTAATCTCTCTTGAGAAGCAGGGAATGGATGAACTTCGTCGTGGGTTTTCTTCTATCTGTATGTCTAATTCGTAGGAAAAGAGAGTGCAAAACGCACTTACCTTGTAGTAATAGTCACCGAAAGGGGAGGGGGTTGGAAGAGGTGTTAACCCCTTAATGGTTACAACTAAAAAGAGGAAGAATAGCCAATGTCATGGTTTTTTATAAAGTTCACCACATGGCTATAATGTTAGGGATGGCTGCTGCTGCTGTGTGTTGGTGACACTCGACCACTGTCCCCTAGGGGCTCAGGTACCGGTGAAGACCGAAGATAATAATATAATAAAATTTCAATAAATGGCAAATTTTGAAGCTTGCATATTTGATTTAATCATGGATAGTTGAACAACAGTAGTATATAAAGTCAAATTTTTGACTGCATAGAAAGTATTTGATCTGCTGGTTTTCTCTAGAATTAAGTTATAAGTTTATAATTAGTAATATTAACTGAGATCAATTACATTGGAGATTAAATGAATATTTGTAGTTGTTATACTTAACTGTTGTATAAAGAGACTATAGTGAATAAAAAATGAAACGAGAAAATGATATTTTCAAAAATATGCTAAGTTATATACCCACTTAGCTATATATAATTTGTAATAATACCCTTTTTTCCCAGAGATCAATTACAATGGAGAACAAATTTTTCTATTTTTGGCAATACATGTCTTTTTTTCTTATAGAAAACATAAGAAAAATGGAAAATTTTTAAATTTGCATATCTGATTTAATTTTTTTGAGAACTTTTTTTATTACAGTATATAAAGTACAAGGGTCAGTTGAAAAGTTCATAGGCTGACCAAGATACTTACATGGAATGTCACCAAATGAGGTTAATTTTTCAAAATAGTTCCATATGTGGTCTACTCAATTTTTCCATTAGTTTTAAAGTGCTTGAATCTTATTGGTAAAAAAAGCCATCAACAGCTGATATGATATCATCATATGAACTTTTAAACACACCCTCAAATGTGATCTGCTGGTGTTCACTGAAACTAATCTATATATAACTGGTAACCCTACCTTTTTTTTCACAAAGATCAGTTACAGTGGAGAACAAATGAATATGTGGTAGTTATAGATGAATATTGTATAAAGTAACTAATGAATCAAATATTAAACACTGAAATGATATTTGCAAAAATATGTTAAATTATATGCCCTCTTTTCTTTTTTTTTTTGCTAAAACACTGAATTATTATAATTTTATTATTTCTAATACTATGTTTTTTTTTCATTTGCAGATATCAATAACAATGATGAATTTACAGAAATAACATTAAAAAATATACATATATGCAATCCTATATCAGAAAGCAACATAATCTGTGTAAAGTATATACATTGGCATTTTCAGAAATTTGAAATTTAAAATGTATGTACAAACACAAAGTACAGAGGAGTCATATACATGTGAGATATGTAGCTCAACATTTACAGAGGATTCCAGTTTGAAAGAACACATGCAAATACACACAGTGAAGAAACCATATTCATGTGAAGTGTGTGGATTAGCATTTTCAAATAATACATCCATAAAGCAGCACATGCATACACATACTGGAGAGAAACCATATACTTGTGAGGTGTGTGGATCAGCATTTTCAAATACTGCAAATTTAAAGCAACATGTACGAATACATACTGGAGAGAAGACATATTCATGCAAGTTGTGTTCATTAAGATTTTCTCAGTCATACTTAAAAAGACATATGCGAACACATACTGGAGAAAAGCCATATAAATGCAAGGAGTGTGCATCAGCATTTTCAGATCCTTCCTCTTTAAAGAGACATTTGCGAACACATACTGGAGAGAAACCGTATTCTTGTGATGTTTGTGGAATAGCATTATCACAGGCTGCATCTTTAAAGAACCACATGCGCAGGCACACTGGAGAGAAACCATATTCTTGTGAGGTGTGTGGATCAGCATATGCAACCAGTACAAGCTTAAAGTGTCATATGCGAACTCACACTGGAGAGAAGCCATTTCAATGCAAATTATGTGGAGAAACATTTCTTCATAGGAGTTATTTGAAGCCACACATGCAAAAGCACACTGGAGAAAAACCCTATTCTTGTGAAGTGTGTGGAGTAGCATTTGCACAGAATTCAACATTAAAGAATCACATGAGAACACACACTGGAGAGAAGCCATACTCATGTGAGATGTGTGCATCAGCATTTTCACAAAGGTCATACTTTATAAGACACATGAGAACACACACTGGAGAGAAACCATTTCCCTGTCAGGTGTGTGGGTCAGCATTTTCACAGAAAGCAACTTTAGTCTATCACATGAGAACACACACTGGGGAAAAACCATATATATGCAAGGTGTGTGGATCAGCATTTTCACAGAAATCATCCTTAACCGGTCACATGAGAACGCACACTGGAGAGAAACCATATTCTTGCAAGTTTTGTGGATCCGCATTTGCAACTAAGGGATACTTAAAGTATCACTTACGAACACACACTGGAGAGAAACCATATAAATGTAAAGTATGTGAATCAGCATTTTCACATAGTACATATTTACAAAGACATATGACAATACACACTGGAGAAAAACCATATTCTTGTGAGGTATGTGGATCTGCCTTTTCCCAGAATGCAACTTTAATAAGACATATGCGAACGCACACAGGAGAGAGACCATATCCTTGTGAGATATGTGGATCAGCATTTGCTGTGAAAACAGTTTTAAAGAAACACATGCGAACACACACTCGAGAGAAACCATATTCCTGTGATGAGTGTGGATCAGCATTTTTGTACAGATCACAATTAAACAGACACATGGAAACTCATGCTGAAGAGAAGCTGTAGTTTGAGAATACAAATATGCATAAATGAAGGAATTTTATTCCTCTTGAAATATACTTTTTTTTTTTTCATACTCAATATAATGTCCATTCTTAGTTATTTAAAAGTTCAGACCAAGTCAACCAATAAGCACCCAATTTTGCTTTTCACCATCAACTTCCGGTTGTTTGTTAATAGACATTTTAGACCCTTTTTTTAGTTATTTCATGTTGTTGTTGTTACTTCAGTTGGATTTTTTATAATTATAAAATTAAAAACAAAAGACACGTTTTAATAGTAAAGACATATTTTTGATACCATTATAGTATGTGGCCTGCCTTTTGTATGTGGCCTATGAAATCATATCTCTCTTATAGTATGTGGCCTAACATAAAAAGTATATTATAAGGTTATAATAATACCTGCTAACCCTAACCCTAACCCTATTTTAGAATATATTAGAATTAAAATTTGATAGCAAAATCTTTTTTATTAACTAATTTATTAACAATTTTTTTTAATAAAATCAAAAATTATTTTAGTATAAAAACCTGTCTTTGGTTTTTATCGGCTGTTGATTTTGTTTACTAACAACTGGTGAAAAGCAAAATTCAGTTCCTTTCAAAACTTATCTAGGCTAGGGTGCCTATTAGTGACTTGGTCCAAAAGTTCTTATATATTTTTCTGTCTTATTGTAAATAATGTGAAAACAGTTTGTACTTGAAGAGCTAAAAGTAATTTTCCATCTCATCTTAACTATAATGACTAACTTTTGGATATAAAGTATTTAATCTTTAAACATTAAACATTATTTTTTAGGTTTCAGATTTTATTTTCTTAACTTTTGTCTCTAAAAAATATTGATTGAATTTCCATGATTTTAAAAATATTCAGTGACGTTATTGAAGGTAAACTGAATTAAAGTTTTTATTATATTTATTATATTTGCAGTTAGTGATATATTTTTTTATATGTTTACATCTTTTCAAGTTTGCAAAATACATATTTTATGTCTTATCTATTGCAAACAGAATGAAAATATGATGATTAAGCTATAGCCATGAAATATTTAATCTATAATGGTCCCAACAAAAAATATATAGTTGCTTCCCTTGATCAGTAGGGGATATTTAATTCCTGTGACAGGTGTATTGTAGGAGTCAGGGACCAGAAGGACAGTATCCATCATGACATGGACCGGACCTCATGTTATATTTTGGTTGTACACAAGTTGATCCTTGAAGTAACTGTTTAGGATAGAAACATTTCTCTCCTCTTCATTGAATAAAACCTTTAATTTCTAACACCCAGATCCACTTTTTTTCAGTGTTCCTCATTTATTTGCATGTAAAGATGTAACAATAATGAATTAAACAAAATTTCCTGGGTTTGATATTTTCCCCCATTGTTGGGTCAGTAAAATGTTTATTCCTGTGTGAGGGTTAAGTGAGAGAGAGGTTTTTGGTGATTGGATATACCAATCACATGATGAGCCCAGAAGTTTTGGCACAAAATACCAAAACCAGTAGATAAATTCCGGACCAGCTCCTGTATGCATGTTGACCAGAAATTCTCTCCAAGACAGCATTAAGATACCAGATATCTTCTCCATCACACCAGTAAGTCCCTCAACTTAACTCTATACACAGGAAGGATTTATATTGTTACTTATTGTTTAATTTGTTCTTTAATAAATTGTTAGAATTAAACTAAGTTTTAATTCATTTATTTGTTGCTGTTAGCCTTAGAATTAAATGCTATACTAACACAATACCATCATTACTTTCTAAGAAAATATGAAGAAGATTTACAATATGTCAAATATATTCACCAATCATCATCATCATGTCGCGTATGCAGCACGGGTATCCATGACAATCTTTCGCCAACCTTCCCTATCATTCATTACACCTGGGAGCTCCTCTGTGGAGCAGCCAGCATCTTCACATAACTGGTCAATGTAGGTCCTTGCTGGGCGCCCCACACTTGCATGTCCATGTGTTGGCTTCCATAGTAGAACGTTGCTTATGTGTTCATCCTTGCTTCTCCAGCAGTGTCCTGCATGCCTTGTCCGTCTCATTTGGATAGTTTGTGAGATGGGGGGAAGGTGACCATACAGCTGTTTCCTTGTGGGGTGCTGTTTCCATGACTTATTCAAGACTGCACGCAGCATTCTTGTGCAGCTCCCATCTAGCTTATTCTCAAGACACTGTGTTAGAGTCCAGGTGGTGCAGCCATTTAGCAGCACCGACACAACCACAGCCTGGAAGAACTGTTGCTTCAGCTTGTCAGGGAGATCGGACCTCCATATGACTGATAATCTATTTGTGGCTGACCATGCCTTTGCTATCCATGTATTAACATCGCTCTCTGTGGAAGAGATATTACCACCTCGGTATGTGAATTGTTCTACTGGCTTAAGAGGCTTGCCTTTGAGTCTGGAGATGTTTCCTTTATTTTTGAAACTCATGAACTCTGTTTTACCGGAGTTCACATAGAGGCCAATATTCTTTGCTGCCTCCTCTAAGCTATGTAGCAGTGATTCAGCCTGTGCCGGTGTACCTGGAAGAAGTGCAAGGTCATCAGCATAGTCCGCATCTGTGATTGTTTGTGCGGGATATCGCCTGCTTCTTGCCCTTTTTTTGTGTGAAACCTTTTTCTTTTATGGTATCTAATGATGTTCGGAGCACCAAAGACAAACTGAATTACTTCATTTATTTGTAATATTAACTGCTAATAACTTAGATCTGATAAATCTATCTAGATCTTCTCCTAGATGGGGAAAATACATTATGTATTGTAAGTAACTTAAACACATCTTTATGTTAGAATTCATTCCAATCTATTAATAAAAGAGATTCGTCTCAATTTGTCTGTAACTAAAACTAATGGTCAATACATAGAATAATAAACAAAATTAAACATTTAAATCTGTTCCATTCTAATAATGACAATTTAAATAGATAAACTATATAAACTGTAAAATTAATTTTTTTGAATTGTTTTATTACTTTAACAGGAAAAAAATATGTGTGAAATTTGTAATCAATTTTAAAATCATTTTTTACTCTTGCCCTTTTTTCAGTAACAAAAAGTTAGCTAAAAAGTTAACAAATAAACAAATACTTACAATTTTGCACAAAATGTATGTGTAAAATATTCAAAATAATGATTTGATTAATAATAACAGATTCACACAACATTTTATTTGAGAGGGACAGAACTAAGTTTCCATTTCAAATTGTTTAATTCTTTTTATTACTTTGATAAATTTGAGGACTTACTTGATGATACAAACCCTCTGACATTGAATTTTTAGTTCCCAACCCCCAGAAAATATCTTTCAAAAATATATCTTTATACCACTCGGAAGTTGTTTTTTTTCTTTTTGCTAGTCCTTAAAATATCAAGTCCTGAAAGGAAATTTTCATTATCCTTGTTTTGTCACATTAATATTTTCTTTTTTAAACAGAAGGAGAATATTGAAATCTTTGAAGAAGATTTTATTGATTTTATAACCTTTCTACAGTTTAATCATTGTTTTCTCTATTATATCACCAATAAAAGATTTAAAGTGAATCATAATTATCTTTCGAGTTGATGGAAAAATAATCTTAAACTCTTTTGCTAATTTCTTTCTTTATGTAAAAATCAGTGATGCACAATGATTTTCAGAATAAAAATAAACAAAATATTCCACCAAAGCAGGAAATATTGTATGTCTATCAAATATTAAAAAGAATTTGTATTATATAGATTTTTCAGACTTTCGTTTCATCTTTATTCTTATATACCCATTGTTTCAGTCAATGTGTCCTTCATTCAACTTTCTTCAGGTGTTTCTTGTAGAACTCAGAAACCTTGTTAAAACAGTTTTTTGTGGGTACAGAATTTTAGAATTGCAATTATAAGTGGATTCATCCTTGACAAAAGATTTTGTTTTCACCTGAGTTTCATCTGAGGATCGCTACAGGAAAAAGAACCACAATAAAGAATGAAAGGATGTCATAATGAGAAGGAAAGTAAAAATGTTATTGTGATTACCCTGGATTTGGTAGTCTCATCCTGAGACTACTGCCAAGCTGTAACTTGTACACAAATTCTTCTGTTTTTAGAGCAAAGGTTTGAATGATGTTATGTATATTGCCTCAAAGACATAGATCGCACCAGCTTGGATGGTGAACTGACTGTTTTTAAATCCGCTTTTAATTGCAATTCTGAAAGCTTCTTGCCAAACTCAGGAACCTTCTTGTAATCAAGAGCCTTCATGGAACTTTAAACCAAATCCTTTATTTAATCGATTGGGGTAGATTTTTCTGATTCCATTAAACATGACCAGCTACAAGTATTAAGTTATGTTAAGTATTCTGTGTTATTTTTGACTAGTCAAAATTGAACCTGCAACTCCCAGATGATTGTCACTTAGGACTGTATAAACTGAACACATATTGTAGCAAGATTGAACGGCAAAACTCACAAACCTATGATGAGCCAACAACAGTTGAAGAGACAGCGAGTGGCATGTTGTACGTGTGGGTGGAAACAGAAACGTGACAAGTTCGACTAGTGATGAAATCATGAGTGTCCTTGAGGCTGGGATTTGTAGTGGCGAGACAAGAGTTGTGACGGTCTCAGCCAGACCGTGTATAAAAGGAGACAGTTGGACAGTGGTGAGGAGGAAAACATGACAGACTCAGTTTGTCAAATTCGTCTCGAGTGTTACGGTGTTGAATCAGAATTACATTTCATTTGCTAAACATATTCATCGCACTATGTGTCCAAGTGGACAATTCAGGGTGAATAATATTAAAAAAAACATGTTTTTCAATATGAGTCTCATGTTAATTTCTGTTAACAGTCAGTGAATTTATTATCAAATTTTTCTGCCAACTTTACAGCAATGAAACTATTTAATCAAAAATAAAATTGTAACATATCAACAGCAAGGAATAAGATTGTATAAATTTATGTAAGGAACATCTTTTTGGACTACTGAATATTTATGTTTTAGCTAATTCAGTTTCAATTTTGTAGAGTTTGGTAATGAATAATACTTTATAATATTTGTTTTGGCTACATAATGTTCCAATCTATTAATAATAGAGATTCGCTTCTGGTTTTTGTCTGTAACAAAAATTACATCACTGCTTACGTCACATTACCCAAAATCGTCATAAAATTTGAACATGCAACATTAGACAGTCCTCATTGTTTTTTAAAACAAGTTTTAATAACTACATGACTGGTATTATATATCTATATATAGTTTGTTTTATTTTAATATGTTGTATTTCTTCTTTGTGGGATTATTAACAGAAAATACAAACTGTTGATTTAAATGAGGTTTTATTTTTGGTTTGAGAAAAATTCTGCTTTTACATCAAGTTGTACTAAGCTTGGTTGTAACCTCTTAAACTGTCGTGTGGATCCAGGAGCTGAAGGCTGAGCTGAGGTTTACCGGTGACTGTCGTGGAAAGCTGGTCTGTCCCTTCTGGGTTATATCAGTAGAAATAATAAAATCCTGGTATCTATGATTTAGAAAAAATTATGTTTTATAAAAGATCATTACCTATATTTGTTTGTAACTGATTGTGTACAATGGAAGCACACAAACACTATATGTATGTATGTATATATATATATATATATATATATATATATATATATATAACCAGGTAAGTTGGTGTTGGGAATGATTCGAAGCTATGGTTGGTGACCCATAATGCTTAAGGATGGAATCTTGGTGTGTGAGCAATCCATGACATACAACACTAGTAAATAAAGAATAAATAGTAAAAAATGTGAGAAAATTTTTGATTACCATTGAGAAGGATTAAAACAAAATGTTTTTGGCATAAAATAACTCAACAAGGATTGATGTGCCGTAAAATCCAACCAAGCATTCAATCAACCAACCAACCCACCAGTGTGGGTACAGTTTTTAAAGTTTTGGTGAGATCCCAGTTATAAAGCCCCCATGTCGGCTGGGGCGTTAGAATGCACCAACTACACCTCTGCATAGAGGTAAGACTCCCCTAATGGGACCACCTGTTGGCCGTGGGAGGCGACCCGTGATGCTTAAGGATAGAACCCAGGTGGCTGAGCAGTCCATGACTTGCAATATTCCACTCTGGTTCTTACTTAGGCTAGACGGGCGGTCAGAAAGGCCCCCTCCAATTAATCGGCTGGCCATGTCAAGCCCTAGCACCTATATGATTGCCCCAACCCTATTGCCCTTATGGCAAGCCCCAACCCCTTTTTATGATATGGGTGCTAGAAGGCGGTGGCTGAGGGTCTACATGTCCTAGGAATGACGTTAAACTCTACCTGATAGTGAGGTTCCAATTCTGGAGGTTTGGGGAATGTGGAACACCCCTTCATCAACATTGCTCCCTGGTCCACTCTGACCCGGAGTGGTTGTACCTGTTAGGGTCCCATCTATGGGTTAAATAGAAAAAACGAGTTTATAAACAAAATTGTATTATGCATCAAGAATGAATTTATTTCACAACTTTGTCGGCATTAAATGACCCACTGAGGTTGATATGCCATAAAACAAACCAAACCAAACCAGTTATAAAGCATTGCAGCAATTTGTCTGATATTCTTTATTTTCAAGTTGGAGGCACTCATTGTGCAAGTTATTATCATAGGAAATGGACACAACAACCAGAGTTCAAATTCTGGACGAGGCTGTTTTCATTTCACATTGCACTAATACTTTTGGGAAAGTTATAATCCAACTTATTCTCCCTACAACTATAGGTAAGTAGTAGGGTAGACTGGGGTCTTTAGCCTTATACAACCAGCCTAGGAGAAGGAAAACTCTAAATTCAGACCAGCTTTACTCCTTTCAAAAAATTACACTGTATCACATCCTGCCAATAACAGAAAGGTTGGGTAAATATATAAAAAGGCTAGAGAGTTTAATTTACTCTCATCTTACTTAGGCTAGACGGGCGGTCGGAAATGCCCCCCTCCAATTAATCGTCTGGCCATATCAAGCCCTAGCACCTATATGATTTTCCCAACCCTATTGCCCTTATGGCAAGCCCCAACCCCTTTTATTATATGGGTGCTAGTAGGCGGTGGCTGAGGGTCTACATGTCCTGGGAATGACGTTAAACTCTACCTGATAGTGAGCATTTTTATTTTTATTTTTTTCTTAAATTCTCCCCAAATCGGCTTATTATCAGATTTTAATGACATTTTCAGTAATTATTAATAATAATAATGATAATAATAATATTTTTCAGCTAGTATATTAGCCTGAGACCTGTCAGCTGTCCCTTATATTTAAAACATTTTGGGCATCCTATCATGGTGTAATGGTTAGAAAGCTAGACTTGCAGATCCATTGCTACTAAATAGTGAGTTCGATCCTCACTGGATGCCCCATACTTGCAGCCTTGTGCCAAACCTAAGCTGTACTTAGTTTTTGGGCACTTCACGTGGTGTAGTGGTTAGCAAGCTAGATTCGCAGACCATTGTTATTGAGTTCGATTCTTATTAGGCGCCCCATGCTTCTGGCCTTGTGCCACATCTAAGCTAAGCTTAGTAAATAACTATATTTAAAACATTTATCTTATTTCCACTGAATATTTATTTTCTTTCCCCAATTCATCCAACGTTTACTTAAAAGAGCTCAAAGATGAGGCATTCACTATTTACATTTATTTATTTTTTAATTTTTGAAAGCAATAAAAGATGATGTGTCTTTTAAAAAACTTTTTTTTTTTCCTCAAAATTCTGAAAATTATGGGATTCCGTTTATTTAGTAATGTTTCTGCTAATTACCTCCCTTGATATTCACTCGTGCGTTTGTTTTCTTGTCTTAAACCGTTGCTACTTTGGAAGAAAATCTAACAAATTTCTGATTTACATTATTTAAAATTGTATTATTTATTCCTTTTCTTAAATGTCGTATTGTTCTAAAGAAGATAGCACAAACGAAAGTTATGAAAAAAAAGTAAGTAACGTTCTCTTTATTTTCATGTGAATGATAAATTCTCCTTCTGCCTCTTCATTCATAATGTTGCATTGAAACAAGGAAAAGAACTAGGGACTCAGCTTCTACGAGTTTTAAAAGCGAATTAAAAATAATTAAATCTATTATTTAAGGTCAAACTTTGTCTAAATCGATAAGTAGTAACATAATGACCATCATTAAAAAAAGAAAAATATCATTACATATGCAGTTTATTTTTAATACATTTAAAAGTATTTGTTTTGGTCAATTTCGACGCAATCCACCATTCTGTCTCTTTTTCGATGGTTTTAATTGCTTGTTTACAATTTTACTGTAACATTCGCGATTGCAAAAAAAAAAAAAAAAAAATACCAAAAATCAGGGAATTATCCGATTTTCAGAATTGATTTAACAATTAATGAATTTTATAATGCATCAGTTATTTTATTTCAAAACTTTAATTTAGTATTTTGCTATGTAAAATTAATATATAAAATTCATTTAAAATAAAAAATGCTGATTTTAAGTTTAAAATGTTATATTTTTAGATTCTAAAAATAAATATCTACTTAATGCAAACCTTATTTTTTCGAAAAAAACTATATGTTTTGAAGAAAAACTCGATTGAAAATGTACCCCCTCCCCTTTTTAAGCAGAAAAAACATCGGGTATATTTTTTTCTTTTATAAAATAATAGCCAATTAAATAATTATCGAAATGAGTAAAAAAGAAATCTAAAAAAAATTTATTATTCATTATTTTTTTACATTTTATTTTTCGATTTTCGGTACTTATTTTCTCATAGAACAGTAGGCACCACCAATTGATCAGTTTAGGCCATCTTGAATAAAACGGAAATAAATATTTCCGAACTTTGTTAATCAAAAATCTCGTAAAAAACAATTAAAGATCGTACAAGTGTTGTTACAAAGAAAAATAGTTAATTCAAAGATCAAATTATCCGATTGGTAAAAATTGCATCGTTATCTTAAAAAATAAACAAACCTATCTGTATTACATGTGAAAGGGTAATTTTCAGACCACAATTTAGACAGAAAAAAATACATATTATTACCCTCTTACGGTTATGCGTCTATGTACGGATGGATGTAACGGTCATACTTTTTTAGCCAAAATTTAAAATTTAATATTAAAATTTTACAGAGAAATTGACATTAAAAAATGTCTTCGGTTTTAGTATTAATTTTTAAAATCGAAAATAAAATGAAAATTTGAATATTTTTTCTAAGAGAAAAACTGCTAAAATTATCAATATATACTTTTTATTCTAATTTAGGCATGTGCAAACCAGTCGGCATTTTGAAAGTTTGTTTACTTGTAAAAAATATCTTAAAACGTCAATAAAAATTGGAAAATTAACTTTTTACTGTTTTCTTTTACGTTTAATATAAAGAACAATTCCAAGTTTATGGGTTATAAAAAAGAAAAAAACAAATTTCTCTCACATAAAACCTAAATTTTTGCATTTTAAAGTAAATCGGCCCAAGTCCGCGCAAGAACGCACAAGAACGCGCATTTGTTGACAAGTTATCCGATCTTGACGTGTGCACTTTTTCTTCGTATGGATGGGCAGACGAATAAAAATTTTCTGAAGCAAAAAACAAATTACTAATTTAGCATTTCCTTGATGCCTCACAATTTAACTCTTAATATTATTGAGTCTACTTCTTCGGCGAAACTTTTTTTTTGGTAAAATACAATACACAAAATAAAGAAACAAAAAAAATAAAATAAAAAGTTTATTTACCTTCAGAATTTTGACTGAACAGTAATATCTGTGTTCTGTATATACACGGAGAATTATTTGTTTTCAAATAAAATAATAATTTCTTCAAACACTGTTTGGTTTCTCTTTCACGTCACAGAGTATAAATGTGTACGCGTCGGGTATTTTGACTTGTTTACCCATAACACACCAGTGAAAATGACAAATACGTTTTTTTTCCATTACAGGCTTCCGTAATCATTCTCACAACAACTTTTAATTCAAACATTATTTTCAAAAATTCATAAAAATAAGAATAGACATATGTTATGTCATTATTTTTAGCGAGATATGTTTTATACAATATTTTCTTTGAATTAATGAATACGATTTTGTTATGCATTAAACAAAAGTATTTATTTTACATTTATAAAATTTTGAAAATCTCTGAAAATCTCTGAAAAAATAAATAAAAATGTACACAATACGAACTTTTAATATAAATTCTTTTGAAAATAATCTAACAATTAAAAAAAAAAAAAAAAAAAAAGATACATATTTTTTCTTATTTACGAGATTTTAAGTTTCAATGTTTAAGATGCCCTATTTCCCAACCGATTTATTAGCGAATTATTTTTTATATATGTTATGTCATTATATTGTCTTTATAAAAATGTAAAATTATTTATATGCAAAAAAAAAAAAAATATATATTTGTTGGGGGGATCAATACGCGAAACAAAAACTAACGAAAAAAATTATTAGTCTTTTCAATTTAGTAAAAATTTATTTACAATAAAGTTCATCTTTTATTACTTCATAAACAGAAAGTTTTATTAGAATCGGATCGTTAGTTTATTTTATATGATTTTTAGAAGAATTTCCTGTGATCACCCTTTTATATAGTAGGCGAGAATTTGCACATGGCTATTCTAATTGGTCAATAAAGTTAAATAAAATAATTTTTTACGCTAAGCAAAACAAACTTTGGTTACTGAGAAGTGTCTCATCTCTTTGTATAAAAACAAAACAAATATGTCAGTTTTGCTCTTCTGTATATTCTAAGAATCACACATTACTATTCAACAATAAAAATTACAAATTCTTTTAAAAATACTAATCGAGCTCAGATCGGATCAACTTTTAGTTCACCTGAATTCTAAAATTCATATTTTTTGACGCAGAAAAAAAGGAATATTTAATTTATTACACGCAGAAAATAAAAATGTTTAAGCACACAAAAGATTGAAAATCTCTTAAAAATTAATTTCTTAAAAAAAAATTTTTTTTGTAATTTATGATGAAGTGCATATTTCCTTTGATTAAAATATCAAAAAGTTACTTATTTTTCTGTACATTGTGTAATTAATGTTTTTGGTATTGATTTCTGAGAAGAAACTTTTTTTTTAAAAACTTTTAATAACATTTTTTTTTTCAACGTAAGGGAAGTAAGTTAATTCAATTTTCAAAATATATTAGAGATAAATTAAATATGTAATATTATTTTGCATTTTTTTTTACTGATGCCTATTATGTTACTACTTTTTAACTTAGACAAAAATTTGACCTTAAATAATCAATTTAATTCATTTGGATTCGTTTTTAAAATGAAAATGAGCCAACCTTCTGGAAGTGCCTATCATATACTAAAGATTTTTATTAGAATTAGCTCATTAGTTTATTTTTGTTGATGTTTTGAAGAATTTCCAGTGATTCCCCCTTATTGCAAGGTGCTCATTTTTTATTCATAACTATTATCTAATAAGTGGATTTATGGAAATATTTCTTTTACTTTGCTATTTTTTTTGTTGGGGGAAGGGTGTGTGTTTATTTTTCACTTAAAAATTAATAAACAAGTGACATTATATGACCCCTGTTTATAAAAATTCAACAAATAATTTTTTTCTTTAATGATTTTGCTTGCTTTCCATTCAGAAGAATTCCTTGCATTAGGGATTTTCTTAGAATAGAAATTAATTGACTTTTTTTTCTTTTGAATTAGATGGGCAGTCCTGTCTACTACATAAATATAATGATACTAATGTACAATAGCATGCAAGAGATAATATTATTAGAATCACATTTTACATATGAATAGCATTAGATACCAGAAACTACTGAATTAGCCTAACCCTAATCCTTATGAATACAAAGTATTTGATCTGTTGGTGTTCATTGAAACACAGTTATAATTTTAATATTTTTTTTATGAATGTGAAGTATTTGATCTGTTGGTGTTCAGTTAAGCACATTAATAATTTTTTTTTTTTATTCACAGATATGAATTACAGTGAGAAATAAATGGATGTCTCTGGTTGATCATATATAGATATTATAAGAAGAGACTCTACTCATCAAAGCTGAATCAAGAATGAAACTAAAATTAAATTTGCTATGCTCTATATCTTTGTTGATTTCATTTTATAGTTTATAAGAATTACACATGTAAATACATGTTGGAGAGACACTGATTTTCAGTTTCACATGAACTCGGTTAAGTATTTAAGAAAAGAAAAAAAAAGCAAAGAAAAAAGAAAAGAAAAAGGTGCAACCTATATCGAGAGTAATATCATCTGTGCAAAGTGTACAAAATAACATTTTTAGAAGTTTGAAAATGGATACAAAGGCACACACTCAAGAGAAACCATACACATGTAAAATATGTGACTCAACATTTTTACAGAATTCCAATCTAAATGAACATATGCAAATACACACTGGAGAAAAGCCCTATTCTTGTGAGGTGTGTGGATCAGCATTTGCACAGACTGCATATTTAAAGCAACACATGAAAACACACAGTGGAGAGAAACCATACTCATGTGAGATGTGTGCATCAACATTTTTACATAAGTCATATTTAATAAGACACATGCGAACACACACAGGAGAGAAACCATATCTCTGTAAGGTGTGTGGATCAGCATTTTCTCATCAATCAGGTTTGATCTATCACATGAGAACACACACTGGGGAGAAACCATATTCATGTAAAGTGTGTGGATTTTCATTATCACAGAGTTCATCTTTAAAGAGGCACATGCAAACGCACACTGGAGAGAAACCATATTCTTGTGAGGTGTGTGGATCAGCATTTGCTACCAATGGATACTTAAAGTTTCATATGCGAACACACACTGGAGAGAAACCAGAAAAATGTGAAGTGTGTGGATCAGCATTTTCAAATATAAAACTTTTAACACAACATATGAGAACACATACTGGAGAGAAACCGTATTCTTGTGAGATGTGTGGATCAGCTTTTGCACATGTTACATCTTTTAAGAGACACATGCGTGCACACACAGGAGAGAAACCGCATTCATGTGAAATATGTGGAACAGCATTTTCAGACAAATCGGTTTTATGGAGACACATGCGTACACACACAGGAGAGAGACCATATCCTTGCAACGTGTGTGAATCAGCATTTTCACAGAAATCACATTTAACCAAACATATGAAAAAACATACAGAAGAGAAAACTGTTGTTTGAGAATATACATGTAAAAAATTAGTGAATTTTACTTGTTTGTTTATTCTTTTAAACTTTTATTTATTACATTAACTTCCCCCTTAAGATCCATTTAGTTTGTGCAGGTTTAACCCTCTAACTACACCATAATTTTCTTCAGTGGCCTTAGTGGAATTTTGAATTGGAGGCTCTGAGCCTTTATCTTGAACAACAAAAATTATTTTGAAGAAGCCACATTATCAATATTCTCTTTACATTTAGCTCTCTTTATTAAATTCTTAATTTAGCCATAAATAATTTACCTGTGATAAATTTATTCAATGATGGATTTAATAAACACAGTTAACAGCCTATAACAACAGGTCACATAATAAAGTAGATCACTCTGGGTGGTGGTAACTGTTCTTTATGATTTTGTCTTCATAAAGAACAATTCTGTTCTAAAAAATCCTAAATCTCCTTTATTGTGTATTCCACAACCCTAACCCTTTTCAATCCCCTCCCCATAATACAGTATTGGACAAAAATATTAGTGAAAAAATTAAACTTTTTTATTATTGCCAAAAATGACTTTATAGTATGTGACAAGTTAGGACAATTTATGACCATTTAATATTTGGTAGATTATCCATTAGCAAAGGACTAATCACAAGTTAGCACAATTTATGACAACTTAATATTTGCTAGAGTATCCATTATCTGTCAACTTAATTCCTTCTCATCCTATATCCGTGCTCCTCCTATATATTGATATAGCACAATGCATGAGTGTAGTGTGCATCTGTGCATACAGGTGTAAGCGTGTATATATAATTCTAACTAGTTATATACATAAGTAGTAAGTCAAACCACATATGTGTGTATATATATGGATATATATGTGCGTTACATGTTTTTGTGTATCTGCATATATTGTATGTGTAAGTAGGGTAATTCTTAAAACTAAGAAAAAGAATTTAGGCTAGATAAAAAGGAGTGATAGTGAACAATTAATGTTAGAAGCAGACAACATGTCTGGTCCTTTGTGCAAATAATAGTTGACAACGGTCAGAAGGGACATAAAACTCATCATGAGGGTGGTCTTCTAAACAAAGGACTTTTCAAATCATGTGGGGGATAGACACAAATCTCGTGTACGAGATTTGATAGCGAGAATAGGGATTCTGGGAGATTTTTGAAAGTTAAGGCAGTTAGTTTTCTGGAGCGAAGAGGCAGTCGAGTTTTGGACACCAGAGAGGACAGTTGGGTTTGCTCAGTATAACCAGCTTAGCAGAGGTCCCCGAAGGAAGGGGGATGCCCTCCCCTCTCGACAGACATAGGAGATAAATTAGAAGCTGATGGGAGTGACTGATGTGGATGAATGCGAACCATATACCTCTCTGGCCATTTTGATGTTCACCTGACTGATTTTGTCTTTGTTGTTTGTTTTCTCTTTCTCTTTTGTAATACTTTGTTGTGCACCCCTCGGCAAGGAGGCCCCTACGAGGTGTTTGAGTGTATATTTACAAGGTGTGGCAATCCAGGGAAATAGCTAGACGACACGAGATGAACAGCCAGAGAGAAGCAGTGCAGGAGAGATGCAGATGTGTGAAAAGAGGCCTCGCAGACCGCTGGTGGTGTTACATTGACTAGTCCAGGAACCCACACCAAGTCGACACTGGTTACTTTCCCTTCTTCATATACAACCAGCAATTGTCCTGTTTTTCGCAAATCATCCATGATCACCATACAATATGTCCTGATGAAGGTTGCATAAACCGAAACGTTATAACGTCAACTTCACCATCGAGAATAAACTCATATTTTGGAATACTCTGTGTTTTTCTATTTTCTACGTCGGATTTAATTCCCTATTTTACACCCATATATATATATATATATATATATATATATACCTTTATAATTAGATTATGGCACCCGTGAAGATAATGGTAAAAAGTATCCCCCAATGACAGGCCTATAAGATGTAGATTTTGTAGAGGGGTATTTTTAATCTCTTTCCAAACACAACTCTTTCTGATTTACATTTTAAGGCATCAGTTCATGGTTTCCTATCCATAATACCAGGACAATGAGAACTTAATTTTATGAATTGCAATTAGAAATATTGGAAGGAAATTCTAAGTCACAAAAATTATAATTTGGAGAGAAGAGTGAGAGAAAAATTGTCATGTTAACTTATGCATCAACTGCAAGTAGAAGAGACTGCTATATGAGTACCGATTGATAGCTTATATGTATTTATAGTGACTAATCAACCAGTATATATATTTACCAACCCCTCCACATGAGCAGGGTGCATCACAAGTTCAATTTCTTACACAGAGTTTAACAGGTTTGAATTTAGAGATTTTATTCTCCTAGACTGGTTACCTAGCCAAGGTTAAGAGCCCAGTCTGTCCTGCTATTATTCAAGTTTGTTTTTTAAAACAAGTTTTAATAACTACATGACTGGTATTATATATCTATATATAGTTTGTTTTATTTTAATACATTTAAATTTTAGATTTAAAATTGTTTTATTTTTTAATCCTTTAATGAATTTGATGATTTTACTTAGGGTACAACTCGCTGACATTGAATTTTTTACTCCTACCCCTCAGGCAATATGTTTCAAAAATCTATTTTTACATCGCCCGGGGGCGTTTTTTATTTTGTACTAGTAGAAATAATAAAATCCTGGTATCTATGATTTAGAAAAAATTATGTTTTATAAAAGATCATTACCTATGTACTTGTTTGTAACTGATTGTGTACAATAGAAGCACACAAACACTATATGTATGTATGTATATATATATATAATATATATATATATACATATAACCAGGTAAGTTGGTGTTGGGAATGATTCGAAGCCATGGTTGGTGACCAATAATGCTTAAGGATGGAATCTTGGTGTGTGAGCAATCCATGACATGCAACACTCCACTTTAGCCCTTACTTTGGCTAGATGGTCTTTGGAGAGGCCCCTTCTGCTCTGTCGGATTGTCACATCAAGCCCTAGCACCTATATGATTGTACCTACCGTATTGCCCTTATCGCAAAACTCCAATCCTTTTATCATATATATGCTAGAAGGTGGTGGCTGTGGGTATGACATTAAACTGTGGGTATGACATTAAACTGCATCTAATGGTGAAGTACTCATGCAACTCCCAAGTACATTCTAACCTGGAGTGCACTACCTGTAAGGGTCCCATCTATGGGTTAAATAGTAAAAAATGTGTTTTAAGAAAATTTTTGATTACCCATTAAGAAGGATTAAAACAAAATGTTTTTGGCATAAAATAACTCAACAAGGATTGAAGTGCCGTAAAATCCAACCAACCATTCAATCAACCAACCAGCCAACCAGTGTATTAAAGTTTTGGTGAGATCCCAATTATAAAGCCACCCTGTCAGCTGGGGCGTTAGAATGCACCGACTACACCCCTGCAGAGGGGTAAGACTCCCCTAATGGGGCCACTGTTGGCAGTGGGTGGCGACCTGTGATGCTTAAAGATAGAACCCAGGTGGCTTAGCAGTCCATAACTTACAATATTCCACTCTGGTTCTTACTTAGGCTAGACGCGCAGTCAGAAAGGCCCTCTCCAATTAATCGGCTGGCCATGTCAAGCCCTAGCACCTATATGATTTTCCCATCCTATTGCCCTTATGGCAAGCCCCAACCCCTTTTTATCATATGCGGTGGCTGAGGGTCTACATGTCCTGGGAATGACGTTAAACTCTACCTGATAGTGAGGTTCCAGTTCTGGAGGTTTGGGGAATGTGGAGCACCCCTTCATCACATTGCTCCCTGGTCCACTCTGACCCGGAGTGATAGTACCTGTTTGGGTCCCATCTATGGGTTAAATAGAAAAACGTGAGTTTATAAACAAAATTGTATTATGCATTAAGAATGAATTTATTTCACGACTTTGTCGGCATTAAATTACCCACTGAGGTTGATATGCCATAAAACAAAACAAACCAAACCAAACCAGTTATAAAGCATTGCAGCAATTTGTATGATGTTTTTTATTTTCAAGATTTGGAGGCACTCATTGTGCAAGTTATTATCATAGGAAATGGACACAGCAACCAGAGTTCAAATTCTGGACGAGGCTGTTTTCATTTCACATTGCACTAACATTTTGGGAAAGTTATGAATCCAACTTATTCTCCCTACAACTATAGGTAAGTAGTAGGGTAGACTGGGATCTTTAGCCTTATACAACCAGCTTAGGAGAAGGAAAACTCTAAATTCAAACCAGCTTTACTCCTTTCAAAACATTACACTGTATCACATCCTGCCAATAACTGAAAGGTTGGGTAAATATATAAAAAGGCTACAGAGCCTAATTTACTCTCATCTTTATCAATATGTGAGGGGAGAAGAGATGTAGTCAGGCCATTAGTATGCATTGAAATATTATATAGCCTCAATGAATGTTTTCAAAGCAATTGCAGGAGGTAGAGATGATTGTGTGGATTCCTTTGACTCTCTCTGTTTCTATCAGTTCTTGCTCTTGGAAAGTCTTCTAGATGGTATTCATTGAGTTTGTCGATATATTTTTGCTATGTACGTGTCCATAGGTGAATGTTGCTTATGCGTTGATTGTTTTACTTCCATGGTTTGTGTGATGAGAGGTAAGTGGCCATACAGCTATTGTTTCAAAGGGTGCTGCTTCCAGGATTTGTTCAAAATGACATGCAGCATCCTTGTGTAGTTTCCATCTAGCTTTTTCTCCAAGCGTCTCATTAGAATTTGAATTGTGTAACCCCACAGTAGTACTGACACATCTGCGACTTCGAAGAATTCTCATTTTAAGATTTTTGGATGTATGTTTTTTTATAGAAGCAAGTTGAATAAATTATTATTTATATTTCTGCTTGAAGGCAATTATAAATGCATGTATCGAATAAGATTCGATAATATATAGAAAATAATGCTTGACAAGAAAATCCCGCAAAGGATGGCTCGCTATGCAGAACACCGTACAGACTGTTTTGAACTTTATAAGTCTGCTTCAGCGATGTATACTAACGACTCCCCTCCGACAGGGAATCGAAACCGGGTTCACAGGCATAGTCAGAGACCATATCCGTTCTCCGCCGGTACATAGCGAACAATCCCTGCGAAATTAACCTTTGTCAATGATGATACTATTACACGCCCCTACCATTCGTTTATTTAGTAAACAAACACGGCCGTTAGCTCTTCGGCGAAGTGAATAAGATTTTTGGATGTATGTTTTTTTTAGAAGCAAGTTGAATAAATTATTTATTTATATTTCTGGCTTGAAGGCAATTAAATGCATGTATCGAATAAGCGATAATTATAGAAAATAATCTTGACAAGAAAATCCCGAAGGATGGCTCGCTATGCAGAACACCGTACAGACTGTTTCGACTTTATTAATTCAGCGATGACGACTCCCCTCCGACAGGAATCGGAAACCGGGACTTCACAGGCATAGTCAGAGACCATATACGTTCGGGCCAGTACATAGCCGACAATCCCTGCGATGCATTGCCTTCAAGCAGAAATATAAATAATAATTTATTCAACTTGCTTCTATAAAAAAACATACATCAAAAATCTTATTCACTTCCCGAAGAGTAACGGCCGTTTTGTTTACTAAAATAAACGTCTACTGCCTCTATGGTAGGGGCGTGTAATAGTATCATGCATTGACAAGGTTAATTTCGCAGGGATTGTTCGCTATGTGAACGGATAATGGTCTCTGACTATGCCTGTGAAGTCCGGGTTTCGATTCCTGTGTCGTTAGTATACATCGCTGAAGAGACTTAATAAAGTCAAAACAGTCTGTACGGTGTTCTGCATAGCGAGCCATCCTTTGCGGGATTTTCTTGTCAAGATTATTTTCTATAAATTATCGAATCTTATTCGATACATGCATTTATAACCTTCAAGCAGAAATATAAATAATTCTCATTTTATTTATCAGAGAGATATCAAATTTCGGGATGAACTTGCACAAAGGTATCAAATTAGGGTGATCCAGAAAAAACAGAACCCAAATTATTTTTTTATTTTCCCAGTAAACTAACCTTAAACCCCAACACCAATGCTAACCATAACCCCTAAGCCTAACTCTAACCCCTAACCCTAAACCCCCATAGTTAAAATTAACAGTTTTATTACAAAATTTGTGGGTTCTGTTTTTTCTGGGTCACCGGTAATACAGGGTGACCCAGAAAAAACAGAAACCAAAATTATTTATTCATTTTCCCATTAAACTAACCCCCAAACCCTAATTCTAATCTAACCCTAACCCCACCCTAACCCTAACCCTAGACCCCCATAGTTAAGATTAACAGTTTTATTACAAAATTTGTGGTTCGGTTTTTTTCTGGGTCACTCTAATTTTTGACAACCTTTGTGCAAGTTCAGCCCAAATTTCTTGGGCCAGTTTTACTCAGTCAATAAGAATTTACCTAGGAATTGCAAGTTTCCTAGTTTGATACCAGCACGTGGTGTAGTGGTTAGCAAGCTAGATTCGCAGACCATTGTTATTTGAGTTCGATTCTCATTAGGCGCCCCATGCTTCTGGCCTTGTGCCACATCTAAGCTAAGCTTAGTAAATAACTATATTTTAAAACATTTAATCTTATTTCCACTCAATATTTATTTTCTTTCCCCAATTCATCCAACTTTGACTTAAAAGAGCTCAAAGAATGAGGCATTCAGTACTTACTTTATTTTGAAAAAATTTTTGAAAGCAATAAAAGATGATGTGTTTTAAAAAAACATTTTTTCCTCCAAATTCTGAAAATTATGGGATTCCGTTTAATTTAGTAATGTTTCTGCTAATTACCTCCCTTTGATATTCATCGTGCGTTTGGTTTTCTTGTCTTGAACCGTTGCTTACTTTGGAAGAAAAATCCCCAACAAATTTCTGATTACATTATTTAAAATGTATTATTTATTCCTTTTCTAATGTCGTATTGTCTAAAGAAGATAGCACAAACGAAAGTTATGAAAAAAAAAGTAAGTAATGTTCTCTTTATTTTCATGTGAATGATAAATTCTCCTTCTGCCTCTTCATTCATAATGTTGCATTGAAATAGGAAAAAACTAGGGACTGGCAAAAAATACTCGAGGATACTACGAGTTTTAAAGCGAATTAAAAATAATTAAATCTATTATCTAAAGGTCAAACTTTGTCTAAATCGATAAGTAGTAACATAATGACCATAATTAAAAAAAAAATATCATTTACATATGCAGTTTACTTTTAATACATTTAAAGGGATTTGTTTTAGTCAATTTCGACGCAATCCGCCATTCTGTCTCTTTTTCGATGGTTTTAAAGTGCTTGTTTACAATTTTATGTAACAGATTCCTGATTGCAAAAAATTTACCAAAATCAGGTAATTATCCGATTTTAATGAAATTTTCAGTATTGATTTAACATTTAATGAAATTTTATAATGCATCAGTTATTTTATTCAATACTAATTTAGTATTTTTTGCTATGAAAAATTAATAATCATTTAAAATAAATATTCGGATTTTAAGTTAAAATGTTATATTTTTAGATTCTAAAAATAAATATCTACTTAATGCAACCCTTATTTTTTTTGGAAAAAAAAGTATACGTTTTTGAAGAAAAACTCGATTGAAAATGTACCCCCTCCCTTTTTAAGCAGAAAAAACTCGAGGTATATTCTTTTTCTTTACAAAATAATAGCCATTAAATAAATTATCGAAATGAGTAAAAAAGAAATCCCCAAAATTAAAATTTTTTTTTTTTTTTTTTTACATTTTATTTTTCGATTTTCGGTAGTTATTTTCTATATAACAGTAGGGACCCCAATTGATCAGTTTAGGCCATCCTGAATAAAATGGAAATATATTTCCGAACTTTGTTTAATCAAAAATCTCGTAAAAAACAATTAAAAGTGCGTACAAAGAAAAATAGTTAATTCAAAGATCAAATTATCCGATTGGTAAAATTGCATCGTTATCTTAAAAAATAAACAAACCTATCCGCATTACATGTGAAAGGTAATTTTCAGATCACAAATTTAGACATAAAAAATACATATTATTACCCTCTTACGGTTATGCGTCTATGTACGGATGGATGTAACGGTCATACTTTTTTTAGCCAAAATTTACTATTAAAATGAATAAAATCTTTGAAAACTTTAATATTAAAATTTTACTATTAAAAATAAATAAAAACTTGCAAAAATTTAATATTAAAATTTCACAGTGAAATGACGTTAAAAAAATGTGTTCGTTTTAGTATAATGTTTAAAATCGAAAATAAAATGAAAATTTGAATATTTTTTCTAAAAGAGAAAAACTGCTAAAATTATCAATATATACTTTTTTATTCTAATTGGTCAATAAAGTTAAAATAAAATAATTTTTTACGCTAAGCAAAACAAACTTTGGATACTGAGAAGTGTCTCGTCTCTTTGTATAAAAAACAAAACAATATGTCAGTTTTGCTCTTCTGTATATTCTAGAAGAATCACACATTACTATTCAACAATAAAAATTACAAATTCTTTTAAAAAATACTAATCGAGCTCAGATGGACCAACTTTTTAGTTCACCTGAATTCTAAAATTTCATATTTTTTGACGCAGAAAAAAAGAAAATATTTAATTTATTTTCACGCAGAAAATAAAAGTATTTAAGCACACAAAAGATTGAAAAATTTCTTAAAAAAATTTTTTGGGTAATTTATGAGGAAGTGCGTCCCGGTCCCCTGCCTCCGAATTGCTGCCCGGTGAATTTTAAAATAAACGACCCCAGCTATGTCATCTCAGTGGTGCTACTTGAAAGAAACAACAACTTAGGGCGTTAAATGTATTTTAGAGGGGGGGGGGTCATTTTCCTCTTAATTCTTGTTTATTTATAGGAATTTGTCGTAATTCTGGTTTATTTATCGTGATTTGTCCGTAATTCTGGTTTATTTATCGTAATTTATGCGTAATAAAAGAAAATGTTAGTATTTAATAGATATAGATACGAAGATGGACAGTTTTTGAATAGACTGAGATGTAGATAGATAGATAGATAACAATAGGTACCACCTATTTTACCTGCCCGTGAAATTTTCCCCCACCCCCATATTTAAACACAATGAAACTTGCAGAAAAATTAATATTTTCTTGAAAAAATTTTTTTCCAATTGAAGAAAAAACATTAAACACTCATAAATTAACCTTTATTTTTCTTTTTTTGTTGTAATTCTTGTTTATTTATAGAAATTTGTCATATTTCTTGTTTAGAGTTTTGAAACAGACTGAGATAGATAGATATTTCGACAAGTATGTATTTGGGGGAGGTCGCTTCTTTTTTTGTCCATATTCTTGTTTATTTAATTAAAAACAAGACAATTAAAAAAGAAATAGATAATAAAGAGATGACCAAGGTAGATAGATAGATATTTTTTTTTACCGTCTGTTGTATATGAATAACATTTTTTCTTTTAGATTATCAGTGAAAAAATTATACATAGATATTTGTTCTGTCTAAAAGGGTGGGGGTCTAAACTTTTCGATTGAGTTTTCTCTCCAAAAATTTACAGATAAAAATAAAGTTGTTTCTTCTCCAAAAATTATTAGATAAAAATGAAGTAGGTTTGTTATTAAAATAAAAAATTTCTTCTTAGAATCTAAAAATGTGAAATTTAAAACTTAAAATTGGATATTTCATATTTCAAATGAAATTTATCTATTAATGAGCAAGATAAATTATTGTTTGAGAATTTACTTATGGATTACTCTAACAGTAATATTTTTGATTTATTTCCATTTAATCAATTTGATTGAAACGATTCAGTAATTTGATTAAAATTTTTATTAAAATCAGATAATTCCCTGATTTTTAGTATTTTTTTCTTTATTTAAATTTGGGCCTCCATAGTTTCCTGCTTCAATTCTGTAGTAAACAAACCCATATGAATTTTTTATAGTATTTAATTTGTTTGTGTGTTTGAAAAAAATATTTCATTTGATTAAAATTATCAAAAAGTTACTTATTTTTCTGTACATAGGCGTATTAATGTTTTTATTATTGATTTCTGAGAAGAAAACTTTTTTTTTAACTTTTAATAACATTTTTTTTTACAACGTAAGGGAAGTAAAGTTAATTCAATTTCAAAATATATTAGAGATAAATTAAATATGTAAATATTATTTTGCATTTGTTTTTACTGATGCCCATTATTTACTACTTTTTTACTTAGCAACAAAAATTTGACCTTAAATAATCAATTTAATTCATTTTGGATTCGTTTTTAAAATGAAAATGAGCCAACCTTCTGGAAGTGCCTATCATATACTAAAGATTTTTATTAGAATTAGCTGCATTAGTTTATTTTTGTTGATGTTTGAAGAATTTCCAGTGATTCCCCTTATTGCAAGGTGCTCATTTTTTATTCATAAACTATTATCTTTAAGTGGATTTATGGAATATTTCTTTTACTTTGCTATTTTTTTTTTTGTTGGGGGAAGGTGTGTGTGTTTATTTTTTCACTGAAAAAATTTAATGAACAAGTGACATTATATGACCCTAATTTATAAAAATTCACAAATAATTTTTTTTCTTTAATGATTTTTGCTTGCTTTCCATTCAGAAGAACTCCATGCATTAGGGATTTTTCTTAGAATAGAAATTAAATTGATTTTTTTTCCTTTTGAATTAGATTGGTAGTCCTGTCTACTACATAAAATATAATCGATACTAATGTACAATAGCATGCAAGAGGTGATATTATTAGAATCACATTTTACATATGAATAGCATTAGATGCCAGAAAACTACTGATTAGGCCTAAACCTAACCCTTATGAATACAAAGTATTTGATACTGCTGGTGTTCATGTGAAAACGGCAGTTATAATGTTTATAGGATATTTTTTTTATTCCTCACTGTAATTCATATCTGTGGATTAAAAAAATAATTATTAATGTGTTTAACTGAACAACAACAGATCAAATACTTCATATTCATAAAAAAATATTATAAAATTATAACTGGGTTTCAATGAACACCAGCAGATCAAATACTTTGTATTCATAAGGGTTAGGGTTAGGCTAATTCAGTAGTTTCTGGCATCTAATGCTATTCATATGTAAAATGTGATTCTAATAATATCACCTCTTGCATGCTATTGTACATTAGTATCCATTATATTTATGTAGTAGACAGGACTACCCATCTAATTCAAAAGGAAAAAAAATCAATTAATTTCTATTCTAAGAAAATCCCTAATGCATGGAGTTCTTCTGAATGGAAAGCAAGCAAAATCATTAAAGAAAAAAATTATTTGTTGAATTTTTATAAATAGGGGTCATATAATGTCACTTGTTCATTAATTTTTCAGTGAAAAATAAACACACACACCTCCCCCAACAAAAAAAAAAAAATAGCAAAGTAAAAGAAATATTTCCATAAATCCACTTAATAGATAATAGTTATGAATAAAAAATGAGCACCTTGCAATAAGGGGGAATCACTGGAAATTCTTCAAAACATCAACAAAAATAAACTAATGAGCTAATTCTAATAAAAATCTTTAGTATATGATAGGCACTTCCAGAATGTTGGCTCATTTTCATTTTAAAAACGAATCCAAATGAATTAAATTGATTATTTAAGGTCAAATTTTTGTCTAAGTTAAAAAGTAGTAACATAATGGGCATCAGTAAAAACAAATGCAAAATAATATTACATATTTAATTTATCTCTAATATATTTTGAAAATTGAATTAACTTACTTCCCTTACGTTGTAAAAAAAATGTTATTAAAAGTTAAAAAAAAAGTTTCTTCTCAGAAATCAATAACAAAAACATTAATTACGCTATGTACAGAAAAATAAGTAACTTTTTGATATTTTAATCAAATGAAATATTTTTTCAAACACACAAACAAATTAAATACTATAAAAAATTCATATGGGTTTTGTTTACTACAGAATTGAGCAGGAAACTATGGAGGCCCAAATTAATAAAGAAAAAATTACTAAAAATCAGGGAATTATCTGATTTTAATAAAAATTTTAATCAAATTACTGAATCGTTTCAATCAAATTGATTAAATGGAAATAAATCAAAATATTACTGTTAGAGTAATCCATAGTAACATCTCAAACAATAATTTATCTTGCTCATTAATAGATAAATTTCATTTGAAATATGAAATATCCAATTTTAAGTTTTAAATTTCACATTTTTAGATTCTAAGAAGAAATTTTTTATTTAATAACAAACCTACTTCATTTTTATCTAATAATTTTTGGAGAAACAACTTTATTTTTATCTGATAATTTTTGGAGAAAACTCAATCGAAAAGTTAGACCCCCACCCTTTTAGACAGAACAAATATCTATGTATAATTTTTTCACTGATAATCTAAAAGAAAAATGTTATTTCATATACAACAGGGTAAAAAGAAATATCTATCTATCTACCTTGGTCATCTCTTTATTATCTATTCTTTTTTAATGTCTTGTTTTTAATTTAAATAAACAAGAATTATGACAAAAAAAGAAGCGACCTCCCCCAAATACATTTACTTGTCGAAAATATCTATCTATCTCAGTCTGTTCAAAAATCTAAACAAGAAATATGACAAATTTCTATAAATAAACAAGAATTACAACAAAAAAAGAAAAATAAAGGTTAATTTATGAGTTTGTTTAATGTTTTTTCTTTCAATTGGAAAAAAATTTTTTCAAGAAAATATTAATTTTTCTGCAAGTTTCATTGTGTTAAATATGGGGGTGGGGGTAAATTTCACGGGGTAAAATAGGTGGTACCTATTGTTTATCTATCTATCTATCTACCTATCTCAGTCTATTCAAAACTGTCCATCTTCGTATCTATCTATTAAATACTAACATTTTCTTTTATTACGATAAATTACGATAAATAAACCAGAATTACAACAAATCACGATAAATAAACCAGAATTACGACAAATTTCTATAAATAAACAAGAATTAAGAGAAAATGAACCCCCCCCTCTAAAATACATTTAACGCCCTAAGTTGGTTGTTTTCTTTCAAGTAGCACCGCCGAGACGACATAGCTGGGGTCGTTATTTTAAAATTCACCGGGCAGCAATTTTGGAGGCAGGGGACCGGGACGCACTTCCTCATAAATTACCAAAAAATTTTTTTAAGAAATTTTCAATCTTTTGTGTGCTTAAATATTTTATTTTCTGCGTGAAATAAATTAAATATTCTTTTTTTCTGCGTCAAAAAATATGAATTTTAGAATTCAGGTGAACTAAAAGTTGGTCCGATCTGAGCTCGATTAGTATTTTTAAAAGAATTTGTAATTTTTATTGTTGAATAGTAATGTGTGATTCTTAGAATATACAGAAGAGCAAAACTGACATATTTGTTTTGTTTTTATACAAAGAGACGAGACGCTTCTCAGTAACCAAAGTTTGTTTTGCTTAGCGTAAAAATTATTTTATTTAACTTTATTGACCAATTAGAATAAAAAGTATATATTGATAATTTTAGCAGTTTTTCTCTTAGAAAAAATATTCAAATTTTCATTTTATTTTCGATTTTAAAATTAATACTAAAACCGAAGACATTTTTTTAACGTCAATTTCACTGTGAAATTTTAATATTAAATTTTTGCAAGTTTTTATTTATTTTAATAGTAAATTTTAATATTAAAGTTTTCAAAGATTTTATTCATTTTAATAGTAAATTTTGGCTAAAAAAAAGTATGACCGTTACATCCATCCGTACATAGACGCATAACCGTAAGAGGGTAATAATATGTATTTTTTTCTGTCTAATTGTGGTCTGAAAATTACCTTTTCACATGTAATGCGGATAGGTTTGTTTATTTTTTAAGATAACGATGCAATTTTTACCAATCGGATAATTTGATCTTTGAATTAACTATTTTTCTTTGTACGATCTTTAATTGTTTTTTACGAGATTTTTGATTAACAAAGTTCGGAAATATTTATTTCCATTTGATTCAGGATGGCCTAAACTGATCAATTGGTGGTCCCTACTGTTCTATGAGAAATAACTACCGAAAATCGAAAAAAAAATGTAAAAAAAAAAAAAAAATTAATTTTTTGGGGATTTCTTTTTTACTCATTTCGATAATTATTTAATTGGCTATTATTTTGTAAAAGAAAAAGAATATACCTCGATGTTTTTTCTGCTTAAAAAGAGGAGGGGGTACATTTTCAATCGAGTTTTTCTTCAAAACGTATACTTTTTTCCAAAAAAATAAGGGTTGCATTAAGTAGATATTTATTTTTAGAATCTAAAAATATAACATTTTAAACTTAAAATCCGAATATTTTTATTTTAAATATTAATTTTTCATAGCAAAAATACTAAATTAGAGTATTGAATAAAATAACTGATGCATTATAAAATTCATTAATTGTTAAATCAATACTGAAAATTTCATTAAAATCGGATAATTACCTGATTTTTGGTAAATTTTTTTGCAATCACGAATGTTACAGTAAAATTGTAAACAAGCACTTAAAACCATCGAAAAAGAGACAGAATGGCGGATTGCGTCGAAATTGACTAAAACAAATCCCTTTAAATGTATTAAAAGTAAACTGCATATGTAATGATAATTTTCTTTTTTTAATTATGGTCATTATGTTACTACTTATCGATTTAGACAAAGTTTGACCTTAGATAATAGATTTAATTATTTTTAATTCGCTTTTAAACCTCGTAGTATCCTCGTAGTATTTTTTGCTAGTCCCTAGTTTTTTTCCTTATTTCAATGCAACATTATGAATGAAGAGGCAGAAGGAGAATTTATCATTCACATGAAAATAAAGAGAACATTACTTACTTTTTTTTCATAACTTTCGTTTGTGCTATCTTCTTTAGACAATACGACATTTAAGAAAAAGAATAAATAATACAATTTTAAATAATGTAAATCAGAAATTTGTTAGATTTTCTTCCAAAGTAGCAACGGTTTAAGACAAGAAAACAAACGCACGAGTGAATATCAAGGGAGGTAATTAGCAGAAACATTACTAAATAAACGGAATCCCATAATTTTCAGAATTTTGAGGAAAAAATGTTTTTTAAAAGACACATCATCTTTTATTGCTTTCAAAAATTTTTTTCAAAATAAATGTAAGTACTGAATGCCTCATCTTTGAGCTCTTTTAAGTCAACGTTGGATGAATTGGGGAAAGAAAATAAATATTGAGTGGAAATAAGATAAATGTTTTAAATATAGTTATTTACTAAGCTTAGCTTAGATGTGGCACAAGGCCAGAAGCATGGGGCGCCTAATGAGAATCGAACTCAATAACAATGGTCTGCGAATCTAGCTTGCTAACCACTACACCACGTGCTGGTATCAAACTAGGAAACTTGCAATTCCTAGGTAAATTCTTTATTGACTGAGTTAAACTGGCCCAAGAAATTTGGGCTGAACTTGCACAAAGGTGTCAAAATTAGAGTGACCCAGAAAAAACCGAACCCACAAATTTTGTAATAAAACTGTTAATCTTAACTATGGGGGTCTAGGGTTAGGGTTTAGGGTTGGGGTTAGGGTTAGAGTTAGAATTAGGGTTTGGGGTTAGTTTAATGGGAAAATGAATAAATAATTTTGGTTCTGTTTTTTCTGGGTCACCCTGTATACCGGTGACCCAGAAAAAACAGAACCCACAAATTTTGTAATAAAACTGTTAATTTTAACTATGGGGGTTTTAGGGTTAGGGGTTAGAGTTAGGCTTAGGGGTTATGGTTAGCATTGGTGTTGGGGTTTAAGGTTAGTTTACTGGGAAAATAAATAAATAATTTGGGTTCTGTTTTTTCTGGATCACCCTAATTTTGATACCTTTGTGCAAGTTCATCCGAAATTTGATCTCTCTGATAAAATAAAATGAGAATTATTTATATTTCTGCTTGAAGGCAATTATAAATGCATGTATCGAATAAGATTCGATAATTATAGAAAATAATCTTGACAAGAAAATCCCGCAAAGGATGGCTCGCTATGCAGAACACCGTACAGACTGTTTTGACTTTATTAAGTCTCTTCAGCGATGTATACTACGACTCCCCTCCGACAGGAATCGAAACCCGGGACTTCACAGGCATAGTCAGAGACCATATTCCTCGGCCGCCGGTACATAGCGAACAATCCCTGCGAAATTAACCTTGTCAATGATGATACTATTACACCGCCCTACCATAGCAGGCAAGTAGACGTTTATTTAGTAAACAAACACGGCCGTTAGCTCTTCGGCGAAGTGAATAAGATTTTTGGATGTATGTTTTTTTATAGAAGCAAGTTGAATAAATTATTATTTATTATTTCTGCTTGAAGGCAATTATAAATGCATCGCAGGGATTGTCGCGCTATGTACCGGCGGCCGAACGGATATGGTCTTGACTATGCCTGTGAAGTCCCGGTTTGATTCCTGTCGAGGGGAGTCGTTAGTATACATCGCTGAAGAGACTTAATAAAGTCGAAACAGTCTGTACGGTGTTCTGCATAGCGAGCCATCCTTTGCGGGATTTTCTGTCAAGATTATTTTCTATAATTATCGAATCTTATTCGATACATGCATTTATAATTGCCTTCAAGCAGAAATATAAAATAATAATTTATTCAACTTGCTTCTTATAAAAAACATACCATCCAAAAAATCTTATTCAACTTCGCCGAAGAGCTACCCGGCCGTGTTTGTTTAACTAAATAAACGTCTACTTGCTGCTATGGTAGGGGCGTGTAAATAGTATCATCATTGACAAGGTTAATTTCGCAGGGATTGTTCGCTATGTACGGCTCGGGCGGCCGAACGGATATGGTCTCTGACTATGCCTGTGAAGTCCCGGTTTCGATTCCTGTCGGAGGGGAGTCGTTAGTATACATCGCTGAAGAGACTTAATAAAGTCAAAACAGTCTGTAAACGGTGTTCTGCATAGCGAGCCATCCTTTGCGGGATTTTCTTGTCAAGAATTATTTTCTATAATTATCGAAGAATCTTATTCGTACATGCATTTATAAATTGCCTTCAAGGCAAAAATATAATAATAATTTTTCAACTTGCTTCATAAAAAACATACATCCAAAATCTTAAAATGAGAATTCTCGAAGTCGCAGATGTGTCAGTACTACTGTGGGGTACACAATTCAAATTCTAATGAGACGCTTGGAGAAAAGCTAGATGGAAACTACACAAGGATGCTGCATGTCGTTTTGAAAAATCCTGGAAGCAGCACCTTTGAAACAATAGCTGTAATGGCCACTTACCTCTCATCACACAAACCATGGAAGTAAAACAATCAACGCATAAGCAACATTCACCTATGGACACATACATAGCGAAAAATATATCGACAAACTCAGTGAATACCATCTAGAAGACTTTCCAAAGGCAAGAACTGATAGAAACAGAGAGAGTCAAAGGAATCCACACAATCATCTCTACCTCCTGCAATTGCTTTGAAAACATTCATTGAGGCTATATAATATTTCAATGCATACTAATGGCCTGACTACAATCTCTTCTCCCCTCACATATTGATAAAGATGAGAGTAAATTAGGCTCTCTAGCCTTTTTATATATTTACCCAACCTTTCTGTTATTGGCAGGATGTGATACAGTGTAACTTTTTGAAAGGAGTAAAGCTGGTCTGAATTTAGAGTTTTCCTTCTCCTAGGCTGGTTGTATAAGGCTAAAGATCCCAGTCTACCCTACTACTTACCTATAGTTGTAGGGAGAATAAGTTGGATTCATAACTTTCCCAAAAGTGTTAGTGCAATGTGAAATGAAAACAGCCTCGTCCAGAATTTGAACTCTGGTTGCTGTTGTCCATTTCCTATGATAATAACTTGCACAATGAGTGCCTCCAAATCTTGAAAATAAAAACATCATACAAATTGCTGCAATGCTTTATAACTTGGTTTGGTTTGTGTTTGTTTTACGGCATATCAACCTCAGTGGGTCATTTATGCCGTACGACAAAGTTGTGAAATAAATTCATTCTTATGCATTAATACAATTTTGTTTATAAACTCACGTTTTTTCTATTTAACCCATAGATGGGACCCTAACAGGTACAACCACTCCGGGTCAGAGTGGACCAGGGAGCAATGTTGATGAAGGGGTGCTCCACAATTCCCCAAACCTCCAGAACTTGGAACCTCACTATCAGGTAGAGTTTAACGTCATTCCCAGGACATGTAGATCCCTCAGCCACGCGCCTCTAGCACCCATATGATAAAAAGGGGTTGGGGATTGCCCATAAGGGCAATAGGGTTGGAAAATCATATAGGTGCTAGGGCTTGACATGGCCAGCCGATTAATTGGAGAGGGCCTTTTCTGACGCACGCATCTAGCCTAAGTAAGAACCAGAGTGGAATATTGTAAGTCATTGGACTGGGCTCAGCCAGCCTGGGTTCTATCTTTAAGCATCACAGGTCGCCACTCACTGCCACAAGTGGCCGCGCATTAGGAGTCTTACCTCTCAGGGGTTGTAGTCGGTGCATTCTTAAACGCCCCAGCTGACAGGGGTGGCTTTATAACTGGGATCCTAGCCAAACTTTAATACACTGGTTGGCTGGTTGTTTTTTGATTGAATGGTTGGTTGGATTTAACGGCACTTCAAATCCTTGTTGAAGTTATTTTTGCAAAACATTTTGTTTTAAATCCTTCTTATGGGTAATCAAAAATGTTCTTAAAACACATTTTTTTACTATTTAACCCATAGATGGGACCCTACAGGTAGTGGCACTCCAGGTTAGAATGTAGCTTGGGAGCTGCATAAGTACTTCACCATTAGATGCAGTTTAATGTCATACCCACAGTTTAATGTCATACCCACAGCCACCACCTTATATGCATATATAGATTAAAAAGGATTGGGAGGTTTGCGATAAGGGCAATACAGTAGGTAATGCATATAGGTGCTAGGGCTGAATGTGACAATCCGACAGGCAGAAGGGCCTCTCCAAAGACCTGCTAGCCAAAGTAAGGGCTAAAGTGAGTGTTGCATATCATAGATTTGATCACACAGCAAGATTCCATGCCTTAAGCATTATTGGTCCACCCACCATGGCTTACAATCATTCCCAACACCAACTTGACCTGGTTATATTGTATATATAGTATTATATATATATATATATATATCAATACATACAATATAGTGTTTTGTGTGCTTCATTGTACACAAATTTCAGTTACAAACAAGTAATAGGTAATGATCTTTTATAAAACATGAATTTTTTCTAAATCATAGATACCAGGATTTTTATTAATTTCCTACTAGTACAAATAAAAAATGCCCCCGGCGATGTAAAAATAGATTTTTGAACATATTGGCTGAGGGGTAGGAGTAAAATTCAATGTCACGGAGTGTGATACCTAAGTAAATCATCAAAATTCATTAAAGGATTAAAAAAATAAAACATTTTTAAATCTAACTTTAACGCATGTATTAAAATAAAACAAACTATATATAGATATATAATACCAGTCATGTAGTTATTAAAACTTGTTTTAAAAAACAAACTTGAATATGCAGGACAGACTGGGCTCTTGAACCTTGGCTAGGTAACCAGTCTACGGAGAATAAAAACTCTAAATTCAAACATGTTAAACTCTGTGTAAGAATTGAACTTGTGATGGCACCCTGCTCATGTGGAGGGGTTGGTAAAATATATATACTGGTTTGATTAGTCACTATAAATACATATAAGTGCGCTATGCAATCGGTACTCAATATAGCAGTCTCTTCTAGCTTTGCAGTTGATGCCATAAGTTAACATGACATTTTTTTCTCTCAAATCTTCTCTCCAAATTATAATTTTTGTGACTTAGAATTTCCTTCAATATTTCTAATTGCAATTCAAATAAAATTAAGTTCTCATTGTCCTGGTATTTGGATGGAAACCATGAAGCCTGATGGCCTTAAAATGTAAATCAGCAAAGAGTTGTGTTGAAAGAGATTTAAAATACCCTCTAGCAATCTACATCTTATAGGAGCCTTGTCATTGGGGGATACTTTTTACCATTATCTTCAACGGGTGCGCATAATCTAATTATAAAGGGTATATATATATATATATATATTATATATACATATATATATATATAGGGTGTAAAATAGGGATTGAAATCCGAGCGTAGCAAAAATAGAAAAACACAGAGTATTCGCAAAATAATGAGTTTATTCTCGATGGTGAAGTTGACGTTATAACGTTTCGGTTTAATGCAACCTTCTGCAGGACATATTGTATGCGTGATGCATGATGATTTGCGAAAAAAACAGGCAATTGCTGGTTGTATATGAAGAGGAAGTAAACCAGTGTCGACTTGGTGTGGGTTCCTGGAGCTAGTCCATGTAACATCCAACCAGCGGTCTGCGAGGCCTCTTTTCACACATCTGCATCTCTCCTGCACTGCTTCTCTCTGGCTGTTCCAATCTCGTGTCGTCTAGGCTATTTCCGCTGGCATTGACAACCTTGTAAATATATCACTCAAACAGCCTCGTAGGGGCCTCCTTGGCCGAGGGGTGCACAACAAAGTATTAGCAAAGAGAAAGAGAAAACAAACAACAAGACAAAATCAGTCAGGTGAATATCAAATAATGGCCAGAGAGGTATATGGTGCGCATTCATCCACATGCAGTCACTCCCATCAGCTTCTAATTTATCTCCTATGTCTGTCGAGAGGGGGAGGGCATCCCCCATTCCTTTCGGGGACCTCTGCCTAGCTGGCTATACTAGAGGCAAGACCAACTGTCCTCTCTGGTGTCCAAAAACTCGACTGCCAGTCTTCGCCCAGAAAACATAACGCCTTAACCTTTCAAAAATCTCCCAGAATCCCTATTCTCGTATCAATCTCGTACGAGATTTGTGTCTATCCCCGCATGATTTGAAAAGTCTTTGTTTTAGAAGACCACGCCTCATGATGAGTTTTATGTCCTTCTGACCGTTGTCAACTATTATTTGCAGCAAAGGACGCAACATGTTGTCTGGCTCTAACATTAATTGTTCACTATCAGCTCCTTTTGATTCTAGCCTAAATTCTTTTTCTTAGTTTTAGAATTACCCTACCTTACAATACAATATCAGGCAGATACACAAAACATGTAACGCACATATATATCCATATATATACCACACCACACACAATAGTGTGGTTTGACTTACTACTATTTGTATATAACTAGTTAGAATTATATATACACAGCTTACTGACGACTGTATTGCACAGATGCACCTACACTCAGGCATTGTGGCTTATACTCAATATATAGGAGGCAGCGGATATAGGATGAGAAGGAATTAAGTTGACAGATAATGGTACTCTAGCAATATTAAGTTGTCATAAATTGTGCTAACTTGTGATTAGTCCTTTCGCTAATGGATATCTAGGCCAAATATTAAATGGTCAAAATTGTCCTAAACTTGTCACATACTATAAAGTCATTTTTGCAATATAAAAAAGTTTAATTTGTTCATAATATTTTTTGTCCAAATACTGTATTATGGGTGAGGGGATTGAAAAGGGTTAGGGTTGTGGTAATCACAATAAAGGAAATTTATGGATTTTTTTAGAAACAGAATTGTTTTCCTTTAATGATTTTGGTCTTCCTTTTAGACAAATCATAAAGAACAGTTACCAGCCACGCCAGAGTGATCTACTTTTATTAATGTGACTGTTGTTATATTAGGCTGTTAACTGTGTTTATTAAATCCATCCATTAAATAAATTTATCAACAGGTAAATTTTTATGTGCTAAATTAAGAATTTAATAAGAGAGCTATGTAAAGAGAATATTGATAATGTGGCTTCTTCAAATAATTTTGTTGTTCAAGAATAAAGGCTCAGAGCCTCCAATTCAAATTCCACTAAGGCCATG
>CM042151.1:78684525-78733843 GCA_023376005.1 Doryteuthis pealeii | reverse complement strand
GAGGACACACATCTTAAAGAAGAAATATTGGTATTTCTTTAGAATAACAATATGTATTAATTGTGGGGTATAAGCCTTAAAGTTCCCACTGTCTGCAAACAGAACAAAGCTTACAACCAAACGAGAATCGCCAAACGAATTGTGAATGTAGTTTTGACTAACAGTAATACTGAGGAAGGCGCATAGACGAAAATACATAAAACGTACAAAAATAAATGGGCAGACTGCTACATTATATATCCAATTCTGGTAGGATATCTCCTGATAAGTTAGCAAAAAGTGGAAAAAATCGTTGTCCAGAGTTACGCTACGGACAAATAAATATGATAAGGTGTCTCCTGGGTAAAGAGACTTAAACTTCATAGAGTGACATTAAATGTGACGTATTCGTTTCATGGGAAAAATTCACAAATCGAAAGGTATATGTACTCCCTGGTCAAATGAAATGCTTTTTGGCACAGACTGAGATGGCTTTGTTCTATATATTATAGGGAATTACTTGATTAATTACTTTCTGTAACAAAGTTGATATTTATAGAGAATAAAACAGCCAAATAAACAAGAATAGATTTTTATAATGATTTGGAAAAACGAATCTTCCTCGCCATTTTTTCCAGATAGGACTTAGGTCTGTAATGCCACAAACAGAAGTCCAAGTTTGAATTAAAGAAAATGAAACACCAGTAACTTTAAGCAAAGAAACAGAAAGAGATGAGTCACCGAGCATCTGGTCAGAACGTTTTTCATTTAGTATGTTCATTGGTAATATTGCTCCGATGAAGACATCAAATCAAAGACTAATCTTCATTACCGTCAAAATTGATAAGACCATTGGCAACAAGTGGCTTGAACTTAATACAATACCCGTCTTGTGCAGATTCTAACTCGACAGAATGCAGGGTATTTATAAACCCACAAATATCATAGAACCCAAGCAGCCAATCACCAGACATTTAAGGAAATGGGAATCACCGCAAATGCATGAATGGATTCATTCTTGATTTCTATAATACAACGTCTTGGACCAACTGGCTTTTCCCAAAGGTCTGTTCGGGTCGTAAGCTAGTTGCTGATTATCCAACCCAACCAGTAGCAACTAACTGCTCAATATCTATCATGATAGCTATAAATCCAACTACAACACCATTTCATCCCCGCCCCATGGAGAAGCCTACAATAATCCAACACACAGGCGAAAGTCCTTTGAGTTCATCCTTACTTCACCAGCAGTGTCTTGTTTATCTTACTTGTTGTGGTTTGTGTGATAGGAAGCTAGTGTCTACAGCTTGCTTTTTTGTTAGATGCGCATCTATTGATGCTGCATCCAGTATTTGTAGGATGCTGCATCCAGTATTTGTAGGAGCTAACATCCCAGTATTTCGTTAGGATGCTGCATCCAGGCATTTGTTCAAGGTTGCCTGCATCCCAAGTATATTCGTAGGATGCTGCATCCCAGTATTTGTCAAGCGAGATAATACGGCAGCAATCCTTATGTAGTCCATCTTCCTATTCCTCTAAAGCATGTTTCATGAGATCAAATTAGTAGACTTCAAGTTCACCACCTAGTAGCAAATATTCTCATCACAGAACAATGTCAGATTATCTTACATCACTAGGGGAAAAAGGCATGCGGCCCAGCCATAGAACAGATTATCAATCACATGGACAAATTTGATCCTCTTGCCTATAGATTATAGGCGAAAATTCTTCCAAGCTCAGCGTGTCAGTGTTATGTGTTGGCATGCTGCACAACCAACAGTCTTATCTATAATATAATTCTATAGATATGCTTAAAGTGATATTTCCAAGAAAAAAGTAGGTAGTACACATAGTAATCACTGCAGACATCAGGAATGCTATTGAGCATTCAAGTTTGCGTTAGATTTTGTTTTTTCTTACTTAAGAGAGGATAGACTTGTTAACATGGCCTAAATATCATAGCATGCTTAAATACACAACAATAAAATACAGATCAACAACAATGTTTATTCAAATTTGAAATTAACTAACAATCAACAAAAAAGTGACCAGTTCTTGTGCGCATAAATAAGGAAATATGTGTTATAAATGTAATTTTCTTACTAGACTGCGCACACTGCTAAAAACAATATGTCAGAAAATTAGAATGGTCATTTCATTTTAGGCTGAACAACTATACACACAGAATCAAATCTATGGGTCACAGCAAATTAATACCTGTAGAACAATATTTCAACTCAAATGGCCACAATTTCAACAGAGATGCTAAATTCACAATCACATGAGGGAAAAGTGAGGGTGCAAAGTGAATTAAATTTTTAAAAAGGTAAATATGGTAAAAATTTAATTCACTTTGCACACTCACTTTTCCCCTCATCCCAGTTATCTACTCAGAGCTCAATGGATGACCAAATGGCTCACGTTTTGTCTAATATAGATATATATATATGAGGAAGAATGAATAAAGAAAAGAAAGTACAGAATGGATAATAAAAGATGAATTTAATCAATATCACTTACACATGTGTTTCAGTCAGTTTATCTATGTGTACACGATTCAAACTATTATTATTATTAAATAAACAAATGAAATGAAATAATAATAATAGAAAAATGTAAAAATATTCCGTACACAGAGAAAATTCGACCTTCATCAAAGTGAAATTTTATTTTGAATGAAAAAATTTGTTGGAGAAAAATGGAGAATTTTTAAAAATGTTTGAAGAGAATTTTTTTAAAATTCACTTTCAGGACGCTGAACGATATAGAGACGTTAGCAAATCTCGAGAATTTGAATATTTGATTTTTCTAGGAGTTATGGTAGATACAATTATGTATTGCAAAAATAAATATAAATATATATATATATATATATATATGCACCTCATGTGGTGTAATGGCTACCAAGCTAGATTCACAGACCATAGGATTTGAACTCGGGTTGACGAGTCCATTTCCTACGACTCTAACCATTACACCACACACCTCCAACTGATATATATATATATTATATATATATATATATATATAATATATATATATATATATATATATATATATATAATAATTTTTTTTAATAATGTAACCATTCCATATTAAAATGAAGTAAATGACTGAATGATGCTCTTATCTGTATGCCGTAGTATAACCCAAAATGGCCTAAAATGCGTTTTTGACAAAATGACTTTAGCCTAAATTATTTTCTTTTGCCTACAGAAAATAATTTACCAAAAATCAGGGAATTATCGGATTTTAATGAAATTTTCAGTGATCAATGAATGATCTTTATAATGCATTATTTATTTTATTTTCAAAACTTTCTCATTTTTTTCAGGTCACTTAATTTTGACCCCCCCTTACTTTGGGGGTGTAAAATATTGGTGAGTTTGTCCTTGATTGATACTAATTACAGTAGAAATAAAAAGATAAAGGACCAAAGTTGTAAATAGAAAAAAAAAAAAATAGAGCCAAAATGGCGAACGCGAACGAAATTGACCAAAACAAATCGTTTTAAAAGTATTAAAAATAAACTGCATATGTAATGATATTTTTCTTTTTTTAATAATGGTCATTATGTTACTACTTATCGTTTTAGACAAAAGTTTGACCTTAAATAATAGATTTAATTATTTCTAATTCGTTTTTAAAATTTTTAGCAGACGAAAAATTGGGTGTGTATGGTGAATATATGTATTATTAAATCAATATGCAATTTAATTGCGTTTCCTCGGCGGGGTGTTCTGAACAAGTACCTGAATAAATACCGTAGTCAGTCACAATCAAACACAAGATAAATAAATAGCAACTTACGGATCGTCAGTAATTTTTATTATTCAAATTTGAAATAATCATCAATTAACGATAGACATTGAAAAATTTAGGGCTGAACTTGCACAACGGTGTCAAAATTAGGGTGACCCAGAAAAACAAAACCCACAAATTTTGTAATAAAACTGTTAATTTTAACTATGGGGGTCTAGGATTAGGGGTTAGGGTTAGGATTAGGTTTAGGGTTAGTTTAATGGGAAAATGAATAAATAATTTGAGTTCTGTTTTTTCTGGGTCACCCTGTATACAGGTGACCCAGAAAAAACAGAACCCACAAATTTTGTAATAAAACTGTTAATTTAAAGTAGGGGGGGTAGGATTAGGGTTAGGGTTGGGTTTTAGGGTTAGTTTAATGGGAAAATGAATAAATAATTTGGGTTCTGTTTTTCCTGGGTCACCCTGTATACCAGAGACCCAGAAAAAACAGAACCCACAGATTTTGTAATAAAACTGTAATTTTAACTAGGGGGGGGTAGGATTAGGGTTAGGGTTGGGGTTTAGGGTTAGTTTAATGGAAAAAATGAATAAATAATTTGGGTTTGGTTTTTCCTGCGTCACCCTGTATACCGGAGACCCAGAAAAAACAGAACCCACAAATTTTGTAATAAAATTGTAATTTTAACTAGGGGGGCTAGGGTTAGGGTTGGGATTAGGGTTAGGGTTGGGGTTTAGGGTTAGTTTAATGGGAAAATGAATAAATAATTTGTGTTCGGTTTTTCCTGGGTCACCCTGTATACCGGAGACCCAGAAAAAACAGAACCCACAAATTTTGTAATAAAATTGTTAATTTTAACTAGGAGGTTTTAGGGTTAGACTTAGGGATTAGGGTTGGGGTTGGGGTTTAAGGTTAGTTTAATGAGAAAATAGATAAATAATTTGTGTTCGGTTTTTCCTGGGTCACCCAAATTTTGATACCGTTGTGCAAGTTCAGCCAGTAATTTTTATTATTGAAATTTGAAATAATCATTAGGTACCAACCAATTTGACCCTGTGCAATTTACCCCCCCCCCCTACATTTAACACAATGAAACTTGCAGAAAAATTAATATTTTCTTGAAAAGATTTTTTCCATTCGAAAGAAAAAACATTAAACAAACTCCTGATGATTTTTTAAATTTTTTATCAGCTTACGAAAATAATGAAAATTATGATTGAAAAACAATGTTTTCATTTTTGCACTGTTAAATCAACTGAAATTTAACGTAGCTAAAAACAAGTTACGATAAGAGGATTTTTTAAAAAATTCTATGAAAAATCAATTCATAATCTGATTTTCACGAAAATTTCCATAAATGTTTACCATTGGATGTAAATACATCTGAAATAGTTTTTTTCTAAAATATATTAGGGGAAATATTTTTTACGAGGTCTATTCCCCGCCCCCTATTTTTTTTATGAGATAAAAAAAATGACGCGTCAGAAAAATTTTTTTCTTTTTTTCTATAAACATAAGAGTCTGAATAACTATATCAATGAAATTGTATGAATGTACGACGTCTAGTTTTTTGAGGAAAAATTAATGAAATCGGAAATAAAAAGTGCAAAAAAATGTCATAATATTAATATTTGAAAACTTTTTTTTGCTTTTATAATTGGTATGTACTATATTCTATTAAAATGTCAACTAAAAATAATTTTTTTTAAGAAATTAATTTTTAAGAGATTTTCAATCTGTTGTGTGATTAAATATTTTTATTTTCTGCGTGAAATAAATTAAATATTTTTTTTTCCTGCGTCAAAAAATCGAATTTTTCACGGATATTTAAAAATATGAATTTTATAATTCAGGTGCACTAAACATTGGTCCGATACGAGCTCGATTAATATTTTTAAAAGAATTTGTAATTTTTATTGTTGAATAGTAATGTGTGATTCTTAGAATGCACGGAAGAGCATTGCTGACATTTGTTTTACAAAGAGACGAGACACTTCTAAGTAACCAAAGTTTGTTCCTGTTAGGCTGACAGTGTTAGCGTGAAAAAAATTATTTTATTTAACTTTTTTTCAATAATTAAAATAAAAAGTAAGTATAATAGATTATTTTATCAGTTTTTCTCTTAGAAAAAATATTCAAATTTTCATTCCATACTTTTACGGGTTATCGTAAAAGGGAAATAATTAGTAACTTTTCTGTCTATATTACGGTCTGAAAATTACCCTTTCGCATGTAATACGGGCAGGTTTGTTTATTTTTTAAGATAACGATGTAATTTTTCCCAATCGGATAATTTGATCTTTGAATTAACTATTTTTCTTTGTAACAACCCTGTACGATCTTTTTTTTACGAGATTTTTGATAAACAAAGTTCGGAAATATCTATTTCCGTTTTATTCAAGATGGCATAAACGGTCTGGTGGTACCTAATAATCATCAATGAACGTAACGATAGACATTGAACAATTTAGTGACTAAATAAATGTATAAATAACTGTGATTTAAGTGAATGACGCGGCCATCGAAAAGACAAAGTTTAAAGTCAATTAATAAAAGAAAACTTCAAACAGTCAAACACTTACAAGATGGTCGAACGTATAAATAAACTTTGATGATTTCTGTGTATATACACGATAATAATGTGCCCAACGCTTGAGTTAGTGTTTGTCTTGCGTCTGTGATAGACGAATTTTACACCTCACTGTTTGAAGAGTGTTGTTAGAATAGGAAAATGTTGCAGATATCAATAATACAGAAATATGTTTTACCGTAATTATTCGTGTATAATATTCACTCGTGTATAACACGCCCCTACAAATTCGGGGGTAGGTGGGGTTGAACAACATATCTTCTATGTATATAACACGCACTGACTTTTTAGAATTTGTAGCAGCTAAATTTTGTTAAACTTTTGATCCAGTTCGTATAGAGAGAGAGAGAGAGAGAGAGAGAGAGAGAGACTAAATATTAAAATTTATTTGAAACAAAACATTTACACAGAATTTAAAGCAATCACGCAGACACGTTAGTAATTATGAACTTTTGTTTAGTAAATTAGGGTGTTCCAGAATAAACAGAACCCACAAATTTTGTAATAAAACTGTTAATTTCAACTAGGGGGTTTAGGGTTAGGGTTAGGGTTAGGGTTGCGGTTAGAATTAGGGTTGGAGTTGGGGTTAGGGTTTGGGTTCTGCTTTTTCCGGGTCACCCTGTACAAGGTGAACCAGAAAAAAAAAAACAGAACCCAAATTATTTATTTATTATCCCATTAAACTAACCCTAACCCTAACCCTAAACCCCCCTAGTTAAAATTAACAGTTTTATTACAAAATTTGTGGGTTCTGTTTTTAATGGGACACCCTAATTTACTAAACAAAAGTTCATAATTACCGACATGTTCACGCAAAAATGCAACAAAAATAATCTCACATTATGAGAAACAAAATTATAAACAAACACATATTCCAGTGGCTATATTTCTGTAGCGGCATAAAATAGAAGTGTTTGTTACACATTAGTTTGGATCATAGATGTAATTTACATTCGTCCTGAATATGGTGATACATGTGATCAGATAAAAAATCAATATTTATTTCTTGCGTATAATATACACCGCCCTAATGTGGGAGGAAAATGCGCGTTATTTACGAACAATTACATTATTATTATGGTTCATTAGTGTGTGCATGTGCGTGCGTCTATGTATGTCTGTGTCTGATGATCTTAAGTTGCACTTAAATCTCCTATAAATATGATATTTATTTCAAATTGTAATAAATAGGGTTATTAGCATGCGTATGGTGACGAGGAAAAAACAAACACAGATTTTAAGTTTCAATAATTGTATTGGAAAAAGGAACGTGGAAAGCTAGAAATTAATTTAAAGGAGATTTTGGTGATAATTATATGTGTATAATAAAGTCAATAAAATTTTCGGTGGCTGAATCAGTTGTAGTGTTGGCGGTGATGTGGGGAGTTGAACCAGTGGTAGTGGTTAGGTGTTGGTTAGGTGAGCAGCATCTAGTGTTTTAGTAGTCGATAGCGGGTTGGTATCGTGTATCATAGTTGGTGTACTCTTGTTGTTGTAGGATGTTGCCCCTTTAAAAGTCGGTCGACAGTAGGGTTCGTGAGGTTAGGGGGTAGGTGAGAGATATAGATTGGCCGACTTGAGGTGTAGAGTTTTGTGCCGCCGGCTTCCCTTGTGATGTGCACTGTTCGACTGCCCCAGGTATCTCTGACTTGACGGCTTTTCAAAGCTGACTTTATATAGGTTGTCGGGACCCAAAATCGGATCAACTGAGATCTTTTTCATTTCACCCGTGAATCGTTTGGATTGGATGAAAATGCGAATTTTATTTACAATATTATTTTCTTTATTGTTTAGGAATTCTTATTTTCCATCCGGAAGTTCTGCTGGAGCCTATGTGTAGAACCGTGTTAATTGGGTCACTTCGTTTTAGGCTACCATTGAGTAAACTTCCGTTCGGCGTCAGCAACTTATATTTTATTTTGTTGGTGAGTATATCTCTTTATTGCGGTGTGTGCGTAAATTCAATTGCTGAGTTAGTGAATCGGGAGATATCTATATTTGTGTATATAACAAAATTAACCCATTTTACAGGAAAGAAGATAAATATGAAACAAAAACTTAATTTAAAAAAAAATCTTACACCCACAGCAAGAAATATTTCACAAATTTTAATGCATGGAGCTGGTTTGAATTTATTAAAGTTGTGGGATTGTCTGCCCTTTGTCTGGAAGAGTTATCTTCCCTCTTGTTTCTAGTTTTCACCACCAGGCGTTTTGGACTACTTAAGCAGGCAAGCGCCAAGTTTGAACTCTCTTTCTTCTCCAGGACCTCACACACATGGGTTAGACATTTACGTCTACACCCTTCTTGTGTGGGGGCTTCAGCCCCCAACACAACGTTAGTAAGTGACATTGCTTTATGGACTCTTCATTACTTCTATATGTACATTTAGATATCTCTTGTATACCTCCTTATTGTATCTCTATTCATGAATGTGTTCTTTATTATATTTTTTTTGTATTTCTGTTATATGTATCTTCTCTATGTGTTTATATTAAAGTCCATTGTTACATTTTGCACTTTTGGTTGGAGTTGTTGTGTTCAACCAACAATTATAATTGATGTTATAACTTCGAACCCAACAAAGTTAAATATTAAAATCTCCAAATAAAAATATCTTTAAAAAGCCACTTTTATTTATTTTTATGTAACCTCGCAAAAAAAATAAAATAAAATAACTTAGAATAAAATAAAATAAATACTAGTGCAAATGAATTATGTAAATTAATGTTATTCCATATTTACCAGAACAGTTAAATAGTATAGCTAAGGGTGGGCCTGTGAGAATGGCATCTGTCTTGGATTGCACTTTTTGGAGAGAGAGCAGTATTTTTGTTCTACTGAAAAGGTTACCAATTCTGCACTAGCAGATGTCATGATGCTCATAAACGAAACTTATACCAAGTAAAGATCTAGCAGTCATACAACTGGAGTCTTTGACTGGGGGCTGGCATGTGTTGTAATAAATTACGATTAATCTTTAATTATTGGGACAAATTTTTATCAAAGGATTTGTAAGTGATATTCAATAATCAACTAATCATTAATTATATCTATTACTAGTGTAGGGAGACAATAAATAATTATCTCCCTTCAAGAATGAATGTCTGTTAGGTGCCTCGTGGGGTGTCACATGATAGTTCAGAAACCAATTCTTGACTTTCTTTGCCTTTGTTCTTTGAATAGTTGAGACATTGTTCCCTGGCCCTGCCATGGAACAGTAAAAGCACACAGCTATGGCCATTTTATTTTTCAACATCAAGCCGTTTTCGTTTTTGAACCCCTTCCACATACTGCTTGTTCATGGACTAATATGTGTGTATTTCTAGCTGTTAGGATAAGTTTGTACATTCTTTCTTGATATACCTTTGGTATATATATATATTATGTATATAGAAGGTATTTATTTGTATATACAAATGCATTCATTTTGTTTTACCTTCTATTGTAAATCATCTCATCACATAGACAGTATCTATGCAGTGATGCTCATAGCTTTTTTATTTAGTGCATCCTGGGACACATATTTGCTTAAATGAGTCCCCAGGAAAATTTATTGGTCCCAACTAAAGCCATCTAACTCCTAACTTATAACCTATCTGGTGTAATTAAGAAACTATTGAAATGTATTTACAGTTAGCTTGAAATGGTGAGGGAAGAAAAAAGAAAAACACTGGGACACATGAATACGATTTTACTGTGTCCTTTTAGAGTTTTATGCGTCAGGGACACAGGACACGTACCTATCAGCATCTCTCTTTATGTATACCTATCATGACATACAAGTATACTATTTTATCATATGGGAGGGTCCATGTTGAAGTCGATATATACTATTGGATACAAGTATCCGTGGTTATATCTCCCATACTAAATCTTCTTCTTCTGTACTTACTTCTTAATATGAGTAGCTTGGCTGAGTATCTATTTGTTGATATGTCTTCTTACTTCTCTAATTGGGTTGGTATTTCTTCTTACTTCTAAGTATCTATTTGTCACTGGCTGTTCTGACTTCTTAGCTGTTTCTCTGGTTTCTTCTTTTTCTTAACTAGTGTCTTAAGATGTTATCAAGATGCCATGGGTTGTCATTTGTTTTTATTGACAAACTCAAGACATCTATTTTTGTTAATCACATTTATTTCTTACATTCTTAAGGGAATCCGTGCTGTCAGCACATCTTGATGATGATGATGATGATGATGATGATGAAACTCAATGGTCTTTGGTATAAGAAAATTGAGTTGTGGTTTTGTTATGATAAAAATGTCTGCTATGGAATAATTGAATAGGATTACGAGGCATGTGAGAAAAGTTCCAGTATGTCAGAAAACTTCAACGTGAGGAGCATCATCCACTGTGAGTTCTTGCCACAGGGCCAGATGATCAACCAGCATGTCTACAAAGAGATACTGTGCAAGAAAAGGCAAGAGATTTGGCAGGACAACTCGTGGGTGCTTCACCATGACAACACACCTGCCCATACTGCTCTGTGCTGGAGCAACCTCCCTACTCACCTGATCTGGTTCCATGTGATTTTTTCCTCTCCCCCAAGGTCAAGGAGGTAATAAAGCAAACCCATTTTGAGGATGTGCATGATATCAAAAAGATCATGAGGACAGAGCTATGGAGAATCCCAGAAGAATACTTCCAGGAGTACATGCAAGTGTGACAGAGAAGGATGGGAAAGTGCATTACACTCCAGGGGGATTACTTTAAAGGGGATAACGTAGTTTGGATTTGAAATAAATTTTTTATGACACTAGTCTTGGAACTTTTCTGACATACCTCGTAGGAACTGGATTAAATAGAATAATGACAAAAGAGACAAGTGTCATAGCTTCTTGTTTATTATATATATATATATATATATATATATATATATATGAACAGTTTTCTTACAGAGGTGAGATAATCAGGGATCAACAACAATTACTAAAAGGAGGCTGGTTCTCTCAGCACTCATAAACATTGCAATGATAATACTCATTCCTTTAAATCAGAGGTCACCAAACTATGGCCCACGCGCCAGTTCTAGTCCACGGAGGAATTTTATTAGGCCTACCAACAGTACTTGAATTTGTTTGTTAAAAACGTATGGAACACAAGATGTTTTCATAACATCTAAATGTAAATATCATGTTAAGCTTACTAAATCTTCATGGATTTGACTACTGAAGGTAGGTTACAACATTTTATGCGTGTGATCATTTCAGTTGTTATTTACTATATCTAACTAAACCTTACTGCTAATGTTGCATTCTTTGATAATGTTTTGAAAATAGATATGTTGGTTAAATATGTTTTTGTGCATCTTACGCCACTCATACGTGAATATAACATAGAAAGATAAATTTAATTTTACATTTTTTCACAGAGCTTTCTCTTTTTATATTTTTCTCAGAGCTTTCGTTCTGGCTAGCAAGTATTGAACATAATAATGTAGCTCGTGCTCGTTATTTTTTCAATTATCCGGCCCACCATGAAAAAAGTTTGGTGATCCCTGCTTCAAATGATTAATCTTAATGCATGGTCTTTTATGAAAAAATGTTTTTTAATCAATACTTTATCAGATATGTATTGTTATAGTTGAATTGTTTATGAATGTAGATTACCAAATTACAAAATGTATGGTCATTTTCAAGGGATTGATCATATTCTATAAATTTTGACTTTCAATGAAAGAAAGATATATTCCATAAAGGAATAGGATTGCCTTTCAGTATAAGATTGTTAAAGTAAAAGGAAGAGCCACACACTTTACAAGAATGGGATTTCTCTCCAGTGCATTCTTAAAATGTTTACCTTAAGTTAACTCTTATAGAAAAGACTCAATGGACATATGGTATCTCTCAAGTATGTGTTCCTATATGTTCCATCAAACGTGACTTGGCTGAAAAGGAAGAGTCACACATTACACAAGCATATGGTTTCTCTCCAGTGTGTGTTTTCAAATGTTTCCCAAAAGTTGAGTGCTGTGTAAAAGAAGATCCACATACTCCACACTGGTATGGTTTTTCTCCAGTGTGTATTCTGACATGTTCTACTAAGTGTGACTTGTTTGAAAATGAAGAGTCACATACTTCACAAGAATATGGCCTCTCTCCAGTGTGTGTTCGCATATGTCTAACCAAATGTGATTTGTTTGAAAAGGAAAAGCCACAAACTTCACAAGTATATGGCCTCTCTTGAGTGTGAATTCGTATATGTCTCACCAATGTGGATTTATGTGAAAAAGTAGAAGTACACATTTCACAAGAATATAAGTTCTTTCCAGTGTGTGGTTTCAGATGTTGCTTAAATGTTGACTCTTGTGCATATGATTCTTCACAGATGCATGTTCGTAAATGTTCCACCAGATGTGACCTAATTGAAAAAGAAGAGCCACACACTTCACAAGAATATGATTTCCCTCCATTATGAGTTTGCATATGTCGATTCAAGTTTGATTTCATAGAAAAAGAAGAGTCACATATATCACAAGAATATGGTTTCTCTCCAGTATGTGTACGCATATGCCCCACTAAATGGGATTTGGATGAAAAAGAAGCGCCACAAACTTCACAAGCATATGGTTTTTTTCCAGTATGTGTTTGCATATGAATTACTAAATGTGATTTTAGTGAAAAGGAAAAGGCACATATTTCACAGATATATGTTTTCTCTCTAGTGTGTTTTTGCATGTGTTTTCTTAAAGTTGACTGTTGTGCAAAAGAAGATCTGCAGATTTCACACACAAATGGTTTCTCCATAGTGTGTGTTCGAATATGTTCAACCAAATGTGCCTTAATTGAAAAAGAAGAGCTACATACATTACAAGAATATGGTTTCTCACCAGTATGTGTTCGCATATGGCGTTTTAAATTTGATTTGATAGAAAAGGAAGAGCCACATACTTCACAAGAAAATGCTTTCTCCCCAGTGTGTTTTCGCATATGCACTGCTAAATGTGATTTGGATGAATAGGATGCATTACACACATCACAAGTATATGGTTTTTCTCCAGAGTGTTTTTTCAAGTGTTTTCCTAAAGATGACTGTTCTATAAAAGATGATCCACAGATTTCACACACAAATGGTTTCTCCATAATGAGTATTTTAATGTCCTACCAAATGTGCCTTGCGTGAAAATGATGAGCTACACACATCACAAGAATATGCTTTCTCTCCTATGTGTATTTACATAGGTTGTCTCAAATTTGAATGCTTTTAAAAGGGAGATCCACAAACATCACAAGAAGATACTTTTTCTCTGGTCTCATTTTTTAAAGTATTTTTATGAAACATAAGTATTATAAAATTTCCATCCAACGGTTTCAGAAAAAGATTTTTTTTTCTTGGTTGTTTTCCATATTTTGTCTATCACCAAGGAAAAGATGATCCAGTTAGATTCATGAAATAATTTTAAAGCTAAGTCATCTCAAATAATAAAAAAAATGAAGAAATTATATCAAAATATGATATATTAATCCAAGAAATTATATTAACTTGATATTTTGATGTTCCTCAATAAATGATTTTTCTTACATACCTTAAGTTCATAAAATATCTTAATAGAAAATATCTGTAAAGAAAAGAAAGAAATTATATTTAAATTATACCACAATTCATATTATATTATATTAACTCATTTTATATTTCATTATACGAGGGTGAGTCAAAAAGTAATGCCATTTTATTTATTTCATGTGAAGCTTTTTTTTTATAAAACTAAGGCTTACATTGAGAGACTAACAAGGCTCAGAGCAAGAATCAGATGAGTAAGACCTAACTTGCTAATCGACAATGTCCTACTTCTGCATGACAATGCTTGACCACACACAAGCATCAGGACAATGGAGAAAATTGCCTCATACTGGTGGACAACTTAACTGCATCTTCCATACTCACAAGATTTAGCACTTTCAGACTATCAGCCCCATGAAAGAGGGTTTGAGAGGCAAACATTATTCCAGTAATGATGAAGTGAAATATGTAGTGAAGAAGTGGCTCAAACAACAGTCAACAGAATTTTACAGGGCAGGAATACATGCTCTCATTTAAAGGTGGAACATTGCTATTGACAGAAATGGTGACTATGTGGAGAAGTATTGATGTATGATACATGTTCCTGTGTTAGTAATTATACGTACCCTAAAAAAATAGCATTACTTTTTGATTCACCCTCATGCATAAATTTATTTTATGTCGATGGGGACTTTTATGCTCATCTTAAACAAATAATTTTTTTACATACCTTCAGATGCTAACACTTTTAAAATGCATGTAAAAATTATTAGTTTAGGCAAATTATTGCATCTTCTCGCAATGATAGATATTTCTTAAATTATGTTTACATAAATTCAACTCTATCAGATAATTTCGAAGGTTATAAAATTAATTGTTCCAGGGCAATTCCATGTCAAATCATCCAGAAAAAAATAAAATTCTCACCCACCCCTTTCAATTTTTCTGAAATTTTGTACAGGTGTGGACTGTATTAAAGTTAGACATTCCCCAAAATTTGAGCTTCCAATTTCAAAAATCGAGTTATGTCGATTTTTAGCTCTCCAAATTTGGTGGGGTTTGCAAGAATGGCAACTTTTTGTAATCTATTTTTGTCTCTAAAATGAGTTCTAGAGCTTCCCCACTCCTAAAAGTTGGTTTATAAAATTATTTTTGCTAAAGGAAACCAAAAATTCTATTGAAAAAGTCTGAAAGTCAACCAATTTTAAATTATTAATGATAACAGATTTTTTCATAGAAAGATCAATATCCCGATGTGCCACTGAATCTAAGACAACACCAAATTATCTTTTTTAAAAGTCGCCATTTTTCTTGACATCCCTCAAATTTGGAGAGGTAAAAATCGACATAACTCTGCCAATTCTTGGAATTGGAAGCTCAAATTTTGTGGAATGTCTGACTTTAACATAGTCTATATATAAAATGTATTTTGATATATTCATAAATAAAGAGTGCTCAATATTAGTGATAGAGCATATATATATAAATTAGGATAGTGTAGACACAGTGTTGCTTAGTGACTGCCAATTTCTCACCTAAACGATATTATTATTATTATTATTATTATTATTATTATTATTATTATTATTATTATTATTCTATTTCATTGATTTATAAGGATAATCAAAATTCGGTCACGTGATCAATTTAGGCCATTTTGAATAACCTAAAGTAAATATTTTTTTAACTTTATTTTTTACAAATCTCTCTCAAAAAAGTAACGATTATACAGACTTGTTACAAAGAAAAACAGTTAATTCAAAGATCAAATTATCCGATTGGGGAAAATTACTCACCATTAATAAAAAAGAAAAAGAAAAAAAGAATAATCCGTTTTACATACAAAGGGGTTATTTTTATGTGGAAACGAGAATTGTAACTTTACATATTATTTCTTTTTAACAATTATACATTTAATGTATGAGTGGCCGTATTTGACATAATTGTTTTCTTGTACATATTGAATAACCGATTATTGGTTTTCAACGATTTTTCAACCCAAATTACTATACATTTAATGTTGAAAAATATATTTTTTAACTAAGTTTAATTGAAATTATACATTGCAATACTAACACAAACAACTGTCTCAATAATAGATTCAATAATTAATTTCAATGGTTAATTAAATGTATAGTAATTTGTTTTTTTGTTTTTTTTTGTTTTTTTAAGCAATACGTAATTAAAAACAACCTTAATCCCCTAAAACCGTAACCCAATTCGCAAAATGTTAATTCATAGACTGTCTGTAGTTAAACTATCATTGGGTACCACCAAAAAACTTTCCGTTTTAATTTTCCGACCTAAATCAGAAGTCAGCCTTAAAAAACAACCTTAATCCCCTACAACTGTAACCCAATTCTCAAAATGTTAATTAGACTGTAGTTAAACTGTCATTGGGTACCACCAAAAAACTTTCCGTTTTAATTTTCCGACCTAAATCAGAAGTCAGACCAAATGTATTAAGTTTGAATTTGGTCTTACTGATTAAAAAAAAAAAGTTAGTATTCGTGTGTATCATCGTATTAATGTCTGTTTTGTTTTTTGTTTTTTGTTTTTTGTTTTTTGTTTTTGTTTTTTTACAAAAAAGGCAGCTTTTTTTCCTCGTCTAATTTCTGTGCTTTAATAATTAAACACAATCAAAAGAAATTACATATAAAAATTTCGAACCGTCAACAAATTTTATTCAACTATTCAATGTCAATTCTATAACGATAAAGAAGCTGGATGAATATTATATACAAAATAGGATTTAAGGACAATCGAAAAGAATTAGATTATTCATATTTGTTCAAATTGATTAGTAAAATAAAACCTCGAACACTTACAGGATAGTTGAATGCGCAACTTTTGGTGATTTGTGTATTTTAAAAATATAGGATGTATTAAGATTTACGGATATATGTTGAACGCTTGAGGCGGTGTTTGATTACCTCGCGTCCCTTTTACAAGAACGTTATCTTTTTTCCAAACATCTCTGATTAAAGAACGTAAGCCACAAACGTGGTACCATGATGATCGTTTTTCTCAGTCCTTCCGTCACATGCAGGATGTGCAATGAGGTCGGTTTTTAAAGTGGAAAGCTACTCATTGAACATAAATGCACAGTTGTGGGTAGTGCCAAAAATTATTGGTAAAAAAGAACAATTTCCTTGTAAATTCCTACCATAAGATAAACTGAACCCTCATTTTATGTCCGTGTTTTTGCAATAAATGTTTTATTTTTCTTGTACCCGTCATTTTGCAATACTAAATATATTTTATTTATTTGTTAAAGAATAAAGAATCCAGAAAATATATTTAGTATTGTAAAATAACGGGTGCAAGAAAAATAAAACATTTATTGCAAAAACACGGACATAAAATGAGGGTTCAGTTTATTTTATGGTAGGAATTTACGAGGAAATTGTTCTTCTTTACCAAATTTATTTTGTAAAATACGTCTATCGCGTCACAATAACCAAGTAAACCAATTCCGTATTTTTTATTGCTTTATATAATTTCTCCTTGTAAAATGCTCCAATTTAAAATTATAAGATTTTGAATATTTGTAGTAATGTATTATATTTTTTAAAAAATCTATGTTCTTGTTCATAATTGGTTGGTACTTGATGTAACCCGCCCTGTCAGCTGTGGCGTTAGAATGCACCAACTGCACCTCTGCAGAGGGGTAAGACTCCCCCAAATGGGGTTACCTGTAGGCCGTTGGTGGCAACCCGTAATGCTTAAGGGCGGAGTTTTGGTGGATGACCTGCAACACACCACTTACCCTTACTTAGGCTAGACGCACGGTCGGAGAGGCCCCCTCCGATCAATCGGCTGGTCACGTCATGCCCTAGCACCTATATGATTGGCCCAACCCTATTACCCTTATGGTAAACCCCAACACTTTTTATCATATGGGATCTAGAAGGCGGTAGCTGAGGGTTTACATGTCCTGGGAATGACGTTGTCGTTAAAACTCTATCTGATGGTGAGGTTCCAGTTTTGGAGGTTTGGGGGATGTGGAGCACCCCTTCATCACCATTGCTCCCTGGTCCACTCTGACCCGGAGTGGTAGTACCTGTTAGGGTCCCATCTATCGGTTAAATAGAAAAATGGGCTGAACTTGCACAACGCTCGGAAAATTAAAACGGAAAGTTTTTTGGAGGTCCCCCATGACAATTTAACTACAGTCTATGAATTAACTTTTTGTGAATTGGATTACGGTTTAGGGGTTTGGGGATTAAGGTTATTTTTAATTACGTATTGCTTAAAAAAACAACAAACCAATGAAATTAATTATTAAACCCAACGGTAGACACATTAGTCTCAGTTATTTGTGTTAATATTGCGATGTATAATTTCAATTAAACTTGGTTTAAAAAAATATTTTTCAACATTAAATGTATTGTAATTTGGTTTTTTTTATTGTTGTTTTTTTTTAAGCAATACGTAAAAAAAAACCCAAAACAACCTTAATCCCCAAACCCCTAAACCGTAACCCAATTCGCAAAAAGTTCATTCATAGACTGTAGTTAAACTGTCATGGGTCACCTCCAAAAAACTTTCCGTTTTAATTTTCCGACCGTTGTGCAAATTCAGCCGAAAAATGTATTTATAAAAAAAATTGTGTATCCATTAAAAATTTATTTATTTCAAAATTTAATCGTTATAATGACCCACTGAGGTTGATATGCCATAAAGCAAACGAATCAAACACAACCAAACTGATGTAAAAGCGATATTCCAAACTAAGTATTTTATGTTCAGGTTAAGAGGCGTAAGCGTAACCAAAACTTAGCATTTTTAGACCTTTTTTCCAATACAGTTATCATTGACGAACAGAAAAGGTTTGGACAACTGAAATCTGATGTTTTAAAATTAAATTTCTATTTCTCGTTTCCAATGATACCTTCCCTCGGAAAAATAAAGTCTAAAAAGTTCGACTTTGGGTTTACCTTACTGCGCTTTTAACCACGGCGTCCCATGTGTGTTTAAAGCCGATTAGGCAAGTTTAGTCATGCAGATCCATTACTACTTAATTCGATCCTAGCTGGATGCCCATATTTGCGACCTTGTGCCATATCCTACCCGTGGCGGACGGGTTAGGTAAAATATAATGGTTAACAAGCTAGTCTCACAGGTCCATTACTACTGAATAGCGAGTTCGATACTCGACGAATGCTTATTTGTGTTCCTGATTAACGAGATAGAACCAAGATGGAAGCAGAAAATTCCCAACACATATGTGTTTGTTGTCCACGAGAGAAAGCGAAGAGTGTGTTTTTATAAGATTCGCAAGGAGAGTTCAGTTGTTCAAAAAGCGCTTCGTCGCTGTCTCGCATCGGTCAATTGCTTCTGCTAACTGCCCAGCGTTCCACTCACTTGGTTTTTATGGGCACAGTCAGCGCCTTCTAAGATATACACTGATATCTTAGAGGGCCTTGGCACAGTCCCCCAACATCCGGGCACATCAGTCGAACCTCGCGTCCGTGCATTCGCATGGACGCGTGTGGGCGCCAACATCCGGGCACCTGAATTGCACCTCGCGTCCGTCCAGTGTCTAAATTGCATTTGCTTTTGCATGCGGAAGGACGCGGGTTCGATCCCGGCAGGCAAGACAAAGTCTTGCTCTTTTTCGTTCTCCGTCACAGCTTATAATCCGGAATATTAAGCAAACAGCAAGTCTTGCCTGTGTGCCATATAGAAGCAACGCTTAGTAAATAAATAGACAATAGCGATCTTCAAACAGTGTGGAACAAAATTTCAAAAGGGGACGAGAGGCAATCAACACCGCATCAAGTGATGACTATATCATCGCAGTAAATCTGACTATTTGATGTGGGTACACCTCTGCACCCACTTCAAATAATCTTTTATTTACTTGAAAAATCATCGCAGTAAATCTGAATCCATCTCATCTTTTTCAAATACAGAACTTACCAAAGTTTACGCTTTGGATAAATCTAGTAAGTGTTCGAAGCTTTATTTTATTAATCACTTGGAACAAACTGCCCAAAAATTAATCTTTTCGATGCCTGCTTCATATTTTATACATTCGTTCAACCTTAGTTGTTTATCGTTATAATCCATAATTCTATTCCTTAGTGATTGCTTTAGTAATAAAAGTCGATAACTTTGTTATTTAGAGTTTAATTGTTGGTATGTAGTTACATTTTTGGTTATATTGAACTTTCCCGATTAAAATCTAGTGTTTTTTTTTGGGTTTTTTTTCTTTCTTTCTTATTGCAATTATTAAGGGTTGACTTGAATATCAACTTTGAATTAACGTATAAGGAAAATATAGTGAATAAAAAACAATGCCTGTTGTAAACCATCGGGACCATATTACCTTAAGCCCCCCCCCCTTTCGATTTCGTTTCATTAGGTCATTTTTTTTCATTTACACCGTCAATATCCGGTTATTTGTTAGGGGGGTTAGTTTTTTAAAAAAATTTAAAATCTAAAAATCGTCTGTTAAAACAACCGGATATTGACGGTGTAAATGAAAAACATGTTCTTTCTTAATCGAGATAAAAAAAAAGGTCATATGGTCCAACCATCGTTACAACTTTGTGGACTCCAACGACCCTGCACAATCCATGTGGAAGGCAATTGGGGGCTTTGCAAGGTAAAAATCCCGTTCCATGAGAACAAACGAGACACTTCTCAGCATTTAGCTTCAGGAGTTCCTCTGGAGCCGTACTATTCAAGAAAATATCTTCGGTAATATCTTGTATTATTGGATATGCCATTATTATGATGCTTAATTTTTATGTATTTCAATTTCATGTATAATAAACACACTTAAATACTTTTAGATATTATCATTTTAGGTACCACCAATTTTCCCTGTGAATATTTAATACAATGAAACTTGCATAAAGGTTGATATTATCTTCAAAATTATTTGTCCATTCGAAAGAAGAAACATTAAACAAACTCATGATTTCTTTAATTTTTTTCAGCTTACGGATTATGAACGAAAAACAATGTTTACATTTTCGCACTGTTAAATCAATTGAAATTTAACATAGCCAAAAACAAGTTATGACTAGAGGCTTTTATTTAAAATTCTATGAAAAATGGTCCTATTTTCACAGAAATTTCCATAATTACTTACCTTTTAATGTCAATATGTCTGAAATAACTTTTTCCTAAAATATATTAGGGGAAATGTTTTTTACAAGGTTTTATTTTATGAAATTTGAAAAAATGAACCCACAAAAAACGATTTTTACTTTTTCTATAAAGATAAGAGTCTGAATAATCATATCAGAAGATTTTCATAAGTTTCGATTCGAGAGCTTTTTCGTAAAAGAACCATGAATACAGAATTCTGCTAAAAAAATATCAATAAAGAAATTGACCCTGTTGTAAAAAAAAAACAAAAAAAAAACAGACTGTTTTACTTATTTTTCAAGATAATGGTGAGTAATTTTTCCCAAGTGGATAATTTGATCTTTGAAATAACCGTTTTTCTTTGTAACAACTCTTCATGTTCGTTGTTTCTTTTTTGCGAGATTTAAAAAATAAGTTGAAAAATATTTACGTTTCTTCCTTCAATATGTCCTAAACTGATCACATGACATATTTTGGTGGTACCTATTACTTACTTATGATTCTAAAGAATATTTTAAAAAATGAACACAAAATTAAAAATATATAAGTTCAATACTACTCGACTTTTGACTCTATTTTTTAAAAAAAATTCTTGTTTTTGCTAGAGAAATTCCCCCACCCTCTCAATTTCAGTCTGAAAAGAAAAACAGCTTTGATTAGAATTGGCCTGTTTTTTTTTTTTCAACAGCAATATATTTGATTACTAACATGCTGTTAGTAATCAAATATATTGCTGTTGAAAAAAAAAAAGAATTAAATTTAAACATCTACTAAAAATGAGGTAATTGCCCAATAAAGATAAATTTAATAGAAATAGTTAAATTATTACTTAACTGAACTGTTAAAAACAAATGTATTTTTGTCTAGAAAAACAAAACAATGAAAGATCCAGGGTTGTACTATCTGGTAATAATCCTATATTTTAGCAATGGAAATTCTTCAAAATTGTTTTAATTTGAAACTAAAGATAAAGTATGGCTATATTTTCATGGTTATTGTTGATAATAATAATTTTTAAAAAAGGGATTTACAGAATTATAGTGCACATCTGAACCACAATGAGTCCCACTTAAAAATAGATAAATAAATATTTTTTTGTGACTAATGCCTTCAGAAGACAAACCTCTACTCAGGCAATTTTATTGCATACTGAGGTTTTCATGGTACCAAATCGATATAATGTTGTATACCCTTTCCTACTTCTTTACTTCTTACTTGCTTCTATATCTTGGACATCTATTCTTCTGGCCGGCTTTGGTTCTTCTTCTAACATCTTGCGTCTGGAGTTGTCGTGGGGACTTTGGTCTGGTTTTCTGTTAGGGATTTCTCTTTATCAGAAGCCCTGTGTCATTGTTAGTTTTTAGGTAATAAACACAAGACTTCGATTTACGTTGATGTTACTTTATTTCCAAATCCCCAACCCAGACAATCTGCGCAGTGAGACTTACATCTTACAAGCTCGGCTTCTAACTTCTGACTGACTGAGTTACTTAGTATCCTTAAACCGGAAGACAGGGTTTTCTATGCCTTCCGGTTCTTACGATTTATCCCCGGAAGGCAAGGTGAGAGTGAGGTCAAGTACCGTCACTCACCCTCAAGGCCATCAGCTGCACTAATCGCCATTATGATCTCTACACTATTGACATAGATATTAGGTGACTAATAATTATGTAACAATTTGATGTCCTGAAGTTTGGACTTGGAATACACATTCTACCCTAAATCAGGGTAAGATACCCACCCACTAAAAAAACCCAAAAAGGCTGTCTTGGGTATGACAGTAAATTGCATTCGATGGTGAGGGAGGTTCCAGTTCTGGAGATCTGGGGAGTGTGGAGTACTGTTTCATGGTCATTACACTCAGGTACTTTCTTAAACAAAGGGGTAGTAACTGTTAGTGTCCCATCCATTAGTCAAATAGATTGTTTTAAAAATGTTTTGTATTCAATTGTACTGTGTAAAAAAAAATAAATAAATATTAAAAAGAATTAGAAAATCTATCAACAATCAACTAATTATGGGGTTTTAATTAAAAGGGTCTGGTTTAGCTCAGTGGTAGAGCACCCACCTAGGGAAAAAAATAAAAATTTAAAAAATAAATAAAAAATAAAAATAAATAAATTAAAATTAAAATTAAATGTTTTAAATAAATAAAAATAAAAATTAATTTTTTTTAAATTAAAAAGATAGATTTTAAAAAATAAATAAAAAATAAATTAAATATGAATAAATTTTAAAAAAAGACCCAACTGCACAAAAAAAGTAAATACGAACATACAATGAATCTGTTTCCCTAACATTTAGACCTAAAATAACACTAGATGGGTTGGCATGTTGTTGAAATCAATCCATCAATCATGTAATTTGTAAGTTTTGAAAAATTATAGAAAGTCAATAATTTTTAAATCTGTCAAGTAACCTAAGTGGAGGAAGGGCTTCTGCAACAAAAATTTGTTCCATAAAAAAGGATCTCTTCGAATAGGGTCCATCTAGTTCAGATGTGCCAAGAATACCTGAAATATTTCCACAGAAAAATTTATGCTGCTAAAATATAGGTTAATATACATTAATACTGGTATGTAGTAGAATTATGAAAAAACATGTATTTGATGTTGACAACTCCCAGATGTATGGAGATTATAAGTGTAATAATCTGAGTTGTAATTTACAGTTTTTGAGTCTTCTGCTAATACAATAAGTTTTGATTAAAAAGTAAAATTGGCAGAGTTGCCTCAGCCGGACAATGAGAAAATCTATCCTCTTTTTGCTAGCGCTAGACCAGGAGGATTCTTTTTGCTGAAGAATGGTGCCACACCTACAGTCAGCTCCCCACTTTATCACATGAGATTACCTAATCTGTGCTATGCATGGGCTGAGTTGGCGGGGACTGGTATTGAACTAGGAACCTTGTGATTCCTTGGTGGGTGCTCTACCACTGAGCTAAACCCGACCATTTAATTAAAACCCCATAATTAGTTGATTGTAGGTAGATTTTCTGCACCATATGACCTTTAGGCACCCCTTTTGCTTTGCTGATTCATAAGTACATTTTTTTCATTTACACCGTCAACATCCAGTTGTTTGTTAGGGGTTAGTTTTATAATTTAAAAAAACCCTCTAAAAATCGTCTGTTAATAAACAACTGGATATGCCATTAAACAGTAACCATCCAGCCATGATTGCTAAAAATCCCTGCTGTGAATTTCACAAAAAGTTCCCACTCACATATGCATAACATTTGTTTGGAATTCTCTTGCACTCATGCAACAATTTAATTGTAATGCTGAAAAATTATCACAATGAATGACTGCTTGAAATACAGGGCATCCATAAAGTTTCTTTACCTTGTTCACCAGATATCACTCCCCTGGGTTTATTTCTGTGGGGTTAGGCTAAAGATATTGTGTATCAACTTCACTGACCTAAAGCATAAGAGCACTGATGTCATCGCAACTATTGATGAGACTATACTACAATAAATATGGTAAGAAATCAAGTATGGTCTTAACGTGCTTTGTGCAACTAATGGTATCCTTGTAGAGGTGAATTAAGTGAGGCAAATGAACTTCAATATCTACTCCTCATTTTATAATAATTTCCTCATATTTGTCTGTTCTTTTGCTTTAGTAATACATCCATAAAGTTTTAAAGAGACTTTATGGACAACCTGTACATCACTGATGAGGTATTCCTGCATGCTAAGATGATTGTATATAAAATGAATAGGCAACAATAATTAGTTGTAAAAAAATTTTTTTCTATTTATTTTTTAAAAAGATAGGACCAATCTGGTTCAGATGTACCTCCTTCTAATATAAGTTATATGGTCCTTGTAGATTCTTTATTTACTAAGTTCATCATATAAGTTATTCAATTTTGTGTTTTTCTCATTTGACTGCTTTATTAATTTGTTTTTTCCTTTTTTTTCAGCTTTCATCCTGACTGTATTTGAAAAACATGGATAGTAATGAAAATGAAAGATTGTTACACTGTGAGATTTGTGGATTAAAAGTTCCCTCAACATCCCATCTTGAGATCCATATACGAAGTCACACAGGAGAGAAACCCTTTCATTGTGATATGTGTGGAGCTACATTTTCCCGCAATTCCAGTGTTAAACGGCACATGTTAACACACACTGGAGAGAAACCTTTCCATTGTGAAATCTGTGACAGCAAATTCTCTCTAAATTCACATCTCAAACGGCACATGTTAATACACACTGAAGAAAAAGCTTTCCACTGCGAATTTTGTGGTGTTAGATTTTCCCGAAATTCAGATCTCAAACGGCACATATTAACGCACACTGGAGAAAAACCATATTCTTGTGAATTTTGTGCCGTTGGATTTTCACAAAATTCAGAATCTGAAACGACATATGTTTAACACATACTGGTGAAAACCTTTCCACTGTGAAGTTTGTAGTGTTAGATTCTCTCAAAGATCACATCTCAAACAACATTTGTTGACACACACTGGAGAGAAACGTTTTCCATTGTGAAATTTGTGACCATAGATTCTCCTTAAATTCACATCTCAAACGTCATATGCTGACACACACAGGGTAGAAATATTGGTAATCCTTAACTTGTTCCTCGTAAATTCCTACCATAAGATAAACTGAACCCTCATTTTATGTCCGTGTTTTTGCAATAAATGTTTTATTTTTCTTGCATGCGTTATTTTAAATACTAAATATATTTTCTTTATTTTAATATTCACTTCAATGTGTATATTCTAAAAGTTTTTATTTTGTGAGAATGGTTAGTTTTAAAGTGGTGGCTCGTTTTACAATTTAGACATAAATTGGACCCTCCTTGACCATAATTTTTTTTTCCGACGATGATTAAATTCTGACGTTTTTATTTTAGAGTACCAAAGCCAAAAAATAAAAAAATAAATAAGAACAATAAAAAGTAATCTTCAACTTTTTACTCGTAAATTCCTACCATAAAATTAGGCCTAGCCTAATTTTATGGTAGAAATGTGCGAGTAAAAAGTTGAAGTGTAAAACGAACCCCCACTTTAAAACTAACCATTCTCACAAAATAAAAACTTTTAGAATATACATATTGAAGTGAATATTAGAATAGATAAATAAGATATATTTAGTATTGTAAAATAACGGGTGCAAGAAAAATAAAACATTTATTGCAAAAACATGGACATAAAATGAGGGTTCAGTTTATTTTATGGTAGGAATTTACAAGGAACAAGTTGAAGATTACCGAAATATTTCCTATGAAATGAAATGATGGAACTCTGGTGGTTAATCAGTCCATGAAATGCAACTCTCCACTTTGGCCCTTTTAATAATAATAATGTTTTAATAAATATTTTTTTTTTAAAATTAATTTTTAATTTTTAATTTGATCACATAGTATCCATTATCCAAGCAATGTGGTACCTTTGAAAAATTTAAACTTTGAAAAAGAAAGTGTGTAAGATGGATAGAAATTTTTTTGAGATGTCTGTTTCTTAGATTACAAAAGACACTTTAAATATGTCTTCTTGCAAGTGAAATAACATGTGAATGTTGCAAAGTGACTATGAAGTGGACAAAACATTACACCGCCCTGTCAGCTGGGGCGTTAGAATGCACCAACTGCACCTCTGCAGAGGGCTAAGACTCCCCCAATGGGGCCACCTGTTGGCCGTGGGTGGCGACCTGTGATGCTTAAGGATAGAACCCAGGTGGATGAGCAGTTCATGACTTACAATACTCCACTTTAGCCCTATCTTGGGCTAGACGGGCGGTCGGAGAAGCACCCTCCGATCAATCGGCTGGTCACGTCAAGCCTTAGCACCTATATGATTTTCCCAACCCTATTGCCCTTATGGCAAGCCCCAACCCCTTTTTATCATATGGGTGATAGAAGGCGGTGGCTGCGGGTCTACATGTCCTGGGAATGACGTTAAACTCTATCTGATGGTGAGGTTCCAGTTCTGGAGGTTTGGGGAATGTGGAGCACCCCTTCATCACCATTGCTCCCTGGCCCACTCTGACCCGGAGTGGTAGTACCTGTTAGGATCCCATCTATGGGTTAAATCGAAAAATGTATTTATAAAAAAATTGTATTATCCATTAAGAATTGATTTATTTCAAAACTTTATCGGCATTAAATGACCCACTGGGGTTGATATGCCGTAAAACCAAACCAAATCAAACAAAACATTACAGAAGCATAGATAAATATACAAGTAAATGCCAAAATAATAACTAAAAATTCAAAAGCAGAATTAGTATTTGTTCAAAGTCGTTTTTTTTTTTTTTTTACTTGAAGCTTTCTCTCCATACCTGGATATTTGCCATTTTATCTGGAGCCAAAATATCCCCCCCCCCCAAATGCCATAGCACAACTCAATGTGGGTAAAAAAGTCATGATCCACATTTATGCATCATTCAGAGCAATATGTTCACAATGTTTTATAAATAACCCAATATAACTTAGTGATCCTGGAAAAATCATTGAGATCGACAAATCATTTTTTTCACACAAACCAAAATACCATCATGGCAGAAGTAACCTAAAACCATTATGAATATTTGGGTTGATTAATACAAGCACCAAGCCTGCCATTGGCTATATGGAATTAGTTGATAAAAAGGAATTAAGTGACCTTATTATTCCCCAAAATAAATAAGGTAGAATTACTGGGAAATACTATTTTCTCTGATGAATGGAAAGCCTACCATTTGATTGAGCATGATTTGGGATTTTCCCATGAGACTGTTAACCATTCCCATATTTTTGTTAACAGAAAATAACATACACACACAAGCAATTAAGAGCTATTGGAATCACCATAAACAATTTATTAAAGATGCCAGAGATCTCAATTGGATTCCTATCTGAAGGAATTCATCTGGCAGGAGAGGCACATAGAAAACAAATTTTACAAATTGTGTGCTACCATTTCTGCACAAGATGCTTTTATTTAAATAAATATAAAAAATATTTTGTGAATAAAAACTGTATTTTTATTTAAATAGATATATCTACATTTTTCTTTTGAATAAATAAAAACTATTTTAATATAAAAACATGTCTTTCTTTTGTTAATAATAACATGAACTATTTATTTCATCTATTGTAAGTGCAAAATCTCTATAAACTTCTGATTAAAATTAACAAATGTGATTTTAAAAAAATGCTAAAACTTAATATTTTTTTTACATATGCTAACACCAATAACATGAAATAGCTATTTTTTTTAAAAATCAAAATTGAAATTACAATGAAATTCTAATGTTAGATACAATATAAGTGTAACAAATCGTCAGTTGGTTTGTTTACAAATAAGCAGAAGCAGAAGCTGTAACTGTATGGTTTACTAAAAAAAGGAATCTGCTATGATAATCTTGTAAATTCACACCAACACACAAAACCTTCAGTACACACACACGAAGTAAAGACTACAACCGGATGTCAAGTCCTTCGACGTCACGCATGGATGTTAAAGATCAATTGTGATCTTAAACAAATTAAAAGATAATGGGTTGTTTTTTTTTTCTTTTTTTTACTCATTTGTTCTTCTCATGCAAATTGTATCGGCATTCTAACTTTATTAATAGAGATGTGCATGGTTTACTATACATAAATATATTAGGGCAATTCCATGTCAAATCATCAGGAAAATAAAATTGTCTCCCACCCCCTTCAATTTTTCTGAAATTTTGTACAGGTGTAGACCAGGTTAAAGTTAGACAATCCCCCAAATTTGAGCTTCCAATTCGAAAAATTCACCGAGTTATGTTGATTTTAAACTCAAAAAATTTAAGGATGGCGAGAAAAATGGCGAGAAAAATGGCGACATTTTGTAATCTATTTTTGTCTATAAAATGTGTTCTAGAGCTCCCCATCTCCTAAAAATTGGGTTATAGAAGCTTTTCGGTCTGAGGAATTCAAAAATGTTATCAAAATAAGCATAAAATTAACCTTTTTACATTATTAATGATTTCTGATTTTTTCAATGCAAGATCAATAAGTGAAAAAATCACAATGTGGCACTACATATAATTTTTCTTTTCCTTTAAATTATTATTCTACATATATTGAACATTATTTGTACCAAAAATGGAGTTTGGTTTTTGCTCACAAGCGAAGTTACATCAGTAAAAATTTGGCACTTTTACGTTCAGCCATTGAATAAGCACTATATGGATCAAAATCACAGAGTTTGATAGAAATTATCAGGATTATGTTGGAGGTTGTATATATTTAAAATAATACTCAAATAATATATTTCCCATGTATCAATCATATTGCCTGCAAAATTTTGACAAAATACAAATGTCAATATTGGCACCACATTTCATTTTAGAATTGATAACTGGAAGGTAACAAAAATGATAACAATATCCTAGGTACCACCAATTTTCCCTGAGAAATTTACCACCCCTATATTTAACACAATGAAGCTGGCATAAAAATTGCTATTATCTTGAAAAAAAATTTTCATTCGAAAGAAGAAACATTACTATATTTGTGGTGTCTCTGTCTATCTGTCTGGCAATACAAATGTAAGCAAAACTTTTCTTGGGTAGAATTTTACAAGGAATCCAGTGGTGATATTTATGTTTTTCACTGAATTCATTGAGGGGGTCACTCCAATCAAATTACCGGTTTTGGTATGAGAAAATACAGAAATATTTTTAAAAATAGGCTAAGAGGAATAACCAATAATTTTTTCAACTCCATTTGTATATCAAGCCTTCTGTTCATGAGGACTACTTCCAGTTTAGCTCATATATATATATATATATATATATATATATATATATATATATATATATGCATGGTGAATTAAACAAAAGACACATCTCCTGTTTAACAATTTTATTTGTGATATTTCAAGTTTTCTGGCCAACTTCTTAATATTTGGGTGGAATTCGTGGATTAGTTCACCAAAGTTTATGTCCCGAGTCCTTTCGGCACTTCAAAGTGCCATCATCAGGGGTGATGTGTTCCAGTTTTTCAAATTATATTAATGGATGTGGAGGCTGGAAGGAGGAGAATTGATGGAACTTCAAAGAGCCGAAAGTACTCGGGACATGAACTTTGGTGGACTAATCCATGAATTCCACCCAAATATTAAAAAGTTGGCCAGAAAACTTGAAAAAATCACAAATAAAATTGTTAAACAGGAGATGTGTCTTGTTTTTATTGAACATGCATAAATGAAAGAATGCTGCCCAAATACACACACACACACACACACATATATATATATAATTCCAAGTTAAATGCATGATAAGGGTAATCAAAAGTAAAACTTTTTTAACCTTATTTTTTTTTTATACATTAATCATTAGGTAATAAGAGAAGTTTTAGAAAACACAACAGCTTTGGACCGTTTACCGAAACATTTCTTGAGGATGTAACAAGCAATTGAATACTGGTTTAATTTGGTTTCTTTGGTAAACAGACCAAACTTTTTTTCGTTCCCCAATGATACCTGCATTAGAAAATTAGGTCTAAGAACGTTCGGCTTCAGGTTACCCTTAACACGCTTTTAAACTAGACTATTAATCGATTTTTAATTGACGTTTTACAATTACTAAAAAACTTCCACAAGAATCAAGATAAGTGTAAAATAAAAACCTAGTAAAAAAAGGGGGTAATCCTTAATATATATATTTTATAGTAGTAGGAATTTACAAGGAACAAGTTGAAGATTACCAAAAAAATTTTTACCTCTAAAAATCATCTGTTAAAATTGTTAACAGATGATTTTTAGAGGGTTTTTTTTAATTATAAAACTAACCCCTAACCCTAACTCTTAACCCTAACCCTTAACAAACAACCGGATTTTGACGGTGGAAATAAAAAAGTCCCGATAAAACGAGATCGAAAAAGGGGTGCCAAAGGTCATATGGTCCAAAAAAAATATCCTAGATATCTGATGCAAACGGTGTTCTTTCATTGGTGCTCTTCATCCACAAGGGACATAAAATAAATGAACACCGTTTCAAGCATCGAACGGATTATGGCGTGAATCCTAATCCATCTCGTCTATTTCAAACACAGAAATCACCAAAATTTACGTACTTGATTATCTCGTAAGTGTTTGAAGTTTTATTTCAATAATTAACTAGAACAAATTCGTCTTTTCACTGACTGTTTCATATTCTATCATATTTAAATTTTAATAGTTTCGATGACTAGTTCACTGCTTCGTATTCGACCAGCTCTTTTAGAAGATTGCTCGTTTCATATTGAGATCATATTTCATATATTCAGTCAGTCACCTCATTGTTTTAGCGTTAAGCCATGTTGAATAATTTATTAAATAAACATTTTCACTGTAAATTTGTTATTTATTTTTTCTTATTGCGTGGAATTATTTAGGTGTGGCTCTAATAATTACACCTGTTGACGATACACCGTTCATGGAAAAGCATATGTATTTTTTAAATAATTTTATCTATTCATATTTATTTATTTATTTTATTTATTGTATCTGTCGGTATTGTTTTGGTTGAAAGTGGGGAAGATAGATAGCCCAGTCCGTGGAAGGACTCGACTATCTATCTTCCCCTGTGAAATTTACCCCCGTATATTTGTGTTGGCATCCTTCTGTCTACTAAAGACGATGGCGTAGTGTCCACTATCTTTTTAAAAAAGTTTTTTATCTGCAATTGCGCGAGTGGCTGAACAGACCAATTTTTGAATAGTATACTTAACAAAATGAAATTGCATAAAGGTTATCTTGAAAAAAAATTTGTCCATTCAAAAGAAGAAACATAAAAAAAAAAATTTTGTTTAAAACTCCGAAGATTTTTAAATTTTTTTTTCATCTTACGGAAGTAATGAAATTTATGAACGACTTCAAGTATCTAATCATAATCCTTTTGGGTGCTTCAATTATATTATCAAATAACTGAATAGTTACTTAATGCCCATTGTTTTTCATACAAATTATATTACAGTTATATGACATCAGATATTTCTGTTGTATATGAATAATTTCTAAACATATCTATTTGACCCATTGATTGGATCCTAATGGTGTTGGGATTGTCTGCCTTTTGCATGGAAGAGTTATCTTCCCCGCTGGGTTTCCGTTTCCGACCACCAGGGTCTGTAGTATTTAAGCGCCTGATTCAAACTCTCTCTCATTCTTTTTCTCCTTCTTCTCGGACTGGGATGACATGGGTTAGACATTTGTGTACACCCCACTCTCGTGGGGATCTCTATCCCTCACGTACGGATTAAGTCAGTAAAATGACTTCAACCTTGTGGACTATCCATAACTCCTTCTATATTTTATATGTACATGTACGTAACTATTGAATGTGTCCTTTTATTATATCTTGTTTCATTGTATGTGTATTTTATGTTATATGTTATTCCTGTGCCTGTAATAAAGTCCATCTTCTTATATGTTTAACACACTTGTCGGAGTTTGTTCGTTTCAACAAGTTATACCATATATTATAACCTTGAACCTTACAATGGATACTACCACTCCGGGTTAGAGTAAACTTGGAAAATAATGGTAGTGAATGGTGCTCCACATTTTTCAATATTTCCCCCTACTGGAACCTAACCAACAGATGCAGTTTTCGTGTCATACTCAGAAAACCATTTTTTACTGAATAATTACATTTTAGTCCCCGAAAATCATATATCAACAATCGACCATTAGTTACTATTTTCTTAGTTGCTAGAAATATAGCAGTTGGTGAATTGCAGTGTAAATTTTCAGTATAATACATTCAAGATAATAACTGACATTTTTATCTTGATGAATGTAAGTTATTCATTTATTTGAGAAATCCAGTGGTGTTATTTATATTTCCCCTTTAATTCATTTGAGTTCACTTGGGACCAAATTACAAGATAGGAAAAAATATATCTAATGGTGAGAAATATAAGATTTAAAAAGTGTATACTTAAAATTAGATGGTTACTATATATCCAAACAAAGCTGGTAAGCATATAAGATTAGATTCTAGATAATTTTTTGTAGACATTTCCTCAGTTGGATATTCTGGACAAATACCTTCTTTTTTTTTAATTAGCAGAAAAAAGTTTTTTTTATAGTTCAATTGAGTAATATATATATATATATAGCAACCCAGCTGGTTGTGTCACAAGGTCAATTTTTAACAAGTTTGAATTCCGAATTTTTAGACTGGGTGCCACACCAACATTAAAGATCCCATTCTGTCCTATTATTTACCCATAGATGGAGAGAGAATAGTTGAATGTAAACTTTTTCCAAGGGTATTAGCACTATATTAAATGCAACCCGCCTGGTCCAGGATTTAAACTCATGTCACTATGTCCATGATGATAACCATTACACCTCAAGCACCCCATAGTTCAATTTAGTAATAATCAATGAATAAATGGTTAGCATTTGCTTAGATGAACCACTGTAATCAGAAAAATGTATTTTTTGAATTTAAGTTATCTTTGTGATTATTATGTTTAACATTATCACAGTTATACCATAAAATTATATCACAGTTGTACCATAAAGCAATTTGAAATCATAGATATTTTAAATGAACACTTTAGCACATGTTTGCCTTTTGATTTTTTTTACCTTTGATATATAAAATTCAATTTGCAATTATCTCTTTTCACAATAAAATGTTATGGCACTTCAAGATGAAATATGTAATAAATTTGGGTAAAAACTACAGTCACAGAGTCTGCAAAGACTTCAGCTGCTGCTGATTTGGTATGGAAGAAAGTGTGCTAATACACATAAGTGTTTTTCATGTTTTTTCTGCAGTGAATATTGTTTTTTTTTTTAAATTTAATTTTTGCTTGAATTCATTACTTATTAACATAGTTCTTTAATGATGACACTAACCTAAATAAATTGATAATGCAAATAGAATAATTCAGAGTTTCCTTCTCCTAGACCGGTTGCCTAACCAAGGTTAAAGAGTCCAGTCTGTCCTACCATTTACCCATAGCTGGAAGAAGAGTGAAATTCATACCTTTCCCAAGGGTATTAGCACTAAGTGAATGCAATTACCACGTCCAGGATTTGAACTCAGAGTGACGAGTCCATTTCCTATGACTTTACCATTACACCACGCACTTCCTACTTCATATAATTAACGGTATAAGCCTCCTCAAATAGATTAATAATCATTGCATAATAATGTAATTGTGCATTTACTTAACTACTACTGAATTAATTTTATGTTTTTCTTTTTGCAGCTTGCATCACAACTCTATGTGAAGAGCATTATGGATATTCACGAAAACAAAAGATCGCTACAACCTGTGAAATTTGTGAATTAAAAGTTCCCTCTATGTCCCATCTCGAGATGCATATAAGAACTTCACACAGGAGAGAAACCCTTTCATTGTGAAAATATGTAGAGCTACATTTTCCCGAAATTCCAAGTGTTAAACGGCACATGTTAACACACACTGGGGAGAAACCTTTCCATATTTCAACAATGAAAGGGTTTCTCCCTGTGTGAGTTCTTATATGCATCTCGAGATGGGAATAGAGGGAAACTTTTAAATTCACAAATTCACAGTTAGCGATCTTTGTTTTTCCGTGAATATCCATAATGTCTCTTCACATAGGTTTTGTGATGCAAGCTGCAAAAGAAAAACATAAATTAATCAGTAGTTAAGTAAAATGCACAATTACATATTATGCAATGATTATTAATCTATTGAGGAGGCCTTATACCGTTGAATTATATGAAGTAGGAAGTGCGTGGTGTAATGGTTAAAGTCATAGGAAATGGACTCGTCACTCTGAAGTTCAAATCCTGGACGTGGTAATTGCATTTACTTAGTGCTAATACCCTTGGAAAGGTATGATTTACTCTTCTTCAGCATGGGTAAATGGTAGGACAGACTGGACTCTTTAACCTGGTAGGCAACCGGTCTAGGAAGGAAAATCTGAATTGTTCTATTGCATTATCAATTTATTTAGGTTATGTCATCATTAAAGAACTATGTTAATAAGTAATGAATTCAAGCAAAAATTAAATTTAAAAAAAAAACAATAATTCACTGCGAAAAACATGAAAAAACACTATGTGTATTAGCACACTTTCTTCCATACAAATCAGCAGCAGCTGAAGTCTTTGCAGACTCTGTGACTGTTAGTTTTTACCCAAATTTATTACATATTTCATCTTGAAGTGCCATAAATTTTTATTGTGAAAAGAGATAATTGCAAATTGAATTTTATAATCAAAGGTAAAAAAATCAAAGGCAACATGTGCTAAGTGTTCATTAAAATATCTATGATTTCAAATTGCTTTATGGTACAACTGTGATATAATTTTATGGTATAACTGTGAATAATGTTTTAAACATAAAATCAAAGATAACTTAAATTCAAAAAATACATTTTTCTGATTACAGTGGTTCATCTAAGCAAATGCTAACCATTTATTCATGATATTACTAAATTGAACCTATGGGGGTGTTGAGGTGTAATGGTTATCATCATGGACATAGTGACATGAGTTTAAATCCTGGACCAGGCGGGTTGCATTTAATATAGTGCTAATACCCTTGGAAAAAGTTTACATTCACTATTCTCTCTCCATCTATGGGTAAATAATAGGACAGAATGGGATCTTTAATGTTGGTGTGGCACCCAGTCTAAAATTCGGAATTCAAAACTTGTTAAAAAATTGACCTTGTGACACAACCAGCTGGGTTGCTAATATATATATATTATATATTACTCAATTGAACTATAAAAAAAACTTTTTTTTCTGCTAATTAAAAAAAAGAAGGTATTTGTCCAGAATATCCAACGAGGAATGTCTACAAAAATTATCTAGAATCTAATCTTATATGTACCCAGCTTTGGTTTGGATTATATAGTAAACCATCTAATTTTAAGTATACACTTTTTAAATCTTATATTTCTCACCATTAGATATATTTTTTCCTATCTTGTAATTTGGTCCCAAGTGAACTCAAATGAATTAAAGGGGGAAATATAAATAACACCACTGGATTTCTCAAATAAATGAATAACTTACATTCATCAAGATAAAAATGTCAGTTATTATCTTGAAATGTATTATACTGAAATTTACACTGCAATTCACCAACTGCTATATTTCTAGCAACTAAGAAAATAGTAACTAATGGTCGATTGTTGATTATGAATTTTCGGGGACTAAAATTAATTATTCAGTAAAAAATGGTTTTCTGAGTATGACACGAAACTGCATCTGTTGGTTAGGTTCCAGTAGGGGAAATATGAAAAATGTTGGAGCACCATTCACTACCATTATTCCAAGTTTACTCTAACCCGGAGTGGTAGTATCCATTTGTAAGGTTCAGGTTATAATATTATGGTATAGACTTGTTGAAACGAACAAACTCCGACAAGTGTGTTAAACCATATAAGAAAGATGGACTTTATTACAGGCACATGGAATAACATATAACAAAAATACACATACAATGAAACAAAGATATAATAAAAGGACACATTCAATAGTTACGTACATGTAACATATAATATAGAAGGAGTTATGGATAGTCCACAAGGTTGAAGTCATTTACTGACTTAATCCGTACGTGAGGGATAGAGATCCCACGAGAGTGGGGTGTACACAAATGTCTAACCCATGTCATCCAGTCCGAGAAGAAGGAGAAAAAAAGAATGAGAGAGAGTTTGAATCAGGCGCTTTAAATACTACAGACCCCTGGTGGTCGGAAACGGAAACCCAGCGGGAAGATAACTCTTCCATGCAAAAGGCAGACAATCCCAACACCATTAGGATCCAATCAATGGGTCAAATAGATATGTTTAGAAATTATTCATATACACAGAAATATCTGATGTCATATAACTGTAATATAATTTGTATGAATAACAATGGCATTAAGTAACTATTAGTTATTTGATATATAATTGAAGCACCCAAAAGGATTATGATTAGATACTTGAAGTCGTTATAATTTCATACTTCCGTAAGATGAAAAAAAAATTTAAAAATCTTCGAGTTTTAAACAAAATTTTTTTTTTTATGTTTCTTCTTTTGAATGGACAAATTTTTTTTTCAAGATAACTTTATGCAATTTCATTTGTTTAAGTATACTATTCAAAAATTGGTCTGTTCAGCCACTCGCGCAATTGCAGATAAAATTTTTTAAAGAGTGGAACTACGCCATCGTCTTTAGTAGACAGAAGGATGCCAACACAAATATACGGGGTAAATTTCACAGGGGAAGAATAGATAGTCGAGTCCTTTTTCACGGACTGGGCTATCTATCTTCCCCACTTTCAACCAAAACAATAGACCAGAATACAATAAATAAATAAATAAAAAAATAGAAATAGATAAAATTATTTAAAAATACATATGCTTTTCCATGACGGTGTATCGTCCAACACGGTGTAATTATTAAGCCACACCTAAATAATTCCACGCAATAAGAAAAAATAAATAACAAATTTACAGTGAAAATGTTTATTTAATAAATTATTCAACATGGCTTAACGCTAAACAAATGAGGTGACTGACTGAATATATGAAATATGATCTCAATATGAAACGAGCAATCTCTAAAGAGCTGGTCGAATACGAAGCAGTGAACTAGTCATCGAAACTATTAAATTTAAATATGATAGAATATGAAACAGTCAGTGAAAAGACGAATTTGTTCTAGTTAATTATTGAAATAAAACTTCAAACACTTACGAGATAATCAAGTACGTAAATTTTGGTGATTTCTGTGTTTGAAATAGACGAGATGGATTAGGATTCACGCCATAATCCGTTCGATGCTTGAAACGGTGTCATTATTTTATGTCCCTTGTGGATGAAGAGCACCAATGAAAGACACCGTTTGCATCAGATATCTAGGATATTTTTTTTGGACCATATGACCTTTGGCACCCTTTTCGATCTCGTTTTAATCGGGACTTTTTTATTTCCACCGTCAAAATCCGGTTGTTTGTTAAGGTTAGGGTTAAAGAGTTAGGGTTAGGGTTAGTTTTATATTAAAAAAAACCCTCTAAAAATCATCTGTTAACAATTTTAACAGATGATTTTTTAGAGGTAAAAATTTTTTTGGGTAATCTTCAACTTGTTCCTTGTAAATTCCTACTACTATAAAATATTATATTAAGATTACCCCCTTTTTTACTAGGTTTTTATTTTACACTTATCTTGATTCTTGTGGAAGTTTTTTAGTAATTGTAAAGCGTCAATTAAAAATCGATTAATAGTCTAAGTTAAAAAGCGTGTTAAGGGTAACCTGAAGCCGACGTTCTTAGACCTAATTTTCTAATGCAGGTATCATTGGGGAACGAAAAAAAAGTTTGGTCTGTTTTACCAAGACCAAATTAAACAGTATTCAATTGCTTGTTACATCCTCAAGAAATTGTTTCGGTAAACGGTCCAAAGCTGTTGTGTTTTCTAAAAACTCTCTATTAACCTATGATTAATGTATAAAAAAAAAATAAGGTTAAAAAGTTTTACTTTTGATTACCCTTATCATGCATTTAACTTGAATATATATATATATATGTGTGTGTGTGTTGTGTGTATTTGGGCAGCATTCTTTCATTTATGCATGTTCAATAAAACAAGACACATCTCTGTTTAACAATTTTATTTGTGATTTTTTCAAAGTTTTCTGGCCAACTTTTTAATATTTGGTGGAATTCATGGAATTAGTCCACCAAAGTTCATGTCCCCGAGTACTTTCGGCTCTTTGAAGTTCCATCATTCTCCTCCTTCCAGCATCCACATCATTAAATAAATGAAAAACTGAAACACATCACCCCTGATGATGGCACCTTTGATGCCGAAGACTCGGGACATAAACTTTGGGTGAACTAATCCACGAATTCCACCCAAAAATATTAAGAAGTTGGCCAGAAAACTTGAAAATATCACAATAAAATTGTTAACAGGAGATGTGTCTTTCTGTTTAATTACCAATGCATATATATATATATATTATATATATATAATATATATATATACTAATAATGGCTAAACTGGAGTAGTCCTCATGAACAGAAGGCTGATATACAAATGGAGTTGAAAAATTATTGGTTATTCCTCTTAGCCTATTTTTAAAAATATTTTGGTTCACACACACACACGGTAATTTGTTGGAGTGACCCCTCAATGAATCAGTGAAAAACATAAATATACCACTGATTCCTTGTAAAATTCTACCCAAGAAAGTTTTGCTTACATTTGTATTCAGACAAGATAGACAGGAACACCGACAAATATAGTAATGTTTCTTCTTTCGAATGAAAATTTTTTTTCAAGATAACTAGCATTTTTTGGCCAGCTTCATTGTGTTAAATATAGGGTGGTATTTCTCAGGGAAAATGGTGGTACCTAGGATATTGTTATCAATTTTTGTTACTTCCAGTTTCAATTCTAAAATGAAATGTGGTGCGCAATATGACATTTGTATTTTGTCAAAATTGCAGCCAATATGATTGATACAGGGAAATATATTATTTGAGTATTATTTTAAAATATATACAACCTCCAACATAATTCCTGATAATTTCTATCAAACCTGTGATTTTGATCCATATAGTGCTTATTCAATGGCTGAGAAAGTAGTGCCCAAATTTTTCTGATGTAACTTCGCTTGTGAGCAAAAAACCAACTCCATTTTTGGTAACAAGTAATGTTCAATATTATGTAAATAATAATTTAAAAGGAAAAAGAAATTATTAATGTAGTGCACATTGTGATTTTTTCACTTATTGATCTTGTGTTGAAAATCAGAAATCATTAATAATGTAAAAGGTTAATTTTATGCTTATTTTGATACATTTTTTGAATTCCTCAAGACCGAAAAGCTTCTATAACCCAATTTTTAGGAGATGGGAGCTCTAGAACCATTTTATAGACAAAAATAGATTACAAAATGTGCCATTTTTCTCCGCCATTTTTCTCCCATCCTTAAATTTTTTTGAGTTTAAATCAACATAAATCGGTGAATTTTTCGAATTGGAGCCAAATTTGGGGATTGTCCTAACTTTAACCTGGTCTACACCTGTACAAATTTTAGAAAAAATTGAAAGGGTGGTTTTTGGGAAGACAATTTTATTTTCCTGATGATTTGACATGGAATTGCCCTAATAATATTTTATGTATAGTAAACGCATGCACATCTCTATTAATAAAGTTAGAATGCCGATACAATTTGCAATGAGAAGAACAAATGAGTAAAAAAAAGAAAAAAAAAAACAACCTTATTTTTAATTTGTTTAAGATCACAATTGATCTTTAACAATCCATGCGGACGTCGAAGGACTGACATCGGTTGTAGTCTTTACTTCGTGTGTGTGTAACCTGAAGTTTTGTGTGTTGGTGTGAATGTTACAAGATTATCAAATACAGATTCCTTTTTTTAGTAACCATACAGTTACAGCTTCCTGCTTCTGCTTATTTGTAAACAAACCAACTTGACGATTTTGTTACACTATATTGTAATCTAACATTAGAATTTCATTGTAAATTTCAAATTTTGAATTTTTTAAAAAAAATAAGCTATTTCATGTTATTGTGTTAGCATATTGTAAAAAAAATATTAAGTTATAGCATTTTTTAAAATCACAATTTGTTAATTTTAATCAAATTTATAGAGATTTGCAGCTTTACAATAGAGTAAATAATAGTTTCATGTATGTATTTAACAAAAGAAAGACATTTTTATATAAATAGTTTTAATTTATTCAAAAGAAAAATGTAGATATAATCTATTTAAATAAAAATACAGTTTTTTATTACAAAATATTTTTTATTTTAATTTCAAATAAAAGGCACTTGTGGCAGAATGGTAGCTACACAATTTGTAAAATTTGTTTTCTAGTGCCTCTCCTGCAGATGAATTCCTTCAGAAGGAATCCAATTGAGATCTCTGGAATTTTAATAATTGTTATTTGGTGATTCCAAATAGCTCTAATTGCCTTGTGTGTGTATGTTATTTTCTGTTAACAAAAATATGGGAATGGTTAACAGTCTCATGGAAAATCCCCAAATCATGCTCATCAAAGGTAGGCTTTCATTCATCAGAGAAAATAGTATTTCCCAGTATTCTACCTTATTATTTTGGGGAATAATAAGGTCACTTAATTCCTTTTTATCAACTAATTCCATATAGCCAATGGCGGCTTGGTGCTGTATTAATCAACCCAAATATTCATAATGGTTTTAGGTTACTTCTGCCATGATGGTAATTTTGTTTGTGTGAAAAAAGGATTTGTGATCTCCAATGATTTTTCCAGGATCACTAAAAGTTATATTGGGTTATTTTAAAACATTGTGACATATTGCTCTGAATGATGCTAAATGTTGGATCATGACTTTTTACCCACATTGAGTTGTGCTATGGCATTGGGGGGGGGGATATTTTGGCTCCAGATATTAAATGGCAAATATCCAGGATGGAGAGAAAGCTTCAAGTAAAAAACAAAAAATACGACTTTTGAACAAATACTAATTCTGCTTTTGGATTTTTAGTTATTATTTTGGGCATTTAACTTGTTATAATTTACTATGCTTCTGTAATGTTTTGTTTGATTTGGTTGGGTTTACGGCATATCAAAACCCCAGTGGGTCATTTAATGCCGATAAAGTTTTGAATAAATAATTTCTTAAATGGATGATACAATTTTTTTTATAAATCCATTTTTCGATTAACCCATAATGGGATAATCCTAAACAGGTCTACCACTCGGTCAGAGTGGGCTAGGGAGCAATGGTGATGAAGGGGTGCTCCCATTCCCCAGAACTCCAGAACTGGAACCTCACATCAGATAGAGTTTAACGTCCTTCGCGCAGGACATGTAGACCGCAGCACTGCTTCTATCACCCCATAATGATAAAAAGGGGTTGGGGCTTGCCATAAGGGCAATAGGGTTTGGAAAATCATAATAGGTGCTAGGCTGACGTGACACAGCCGATTGTCGGAGGGTGCTTCTCCGACCGCCCGTCTAGCCCAAGATAGGCTAAAGTGGAGTATTGTAAGTCATGAACTGCTCATCCACCTGGGTTCACCTTAGCATCACAGGTCGCCACCGCACGGCCAACAGGTGGCCCCATTGGGGGAGTCTTAGCACTCTGCAGAGGTGCCAGTTGGGTGGCATTCTAACGCCCCAGCGACAGGCGTGTAATGTTTTGTCCACTTCATAGTCCCACTTTGGCAACATTCACATGTTATTTCACTTGCAAGAAGACATATTTAAAGTGTCTTTTGTATCTAAGAAACAGACATCTCAAAAAATTTCTATCCATCTTAACACACTTTCTTTTCAAAGTTTAAATTTTTCAAAGGTACCACATTGCTTGATAATGGGATACTATGTGATCACAAATTAAAAATTAAAATTTAATTTTAAAAAAAATATTTATTAAAACAATTATTATTATTAAAAAGGGCACAAAGTGGATGAGTTGCATTTCATGGACTGATTAACCAACCAGAGTTCCATCAATTTCATTTCAATAGGATATTTCGGTAATCTTCAACTTGTTCTTGTAAATTCCTACATATAAATAAACCTGAACCCATCATTTTATGTCATTGTTTTTTGCAATAAATGTTTTATATTTTCTGCACCCGTTATTTTACAATACTAAATATATCTTATTTATCTATTCTAATATTCACTTCAATATGTATATTCTAAAAGTTTTTATTTTGTGAGAATGGGTTAGTTTAAAAAGTGGGGGTTCGTTTTACACTTCACTTTTAAGCTAGGCACATTTCTACCATAAAATTAGGCATAGGCCTAATTTTAATGGTAGGAATTTACGAGTAAAGTTGAAGATTACTTTTTTATTGTTCTTATTTATTTTTTTATTTTTTGGGCTTTGGTACTTCTAAAATAAAAAACGCAGAATTTAATCATCGTCGGAAAAAAAAAATTATGGTCAAGGAGGGGTCCAATTTGTCTAAAATGTAAAACGAGCCACCTCTTTAAAACTAACCATTCTCACAAATAAAAACTTTTAGAATATACACATTGAAGTGAATATTAAAATAAAAGAAAATATATTTAGTAATTTAAAATAACGCATGCAAGAAAAAATAAACATTTATTGCAAAAACACGGACATAAAATGAGGTTAGTTTAATCTATAGGTAGGAATTTATGAGGAAAGTTAAGGATTAACCAATATTTCTACCCTGTGTGTGTCAGCATATGACGTTTGAGATGTGAATTTAAGGAGAACTATGGTCACAAATTTCACAATGGAAACGTTTCTCTCCAGTGTGTGTCAAACAAATTGTTGTTTGAGATGTGATCTTTGAAGAGATCTAACAATACAAACTTCACAGTGGAAAAGGTTTTTCACCAGTATGTGTAACATATGTCGTTTCAGATCGAAATTTTTTGTGAAAATCCAACGGCACAAAATTCACAAGAATTATGTGTTTTTCTCCAGTGGTGCGTTAATATGTGGCCGTTTGAGATCTTGAATTTCGGGAAATCTAAACACCAACAAAATTCGCAGTGGAAAGCTTTTTTCTTCAGTGTGGTATTAACATGTGCCGTTGAAGATGTGAATTTAAGAGAGAATTTGCTGTCACAGATTTCACAATGAAAGGTTTCTCCTCCAGTGTTGTGTTAACAATGTGGCCGTTTAAACTGGAATTGCGGAAAATGTAGCTCCACACATATCACAATGAAAGGGTTTTCTCTCCTGTGTTGACTTCGTATATGGATCTCAAGATGGGATGTTAGGGGAACTTTTAATCCACAAATCTCAACAGTGTACATCTTTCATTTCATTACTATCCATGTTTTTCAAATACAGTCAGGATGAAGCTGAAAAAAAAGGAAAAAAATAATTAATAAAGGCAGTCAATGAGAAAACCCAAAATTGAATAACTTATATGATGAACTTAAGTAAATAAAGAATCTACAAGGACCATATAACTTAATATTAGAAGGAGGTACATCTTGAACCAGATTGGTCCCTATCTTTTTAAAAAAAAATAAATGAAAAAAATTTTTTACAACTAATTATTGTTGCCTATTCATTTAATACAAATCATCTTAGCATGCAGGAAATATCCTCATCAGGTGTACAGGTTGTCCATAAAGTCTCTTTAAACTTTATGGATGTATTACTAAGCAAAAAACAGACAAATATGAGGGGGAAAAAAAAAAAAAAAAAAAAAAATTATATAATGAGGAGTAGATTATTGAAGTTCATTGCCCTCACTTAATTCACCTCTTTACAGGATACCATTAGTTTGCACAAAGCACGTTAAGACCAACTTGATTTCTTACCATATCTTATTGTAGTATAGTCTCATCAATAGTTGGATGACATCATGCTCTTATGCTTTAGGTCAGTGAAAGTTGATACACAATATCTTTAGCCTAACCCCACAGAATAAACGCCAGGGGAGTGATAATCTGGTGAAAAGGTAAAGAAACTTTTGGATGCCCTGTATTTCAAGCAGTCATTTCCAATTGTGATAATTTTTCAGCATTACAATTAAAATTGTTTGCATGGATGCAAGAGAATTCCAAAACAAATGTTTATGCATTATGTGAGTGGGAACTTTTTGTGAAATTCACAGCAGGGATTTTTAGCAATCATGGCTGGATGGTTACTGTTTAATGGCATATCCAGTTGTTTATTAACAGAACGATTTTTAGAGGGTTTTTTTAAATTATAAAACTAACCCCTAACAAACACTGGATGTTGACGGTGGTAAATGAAAAAATGTACTTATGAATCAGCAAAGCAAAAGGGGTGCCTAGGTCATATGTGCAAGAAAATCTACCTAGCAATCAACTAATTATGGGGTTTTAATTAAATGGTCGGGTTTAGCTCAGTGGTAAGAGCACCCACCAAGGAAATCACAAGGTTCCTAGTTCAATACAGTTCCCCCGCCAACTCAGCCCATGCATAGCACAGATTAGGTAATCTCAATATGTTGAATAAAGTGGGGAGCTGACTGTAGGTGTGGCCACCATTCTTCAGCAAAAAGAATCCTCCTGTCTAGCGCTAGCAAAAAGAGATAGATTTTCTAATTGTCCCGGCTTGAGGCAACTCTGCCAATTTTACTTTTTAATCAAAACTTATGTAATTAGCACGAAGAACTCAAAACTGTAAATTAACAACTCAGATTATTACACTTATAATCCCATACATCTGGGAGTTGTCAAACATCAAATACATGTTTTTCATAATTCTACTACATACCAGTATTATGTATATTAACTATATTTTAGCAGAATAAATTTTTCTGTGGAAAATATTTCAGGTATTCTTGGCACATCTGAACTAGAATGGACCCTATTCGAAGAGATCCTTTTTTAATGGAACAAATTTTTGTTGGCAGAAGCCCTTCGCTCCAACTTAGTTACTTGACAGATTTAAAAATATTGACTTTCTAATAATTTTTTCAAAACTTACAAATTACATGATTGATGATTGAATTTCAACAACATGCAACCATCTAGTGTTATTTTAGGTCTAAATGTTAGGGAACAAGATTCATTGTATGTCGTATTTTACTTTTTTTGTGCAGTTGGTCTTTTTTTAAAAATTTATTCATATTTTAATTTATTTTTTATTATTTTTTAAAATCTATCTTTTAATTTAAAAAAATTATTTTTATTTTTATTTATTTAAAACATTTAATTTTAATTTATTTAATTTATTTTTATTTTTTATTATTTTTAATTTTTATTTTTTTCCTAAGGTGGGTGCTCCTACCACTGAGCTAAACCAGACCCTTTTAATTTAAAACGCCCATAATTAGTTGATTGTTGATGATTTCTAAATTCTTTAATTTTATTTATTTTTTTTACAGTACAATTGATTACAAAACATTTTTAAAACAATCTATTTTGACTAATGGATGGGAACAACTAACAGTTACTACCCCTTTGTTTAAGAAAGTACCTGATGTAATGCCATGAAACAGTAACTCCACACTCCCCAGAACTCCAGAACTGGAACCTCCCTCAACCATCGAATGCAATTTAACTGTCATACCCAAGACAGCCTTTTTGGGTTTTTTTAGTTGGGTGGGTATTTACCCTGATTTTAGGGTAGAATGTGTATTCCAAGTCAAACTTCAGGACATCAAAATTGTTACATAATTATTAGTCACCTAATATCTATGTCAATAGTGTAGAGATCATAATGGCGATTAGTGCAGCTGATGCCTTGAGGGTGAGTGACGGTACTTGACCTCAACTCACCTTGCCTTCCGGGTAAATCGTAAGAAACCGGAAGGCATAGAAAACCCTGTCCTTCCCGGTTTAAAAGGATACTAAGTAACTCAGTCAGGTTCAGAAGTTAGAGAGCCGAGCTTGTAAGATTAAGTCTCACTGCGGCAGATGTCTGGGTTGGGGATTTGGGAATAAAGTAACATCAACGTAAATCGAAGTCTTGTGTTTATTACCTAAAAACTAACAATGACACAGGGCTTCTGATAAAGAGAAATCCCTAACAGAAAAACCAGCCAAAGTCCCACGACAACTCCAGACGCAAGATGTTAGAAGAAGAACCAAAGCGGAGCAGAAAGAAAGATGTCCAAGATATAGAAGGCAAGTGAAGTAAAGAAGTAGAAAGGCGTATACAACATTTATCGATTTGGTCCATGAAAACGCTCAGTATGCAATAAAATTGCCCTGAGTAGAGGTTTGTCTTCTGAAGGCATTAGTCACAAAAAATATTTTTTTAATCTATTTTTAGTGGGACTCATTGTGGTTCAGATGTGGCACTATAATTCTGTAATCCCTTTTTTAAAAATTTATTATTATCACAATAACCCATGAAAATATAGCATACTTTATCTTTCGTTTTCAAATTAAAAACAATTTTGAGAATTTCATTGCTAAAATATAGGATTATTAACCAGATAGTACAACCTGGATCTTTCATTGTTTTGTTTTTAGAACAAAAATACAATTTGTTTTTACAGTTCAGTTAAGTAATATTTAAACCCTATTTCTATTAAATTTATCTTTATTGGCAATTACCTCATTTTTAAGTAGATTTTAAATTTAATTCTTTTTTTTTTTTCACAAGCAATATATTTTGATTACTAACAGCAATGTTAGTAATCAAATATATTGCTGTTGAAAAAAAACAGCAATTCTAATCAAAGCTGTTTTTCTTTTCAGACTGAAATTGAGAGGGTGGGGGAATTTCTCTAGCAAAAACAAGAATTTTTTTTTAAAAATAGAGTCAAAAGTCGAGTAGTATTGAACTTATATATTTTTAATTTTGTGTTCAATTTTTAAAATATCTTTAGAATCATAAGTAAGTAATAGGTACCACCAAAATATGTCATGTGATCAGTTTAGGACATATTGAAGGAAGAAACGTAAAATATTTTCAAACTTATTTTTTAAATCTCGCAAAAAGAAACAACGAACAATGAAGAGTTGTTAACAAAGAAAAACGGTTATTTCAAGATCAATTATCCACTTGGGAAAAATTACTACCATTATCTTGAAAAATAAGTAAAACAGTCTGTTTTTTTGTTTTTTTTTTACAACAGGGTCAATTTTCTTTATTGATATTTTTTTAGCAGAATTCTGTATTCATGGTTCTTTTACGAAAAAGGCTCTCGAATCGAAACTTATGAAAATCTTCTGATATGATTATTCAGACTCTTATCTTTATAGAAAAAGTAAAATCGTTTTTGTGGGTTCATTTTTTCAAATTTCATAAAATAAACCTTGTAAAAACATTTCCCTAATATATTTTAGGAAAAAGTTATTTCAGACATATTGACATTAAAAAGGTAAGTAATTATGGAAATTTCTGGTGAAAATTAGGACCATTTTTCAATAGAATTTTAATAAAAGCCTCTAGTCATAACTTGTTTTTGGCTATGTAAATTTCAATTGATTTAACAGTGCGAAATGTAAAACATTGTTTTTCGTTCATAATCCGTAGCTGAAAAAAATTAAAGAAATCATGAGTTTGTTTAATGTTTCTTCTTTCGAATGGACAAATAATTTTGAAGATAATATCAACCTTTATGCAAGTTTTCATTGTATTAAATATTCACAGGGAGGAAAATAATTGGTGGTACTAAAATGATAATAATCTAAACGTATTTAAGTGTGTTTATTAACATTGAAATTGAAATACATAAAAATTAAGCATCATAATAATGGCATATCCAATAATACAAGATATACCGAAGATATTTTCTTGAATAGTACGGCTCCAGAGGAACTCCTGAAGCTAAATGCTGAGAAGTGTCTCGTTTGTTTCATGGACGCGGGATTTTTACTTGCAAAGCCCCCAATTGCCTTCCAACATGGATTTGTGCAGGGTCGTTGGAGTCCACAAAGTTGTAACGATGGTTTGGAACCATATGACCTTTTTATCTCTCGATTAAGAAAGAACATGTTTTTTATTTACACCGTCAATATCCGTTGTTTTAAACAGACGATTTTTAGATTTTAAATTTTTTAAAAAACTACCCCCCTAACAAATAACCGGATATTGACGGTGTAATGAAAAAAAAATGACCTAATGAAACGAAATCGAAGGGGGGGGCCTTTAAGGTAATATGGTCCGATGGTTTACAACAGGCATGTTTTTTATTCACTATATTTTCCTTATACGTTAATTCAAAAGTTGATATTCAAGTCAACCCTTAATAATTGCAATAGAAAGAAAGAAAAAAAAACCAAAAAAACACTAGATTTAATCGGGAAAGTTTTCAATATAACCAAAAATGTAACTACATACCAACCAATTAAACTCTAATAACAAAGTTATCGACTTTTAATTACTAAAGCAATCACTTAAGGAATAGAAATTATGGATTATAACGATAAACACTAAAGGTTGAACGAATGTATAAAATATGAGCAGGGGGCATCGAAAAGATTAATTTTTGGGCAGTTTGTTCCAAGTGATTATAATAAATAAAGCTTCGAACACTTTACTAGATTTATCCAAAGCGTAAACTTTGGTAAGTTCTGTATTTGAAAAAGATGAGATGGATTCAGATTTACTGCGATGATTTTTCAAGTAAATAAAAGATTATTTGAAGTGGGTGGCAGAGGTGTACCCACATCAAATAGTCCAGATTTACTGGCGATGATATAGTCATCACTTGATGCGGTTGTTGATTCCTCTCGTCCCCTTTTGAAATTTTGTTCCACACTGTTTGAAGATCGCTATTGTCTATTTATTTACTAAGCGTGCTTCTATATGGCCACAGGCAGACTGCTGTTTGCTTAATATTCCGGATTATAAAGCTGTGACGGAGAACGAAAAAAGAGGGCGACTTTGTCTTGCTGCCCGGGATCGAACCCGCGCTTCCGCATGCAAAAGCAAATGCAAATTTAGACACTGGGACGGACGCGAGGTGCAAATTCAGGTGCCGCGGATGTTGGCGCCAACACGAGTCCATAGCGATGCAGCG
>CM042151.1:78626943-78684515 GCA_023376005.1 Doryteuthis pealeii | reverse complement strand
TGTTTCCTAGTTTGATACCAGCACGTGGTGTAGTGGTTAGCAAGCTAGATTCGCAGACCATTGTTATTGAGTTCGATTCTCATTGGGGCCCATGCTTCTGGCCTTGGCCACATCTAAGCTAAGCTTAGTAAATAACTATATTTAAAACATTTATCTTATTTCCACTCAATATTTATTTTCTTTCCCAATTCATCCAACGTTGACTTAAAAAGAGCTCAAGATGAGGCATTCAGTACTTACATTTATTTTGAAAAAAATTTTTTGAAAGCAATAAAAATGATGTGTCTTTTAAAAAACATTTTTTCCTCAAAATTCTGAAAATTATGGGATTCCGTTTATTTAGTAATGTTTCTGCTAATTACTCCCTTGATATCACTCGTGCGTTTGTTTTCTTGTCTTAAAACCGTTGCTACTTTGGAAGAAAATCTAACAAATTTCTGATTTACATTATTTAAAATTGTATTATTTATTCTTTTTCTTTAAATGTCGTATTGTTTCTAAAGAAGATAGCACAAACGAAAGTTATGAAAAAGTAAGTAAGTTCTCTTTATTTTCATGTGAATGATAAATTCTCCTTCTGCTCTTCATTCATAATGTTGCATTGAAAAAGGAAAAGAACTAGGGACTGAGCAAAAAAAATCGAGCTTACTACGAAGTTTTAAAAGCGAATTAAAATAATTAATCTATTATTTAAGGTCAAACTTTGTCTAAATCGATAAGTAGTAACATAATGACCATCATTAAAAAAGAAAAATTATCATTACATATGCAGTTATTTTTAATACATTTAAAGGGATTTGTTTTAGTCAATTTCGACGCAATCCGCCATTCTGTCTCTTTTTCGATGGTTTTAATTGCTTGTTTACAATTTTACTGTAACATTCACGATTGCAAAATTTTTTTACCAAAAATCAGGTAATTATCCAATTTTAATGAAATTTTTCAGTATTGATTTAACAATTAATGAATTTTATAATGCATCAGTTATTTATTTCAAAACTTTAATTTAGTATTTTTTGCTATGAAAATTAATATATAAATTTATTTAATATGAAAATGCTGATTTAAGTTTAAAATGTTATATTTTTAGATTCTAAAATAAAATATCTACTTAATGCAAACCTATTTTTTCGAAAAAACTATATGTTTTTCAAAGAAAACTCGATTGAAAATGTACCCCTCCCCTTTTTAAAGCAAAAAAACATCGAGGTATATATTTTTCTTTTATAAAATATAGCAATTAAATAATTATCGAAATGAGTAAAAAAAAAAAAAAAAATTGATTATTCATTATTTTTTTTACATTTTATTTTTTCGATTTTCGGTACTTATTTTCTAATATAACAGTAGGCACCACCAATTGATCAGTTTAGGCCATCTTGAATAAAATGGAAATAAATATTTCCGAACTTTGTTTATCAAAAATTCTCGTAAAAACAATTAAAGATCGTACATGTTGTTACAAAGAAAAATAGGTTAATTCAAAGATCAATTATCCGATTGGAAAAATATGCAATCGTTATCTTAAAAAATAAACAAACCTATCCGAATTACATGTGAAAAGGGTAATTTTCAGATCACAATTTAGACAGAAAAAAATACATATTATTACCCTCTTACGGTTATGCGTCTATGTACGGATGGATGTAACGGTCATACTTTTTTAGCCAAAATTTACTATTAAAATGAATAAAATCTTTGAAAACTTTAATATTAAAATTTACTATTAAAATAATAAAAACTTGAAAAATTTAATATTAAAATTTCACAGTGAAATTGACGTCTAAAAGAATGTCTTCGGTTTTAGTATTAATTTTGAAAATCAAAAATAAAATGAAGTTTGAATATTTTTCTAAGAGAAAAACTGTAAAATTATCAATATATACTTTTTATTCTAAATTGGTCAATAAAGTTAAAATAAAATATTTTTTTTTACGGCTAAGCAAAACAAACTTTGGTTACTGAGAAGCGTCTCGTCTCTTTGTATAAACAAAACAAATATGTCAGTTTTGCTCTTCCGTATATTCTAAGAATCACACATTACTATTCACAATAAAAATTACAAATTCTTTTAAAATATTAATCGAGCTCAGATCAGACCAACTTTTAGTTCACCTGAATTTCTAAAATTCATATTTTTTTGACGCAGAAAAAAAGGAATATTTAATTTATTTCACGCAGAAAATAAAATATTTAAGCACAAAGATTGAAAATCTCTTAAAAATTAATTTCTTAAAAAATTTTTTTGGGGTAATTTATGAGGAAGTGCGTCCCGGTCCCCTGCCTCCAAAATTGCTGCCCGGTGAATTTTAAAATAACGACCCCAGCTATGTCGTCTCGGCGGTGCTACTTGAAAGAAAACAACCAACTTAGGGCGTTAAATGTATTTTAGAAGGGGGGGTTCATTTTGTCTTAATTCTTGTTTATTTATAGAAATTTGTCGTAATTCTGGTTAATTATAGTGATTTGTTGTAATTCTGGTTTATTTATCATAATTTGTCATATTTTTGTTTATTCATCGCAATTTATGTAATAAAAGAAAATGTTAGTATTTAATAGATAGATAGAAGATGGACAGTTTTGAATAGAACTGAGATAGATAGATAAACAATAGGTACCACCTATTTTACCCCGTGAAATTTATCCCCCCCCCTATATTTAACACAATGAAACTTGCAGAAAAATTAATATTTTCTTGAAAAAATTTTTTCCAATCAAAAGAAAAACATTAAACAAACTCATAAATTACCTCTTATTTTTCTTTTTTTTTTTGTCGTAATTCTTATTATCGTAATTGTTAATTCTTGTTTATTTAAGAAATTTGTCATATTTCTTGTTTAGATTTGAACACAGACTGAGATAGATAGATATTTTGACAAGTAAATGTATTTGGGGGAGGTCCTTCTTTTTTTGTCGTAATTCTTGTTTATTTAAATTAAAACAAGACATTAAAAAGAATAGATAATAAAGAGATGACCAAGGTAGATAGATAGATATTTTTTTTTACCCTGTTGTATATGAAATAACATTTTTCTTTTAGATTATCAGTGAAAAATTATACATAGATATTTGTTCTGTCTAAAAGGGTGGGGGTCTAACTTTTCGATTGAGTTTCTCCAAAAATTATCAGATAATAAATAAAGTTGTTTCTCGCAAAAATTATTAGATAAAAATGAAGTAGGCTTGTTATTAAATAAAAAATTTCTTCTTAGAATCTAAAAATGTGAAATTTAAAACTTAAAATTGGATATTTCATATTTCAAATGAAATTTATCTATTAATGAGCAAGATAAATTATTGTTTGAGATATTACTATGGATTACTCTAACAGTAATATTTTGATTTATTTCCATTTAATCAATTTGATTGAAACAATTCAGTAATTTGATTAAAATTTTTATTAAAATCAGATAATTCCCTGATTTTTAGTAATTTTTTCTTTATTAATTTGGGCCTCCATAGTTTCCTGCTTAATTCTGTAGTAAACAAAACCCATATGAATTTTTTATAGTATTTAATTTGTTTGTGTGTTTGAAAAATATTTCATTTGATTAAAATATCAAAAAGTTACTTATTTTTCTGTACATAGTGTAATTAATGTTTTTGGTATTGATTTCTGAGAAGAAACTTTTTTTAAAAAACTTTTAATAACATTTTTTTTTACAACGTAAGGGAAGTAAGTTAATTCAATTTTCAAAATATATTAGAGATAAATTAAATATGTAATATTATTTTGCATTTGTTTTTACTGATGCCTATTATGTTACTACTTTTTAACTTAGACAAAAATTTGACCTTAAATAATCAATTTAATTCATTTGGATTCGTTTTTAAAATGAAAATGAGCCAACATTCTGGAAGTGCCTATCATATACTAAAGATTTTTATTAGAATTAGCTCATTAGTTTATTTTTGTTGATGTTTTGAAGAATTTCCAGTGATTCCCCCTTATTGCAAGGTGCTCATTTTTTATTCATAACTATTATCTAATAAGCAGATTTATGGAAATATTTCTTTTACTTTGCTATTTTTTTTTGTTGGGGGAGGGGTGTGTGTTTATTTTTCACTGAAAAATTAATGAACAAGTGACATTATATGACCCCTGTTTATAAAAATTCAACAAATAATTTTTTTCTTTAATGATTTTGCTTGCTTTCCATTCGGAAGAATTCCTTGCATTAGGGATTTTCTTAGAATAGAAATTAATTGACTTTTTTTTCTTTTGAATTAGATGGGCAGTCCTGTCTACTACATAAATATAATCGATACTAATGTACAATAGCATGCAAGAGATAATATTATTAGAATCACATTTTACATATGAATAGCATTAGATACCAGAAACTACTGAATTAGCCTAACCCTAATCCTTATGAATACAAAGTATTTGATCTGTTGGTGTTCATTGAAACCAGTTATAATTTCATAATATTTTTTTTTATGAATGTGAAGTATTTGATCAGTTGTGTTCAGTTAAGCACATTAATATTTTTTTTTAATTCAGATATGAATTACAGTGAGAATAAATGGATGTCTCTGTTGATCATATATAGATATTATAAGAAGAGACTCTACTCATCAAAGCTGAATCAAGAATGAAACTAAAATTAAATTTGCTATGCTCTATATCTTTGTTGATTTCATTTTATAGTTTATAAGAATTACACCTGTAAATACATGTTGGAGAGACACTGATTTTCAGTTTCACATGAACTCGGTTAAGTATTTAAGAAAAGAAAAAAAACGCAAAGAAAAAAGAAAAGAAAAAGGTGCAACCTTACATCAGAGAGTAATATCATCTGTGCAAAGTGTACAAAATAACATTTTTAGAAGTTTGAAAATGGATACAAAGGCACACACTCAAGAGAAACCATACACATGTAAAATATGTGACTCAACATTTTTACAGAATTCCAGTCTAAATGAACATATGCAAATACACACTGGTGAAAAACATATTCCTGCAAGGTGTGTGAATCAACATTTACAACCCGTTCATCGTTAGAGTCTCATATGCAAACACACACTGGAAAGAAACCACATGAATGCAAGGTGTGTGAAGCAACGTTTTCTCATAGGTGTTATTTAAAGCAACATATGAATAAGCACACTGGAGAAAAGCCCTATTCTTGTGAGGTATGTGGATCAGCATTTGCACAGACTGCATATTTAAAGCAACACATGAAAACACACACTGGAGAGAAACCATACTCATGTGAAATGTGTGCATCAGTATTTTCACAGAAGTCACATTTAGTAAGACACATGCAAATACACACAGGGGAGAAACCATATAAATGTGAGGTGTGTGTATCATCATTTTCAGACAAATCATCTTTAAAGCACCACATGCGCTTACATACTGGAGAGAAACCATATTCTTGCGAGGTGTGTGGATCAACATATACAGCCAATTCACATTTAAAGAGTCATATGCGAACACACGTTGGAGAGAAACCATATGAATGTGAAGTTTGCAAAGCTACGTTTTATCTTAGATGTTATTTAAAACAACACATGAAAAAGCATACTGAAGAAAAGCCCTATTCTTGTGAGGTGTGTGGATCAGCATTTGCACAGACTGCATATTTAAAGCAGCACATGAAAACACACAGTGGAGAGAAACCATACTCATGTGAGATGTGTGCATCAACATTTTTACATAAGTCATATTTGATAAGACACATGCGAACACACACAGGAGAGAAACCATATCTCTGTAAGGTGTGTGGATCAGCATTTTCTCAAAAATCAAGTTTGATCTATCACATGAGAACACACACTGGGGAGAAACCATATTCATGTAAAGTGTGTGGATTTTCATTATCACAGAGTTCATCTTTAAAGAGGCACATGCAAACGCACACTGGAGAGAAACCATATTCTTGTGAGGTGTGTGGATCAGCATTTGCTACCAATGGATACTTAAAGTTTCATATGCGAACACACACTGGAGAGAAACCCGGAAAAATGTGAAGTGTGTGGATCAGCATTTTCAAATATAAAACTTTTAAAACAACATATGAGAACACATACTGGAGAGAAACCGTATTCTTGTGAGATGTGTGGATCAGCTTTTGCATACGTTACAACTTTTAAGAGACACATGCGTGCACACACAGGAGAGAAACCGCATTCGTGTGAAATATGTGGAACAGCATTTTCAGACAAATCGGTTTTATGGAAACACATGCGTACACACACAGGAGAGAAACCATATCCTTGCAACGTGTGTGAATCAGCATTTTCACAGAAATCACATTTAACCAAACATATGCAAAAACATACAGAAGAGAAAACTGTAGTTTGAGAATATACATGTAAAAAATTAGTGAATTTTACATGTTTGTTTATTCTTTTAAACTTTTATTAGTTAGGACCATTTATGACCATTTAATATTTGGTCGGGTATCCATTAGCAAAAGACTAATCACAAGTTAGGACAATTTATGACAACCAAGTCGACACCGATTACTTTCCCTTCTTCATATACAACCAGCAATTGTCCTGTTTTTCGCAAATCATCCATGATCACCATACAATATGTCCTGATGAAGGTTGCATAAACTGAAACGTTATAACGTCAACTTCACCATCGAGAATAAACTCATATTTTGGAATACTCTGTTTTTTTCTATTTTTCTACGTCAGATTTAATTCCCTATTTTACACCCATATATATATATATATATATATATACCTTTATAATTAGATTATGGCACCTGTGAAGATAGTTGTGTGAAGATAATGGTAAAAAGTATCCCCCAATGATAGGCCTATAAGATGTAGATTTTGTAGAGGGGTATTTTTAATCTCTTTCCAAACACAACTCTTTCTGATTTACATTTTAAGGCATCAGTTCATGGTTTCCTATCCATAATACCAGGACAATGAAAACTTAATTTTATGAATTGCAATTAGAAATATTGGAAGGAAATTCTAAGTCACAAAAATTATAATTTGGAGAGAAGAGTGAGAGAAAAATTGTCATGTTAAATTATGCATCAACTGCAAGTAGAAGAGACTGCTATATGAGTACCGATTGACAGCTTATATGTATTTATAGTGACTAATATATATTTACCAACCCCTCCACATGAGCAGGGTGCATCACAAGTTCAATTTCTTACACAGAGTTTAACAGGTTTGAATTTAGAGTTTTTTCTTCTAGACTGGTTACCTAGCCAAGGTTAAGAGCCCAGTCTGTCCTGCTATTTACCCATAGCTGGAGGGAGAGTAATATAATGCATACCTTTCCCAAAGGTATTAGTGCTATGTGAAATGCAAACATGTTCGTCCAGGATTTTAACTCAGGTCAACAAGTCCATTTCCTATGATTCTAACCATTACACCACACACCTCTATAAACTGATCAACCAGGATATGTTATATCATATATGGTATATCATCACATTGTCCAATTCTTTACTATTCTTCTTTGTTATTCAGTTTTCTTGTGGCTTGTACATATTACCTACATTTGGTCAATAAAATTGATTTATCAGACTAGTAAGTATTCATATGACCTCTGTTCACTGTGTCTTGTAACAAAATTAACAATAATAGAGGTTATGGTGTTAAATTACAGACTAGTGGTATCTGATATCGGCATGTAGTGTAGTTAAATTTTAAAAGATTCTGTTAAGGTGTCACCTATTAAAATTGATGGGTGATGATTCTGAGATCATTTGAGACCTTGACTATGAGTGGATAATCTTGGCACATGAGTGACACAGCTTGGTTCTTTGTGGTAAAGTCATAAGCTAATGGTAGGTGTGGCGCTCCACCTCAGATACAAAAGCAATTTTCTTGGTCTAGAACTAATGAAAAGGGGATAGACTCCCTTGCTGTCTGGGTGATACCAACAATAGGCCACTCCATCTACTTATTTTCCCCACTGATCAGAATTGAACTATTCCTATTCATTTATTTAATGTGATATTTTTTGTTTTCTTTATATGTCGAATTAATACTTAATAAAGTCCACACTGGACCATGTGGTAAAAGAATACTTCATACTGATGTTATCAATTTTATCTAATAAACACTGTGAAAAATCTACAAAAGAAGAAATAGATAATACTCAATAAAAAGACAACAGAATGCATTTCAATAGAAAAGTAAACACAAGAAACGGACACATGGTGTGTCTTATACAAAGTAGTCTTTAAAAAGGAAGCAGTATAATTACTGTGGCATAATGCATAGGTGCAGTTGTGTGCATGTGTATGTAACTGTATAGTGGGCCATATGAATAAGTAGTAAGTCCAGCTACATATAAGTATAAATATGTGTGTGTGTGGTAGACTGGAGATGGTGGATCCTGTGTGTGTGTATATATATATATATATATATATATATATATATGTGTGTGTGTGTGTGTGTGTATACATGTATGGATAAGTGTATGTGTGTAATAAGTATGTCATAGAAGGTTTAGCTTTTGTTAGTCAAAGGTTATAAAAGTAATAAAGAGAAATCCTATAGAGAAAAGATTAAGCATTGTGATAACTCCCCAAGATAGAGACTAGAAGTCTGGACTTATGAACAGATTTGGTGTTAGCTAGAGATCAGACCAACAATAAAATCTGACCCATTTAGAACAAAGGATTTTGAAATCTTGTGTGGAATCTTGGAGAATGAGGGTTGAGATGAGATTTGAAAGAATTCTGGGAGATTTTAAAAAGTCAATTAGAGTTAGTCAGTTAGTGGTTGGCCAGCGGGCGAGAGAGATCACCTTTGGACTGGTTAGAGAGAAGACAACCTTAGCAGAAATCTTGACTGAGTGGAGGGAGAGGTGGGGGTTTCCCCCCCTCTGGCGACTGAGATAATGAGAGAATGAAGGTGAGTTGTATGCCTCATCTTTGCCAATTTTGGATATGTTCACCTGACTTTATCTTGTCTTTGTTCTCTCTTTGGTATTGATTGTTAAATCACCTGTGGTGGAGCCCTTAGGCAGTGTTACGGACACAAGTGAGGGTCAAGCAAGCAGACGATCACACGATGATGGCCAGAAATGTTGGAAGTTTGAAAATGCAACAACTGCAAGGTGCTTGGAGAAGCCTCAGCCCCCGAGGGAGTTTTACATTACCATGTTGCCCTCTGGTTAGGTCTAAGTATTTGTCTATCTTTACGCTTTCTTTCATTTTTACTCGGTGGTCGGCCGGGATGGCAAAACCACGAGATGACAAGTTCTCTTCTTCTTGTTAATCAATACTAAGTCCGGTCTATCATTATTTATTTATATATCAATCTTTTTTTCCTTTGGGTTCTTCACATTTTTCTAGTTTTCTTCAGCCACCTTTATTCAATGGCTGCCCTCCTCTAACTATTTTTCTCGTCATTAATGACATTTTTTTTTTTTTAATTCTGTTTTTTCTTTTTTTTTCTCTGGGATATTCTCTGTCTCTCCTAATTTAGACCTCTTTCTTTATTCCTCAATTTTGTTTTTTATGGTCCATGGTCTCTCTCTCTCTCTCTCTCTCTCTCTCTCTCTCTCTCTCTCTCTCTCTCTCTCTCTCTTTTTCTCGCCTCCTCCTCTCGCATTTTCCGTATCTTCTCTTTCTTTTTCTTCTCCTAATTTATTTTCGCCTTCTCTCTCTTTCTCCATTCTACAATATTGCTTTTTACACACTCGTGGTCTCTCTCTCTCTCTCTCTCTCTCTCTCTCTCTGTCTTTCTCCACCCCTCTCTCTCTCTCTCTCTCTCACTAACTTTTATCTCATGTCCTTCTTCCTCATTTCTGTATCCTCTCTTTCTTTCTCTCTCCAACCTTTCAGCAGTAGTAAGAAGAAGAGGAATAGTGTTTGGGCCCTTTGAGCTCTTTACCCATTTCCTCTTTGAGTCTTATTATTCTGCCTTCTCAAAGATGTTGGCAGTAGTTTCAACCAGACGAATAGTGAAATGATATAAAACAATGGAATAAAACCACAAAAGCAAAACTGAAGTCAATAAATGTAACAAAGATTATTTATTGTATTAAAATGCATTCATAAATGTAACATAAAAAAGAAATAAGAAAAAGAAAATAAAGAGTCCAGGGTCTTTTGTGGTTAACCTCTGGTAATCGTAGAATGTCTCTCATTAACCTTTGGTAAAGAAAATGATTGAGAGATGTGACTTTCCCAAGAAAGTGGGGATTTTACATGTTGCCCAGTCAAAGAGCTGGAATGAACTGAAAAATTCCAAAATGAGCTGGAAATATGTGGCATGATCAGTCAAGTGTTGGTAACATGTCATGTCATGTATTTCTCAGAGGTGACCTTCAGTTCCGACACTGGTGGTGGGACGGAAGGAATGGTTTTCAGAGAAGAGACTATGTATGTATCTAGGTAGGAAGGTAGTAATCCTGACCAAATTTTGGTTCAGTTACTATTAAAAAATATTTCCTGTGAAAGAGTTGCCTAAGAAGACAGAACACTTATAGTCTGCAGTAAATTGAAGGGGACAGCAGCAACTGATAAAGGTAGGGATTCTATAAAATCAACTGAATTATTCTAAGGGTCAAATACTGTAACTGCCGCTAAAAACTGACCAGTTTAATTATGTTTTATTTTTATATGAATATTCTTGTTATATAAATTAACTACCACCAATAGTATTAAATTCAGGGTAGTTTAATGAGTTAACATCATTTGGTGCGGATCACTAGTTTCTGCAGTCTATGAACCCTAACCAAAAAGTGGGAAGGGGACTTTCGTTAGATTATCGCTGACAGGAAGGTTGGAATGAAGCAACAAGCTGTGTGTTTCCATCTCTTGAAGTGTCTATCTATTGAAGTTTCTGTATTTTGAGATTCTTTTAATTTGTTCTTCTTTGTTGTATTCGCTGTTATTAAATGCTATTTGTTTTCTTACAATTCCACGGTGTTAATTGAATAAAATTAATTACATCAGTAAGAATCGTCATGCCTTCACTTTGTCCAGACCAAAGCGGCCATTATAGATACTGTGGTGGTAGCTAAATAGGTGAACAAGAAATACATATATAATAATAAAGTATAACTAACAGGTCAATTCAGTGACCTTTATAGACTGAGTTTAGGTTAGCTTATAGATCATTCGGCTAGAAACCACAAGGTTCCTAGTTCAATACTCAGCGTATGAGTAGCACAGAAATCTGTGCGGTAAAGTAAGGAGCTGGGCTAGGTGTGGCGCTCCACCTCAGATGATCTCCTTGGTCTAGCGCTAGTAAAGGGGATAGACTCCCTCGCTGAATGGCTGATACTGACATTAGGCCGCCCCGACGACTTACTTACTTTACTATACATTGCCGTCTATTACTGTGCCTATTTTGTTGCTACTGATGACTTGTTTATTTTATAAAATACTGAAAATACTTGAATATCACTACCGTCATTGGCATGGAATCAATGTTGTAATAATTAAATTATCATATTGGGGTATATCCACAGGTCCTGCTATTAGTTATTTAATCTTTCATTTTACTTTCAATTCAGAATTAAGGAATTCAAAGAACACATTGGAAGTGGATTACAAGAGTGAAGAAATTTTCTTCAAATAATTTCCAAAGTTGGAATAATCTTAACACAAAAAAGTCAAAATAAAAATCTTGAAATATGGGGGGAAAAAAAAGTGAAATTATTATAAATTTAAATTAAGTTAAATCAAGATTATTATACTTTTTACATAAGGGCCGGTTTAGATCAGTCGGTAGAGTGTTCGACTTGGAACCTCAAGATTCCTAGTTTGATACCGGCCCTTACCAACTCAGTGTATGAGTAGCACAGGGAATCTGTACATCAAGAGGAATCATTTCAGTTGTTCACAGGACTCAATTCTAATGAATTCTTGCCCTGTCGAGTTTCATTGCCTGCAAGTTGTTGTTCACAATTTGTTATGACCTGTTTAAAGGTCAATAAATAATAACTCAACACGGGTATAAAATGTAGGGAACAGATTGTATTCAGCAATATATATCAACGTACAATGGAAGGGTTTGGTCACATCAAGCCCTAGCACCTATATGATTTTCCAAACCCTATTGCCTTTAAGGCAAGCCCCAACCCTTTTTATCATATGGGTGCTAGAAGGCAGTGACTGAGGTTCTACATGTCCTGGGAATGACATTAAACTCTATCTGATGGTGAGGTTCCAGTTTTGGAGGTTTGGGAAATGTGGAGCACCCCTTCATCACCATTTCCTGGTCTACTCTGACCCGGAGTGGTAGTACCTGTTAGAGTCCCATCTATGGGTTAAATAGAAAAATGTATTTATAAAAAAATTGTATTATCCATCAAGAATTGATTTATTTCAAAACTTTATCAGCATTAAATGACCCACTGAGGTTGATATGCTGTAAAACAAAACCAAACCAACTTTCTTCTCGGCCACAACTCCTCCACCAGTTCCTATTAATTTATTTAAGGTGATATTCTTTGTTTTCTTATTATGTTGAATTAATACTTAATAAAGTCCATGTTGAACTGAGTTAATATTTTCACTTCCTTACTTTAGATCTGATAACCTTTGCAAAGTATAACAGTCATTTTCTTTATTTTATCCCCAATAAAAACAATTAAAGGTAATTATGAGCTAAGGAAAACTTAATTTCTCTATTTGTTATATTACCTGCAAATAAAGTTATATCTGATAGATATATACAGATCTTCCCAGGTGGAGAAAATACATTTTGATTTGTCAATGACTTATGTATGTTTATGTTATTTATTTATAATATAATATATAATATAATATAAGTTAAGTGTAAGGAAATGAATCCAACGGTATATGTATAGATAAAAGGGTATGAAAACACACAATATTGTTAAAATGAAAATATTTTATATCATTTTCATAGCTGTTTTATATCATTTACATAGCTATGAAAATAATATAAAATATTTTCATTTTAATAATATTGTGTGTTTTCATACCCTTTTATCTATACATAATATAATATATAAAATGAAGATGAGCACAATAGTCTGAATAACGTAGATAATACTAAGAAATAGTTACATAATGTTCTATATTAAATTTTATATCTTATTATATGGTGAAAAAAATGTCTGCTTTGATTATCATTTGTCATAAATTATGTTTTATGACAGACGATAATCAAAAAAACAGAACGGTCCCCCCCCCTCCCAACCACCACAACCAAAAAAAGGAAATCCTTCAATATTTGAATTAATTTGAATTTAACTATTAGAAACTAAGTTTTATTAGAAAGAAAACACATTTATTTGAATTTTGACAGAAAAACTATTTTTTTATGTTTATGATTGAAAAAACGATTTCAAGGATCCCTTTACATTTTTTTTTTCGAAAGAGAGTGGCAAAAATTAATTTTTACACCATCCAGTTTTTTTATTACTAGTTTACCTAATATTGTAACTCAAGTATCAGAGTTAACAGAAAATTAATAGGAAGAAACAAAATGAGTATTAAGGATAGGGGAAAAGGTTTACTCAGCAAAGTGAGATATTGTTTCTCTCTTCTAAGTTTTCATCAGACATTATTTATAGAAAAAAAAGATGCTTCCATTCTCATTATTTAGGTACTATATGACTCCTAACTAACTACAATAGTTAAATCATGTTTTTTTTAATTGTAAGTTTGAAGAGGTGTGCATTTGTCATTGATTTGCAAAGCATAAGTATTTTAGAAAATATTTGCAAAGATATTCTTGTTACATAATTGATAGGGTGCCTATAAATTATGTACAGTAGTACAGAAATAAAAAATAACAGTAATTTCTGAATCATGGGAAAATACAGTATAAGTGATTGGTAGAACTTAACTTTAAATTGACCTCAGCTTTCATTGGCCAAAGCCAAACATGAGAATAGAAAAATAGTTAAAAAGTCAGTTTTGGCTGGATGACGGAAGTGGGACAGATTTAAAATGGCATCTGGCCATCCAAGGCCATTTCTCCACGCATGTTTGTTTTAACTTGGGATTGAATAAAAGACATCTAAAAAACAAGATCGAGTCTTGTGTTCATTATTAAAAACAACAGCAAGCACAGACATGAAGAAATAGCCAGAACAGCTGATCCCAGATACAGAATAGCAGAGACAATGATAGAAAAATAAATAAGTAAACCTTATTTAGTACTTTGACTATGTAATTTTGGTATGTGGTGGCTCTTGTTGATATTCAAATATGTGAAAAAAGCATACTTTAAACTGCTGAGTAACATCGGTGTCGCCATTTAAATTGCATGATGTAATTTTAGTGAAGTGGCTCACAGATTTTGTTCATTAATAATTTCTTTTTCTTTAAACAAATGAAAACCCTGATGAAGGTTTGTTAAACAAACTGAAACACTGCAGTGTTAGTTTATTAAACATCACTTGTCAATGAAATTTGTGTTTTTATAATTTTTTTAAAAATTACACCTTGTTGGATTTACTTCCACTTTTTCCTGATACCGTGGCTGTGCAACAGTCTGCCAAGTCAAATTCGCCCCAAACAGACTTGCACTGTCATGGGTAACATTCTACAGGACAAATACATTTGGTGATGACATTGAAGAAAATTGGCAGTAACAGTGTGGTAGTAATTGTCTACTACCTGCAGAGTTTTGCCAGCTAGCTGAAGTCCCACTGACACATTTTGGTTGTATTTAAAAGGAGATCTATTAACTGCCAAGTTTTGGTCACCCTGTTTTTCCTGCTAACCAACACAACCCCACATCGTGTTTGGTAAAAAAAAATTGTCAGACACAGGTTTTGGTTGAAACAGTATAAAACACTGTTCAATTCCACAAAGGAAGAAGGGTTAAATTGGACTTAACGGACCTAAATTCCACCATCATATATCACCCGCCGAAAGAAAAAAAAATACCAAAAATCAGGGAATTTACCAAATTTAATGAAATTTTCAGTGTTGATATATTAATAAATAAAAGATATAATGCACAAGTTATTTTATTAAAAACTTTTACATTTTTCAGCTCAGTTAACTTTGAATCCCGTATCACAGTTAACTTTTAGGTGTAACACAGATCCTCAAAGATACTGTCTTGGATATATTGAATGAATCTTTACTCATAACAAAAATATTGTGGACAACATGCCACCTTCTAGACATTTAAAATTCACTATTAAATTTTTAAGTGAATAAAAAAGGTCAATTGAATCAGAGGAAAAACTTTTTTTTAGCATCAATTCATAAGAGAATTTTGGGACCATATGACCTTTAGGCACCCTTTTTTGATCTCGATTCAGAAGGACATGTTTTTCATTTACACTGTCAATATCTGGTTGTTTGTTAACAGACAATTTTTAGAGTTTTTTCTTTTTAATTATAAAACTAACCCCTAACCATAACCCCTAACCCCTAACCCTAAACCCTAACAAACAACCGGATATTGATGGTGTAAATGAAAAACATGTCCTTCTGAATCGAGATCAAAAAGGGGTGCCTAAAAGTAATATGGTCCGAATATTGTTTTTAAAACTGCATAAAAAAAACTGCATGCTACAAAACTCATTTTTGAGTTTTAAGAAAATGAATTTTAAATTTTTGAATAAATTTTTTCAGGGTTTTTTTTATTTTTATTTTTAAAAAATCATTATAGAAATGTAAAAATCAGGGATTGGATATTTATTTATTCAAATAACCAAAGATTGAATTCCCATCCCTTCAATCTTAATTGATAAAAGAAATTTTTTATCCAAGTCTTTTTTCTTTTAATAAGCTATTCATTATAAAATTGAGTCATTAATGAATAAAGTGTGTAAAATTTCATTGAAATTGGTCAATTCTCTGATTTTTGGATAGATTGTAGGGCAATTCCATGTCAAAATCCTTTAATTTAATTTAATTTACTTTGTGCTGGTGTATTTGGTGACAGCTTTGGTTCCCTCAGAGACGGCATGTTTGGCCAATTCTCTGGGCAAAAGGAGACGGACAGCGGTCTGGACTTCACGGCTACTAATAGCAGATCGTTTGCTGTAATGGGCCAGACGGCTTGCTTCAGAGGCAATTCTCTCAAAAAAATCATTCACAAAACTGTGAAAAAAATTTTTTTTTTTTTATTACCTCCTCTGCATAAAAGTTGGCATACCTAGTTTAATCTCTATATTTATGTTTATATTATTTATTCATATTATTATTTAGTATTTTCATTCATCTCTCTCTCTCTCTATATATATATATATATATATATATATATATATATATAATTCAGTGCTTCAATAGAAAATCCTGTGGATGTGAGGAAGGCTTTTCCATTAAGGACCTCTCTTAAAATTTATTATTATTATTTTTTCTTTTAGGAAAAGTCCTTTGGAAAAGGATCTTTTTCATTTATTCCATTCATTTCATTCATTTTTTATTCTATTCATTAATTCATAGCTATACATATACATATCTATATATACATATGTATATATATATATATATTATATATATATATATATATATATATATATATACACACAAGACATTTTATATTTTTAGATTCTAGAAATAAATATCTATTTAATGCAAAACTTATTTTAGTCAAACAAAGTATACGTTTTGAAGAAAAACTCGATTGAAAATGTAGCCTCCCCCTTTTTAAGCAGAAAAAATATCGATGTATAATTTTTTCTTTTATAAGATTAAATAATTAAATAATTATCGAAATTAGTAAAAAAGAAATCTCCAAAAAATTAATCATTTATTATTTTTTTTACATTTTATTTTCCGATTTTCGGTACTTATTTTCTTATAAAATATTCCACTTAAATTTATTTTTCTATTTACAACTTCGGTCTTGTATCTTTTTATTTCTACTAATTAGTATCAAACAAGGCCCACGCCAATATTTTACACCCGCAAAGTAAGGGGGGGTCAAAATTAAGTGACCTGAAAAAAATTAACAAGTTTTGAAATAAAATAAATAATGCATTATAAAGATCATTCATTGATAAATAAACACTGAAAATTTCATTAAAATCCGATAATTCCCTGATTTTTGGTAAATTATTTTCTGTCATTTTGTCAAAAACGCATTTTAGATCAATTTTGGGTATACCTATGTTATATGTATATATGCGTGTATGTGTGTGTGTGTGTATTATTTAGTTATTCATTCTCTATATTTATTTGTTTTTATTAATTACCTCCCTTGACATTCTACTAAGCGTTTGTAATTTTGTTTTCAACTGACATAATTTTGGAAGAAAATCTACTAATATCTGGCTTATAATTTTTTTTTTTTCTTTTTCACAAATGTCTTATTGCCTTAACGAAGATAACAGAGACCGAATTTAGGGGTAAAAGTAAGTAACGTTCTCTTTATTTACATATCAATAAATGTGATAATTTCTCCTACTGTCTCTTCTTCGACCCCAATATTTGCACTGTGCTAAGAAAATCAGTCGAAAGAGGAAATAAATAGGTAGGTATAAAGTTCCCTTTTAATTTCTATGTTTACCGATACGAAATGGGAATGTGATATTGTCACCTAGGCAGTTTTTGTACCGACTCGCAATACGGGAGTACTTGCATAGTAAGGGGGAGTATCCCACGCTTAAAAAAGGCGTTTCTCTAAGACTCACAACATACGGTCCTGCTTGTAAAAAAAAAAAATTAATATATTCATTAATAATTTTGCTTGCTTTTCGTTCAAAAGAAATTCTTGCACTCGGGGAATTTGTCAAATTTGAAATTAATTGATGTTGTTTTATGGAATTAGACGCTGGGACCTGTGTACTACATAAATACAATTACGAAATAGTCTTATTTTCCGTTATATAAGAGTTATCTGTCCTTTGTTTTTAGTTGGTGCTGACATCATTAAAATCTGCTTACTAACAGAATTACTTATTACTACTACTCTTTCAGGATTTTACTTCTCTCCTGACATATTATTGAAACTTGACCACTAACACATTTATTATTATTATTATTATTTTCACTTCTTTTGAGTTTTTCACATCAACTTTAGCTGATGGTATTTCCCCGGAGTCTGAGTGGCAACACGTTTACTCAGGTCTCCAGGACTCTTCTGAGTATTCTGGCCGATTTCAGCAATGCTGTTGTCTGGATGGTCTCAATTCTTCCTCTGATTTCCAGTTCCTCCAGTCTTTTATCCCCAAAAATCTACCAGTTGACAAGTTCTCTTTTTTTTCTTTTTTTCTTTTTTTTTTTTGTTAATCAGTAGTACTAGGTCTTTATTATTATTATTATTATTATTATTATTATTATTATTATTATTATTATTATTATTATTAACTGCTCTAATCAATTACTTAAAATCATCAGTTAATGTAAAATATCAATTTGAAAATTACTGGGAAAAATATATGCCATGTTGGCGGGGCATAGAATACACTGACTACACCTACAGAGGAGTAGGACCTCTTCAAAACAGGGTGTCCTTCGTATGACACTAAACTGCATCTAATTGTGAGGCTCCAGTACTGGAGATCTAGGGAGTGTGGAGTACTCATTAATTGCCATTACTCCCAGGTCCACTCTGACCCAGAGTAGAAAACCTGTTAGGATCTCATGGGTCAAATACATTTGTTTAAAAATCTTTTGTATTCAGTAGGACAGGGTTAAACAAAAAAGAAAACCTCTTAAGAAAGAACTACATAGAAAATGTGGTAAAGAAGAACAATTTCCTCGTAAATTCCTACCATAAAATAAACTGAACCATCATTTTATGTCCGTGTTTTTGCAATAAATGTTTTATTTTTCTTGCACCCGTTTTTTTCAATACTACATATATTTTCTTGATTCTTTATTCTTTAACAAATAAAGAAAATATATTTTCTTGATTCTTTATTCTTTAACAAATAAAGAAAATATATTTAGTATTGTAAAATAATGGGTGCAAGAAAAATAAAACATTTATTACAAAAACACGGACATAAAATGAGGGTTCAGTTTATCTTATGGTAGAAATTTATGAGGAAATTGTTCTTCTTTACCGAAAATGTAAATATAAATGTACAAAGAACACATTTCCCTAAACTAGGCATAAAATAATCCTAGACGGGTTGACATGCCATTGAAATAAATTGATGAATCCTGGGGAAAATAATTTTTGATAACTTAGCTAAACATTCTCTCGGAATTAAAACCAATGTCTTTTCTTGGAAAATTAAAACTGCCAAAATATAGTGTAATGTTGCTTTCACAAGTATTAGGTTCGACTTGCGTAATTATATTTTAGATGCTGATAAAAACTATTTTTTCGACTGCCATATAAGAATCAGTAATAATTCAAAAATATCTTTATGAAATAATAATAATCATCATCATCATCATCATCATGTTGCACTGACAGCATGGATATCCATGACTCTCTTTCCAGCCATCCCTATAGGTGATTGTCCCTGGGAGGTCCTCCAAGCAGCATCCAGAATATGCGCATGAAAATGTCACTTATTTGTCCGTGCTTCATCATATCTTGTTCATCTTGCTAGTATATTTTGTGTGATAGTGAGCAATTGGCTGTATGGAGTGCTGCCTCTGGGATTTATTCAGTAATTTATGAGGAAGTGCGTCCCGATCTCCTGCCTCAGAAATTGCTACCCGGTGACTATTAAACTAACATCCCCAGCTATGTCGTCTCAGATTTTCTTTTATTCATGTTTGTTTAATGTCTTGTTTTTACTTTAAATAAACAAGAATTACGACAAAAAAAGCGACACCCCACAAATACATTTACTTGTAGAAAATATCTATCTATCTATCTCCATTTGTTCATATCTATCTATATTATTTTGTTTATCTATCTATCTCAGTCTATTCCAAACTATATATCCATCTTCATATCTAAACTAGTTTTACGACAAATTATGATAAATAAACAAGAATTACGACAAATTTCTATTAATGAACAAGAATTATGACAACTTTCTATAAATGAACAAGAATTACGTCAAATTACGATTAATAAGAATTACACCCCAAAAGAGAAGCCCCCCCCCTCTAAAATACATTTAACACCCTAAGCTGGTTGTTTTCTTTCAAGTAACACCGACATAGCTGGGGACGTTATTTTAATAGTCACCAGGTAGCAATTTCTGAGGCAGGAGACTGGGACGCACTTCCTCATAAATTACCATTTATTCAAGACAGCATGCAGCATCCTTATGTAGCTCCTATATATCCTTTTTCTCTAAGCACTTTGTTAGAGTCCAATTAGTGCAGCTGTACAGTAGCACTGACATGGCTACAGCTTGGCAGAATTCTCATTTTCTCTCATCAGCAAGATCAAATTTCCATATGATTGATACTTGTCAATAGTTATCCATGCTTTACCTACGTATATGTTGATATCGTTTTCAGTAGATGAGATATTGCTACCAATGTATATGAACAGGTCTACTAATTTTAGAGGCTTTCCATTTAATGAGAAGATGGTATCATCTTGATTAAAACACATGAACTCTGTTTCATTCGAGTTCACATAAAGGCCAATGCCTCTTGCTGCTTGCTCAAGACCAGCGTCACCAAACTACGGCCTCAGGCGGGATCCAGCACGCCAAGCATTTTATCAGGTTCACCGATGATACTTGAAATTGTTTGTTAAAACATATGGAACGTGAGACGTTCTGATACCATTTTCAATTTAAATATCATGTTAAGCTTACTAAATCTTCATGGATTTGACTACTGTAGGTAGGTTACAAAATTTTGTGCGTGCAACACCAAACATTGATGATATCTTGAAAGGCAAACTTCAGTTTCACAAATCTCACAAAACCTTTCTACTAATGTTGTGTTCTTTGATAATATTTTGAAAATAAATATGTTGGTTAAATTTGTTTTTGTGCATCTTATGCCACTCATCCATGAATATAACATAAAAAGATAAATTTTGTTTTACATCTTTTTCTTAGAGCTTTCATTGTGGCTAGCAAGTATTGAACACAATAATAATGTGGCCTACTTGTTATTTTTTCAATTATTCAGCTCACCATGAAAAAGGTTTGGTGATCCCTGCTCTAGACCATACAGAAGAGAAATGAAAGAAAATAACTTCACCCTAAAATAGAAAAGAAGTAAACAATATCCTGTAGAAACTATTACTGAGGCAGACTATGTGGATGATCTAACAGTGATATATAAAGTCAACATTTTTGGCTGGTGGTGACTGAAGCACAGTTATAATTTTATAATTGGTAATAATTTCCTTTTCTTTCATTCACAGATATCATTTTCAGTAGAGAAGAAATACACCCTCCTTTTGGTCACAGCATAAATAAACAAATTAATCATCAAAGCTGAATTAAGAATGAGACACTGAATTGACATCAGAAGAAATATGCTAAACTATATACCTATAGAGTTTTAATTGCACATACAAATACATGCTGAGAGAAGCCATATGCTTGTAAAATGTGTGAATCTTTGATTTCACAGATTTCAGACTAAAAAAAAAAGAAAAAAAAACATATGCAATCCCATACCAAAGTGTAACATAATCTGTGCAAAGTGTATAGATTAGCATATTCAAAAGTCTAAAATTTAATGTATTTACAAGCACAGACTGGAGAGAAATCTTACACATGTAAGATATGTAGTTCAACATTTTCATTGGATTCCAGTTTAAAAGAACACATGCAAATACACACTGTAAAGAAACCATATACTTGTGAGGTGTGTGGGTCAGCCTTTTCAAATAATGCAAATTTAAAGCAACATGTGCGAATACATACTGGAGAGAAAAGATATTCATGTGATCTGTGTTCATTAACATTTTCCCAGTCATATTTTAAAAGACATATGCGAACACACTGGAGAGAAACCATATAAATGCGAGGTGTGTGAACAGCATTTTCAGAGACTTCATCTTTAAAGAGACACATGCGAATACACACTGGAGAGAAACCATATTCTTGTGATGTATGTGGATTAGCATTATCACAGGCTGCATCTTTAAAGGACCATAAGCGTACACACACTGGTGAGAAACCATATTCTTGTGAGGTGTGTGGATCATCATTTACAACCAGTTCATATTTAAAATGTCACATGCGAACACATACTGGAGAAAAACCTTATGAATGTGAAGTATGTGGAGCAACATTTTATCATAAAGGTCATCTAAAACTACACATGCAAAAGCACACTGGAGAAAAACCTTATTCCTGTGAGATATGTGGATTAGCATTTGGACAGAATTCATGTTTAAAGAAACACATGCGAACACACACTGGAGAGAAACCATACTCATGTGAGATGTGTGCATCAACATTTTCACAGAGGTCATATTTCATAAGACACATGCGAACTCACACAGGAGAGAAACCATATCCCTGTACAGTGTGTGGATCAGCATTTTCTCAGGGATCTCATTTGATAAGGCACATGAGAACACACACTGGAGAGAAACCGTATGTATGCAAGGTGTGTGGATTTGCATTTTCACAGAAACCATCTTTAACAAGTCACATGAGGACACATTCTGGAGAGAAACCATATTCTTGCAAGGTGTGTGGATCAGCATTTTCAACCAAGGGATATTTAAAGTATCATATGCGAACACACACTGGAGAGAAACCATATAAATGCAAAGTGTGTGAATCAGCATTTTCACATACCACACATTTACAACAACACATGACAACACATACTGGAGAAAAACGACATTCTTGTGAAATATGTGGATCAGCATTTTCACAGATTGCAACTTTAAAGAAACATGTGCGTACTCATACAGGAGAGAAACCATATCCATGCATGGTGTGTGAGTCAGCATTTTCACGGAGAACATATTTAAATAAACACATGCAAAAACATATTATAGAGAAATTAGTGTGAGTATATATTATATATATATATATATATATATATATATATACAGCATAAGAAAATTATATTCTTCTTGAAATATGCTATTCATTTCTTGCATATTCAATATATTGCCAATTATGTGATTTCTTTAAAAATTATATATTTTTTTCACCTTATTTATTGTAAAATGGTTGAAAATGGTTTGTACTTGAAGATATAGGCATAATTTGTTACCTCTATAATTATGATTAAACTATAGCTATAGAATATTATTTATTAGGAATTAAGAATTTCCAGGGTTTAAATTTTTTTCTCATCTTTACCTTCTAAGAAAATGTAAATTAGATTTACAAGATTTAAAAAGAATATTCAGCTAAGGAAAACTGAATTACTCTATTTGTTATATTACCTGTAAATAAGTTATATCTGATAGATAGATATATCCAGACCTTTGCAGCTGGAGAAAATACATTTTTTTTATAAATGACTTATGTATGTTTATGTTATTTATTTATAATCTCAATTCCTGAAATTGAGTTTTAATTGCCCTCAGATTGCCACATTAAAATGTTCTGAAACAGAAAGAGAAAATTGCTAATGATTTTTCTTTAAAAGAAGTTATTTTCTGTATTTTTTCTCCAATAAAAAAATTGAATTGTATTATGAGTTGTCTTTTAATCTGAGTAAGTTTTATTTTTTTAAAAATTATTGCAAATTTTTTCTTAGACCTGACATTAAAATCATTGATACACAGAAAAAAAATCTGTGTAAAAATAAATCAAAAATTACACTAGGCTGTAAATTCTACTTATTTTGTTTCTCTCAAAAATTAAAAACTTGTTTTTCATCATAAGTTTCATCCCAGTTGTTGTTAAGTCATAGAATGTATCTGTGCACCAAATGGTGTGGATATATGAGTTTTGATGAGGCCCCTAGTTTTTATTCATTACAGTATTTTGTCTGCTCTCCCTTAATTATTATATGGCAATGTTGATAATTCTGATAATTCATCTGCAATGGTATTGTCTTTTCAATGGTATTGTCTTTGCTGGATACATGTGTTAGGTTATTAGGGGCCTTGGATAATTAAGGTTTGCAAAAGGATCAGTTTTAGTAAAAGTAAATTATGGGTGGAGAGGAAAGAAATATTTTGAAAGAAAGGATCTATTTGGAATGCAGTTTAAATTGTTTGTTGAAATTCCATCAGAGAAATTGTTTTTTGAAATCCCATCAGAAAAATTCTAGAGTGGAATGTTGGATTGTTTGCCTAAATTCTTATCTACTTATATGAATACAATATAAGAATATACATTGGAATTAAAATATGATGTAAAAAAATAATCAGCTGATTAATGGTAATTATAAAAGAAGGGGTGAATAGTTGAAGAGAGAAGAGTCAGCGAAGTCAACCCTAAAAGAGTCTAGCAAAGCTATCACACAACACAGGCTCTATTTAGCTTATTCTTCCCCAAAGCTGACAGTTGACAGGCATGAGAATCACAAACTTATTGTATCTAATCAGGCCAATTCTGTTGCCATAATAACCTCTCTGTCTTTGCATTGATGACTGCTAGATTATCATGGCCAAAATAAATATTGTTGACAAAGAGTTGCAGTCTTGTTTTTAATCAGCATAGGTTGCCATAGAAGATAACTGAAGAAACGTTTTCACACAAGAAGAAACGAGCCCATATATAAGAACATGAATGTCATCATTGTCAGGCTGTTTTATAAGAAGTATTTGATTTTGGGACACCCAAGTAATCGTTGTAAAATCTACTGCACTTCATTTGTGCAATGTGAAATTTTGCTGAGCACAAAGAAATTGATTAGATATTATTTTTCATTTTCTGGTGAATCACAGTTCTTATTTTTTTGCTCTCTGGAGAGGAAAATTATATCTGCTTGGTCAGTGTTTATGTAAGTTTGGAAAAATTTACAATGAGGGAATGCTTTGATATTATTGTAACTAGTACAAAATAAAAAACACCCTCCGGGCGATGTAAAAATAGATTTTTGAAACATATTGCCTGAGGGGTGGGAGTAAATAATTCAATGTCACCAAGTTTGTACCCTAAGTAAGAAAAATCATCAAATTCATTACAGGATTAAAAAATAAAACAATTTGAAATGTAAACTTTAAATATGTATTAAAATAAAACAAACGATATATTGATATATAATACCAGTCATGTATTTATTAAAACTTGTTTTTAAAAACAATGAGGACTGTCTAATGCTACTTGTTCAAATTTTGAGTGTATCTATTCTATGTTATGACGATTTTGGGTAATGTGATGTAAGCAGTGATGCAATTTTTGTTACAGACAAAAACCGGAAGCAAATCTCCATTATTAATAGATTATTTATGTATAAGATGCACAATTTTCTCAAACTTTTCTGCTCAAAAGTTAAGTCGCATATTATACGCAAGAACTATATAATTAACTTATTTTTTGACCACATGCCTCAATATTCAAAATAGGATGACTGAAATTTATATTTATAATTCAAGCTAATCTGTTTTATGTCGTTACAGAGAAAAAGCTACTGGAATGTTTTTTTTAAATATTTTTATTCCTCCTAATGTAAGTTTAAGTTCATCACAAACTTTATTCATTTCAGCATGAAAATGCTTAAACACTTGTCTTAAATTCTTATTTTTAATCAGTATGAACTGATAAAAAGTTGGACAAATGCTAAATTTTGGTTAAATTTAGCAGATACAAATTCTAAAAATTCAGTGCATACATGAGAATTTTTTTTCCAGAATTTCATCCAAGGATGTCATGAACTGTAAATATTTGTATCTAATAATGATCTTAAACTATTAAACTACGAATAATACTAATTGGAATTATTACTAAGAGGATGATCAACAGAAAAAGATGACAAGGGCTAAACAAGGGAACCCATGCTGTAAGTACAACTTGATGATAATGATGAATATACTACTCACAATACTATTTATACTTGCCACTAGTAATAATAATTATAAGAATTAATATTAATGCCCGCCCTGTGGGCTTGTCAGAAATTCCATCTGAATTATCTTCCCCTGCCACTAGGGGGACAAATCGCCAATGGGATATTGGCGCGAGAATCAAAACCCCAGCACTAGTCTGTGGGCCCTCGTCCGGGACGGACATACTTATCAGGGATCCGTTAACAACGAGAGACATAAAAACAAACACTCTCACTCATTTAGTCCCAAAACAGGGTCCATTTATCATAAGAAACTTACAACCAGATTCTAAGGCACCGCACCAGTATACTATAGAAAGGCCGGTACGAACGCACACTGACCAAAGGAAAAACAACTACCGAGAGGAAGCGTCTTAACTACATTTCCCACCGACGAGAAGAAAACTGTGTTATCCCCAGTACTACAAGAAATCCCTCCACAGATGAGTCTGGTAGCAAATACCAATAAATTTGCAACATTTTATGTAATTTTATGTCAATACAGTGTCTGCATTTACTTTTGTGTTGTTCTTTTTTTGTCCGACAATTTGCCTTCAACTACGGAGAAATAAAAGCTCCTTCGAACCTGTAAATACTTTTAGGCTGGGGCATTAGAATGCACCGACTGCACCTCTGCAGAGGGGTAAGACTCCCCCAATAGGGCCACCTGTTGGCCGTGGGTGGCTACCCGTGATGCTTAAGGATAGAGCTCAGGTGGATGAGCAGTTCATGACATGCAATAGTCCACTTTGGCCCTATCTTGGGCCAGACGAGCGGCCCCCTCCGATCAATCGGCTGGTCATGTCAAGCCCTAGCACCTTTATGATTTTCCCAAACCTATTGCCCTTATGGCAAGCCCCAACCACTTTTTATCATATGGGTGCTAGAAGGCGGTGGCTGCGGATCTACATGTCCTGGGAATGACGTTAAACTCTATCTGATGGTGAGGTTCCAGTTTCGGAGGTTTGGGGAATTTGGAGCACCCTTTCATCACCATTGCTCCCTGGTCCACTCGGAACCGGAGTGGTAGTACCTGTTAGGGTCCCATCTATGGGTTAAATAGAAAAATGTATTTATAAAAAAATGTATTATCCATTAAGAATTGATTTATTTCAAAACTTTATCGGCATTAAATGACCCACTGAGGTTGATATGCCGTAAAACAAAACAAACCAAACCAAACTAATATTAATGCTTCATCTTATATTGTTATTACTAATTAAGAACTATAATCATAATTATACCCCACTCTTGCTCCCTAGATTGGCTTTATTTCATTGATCTTTCAATTTTTTCATATCAACACAACCACTATCAGTACTAGTATTTCATTCATACTTTTTATACTTGAGTGTGTGTTATGCACAAACAATTACAATATCATTTATGAAAGTTATATGTTTATTTCAAGTGAGAGAGTGAATGGTAACAAGAAGAATTAGAAACAAAAAGATTGTTATGAATTCTTATGGGTTCTTTGCTGGTGTAATGAAATTAGCCAAAGGGAAATTCTTGATTGCTTCTATTTTGGAATATTTCTTCTTTTTGACAGATGTATGTTGAAATTCACTTTAGTCAGTACAAATTAACACTAACAGACTCTAATAATAATAAGGGTCAGAAGTTATCTGCCCTAATCCATTTATTGTACGGGTGAGTTACTTGCCCTTTGACCTATTAATTTCAGTCATTGTTTTTAAATAAATAAAACACCTCGTGTTATGAAAAGCAGTCGTAATGTGTTGCCTCATTAATACAATGGAAGGTGTCTCAATGAATAACTGTGCTTGCTAAAGACAAAAAGATATGTCTCTTTTTTCTGTGGGATTAAGTTATTAAATTCCCAACAATGTATGGCAATGATGTCTGATCTCATTTGACAAATAAGAGAGGAGAAGTCTTTTAAAACTTTTAATCAGTACAATTCCAATCACAAGATATAATGTGCCTTGTTTTAGATATGTGGACAGTGTAACAATTTATGGGTGTCATAAATTGTTGGCAGACCCTGTAGCGAGAATAGGGGCTGTTAACTTTGAACTCAGAGGAGCCAGTGGAAATTTACCAGTGACAGCTGGTGACCCCTTGACCCCTGAAAGCATGAACCTCGCTATGAGAAACGTGATTAGTTTTAGTTTTTAGATTTAGCCCGGCCGTCAAAGAGCTTAGATGTGCTATGAGGCTGGTCTCCTTGCATGCTGATATGAGCTAGATAAAATAAAAAGCTTGATCAAGCAACAAAAATGTCTTGTTAGTTCATTTAATTGAAAACAAGAAAAAGCCCAGAAGAAAAAGGAATCAGTCCTTAGTTAAGAAGAAGAAGCAAAAGAATCAACACATAAACAAGTTATAAAGTAGACCAACTCATCCCCAAGTAAGTCTCTAATCTGTCTCTCTATAATCTCTCTGAACAGTATCATCCAAGAACTCTCTCTCTCTCTCTCTCTCTCTCTCTCTCTCTCTCTCTCTCTCTCTCTCTCTCTCTCTCTCTGAAGTCTCACTCTCACCAATTATATACTCGATGTCAATGTGAGTATATAATATTACCACAGCAGTCCTGATTCCTGGAAACCAACCCTAAATTTTTTTTTAATAGCTTCATGATGCCCGCCCTGTGGGCTGTCAGAAATCCATCTGAATTATCTTCCCCTGCCACTAGGGACAATCTGAGTAAGTTTATTTCTTTTAAATTATTGCAAATTTTTTCTTAGACCTGACATTAAAATCATTGATACACAGAAAAAAAAATCTGTGTAAAAATAAATCAAAAATTACACTAGGCTGTAAATTCTACTTATTTTGTTTCTCTCAAAAAATTAAAAACTTGTTTTTTCATAAGTTTCATCCCAGTTGTTGTTAAGTCATAGAATGTATCTGTGCACCAAATGGTGTGGATATATGAGTTTTGATGAGGCCCTAGTTTTTATTCATTACAGTATTTTGTCTGCTCTCCCTTAATTATTATATGGCAATGTTGATAATTCTGATAATTCATCTGCAATGGTATTGTCTTTTCAATGGTATTGTCTTTGCTGGATACATGTGTTAGGTTATTAGGGGCCTTGGATAATTAAGGTTTGCAAAAGGATCAGTTTTAGTAAAAGTAAATTATGGGTGGAGAGGAAAGAAATAAATATTTTGAAAGAAAGGATCTATTTGGAATGCAGTTGTTTAAATTGTTTGTTGAAATTCCATCAGAGAAATTGTTTTTTGAAATCCCATCAGAAAAATTCTAGAGTGGAATGTTGGATTGTTTGCCTAAATTCTTATCTACTTATACGAATACAATATAAGAATATACATTGGAATTAGAATATGATGTAAAAAAATAATCAGCTGATTAATGGTAATTATAAAAGAAGGGGTGAATAGTTGAAGAGAGAAGAGTCAGCGAAGTCAACCCTAAAAGAGTCTAGCAAAGCTATCACACAACACAGGCTCTATTTAGCTTATTCTTCCCCAAAGCTGACAGTTGACAGGCGTGAGAATCACAAACTTATTGTATCTAATCAGGCCAATTCTGTTGCCATAATAACCTCTCTGTCTTTGCATTGATGACTGCTAGATTATCATGGCCAAAATAAATATTGTTGACAAAGAGTTGCAGTCTTGTTTTTAATCAGCATGGGTTACCATAGAAGATAATTGAAGGAACATTTTTCACACAAGAAGAAACAAGCCCATATATAAGAACGAAGACCCATCACTTGACACATGTTTTACATCTGACGTAAATTGTGGGGAATATTTTCTAGGCTTGCATTTGTCACTGTTTATCAGAAGGCATAAGTTGGGTGTTTGTAATTAGTGTATAGAGAAAGATTCCTTCCTTCAAGGAAGTATTTGATTTTGGGACACCCAAGTAATCGTTGTAAAATCTACTGCACTTCATTTGTGCAATTTGAAATTTTGCTGAGCACAAAGAAATTGATTAGATGTTATTTTTCATTTTCTGGTGAATCACAGTTCTTATTTTTTGCTCTCTGGAGAGGAAAATTATATCTGTTTGGTCAGTGTTTATGTAAGTTTGGAAAAATATACAATGAGGGAATGCTTTGATATTATTGTAACTAGTACAAAATAAAAAAACGCACTCCGGGCAATGTAAAAATAGATTTGTGAAACATATTGCCTGATGGGTGGGAGTAAAAAGTTCAATGTCACCGAGTTTGTACCCTAAGTAAGTAAAATCATCAAATTCATTAAAGGATTAAAAAATAAAACAATTTGAAATGTAAACTTTAAACATGTATTAAAATAAAACAAACTATATATAGATATATAATGCCAGTCATGTATTTCTTAAAACTTGTTTTAAAAACAATGAGGACTGTCTAATGTTGCATGTTCAAATTTTGAGTGTATTTATTCTATGTTATGACGATTTTGGGTAATGTGACGTAAGCCGTGACTAAGCAGTGATGTAATTTTTGTTACAGACAAAAACCGGAAGCGAATCTCCATTATTAATAGATTATTTGTGTATAAGATGCACTATTTTCCCAAACTTTTCTGCCCAAAAGTTAAGTCGCATATTATACACAAGAACTATATAATTAACTTATTTTCTGACCACATCCTCAATATTCAGAATGGGATGACTGAAATTTATATTTATAATTCAAGTTAATCTATCTATGCCGTTACAGAGAAAAAGCTACTGGAATGGTTTTTTTTAAACATTTTTATTCCTCCTAATGTAATTTTAAGTTCACCACAAACTTTATTTATTTCTGCATGAAAATGCTTAAATAATTGTCTTAAATTCTTATTTTTAATCAGTATGAACTGATAAAAAGTTGGACAAATGCTAAATTTTGGTTAAATTTAGCAGATACAAATTCTAAAAATTCAGTGCATACATGAGAATTTCTTTTCCAGAATTTCATCCAAGGATGTCATGAACTGTAAATATTTGTATCTGATAATGATCTTAAACTATTAAACTACGAATAATACTAGTTAGAATTATTACTAAGAGGATGATCGACAGAAACGGATGACAAGAGCTAAACAAGGGAACCCATGCTGTAAGTACAACTTGATGATAATGATGAATATACTACTCACAATACTATTTATACTTGCCACTAGTAATAATAATTATAAGAATTAATATTAATGCTTCCTCTTATATTGTTATTACTAATAAGGACTATAATCATAACTATACACCATTGTTGCTCACTAGATTGGCTTTATTTCATTGATCTTTCAATTTTTTTATACTGACACAACCACTATCAGTACTAGTATTTCATTCGTGCTTTTTATACTTGAGTGTGGGTGTTAAGTATCTGGCCACCATCCTTGGTCAGTTGTAAAGAACTTAAAGTAAATAAGTAAGTCCCGAGTTATAGAATCCTTTGGTAAGTGAATAAGTCCTGTGATATAGAATCCTTTGGTAAGTGAATAAGTCCTGTGGTATAGAATCCTTTGGTAAGTCAATAAGTCCTGTGGTATAGAATCCTTTTGGTCCGTCGTCCAAGAAGATCCAAGTAGTAATGAGCTAAGATTAGAATCAGCCAGTATAAATAATAATATCAGCAGCAGAGCACTGCCAGTGATTGGACAAGAAATTGATCACATGGTAGTCGGCGAGTCTATAAGTACAAGTAGGCATTTACCACAAGCCTTATATACTAAAATTCCAACAGTGTGTTATACACAAACAATTACAATATCATTTATGAAAGTTATATGTTTATTTCAAGTGAGAGAGTGAATGGTAACAAAATGGAGAAAAAAATTAGGAACAAAAAGATTGTTATGAATTATGGGTTCTTTGCTGGTGCAATGAAATTAGCTAAGGGAAATTCTTGATTGGTTCTATTTTGGAATATTTCTTCTTTTTGACAGATGTATGGCAATGATATCTGATCTCATTTGACAAATAAAAGAGGAGAAGTATTTTAAAACTTTTAATCAGCACAATTCCAATCACAAGATATAATGTGCCTTGTTTTAAATATGTGGACAGTGTAACAATTTATGGGTGTCATAAATTGTTGGCAGACCCTGTAGCGAGAATAAAGGCCATTAACTTTGAATTCAGAGGAGCCAGTGGAAATTTATCAGTGACAGTTGGTCACCCCTTTATCCTTGAAGAGTGCGAATCTTGCTATGAGAAACATAAGATTAGTTTTAGTTTTTAGATTCAGCCCGGCCATCAAAGAGTTTAGACGTGCTATGAGGTTGGTCTCCCCGCACGGTGATATGAGCTAGATAAAATAAAAAGCTTGATCAAGCAACAAAAATGTCTTGTTAGTTCATTTAATTGAAAACAAGAAAAAGCCCAGAAGAAGAAATCAGTCCTTAGTTAAGAAGAAGAAGCAAAAGAATCAACACAAACAAGTTATAAAGTAGACCAACTCATCTCCAAGTAAGTCTCTAATCTGTCTCTCTATCATCTCTCTGAACAGTATCATCCAAGAACTCTCTCTCTCTCTCTCTCTCTCTCTCTCTCTCTCTCTCTGAAGTCTCACTCTCACCAATTATATACTCGATGTCAATGTGAGTATATAATATTACCACAGCAGTCCTGATTCCTGGAAACCAACCCCTAAATTTTTATTTTAATAGCTTCATGAGACATTACTACATTCTAAAAATGATAAGTATTATGAGAGAATGGTACATTTGTAGTTTGTATTAATTTATGTGTTCATAACTGGTGCAAGGGAAATTCTCAATTGTTTACATTTTGGAATATTTCTTCTTCTTGGCAAGTGTATGACACTGATGTCTGATCTCATATAACTTGATATATAAGACCAAACCTCTTAAAATTGGGAACATGGAATATAAAATGGAATAAGATTCACAGAGTTTAAAGTCTTATTAGACCTCTAAGATAAAAAAATAATATGCACAGTAAATTTTAGAACCATCTAAGCACTTTAAATCAGTTTTCAAGGTGCAAAAAAACACTAGATATATCAAATTTTAAACTTCGTATGTTGGTTGGTTGGCTTTTACGGCATGTCAACCCTTATACTTATATGTATTTATGAGATGAGACTCGACATGAATAATTTTGATATCTTGGACTATTGTCCTCATCTTTATTGTATATTAACACAATGTTCAGGCTACAAATTTTGTGGTTTAAATGTGTTTTTAATGTAAGAGAAACTTTTATAGTTGTAATATCCCAAAAATGCGTATGGTTTGCAAAAGAAAAAATAGACGAGAAGGTTTGGATTAATTTTGTTTATTTAAAATAAACAAAAGCTGAAATTGTTGAGATGATGATTCCTTTTCACTGCTTGGTGAAATGAGGACAGGTGTGGGGTTGAAAGTCAGTTCTGGCTCTGCGTGATGCGAGGTGTGGTGTGGGTATAGTATGGTGTGACGCAGGGTGTGGTGTAGATATAGTATGGTGGTTCCTTTATCTCAGCCTGATGTGTCGGCTCTGACTGTCTACGATTAACTGAAGTTTTGACTTTAAGTCGGCTGTATATATAACAGTTGAGAGGCTCGAGAAAGCCTTTGAAGGGTTTTGCAGGGAAGATTTTTTATTGGTTGAAAAACATTAAATAGAAAATATTTTTAATTGTTTATAAATTTTGTTTTTTAACCGGAAGTTTTGCTGGAGGCTATGCGTAGAACTTTTGTTTTTTGTTCATTTCATTTTCGCTGTCATGGGGTTAACATCTGTTGATGTCAGTAACTTATGTTCTTTCCAAAGTGTTTTGTTGTTTTGTTTTTTAAATTTATTTTGTTGGTGAGTGGATGCATTGTGTTAGTAAAAATTGTGAATCAAGAGAGAATTCTATTTCTGTTATAACATAGTCAATTAATATGGTCTTTGATTGAATTAATTGAAACAATTTAACTTTAAACTGAGATTGAAAATATAACTCTCCACATTGGATGGTAAGTAAGTAAAGTCGTTGGGGCGGCCTAATGTCGATATCAGCCAGACAGCAAGGGAGTCTATCCCCTTTTCAATGGTGCGAGACCAAGGAGATTATCTTAGCATCAGCTCCTCAGTTTACCACACAGATACCTGTGCTACTCATTCGCTGAGTTAGCAAGGGCCAGTATCGAACTAGGAACCTTGTGGTTTCTAACCAAACACTCTACCGACTGAGCTAACCTGGCCCAAAATTGGATGGTAAGCCTCTCAAATTAGTAGTTAGTTGTAATTAGTTATATTTTCATCCTATTGGTTTAACCTTATGAAGGATGCCAACATAAGGTTAAACTAATAGCATGGTTTAAATGTATTGTTAATGTAAGAGAAATTTTTGTAGTGAATTAATATGGTCTTTGATTGAATTAATTGAAACAGTTTAACTTTAAACTGAGATTGAAAATATAACTAATTACAACTAACTACTAATTTGAGAGGCTTACCATCCAATGTGGAGATGTTTAAAACACAGGAACTCCATGTTTTGTTATATGTGATGATTTTATTTACTTATATATTTTTTATTTTTTCAAGTAATTTATATCAGTAAAAAATGTAGTATGACATCAGCGAACTTTTATTTTGAAAGCCTGGCCAAGAGAAAGATAATTTTGTAAATTATTGTACCATTTTATATGTATTTTTGTTTTTTGCTATCAAAACAGAAAGGTCTCTCTAAGAATTCAAGGATATAGTCTGATGATGAGTGTCCAAATAATTGTATCCTTGGTCACTTTTGTGCCAGTTGCCTACAGATTAAATTTATTTTTTAACCCTTTATCTATCACTGCCATCTGCAAAAGTGTTGTGAAATGGTTTACAAGCTATTACCATATCGCTGATCCTTTACTACTGAATAGAAATGTATTCATTTAATTCATTTCTCTTTTTAAACTCAAAACCATTTTCTAAGAGCTGACAATCTCAGGTGTTTTTTTTCATTTTTGGGTGGGAGGGGTCTGGGATTTTGATTGTCAAGCAGTTTGAGGTGCTCTGGTAGATAAAGGGTTAAAGAAATTCTTATCAATAAAAGATTTAGTGTGATATTAACAAATTTTCATTTTGAAATTCTTGCCAAGAGAAAAAAAAGTTGAGAAATTTTTAAGACTTATCATTATTCTTTGCTATCAAAGCAGAGGTGTCTCTCTAAGAGTCCAATGGTAAATGTCCAAATAATTGTTATCCTTGGTCACTTCTGTGCCAGCTGGGGGAGGGTGATGAATAGGTGGATTCCTGTCTTTCCCAAGGGTATTAGTACATGGGGAGGATGTAGCACAAAATCAATTTTAAGCTGAGTAAAACTTGTTTAAATTCAGAGTTTTCCTTCTAGATTGGTTGTCTAGCCAACGCAAAGGGGCCCGGTTTGTTCTACTATTTACCCATAGCTGGGGGGGGGGGTAGAAAGATGAATTCATACCTTTCCCAAGAGCATTAATACATGTAGTCACTCTTTTTGTCATTAATGAATAAATTATGGTTAACAAAAAAATTAAAATTATGATTTAAAATGTTCATATATTTTTTCCCTGGGCACCTCAGATGGTGTAATGGTTTGCCAGCTAGATTTGCAGACCATTGTAAGTGAGTTTGATTCTCATTGCATACCCAATACTTCTGGCCTTGTGCCATGTCTAAGCTAAGCTTAGTGGACCAAGTTACTTAAAAAATTGCTATTAAATTAACAACAATATGAAATAACTAAATAAAAATCAAAAAATCATTTCATTTTAACAAATTGTCATCATCAACAAGACATGCTGACAGCACAGATTCCCTTGATTCTGTCTTACTATCAATCCCTATTGGCCATTTCTCTTGGTATGTTGTCTAGACAACACCCAATGTTTGCACAGAGCTGATGAATGTACGTTTTTTTCCTGGTCAGCCAAAACTGGTGTGTCCATGTGTAGGATTCCATTGGAGAACATTGCTTATAAGTTCATCCTTACTTATCTAGCAGTGTCTAGGATGTCTTTCTCTTCTTACTTTGATTGTTCATGAAATGGGAGGCAAGTGGCCATACAGTGGTGCAATCATACAATAGTACTCACACAGCTAGTCTAATCTTATTTTAAATCTCAAATCTAAGCATTAACATGAAAAAAAAAGACACTTCCTTTTTCTCATTTAACTTGGGATAGAAATTTCAAATTACACAAAAATAGTTCATAGGAAAATTACAATCTGTAAAACTTTGGTTTTAAAAGATTTTAAATATATCAATTGGAGTATATATATTTACCAACACCTCTGAACAAGCAGGATGCGACACAGTTAATTTCTAAAGCAGAGTTTAACAGGTTTGATTTCCAAGTTTTCCTTTTCCTAGACTGGTTACCTAAACAAGGTTAAAGAGCAAAGTCTGCCCTACTATTTACCCATAGCTCAAGGGAGAGTAGGTGGATACATACCTTTCCCAAGTATTTCCCAAGGTATTAGTGCTATGTGTAGTATAAGCTATTAAAATTATCATTGTAGAGGATTATCTTCCCTTTGCCTGGAAGAGTTATCTTCCCACTGTGTTGTCGTTTGTGGCCACCAGGGGACCTCTGGTATATAAGCGGCTGATTCAAATGCTTCTCTCTCTCTTTCCTTATTGCCTCTGAACGAGCACATGGGTTAGACCTATGTCTACTCCCTTCTCGGTGGGGATTTGGCCCCCTCTTACATTACTGTAAGTCTTTTTACAGCATGGACTATCCTTTAGTTCCATGTCTGTAACATTTATATTTTATGTACATTTGGGTATCTCGTTTATACCTAAATAATGTATCTTGTATTTACCATTCATGAATGTGTCCTTTTATCTCTACTCATATATCTTATTTGTATCTCATGTATCTATGTACTTTATGTATCTTATCATTACCATGTGCTGTACACCTGTTAAATGTTTTGTCTCACAACGTGTCGGAACTGTTGTTCAATTATTAGTTTTGAATCTTACATCATCAATCTTTACCTTTCCCATTTTTACACTGTTGCCACTTCAGCTATATCAAAACAAAACCCAATCAAAAAATATTTAAGAAAGTTGCAAATGTTGTTCTTAAAAAAAAATAATGTTGTTTGCTATTCTAATGTGGCAACCATTTAAAAACAAAAACAGAGAAATTCACAATTGCCAAATTATCTTTTTAGATATTCTGTTTAAATCTTTTAAAATGATTGTGAATTTGCATAATTATTGAATAATTAAAATGATTGTGAATTTATATACTTATTGAATATTTTATACTAAATTGTTCTGATATTTTTAAAGAATAAATTGATTAAATTAGTCTGCCATATTTTTTAACATAAATAAATTGTTCTGCTATAGATTTTTTGATAAATTAATTAGATTATTCTGATATATTTCTAAAAATTAATAATTAATTGTTCTGTGATGTTTTTAAAAATAATGAATTAATTTGTTCTACAATAGCTTTTTAATAAATTAATTGAATTTTTCAGCTATATTTCTTTTAATGAATGATTAAATTGTTCTGTTATATTTTAAAAATAAACTAATCAAATTGTTCTGCTATATTTTTTTTTAAATAAATTAAATTGTTCTGCTATATTAAAAAAAATAAATTAGTTAAATTGTTCTGCCATTTTTTAAAAATAGATTAATTAAATTGTTTTGCTATATTCCTAATAAATTGATTAAATTATATTTTAAATTACCCCAAAAAGTAAAATTGCAACTACAAGTTTAAAAAGTAAAATTTAATGTCATATACATTTTTAATCAATAATGTGTTATCAAAATTCAGCCAGTGGTGATACTCCGATTCTCAAACTCTGAAAAATTTGGAGTACAATATCTTTGCCATTACTCTCAGGTCCACTCTGACCCTGTGTGGTAGTACATGCTAGGGTTGTGGGGGATTAAAATAAAACAATTGAAAAATAACAAACTCCCATGAGCCTTCAGACCGAAGAACCCTCTGAGCATGTGCAGAAAAAGACTTACTTCCAACCCACAAGATAATCTCTCAGCCATTCAAACTTAAACCTCAACTGGGACAAGACACTACTACTGGGCAGGAAGAAATTTCAGACCAAGTTACCTTTAAGCACCCCAGGGACGACCTGGATTCAGAAGCACATGTTTCGCTTTGCACCATCAACATCCAGTTCTTTGTTAGGGTTAGAGGTTATGGTTAGGGTTAGGGGTTAGGGTTAGCAGTTAGTATTATAATTTTAAAAAAATGCATCTAAAAATCGTCTGGTAACAAACAACCGGATGTTGACGCTGCAAAGCGAAACATGTCCCTCTGAATCCTGGTCACCCCTGGGGTGCTTAAAGGTAACTGGGTCTGAAATTTTCTTACCACATGGTGGCTATGAACCGTGAATAAAACCTGAATCCTAAAACTACCTTTTGTCTTTGTCTCTTCCTTTTCTTTCCTTGAATTCCTTTTCAGCACAACCACCAAATAAGATGGGGTTTAAAGCAAACCCTGTGAAAACGCACCTGAAATAACTAGCTACCTTTAAACCACAAACATTAAACCTCTTGTCACCACACAGGGTCCCATGTATGAGTCAAATAGATTGCTTTAAAAATTATTCACATTTGATTGGAATATTTGATACCTTATAACTGAGTGTGAATTATTTGTGTTAATACTTACTTGAAGCTATAATTGTTTACTAAGGTTTATTATTATTATTATCTAATTGAAACCATATAATTGTTTGCAAATTATTGTGTTAAATGGGAATACTTGAAACCATTTAATAGCAAACAAATGATTATAGTAAAATAAAAAAGTGCAATTAAATAATGCAATGGGACATTGAAGATATTGTCATGATTACAATCAAGCATTTACAAATGAATCAAATCTCGGCTTTAAATAACCCATAAGGAGTTGATCTACTATTAAGCAAATAAACCAACCCCCTCTCTCTCTCTTCCCCCTCTCTCTCCTCTCTCTCTCTCTCTCCTTTCCATGTCTTATTCTCCTTTATTATAATCAAACATTTACAAATGAACCAAATTTGGCATTAGATAACCATAAGCAGTTAAACTAATAACCCTACCAAACTACCCGGTCTCTCTCTCTCTCTCTCTCTCATGTCTTATTCTCCTTATTATAATCAAACATTTACAAATGAACCAAATTTGGCATTAGATAACCATAAGCAGTTAAACTAATAAACCCTACCAAACTACCCCGGTCTCTCTCTCTCTCTCTCTCTCTCTCTCTTCTCATGTCTTATTCTCCTTTATTATAATCAAAACATTTACAAATGAACCAAATTTTGGCATTAGATAACCCATAAGCAGTTAAACTAATAAACCCTACCAAACTACCCCGGTCTCTCTCTCTCTCTCTCTTTCTCTCTCTCTCTCTCCTGTTTCTTCTTCTTCTAAAAGTTATTAAGAAATTAATAAAATTTCGGCATTAAATAACTTATAGAGCGCTTATATGTAGCTAAACAAATAAACCAAACAATATTCTCACCGTTTCAGAATTAATTCTACCAAAATGCCAACATAAAAGCATTTAATTCTAAAAAGACAGAAAACAGACAAAAAATTGCAGAGTTCTTTTTAAAACAAGGAACTAATTGTTGTAAATAACCGGTGATTTCCTCTGCGTCACACTTGTCATTTGATCTGACGAAATATCTTGAAGTTTATTTTCAGTCGGAACGTTGTTTTGTGACTTGGCTGAACAATACAGAAAATATGTACGTTGAGAAATCCTATCAACACGCAGACCAAGTTTGGACAACACTTGAAAACCCAAAGACAAAGCAATTCTTCGACGTTTCACCTCTGTCTACCCGTCTCATTTCTCACGAAAGGTAAATAATAAAGAAAATAATATCGAAGGTTTTTTTTTTCTAATTTAAAAATACCCATTTTATTTAAACTTGCTTTTCCAATTAATTTATATAATTCAGTAATTTTATTTGGTACGATGGAAACGTTTCCGTACTTGAATTAGTAAAAAATAATCGTATTTTTAGTACATGTCTCCAGAGACGTCAACGTGTACTGCGTACACGTTGGCGTCTTTTTGAGACAAGTACTCGAGTACACTGATTAGGGATTTGAGTACAGTGTACTCGAATCTCTTTTTCATTGATGCTTATTTATGTTACCACTTTTCGACTTAGACAAAAATTTGACCTTAAATAATCGATTTGATAAATTTTAATTCGTTTTTAAAATGAAAAGCAGACGAAAAATTGGGTATACCTAACTTACTAACATCGTAATTTTTCTTTTTAAGTAACTTAATTTTCAAGCATTATTTTCACATTTCATAACTTCATCTTCAAATTGCAAACAATCATTTTTTGTTGTAAATTACAATATTCAGTATTGCAAGAATTTCCCTGAAATAAATTTATTTATACTATAAATGTATAAATTTTATAGTTTTCTGTAGCCATCAAAATCCCATGCCCTTGTGATTTTTTGAATAAGTATTAAAATCTTGTTAATTAGATAGTAATTAATTACCGGTAATTTTCTATTTTACGTTCATAAAATCAAAGCAACATCAAAGCAAACTAATAAAATAAAATTTTTAAAAAAATAATAAAAAAAAATGATAAAAAAAAGAAGTTTATTTCAGTAAAGCAATTTTTAAAAATTAGAAATGGCTGTCTCCGCACTAGATGCCGTTACGAATATTCGTTTTATTTTTGCAAGTTCTGCAGTACCATGTTTTTACCGTCGTTAATAATATATATTTGATTTATTAGTCCACGTTTGACACGTAAGAGTTTTTTTTTTAATCAATCAATGGCGAGCACTCCACAGAATACAAGTCGATGAATCTGGTATATAGATCGAGCTAGTGTCGTAATTGTTTTTTTTTTCTTTTCTTTTTTTTCATTAATTAATTACAAGAAGTCCAATTAGTATTTCGTTCGGATTTACAATAAGGCGACCTCGAGGCATACTTATATTGGTAAATGCAAAAACAGAAACGAGTTCCGATTTTAAACAAAATTCGATTTTACGGACGTAAAATAAGAGATTGCAAAAAAAAAAAAAGTATTATTGTCTAATCAGTTCGCCACGGGTAAGATGTGACAGAAAGTCGCTAATATGGGGCATCCAACGAGAATCGAACTCGTTTTTTAGTAGTAATTCGATCCTCTCTGGATGCCCCATACTTGCGACTTTCAGTCACATCTTACTCGTTACGAACATGTTAGGTAGTAAATGCTAACTTTTTCTTAATAATCTACTATTTTACGTGCGTAAAATAGAATTTGTTTAATTCCGAGCTAATTTTATTTTATACGAAAAAAAAAAAAAAATAGAATAAAATTTTTAAAAAAGTATGTTAATTAGTAACTCTAGTGACTTTCGTATGTGTTTCTATATTCGTCCTGATAGTGATGAAGGGCTGCTAGCATGGGCAACTGATTTCGAGAACCAAGTTTAAATTTCAGTTGTGACTGCTTATAGTGCCCAGTTCACCCTGACCCCCATGAGAAATACAGGAATATGCATCTACATGCAGACAGTTCTGCTGCCATCTTGGCATGCCAGTGACAAGACAAGCTTTCTTGTCACTGATATGCCACAATGATTAACACGGAAAACAATATCTGACTATATATGTCAGTGATATCTCTATGTATGTGAGTGTTTACTGGTCTATCTATCTATCTATCTATCTAAAATTTGTACATATCTCAAATGAGCTAGAACCATGAAACGTTCATGTTATTCCACATGTTTGCCCCGTAGTTAAATACACTTGGTATATTTTAGGTATGTCCAGATATGGTAAGGGGAGGTAATAATTTTTTTTTTTTAATTTTAAAACAATTTCCAAAAATCTGGGACTTGTTCAATTTTAATGAAATTTTCACCACTTAATTCATTAATGATGATTTAATTCTATATTGAATAGAGTTATTTTATTTAAAAAAAAAAAAAAGAAGTTTGCTTTTTTTATCAATTATTGTGTGTGTGTGTGTGGGGGGGGGTCAACTTTTGATCATTTGAAGAAAAAAATGTACTGTCTCTAATTTTTACATTTCTAGAAAGATCAAATTCTGAAAACCACATAAAATAGAAATAAAAAAATTTTTTAAAAATTAATTCCTGAAAAATTATTAAGAAATTTAAAATTTATTTTCTAAAAATCAAAAAAACAATTTTTGTCGAATTTAAAAAAAAATTTTTAATAGTTTGAAAAAAATATTTTTCTTTGAATTGATGCAAAAAATGCATTGTCCTATTTCTATTCGCTTAAAAATCTAATTGTGAATTTTAAACATCTGGAAGGTGCCATGATGTACTCAATATTTTGCTCATAGATCATGCTTTATTTAATCTATCTAAAAATGTAAGTTTAAAAATGCGTGATTTTGTGCAAAATATTTTCTGAGATTTTTATGTATTTAAAAACATATTAATACCAAGTTTGTTTGTTTTTTTTTTTCGTTTTCGTTTATGGATGATCCATCATATTATAAGTTATTCTCCTTTTTAGTTGAAAAATCCCGGATTTTAACTCTGGAGACTGCAAAAACTATTTTAGTCCACTTGTCCTTATTGTGTTATTTTTTCTTATGTTTTTTGGCTATGCAGTCTAACATTCGTAGATGAAATTTTGCACATGTATTTTTACCAACCCCTCCACACAAGCAGTATGCGACACAAGGTCAATTTCTTAAGCAGAGTTTAACAGGTTTGAATTCAGTTTTTCTTCTCCTAGACTGGTTACCTAGCCATGGTTAAAGAGCCCAGTCTGCCCTGCTATTTACCCATAGCTGGAGGGAGAATTGGATTCATATCTTTCCTAAGGGTTTTAGCTCAATGTGAAATGCAAACAGCTTCGTCCAGGAATTGAACTCGGGTCGCTGACTCCATTTCCCACAACTCTAACCATTAGATCACGTGCCTCCAAAAACTTTGCACATGTAGTGCTTTATAGATTTTATCCCAGCAGAAGCTTTTTGTTGTGGGTTTTTTTTTTTTGGGGGGGGGTTCCAGATAAAAAAAGGAAAAAAATGACTTATCTCCCTTAGACTTTTTGAACATACCTACTTATATCTATATCTGTGTATGTCAGTGTTTACATGTCCATCCATCAATCTATCTTGGTGTGTACATATCTCAAATGGCCTAGAGCCATAAAACATTCCTGTTATTCCACAGGTTCACCCCATAGTGGTGTACCAACATTATTATCTGGGAGGAGTGCAAGAGCTTGGCCTAACGCCCCCTCCAGTGGCCAAAAAACGGATTTTCCCATCATATTGTTGCACTCTAGCTCAGTCGGTAGAGCGTCTTACTAGGAACCACAAGTTTCCGGGTTCAATACCAGCCCTCGCCAACTCAGCATATGAGTTGGACAGGGATCTGTGCAGTAATGTGAGAAGCTGATGGTAGGTGTGGCGCTCCACCTCAGATGCCAAAACAATCTCATTGGTCTAGTGTTAGTGAAAAGGGGATAGACTCCCTTGTTGTCTGGCTGATACAGATTTTAGGCCACCCTGTTGGCTTTACTTACTTACATCAGTTCTTATGTGATTATCTGAGCCAGTGATTCATCCGTTCCAGGCTGTCTGGTTATTCTGCCAAGGATTGTAGTGGCAAAAGCTAGGCAATATATTTCAATATCTTAGCAGCACAAAGGCTTTTGGGTGTAGGTGATTTTTGTGGCACACTGAAGCTGCGCCCCAGGGCATCTGCCCCTCCCTTACACCCTTTGTTCCACCACTGGGTATATTGTTTCTCATATTTCTTTAACCCTTCAAAAACAATTGATAGAAAATTTATGATAATATTTACATATGCATAAGAAACTTTAGAAATGATATACCAAGTATATTTAACTACTGAATGAATATCTTAAATATTTTTTTTATTTTTTATTTTTCAGGTTGGCATCCTTGACTGAAAATCTACCTATCAATACATAAGTAACCAATCTTATTTTAACTACTCTGGCATCAGTAAAAATACATACACACACCTATATATAACTTGATGGTCAATGAGTTGATTTATTGTATTGTCTAATTTATATTGAAGTCAATATTTTAATTTTTTTTCTTCATTATAAACAGAGAATGTTTAAAAGCTAGGTACTTGCCAGAATATTCCTCTATAGTAATATATACATATATAAGAATATGGAATTTTGTCGGACGAATGTACTATTGCATGAAACCTAGGGTCTCAAAAATTCTGATGTAAAATATAAATATACACAAGGTATGTCAGAAAAGTTCCGGGACTGGTGTCACAAAATATTAATTTCAAATCCAAACTACAAGTTATCCCCTTGAAAGTAATCCCCCTGGAGTCTAATGCCCTTTCCCATCCTTCTCTGCTACGTTTGCATGCATTCCTGGAAGGATTCTTCTGGGATTCTCCGTAGCTCTGTCATCACTGTCTTTTTGATGTTGTGCACATCCTCAAAACTTGTTCCCTTGATGACCCCCTTGAGCTTAGGGAAGAGGAAAAAATCATATGGAGCCAGGTCGGGCGAGTAGGGAGGTTGCTCCAGCACAGTCATGTTCTTCTGGACCAGGAATTCTCGGATACTCAAGCAGTGGGGGCAGGTGCCGTATCTCTCGCCTCTTCTCGCACACTGAATGAAGCAAATGCTGCAGTATCTCTTTGTAAACATACTGGTTGATTGTCTGGCCCTGTAGAAAGAACTTGCAGTTGACGATGCCCCTCACATTGAAGAATGCGATCAACATGACTTTGACTTTGGACATATTCGAAGATCCATGACTCATCATCGGTGATGAATCTCCCTAAAAAGTCTGCTTTGGTTTCAAGACGCTTGAGGATGTCCTGACACACTTGCATGCAGCAATCCTTCTGGTCATCGTTCAGCAGTTTCAGCACAATCTCTGCGCAGTTCCTCACTTTACCACAAATATCCCTGTGCTACTCATACGCTGAGTTGGCGAGGGCCGGTATTGAACCAGGAACCTTGTGGTTCCTAGTCGGACGCTCTACCGACTGAGGTGAACCTACCCTCGATTTCATAATTTTTCCTTAAGTGATCCCCCCACCCCACCCTTTTCTGCATACAAAATTTGACCCTCCCAGCTTGGGGCAAAATTTGCAGGACTAACTGCAACGAAATTGTGCGGTTGCATGAAAGAATAATTTCACAATTTATGTATCAACAGATTGAAGGAAAACTGATGAGCAGCAATCGGAAATGCTGCAGCAGATATTCAGCAGAAAATAATTTCCCAGCGAGGATCTGTTTTTGAAAGTTGGGAATGCGGTGAATGCAACGATGCACCACCATCGCATCTTCAGATCTTCAGTGATAATCTTCCAGACGATATCTCTATTCATGCCCAACTCATTTGTGATCAGTCAAACAGTCAGCCGACAATTGCTATGCCTTCTACTCCTGGGGTCGTCTTCCACGTCCACGCGTCCCTCTTTAAACCTTTTGTACCACTCAAAAACACATGAGCGTGACATCGTCTTATCTCCGTACACTTGCTGCAGCAATCCGATGCTTCTGACAGAGTTTTTCCCAACTGAAGTAGAAATTCATGTTTGTTCATTGCTCTGTACTCAATGCTTGATTACCTGAAACAGATGATATGTATATAAAAGCATGTGGAAGAAAGTTCAATGGCTATAGAAAGCTGAGATCACAGTTACAAACTCCAGAAAAAATAGTTTGAAGGGGAAAACTTGTAGTTTGGTTTGTTTGAAATAGATCTTTTGTGACACCAGTCCTGGAACTTTTCTGACATACCTCATATACATATATATAATATATATATATATATATATATATATATATATAACAGCTGTATCACTAATATTGAGAACTGCACTAATAATACTGCCAAAAAGATTGGTCCCCCACTAACTCCCCCAAGAGAGCTAGTGATAACCTTATGATATTACAATATATATATATATATATATATATATATAATATAATACTTCATTCCCCATCAAGTTGATAGAAAATTTCAGTCATTTTCTTCATTTTAATTGAACAGTTACATTTAAGTCCCCAAAATTATATAACGGCAAGTGGCCATAAGTTGACAATTTATTAGTGGTTAAGAGAGAGGGAAATATGGCAGATGACTGAAGATGTCATTTTATAATGCAACTTTTCAATAGAGTGAAGATAATGACTGAAACTTATTCTTATCTGGATGTCAAATGTAGATATTATGTTTCTATATAATTCTTTCTGTTCATTACTGCAGACATTTCCTCAGAGGGATATTCTGGACAAATACCAAAAGCAATTTTTATTTCATTTTTTTTTTTTTAAATACATTTGAATTTATTTTAAATTAATGAACTAATCCAGTTCTTGTCAATCAACCAAAAAAAAAAAGGTTGTACCAGAAAGTGTAATTCCTCACCACACAATCCAATACACACAGCCAGATTTCTAGAATTTTCTTTACACATTGTTGTATACCCTTTCTTTCCTTACTTCTATTATTCTTCTGTTCATCTTTGGTATCTTACGTTCATCTTCTTTCGTCTGGACTTCATCTCGGTGGTCGGTCGCACTTAATTCATTTCTTCTTCTAGATCAGTCTTGTTGCCAAGACATTCATCAACCACAAAACCATATTATTTATGTAAGCTTTTATTTACTTAACTAAACATTTCATGTAACTAACATAACGCACGTGTGCAGTGAGCTTCAGCTAAGGCAGAAAGACCTTATCTGCCTAACGTCCAAGCTGAAACTGAGAGCCAACCAGGTCCCACGTGACTTCACGTATTTCGCGGGCTTTCTGTAATATTCCATCAAAAGTCCCGCCCGTGATATGAAAAGAGGCCATCCCTTCAGAAATACAGGGGGTTGACAATAATCTATAGATTATGTAACAACATGAGGACACTAAACAAGTAAGAAATTACATTTTAATAAAAAGAATAGTTTGCACATTATTTAAAAATGTTGAATTCTAGTTTAATTTTTACTCATGGAAAAAAATATCAGTCATAATCCAGATTATCACATTTCACTTCCAAATTTACTAAATTTTTTTAATTTTTAGATGTTATGTGTTAACATCTGATTACAATATGAAACCAGGGAAAAAAATAGTTAAACTTTAAGAATATGCAATTCGAATATGTTTTTGTTATATATGATATAATTTAACTATATGCAAACATGTTTAAATTTTTAAACACATTATAGATGTATGAGTTTACTGCAAAATAGGCATTTTTTTCTGTAACAGTTTTAAGACATTGGGCTGGTTTAGCTCAGTTGGTAGAGCACTTGCCTAGAAATCACAAGGTTCCTGTTTTGATAGTGGTCCTCGCCAACTCAGTATATTAGTAGCACAGGGATCTGTATGGTAAAGTGAGGAGCTGATGGTAGGTGTGGCACTCCACCTCAGATGCAAAAACAATATCCTTGGTCTAGCATTAGTGAAAAGGGGGATGGACTTCCTCAGTGTCTGACTGATACCGACATTAGGCCACCATGACGACTTATTTGCTTACAATGATAGAATATTTTCTTCTGATATTTTAAGTTTGGTTTTTAATTGATAGAAAATATCAAAGTTAGTCAAAATGAAAAATATTTTTTTTCTGATCACTTATGGGGGAATGAAAAAAATATAGGAAATATGGCATATTGAGAAATGGCGCCCATCAAACATGATGTGCTAGTAACATTTGCCACTTGCTTGGGGCTCAGGTAACTATCCCAAAGGATTTGGTTGGTTTTATGGTATGTCAACACTTGCTGGGTTATATAATGCTGAAGTAATTTTTTTTTTTTTTTTTTTTTTTTTTTGTAGTAATTACAGACAAACTTCTTATTGGCAGACTAATAGGGGTGAAGGGTGGTCCATTAAAGCCAAATGTCTGTAGATGGGAAGGGATTATTTTTTAATCATAACACGACTATATATTGTATACTGCTTCCTCCAGTTTCTTACTTTTAGGAACTTTCATAAACTTATGATTATGAACAACACCTTTCCCATCTTTGCATGGATCAACTTCACACTTCACTGCATCACCTTTGAGTTTATCCTTAGCTTTGTGTATGTCACTAAATGTTTGTTTCTTTACACCATGTTCCTCACACACTTTTGAAACCGAAACTACATTTTCTAACTTCTTAAGAAGCTCTAATTTGTCACTGATACTTAATTTTGTATGCTTTTGTTTTATACTTTCCTTCTGCTTCAATGACACGATGAGGACCTAACAATTAACATATTAATCAAAATATTAAAAATAATAGATTTCTCACAGTTATTTCTCACGCACATGTGTTGCATCCAAAATTTGTTGATGAGGGGTCTGTAGCTGAGAGGTTAGTCTGCATATTGTTTATATCTCTTTCTCTTTTCTTTGGAAGTCCATCGCAGACGACGATGATGTCACTCCATGTCTTCAATAGTTGTGAACCCTGTGGCTGCTTATTTGTCCATTGTTACGTTCGTCTTCTCAAGCGTGTAATACGCCGGATTTTAATTCCTCTGAGAAACCCACAATAATTGAGAGAAAATACATATATGAATTTTGACAGAAAGAATAACATTAAAAACAAAAATATATTTTAATAATTAATGATTTAATTTATTCATTCATAGATCTTTTCCTTGTTTTGTTCAATCAAAAATAATAGAAGAAGCGGGAGAATCAAAAATGTCCAACATATGGGGATATTGAGAGATAGAGGTTTTTCTTGGAAAAATACAGTTCAGCCTTTTACTTATCTGTTTCAGTTTCTTGTTCGTTTGTTTGTTTTCACTTCTTCATATAATTTTTCTTTTGTTCCTTTTACTTATTTCGTAATATTCTGTTTTATTTCTCTTCATAATTTTGAAGATGCGAGTTTCGCGTAGAAGGTCCTCACTTTGCAAATGTTCTGCCCCAACTATTGAAACGCTGGACAGTTAAATCCTGGGACGCTAAATTTTTTTAAACGTTCAAAATTCTAATAACTCCTTTTTTGTGAATTATCTCCCTTTCATCACCGAATCTAAATAAAGGGTTAATTCCTTTATTTATGTGTATTTTTTTCTTCTTTTATTTATTATTCTTAATTCGGCAAATACGTGACACCATGCAAACAGCCTTGTTCAGGATTTTAACTTTGGTTACTGACTCCATTTTCTATGAGGATACACAAAAACTGTAATTGTACAATGTACACAATTCCCTAAACTATATGCATAAAAAACCTAGGCAGGTTGACAGTCTGTTAAAATCAATCAATCACCAAATTCAAAATATAGAATAAAACTTTTTGTTTATAACACTATATTAATTTTATTCTTCATGAATGGAAATGTTACTTAAGTGTTTGTGAATCCAGCTATTCTCCCCCCAGTTATCATTTCAACCTATTATTATATGGTTTTGTATAACAAATCATTAAACAATAGTCTAAAAAAATTTTAAATAATAATCATTTGTAAACAATTATATCTTCAGGTACCGTTAAATCCTCGAGTATAGTACACAGGGGATTTTTAGGGGGCTGTACCTCTGAAAAACCTAAACCTTGTGTATAATATGCACCCCTTCTCTAACTTGAGTCAAGGAAGTCTATATAACATGTTTTTTGTTACATGCTATTCTGTGTTCTAAATACATTTATCTTAATAAATGTTGCTTACTGCAAGTTATGGATGATACTTTTATGACTTCATTACTTTCAGGCTTTACTTAGCTTAAGGTATTTTCATGACCAACATCACAAAATGCGTCTGAATAAACATTGCTGGACAGCAAATAGAGACTCGGACATTGCTCAGAAAATATTTTTCATTTTTAATTTCATTTTAATTCGTATATAGTATGCACTAGGGATTTTGACCTTTAAATTTGGGAAAAAAATGTGGATTATACTCAAGGATTTACAGTATAACTACTCTTAAGACAAATAATTTGAACATAGAACTATTTGAAACCATATAACTATCTAATACTAATAATTTGTACACAATTATAACTTCAAGTATTTCAAGCAATTATATTGTTTCAAGTAAATAATAATAATATTTATTAGTGAATTATTCTTAATACGAATAATAAGCAGTTTGAAATGTGGTTCTTTATTTCTCATTTGGTGTGGGTCTTTTATCAGTTTTGCACAATTTTAAATTTTAAGTATGATGAGAGTCTTGGCTATAGAAAGCCTATGTACAGTGTCTCTTTGACATGGCATAACTGAGAATAAGATTGTCAGATAACATATCTTAATAGGAATACAAAAAGAGGTGTGTGGTATAATAGGTATTTTCATAGGAAATCGACTCTGCTACGCAAGTTCAAATCCTGGATGAGGCTGTTTGCAAAATTTCATATAGCACTAATATCCTTGGGAAAGGTATGCATCCTCCAAGTATGGGTAAAATAGTATAGCAGGCTCTTTAACCTTGATTAGGCAGCCATTTTAGGAAAAGGAAAACTCTGAATTTAAACCTGTTAAAATCTGCATAAGAAATTTACTTTATATTACATCCTTCTCATGCAGAGGGGTTGGTATATATATATATAATATATATATATATATATATAAAATGAGGTAAGGTAAAAGGAAAAGTGGACAAAAAATAATGACTCCTACAAGTAGAAGTAGGAGAGAAATATTTTGTCCTTCGAAAAAGAAGGACAAAATATTTCTCTCCTACTTCTACTTGTTTGAGTCATTATTTTTTTTACCTTACCTCATACTGTCGGATTTTACTCCAACCCTCCTATCTTCATATATATATATATATATATATATATATATATATATATATATATGAAGAAGTTTTAAAGCTATGATTTGATTATAATTTTCCAAAATTTTTATCTTTCTAGGACTGGACTGAAACACAGAGAGTCCCTTGAAAATCTGTATCACAAGGTACTATGTCAGCTGAAAAAATGACAATCCAAAGATGTACAAGAAGAAGCTGGCATTAATATTAGTCACTGTCATGATTTTCTATCAGGTATGTAACACAAAACTGTATTTCTTTTTGTAACTTTATATCTTTATTTACTCTGAATAAATCATTACACAAAGTGGCATAAAATCTAGCATATTTTCCCTAATTCACTCCCTTACTTAAGCTATATTGAGGCCCCCTTCGATCAATTGGCTGGTCACATCAAGATGTAGCACCTATATGATTGTCCCAACCTTATTGCCCTTATGGCAAGCTCCAACACTTTTTTATCATATGGGTGCTAGAAGGCGTTGACTGATGGTCTTCATGTCCTGGAAATGATGTTAAACTCTAACTGATGGTGAGGTTTCAGTTCTGGAGGTCTGGGGAATGTGGAACACTCCTTCATCACCATTGCTCACAGGTCCACTCTGACCCTGAGTGGTAGTACCTGTTAGGGCCCCATCTATGGGTTAAATAGAAAATTTGTTTACAAAAATAAGTCAGTTTAAAAAATTTTCTTCCAAACTATCGCTACATATTTTTCAAAACTTTGCTGGCATTAAAGGACCCACTGTTGGTTGATATATGCTGTAAAAAACAAAACAAACAAACAAAATAGTTAAAAGTATTTAATAGTAAAGTCTACAGAGTGGCTTATTATTGGTATCAGGCAGTGAGGGAGTCTATCCCCCTTTTCACTAGTGATAACTGGGAAGATTATTTTTGCCTCTGTGGTGGAGCGCCCTACATACCATCAGCTCCCCACTTTACTGCACAGATCCTAGTTGTGCTGCTCATGTACTGAGTTATCAAGGGCCATTATCAAACCTAGAACCTTGTGGTTCTTAGGTGGATGCTCTCCTGACTGAGCTAAACGGGCCCATGTGGGAAAACTGAATTACCCTAAAAACTGGCAAAGTTCATAGAATGTAATGGAAGATACCTTCATGACTGAATAATGATGATGTAAATTTAAGAATTTTTTTTCAAAATGGAAATACCAGAATCTTTGATGTTAATTTTAATAGGTAATCTTAAAAGATTCTGTAATTGTATTTTTCTTTTTTTTAATCATTGAGTTCTTGGAGTAACAATTTCTCTGTGTATTCTTTTCTTTTTCTAGATATGATACAGATGCTGATGACTGGGTTCTTAATGCAAGTGTTTGGTATGATAAAAGTGGATTAGACTCAACACAAGTTCCTTATTATTGATGCTCTACAGTTGCCCTGTGCCAGGTGCATTTTCTTGACACTTGATTTTTATTGAGAGCCTCCTCAACCACTTTTGAGCAGTACAGCCTTTAACTTCCTCTCCAGCACATGCTGTATACATTCTACAAGTTGTTTCTGCTGATTTTGATCAAAGTTTAAATTCATACAGCTAAGGAAATCTCCTGAGCAACCTTTTGGATCATTGTGTTGATTTCATTACTAAAGTAGGTATATTCTTCTAAAGATTATTTTGTAGTAAATGATATAAGTTTCATGTTATTGAAAATGATTATAGAATTTGGAAGATTTATCCCAGAGGTCTCAAACTCAAGTTCTCAAAAGAGCCATTGTCCTAAGGTAGAGGCACAGCAGACTAAAACTGAAATGAGAAGTGTGTGATTTCCATCAGTTATTATGTTAATCTGTAATACAGCTGACAGGTTGCTATTTTCTTCTTCTTGCATATGATGGTGTGTTATGTGAATTCATACTAAATGTAGTGGGACAAATTTTCCATTTCAAATTTTTCTTGGTTTGGTTTGTTCTCAGTGGGTCATTTAATGCCGATAAAGTTTTGAAATAAATCAATTCTTAATGGATAATACAATTTTTTTATAGATACATTTTTCTATTTAACCCATAGATGGGACCCTAACAGGTACTACCACTCCGGGTCAGAGTGGACCAGGGAGCAATGGTGATGTTGGGGTGCTCCACATTCCCCAAACCTCCAAAACTGGAACCTCACCATCAGATAGAGTTTAATGTCATTCCCAGGACATGTAGACTCGCAGCCACCGCCTTCTAGCACCCAAAATTTTTCTTAATTCCAATTTTACTTTTAGTAAATTCCCATTATTCAATTTTTACTTTTGGTAAATTCTGTTTTTTCCATTTTTTGTATTTAATGGATAAATTTCAATAAATTTTAATATGAATATTATTAACATTGATTATGTACCACTATACACAGATATGTACTAAGATACTAAGATACGTACCACTATGTATAATACTGATGCATGTAGTAGTACATACATGTACCATTGCAAATATTTCATTTCCATTTTTTTAAACAATATTTAGAATGTAAACTTTCATAATAACATAGCAGTATCATAAGTTAGCTGCATCAAGGTCTGTGATGTTCATATGATCATGTCTGTAACTAAGTGCAACAATTGTATTACTATCAGACTCACTATCTACATTTTTTTCATAATTTTTAATGAGTATACCTGTTTTATTTATTATTATATAATCAACAACCATGAATGTAGAACATTATTTCTAGCCCAAATGACAACATCATATTAAACAACAAAATCTTTCTGGTAATACTGTCAATTTTCATAACAATCTGTCAAAAAGTAAAAGAATTATAAACATTTAAATGAAAAGGCCATTTTTTGGTAAATTCTTACAGGACTGGGGCTCTAGACTTAGAAAATTCTTAACAGGATGTTAAGAGTTAAAGAAGGTGAAAACTATGACAAATTGTTATAACAAGAACTTTAATTTTTAAAAAAGGGATATAAAGATAAAAACAAAAATAGGAATCTGTTCACAGCCAAATAAATATACATATATTTATTTATATAACTTATAATCTGGTAATCCTTTTTTATATTGCATACAGCTATTATATCATATTGTATGAAATAAATACAGATCTTAAATAAATCACTTATAAATACATGCACCAAATGTGTACTAACTTTGTAAGAGTCAATTTACCATTGATGTACACATGTTACTATTAAATTATACCACAGAGGCATAATACATTATTGGCCCATTATGTGTACCAGCAATTCTGAGTTAACTCTTAATGTCCTATACCGCCCGGCTGGAAGTCACATTCATTTTATTAATCTACCCCAAATGATAGCCTTTGTTTAAATGTAATATTAAACATATTTAGCAGTCTTTGATTTAAGGGAAATAACTGGTAACTTTAAATGAAAAGGCCATTTTTAGCCATTTATTGATAAATCCTTATTAGGCTACAGTCCCAAGTGTCAAAAGAGGCTTAGTTTTCGATTTACGTAGCCGAACCACCTATCAAAATAATTTTAACGTAATTATTAAGAAAAAATCAAAAAAGACTAATAACCAATGTTCGCAAATAGAACCATTCATTAAAATTATGCCAAAAGTACCATTTAAACGGGCTAATTTGTAGTAAAATATGTATAAAAAAAACTAAGTAGCTCCGAAATGAGAATTAGACAATGAGAATCGAGTATTTTGATATATAAACAAAGTAAAAAAAATAGCCACCTCGAGTGAAGAAGCGACAGTGCTTAGCTAGAAAAAATGTTTTATGTGCATTTTACCTTTTAGAACAAATAAAAAATAATAGTATTTCGCATACATGTGACAACAAGTCACAATTTTAAGAACCGTAAATAATGAGTAATATTTCTTTCGCGTAGCGAACTGACTTTTTAGGGTAATAAATGACTATTTGCTCGTAAATTCCTACCATAAAATAAACTGAACCTCATTTTATGTCCGTGTTTTTGCAATAAATGTTTTATTTTTCTTGCACCCGTTATTTTACAATAATAAATATATTTTATTTATTTATTTTAATATTCACTTCAATGTTTATATTCTAAAAGTTTTTATTTTGTGAGAATGTTTAGTTTTAAAATGGGGTTGGTTTTTACTTCAACTTTTTACAACTTTTTACACGTAAATTCCTACGATAAAATGACCAAACCTAATTTTATGGTAGGAATTTACGAGTAAAAAGTTGAATATTACCTTTTGTTGTTGTTATTTCTTTTCGTTTTGGCTTTGGTACTCTAAAATAAAAACGTCAGATTTTAATCATTTGTCGACGAAAAAACAAAATTACGGTCATAAAAGGAGGATCCAATTTATGCCTAAATTGTAAAATGATTAAGTGTTTTTTATTCTATGTAGTGAGGATTTTTATGACGTAAGCAGTGTTGTAGTTTTGGTTACAGACTGAATCTCCATTATTAATAGATTCTTTTTTTTTTTTTTACACAAATTTTCTGTCTAATTAATTTGATGACCTTTTTTTTTTTTTTTTTTTTTTTTTTTTTTTTTTTTTTTAAGGCTACAATAATTTCCTACTTTTCAATTTTTTTTTTTTAAGGCTTGGAAACAGGAGATTAATGGAAGAAGAAGAACTGGTGAATAAAATAAATGGTCTGTGCACTCAAGCCCTAAATTCTTCAAGACATTCATCATCTTACCATCCCTGTGAACTGGTTCATTGTCCTGCTTAAAGATAACACCTTTTTACATATGTTGCTGTTTTCTGTTAATGCCTCCTAATCAGCATTAAAAGAGTTTTATTCTGCCTTAACCATTTATCCCTTATGAAGATAATTATCAAAATACCTTCCTTATTCCGAAAAACCATGGACAGATATAATTTCTGTTTGTTTAACAATCCACATCAAAATGAATATGCATATACAGGGTGACCCCCCCCCAAAAAAAAAACAGAACCAAATTCTTTTTTTTTTTTTTTTTTTTTTTTTTTCGGGAGGGGGGGTAACCCTGTATATACTATTACTAATGCAGACTACCAGCACAAAAAAACAGAACCCAAATTCTGTTTTTTTTGTGGGGGAGGGGAGGTCACCCTGTAATAGTGGGATATGTGAATTTATACAAAATGTAGGGGCCAAATGTTCCATAACTCGTTGTCTATGTATTGATACATATATGTACAACTATGTATATTACTTATATACTTAGTGGTACTTCAATTTACTATCATGAAGAACTTGAGTGAAGCCAATGCATGGACTGCTGTATGGTCTCCAAGTCATAGTGTTGCAACTAATTTTCTTCAATAGTAACGAGTCATTCAAAAAAAAAAAAAATTATTAGATTTGCTAAAAATGCAGCAAAATCAACTTGAAGGTATCCATTTCTGGTTAACATTCAAATATTTTGGCTCCCACTTAGCTGTCTCTCTCTCTCTCTCTCTCAACAATTATTTTGGTTGTGAATTGTCAATATTAGGTCATAAAACAAGATAAATAAGATTTTGATAAGTTGACACCACTTAAGGTGTCCCCAGACATTCCTGTATCTTAGGTCTTGAAATCTCCGTGCTGGAACCGAACACACCTCCACATAGTTTAATATGATAGCCACTTGTCAATCCATTATGTCTTATGGAGATTTCTATTACAAGAACAGGAACTTTGAGGAGTCCCTATGACATAGTGGTTATTGTACTGGACTGCAAAATCATTGAAAAAAAGTTTGACTCCAGTCATGTCCACTTTCAGACTATTCCACTCATTCCACGGATTAAATAGTACTACTACTGTTCTTATTTTACAATGATGGCTTTAGCATTAAATAACCCATGAAGGTTGATATGCCATTAATTTCAAACTCCAGTTGTGCTATCATGTTCAATTTCGAACTAATACCCTTGGAAAAGTATGAACTTTCTCATTCAACTCCAACTACGGGTTAAATAGTACCACTACTTTTATTCCTTTACAATGATGGCTTTGGCACCCCAAGAAGGTTGATATGTCATTAAACAAAGAAACAAAACAAAACTAAACCAAAACTTATGACAGCTTTGAGTTCAGCATTTAAATATTTCACACTTTTCTTTGACCTGGTTCAATCAGTGCAATATTTCTGCAGATTTACACATATACAAGAAGATACAACAATAAAATAATGTTCAGATTTTGAAAACTTTTCAGTTCCCCATGATGTTATAATGGTTACCAGTGAAGAGAGTTCAAATTACAGATTAGGTAGTTTGTATATACTTTTTATTAACCCTTTCACAGACATAATTTAAAAAATCTTTAGTTCTGTTTTGTTTTTGTTTTTTGGGGTTTTTTTAACCATTGAGTTCATTGGGTAACAATTTCTCTGCATCTTTTTCTTCATTGTGATACATGTTCTGTATTTGATTCATTTTTTTTATTTTTTTTAATGGAAATTAGTGAAGTGACTGAAAATTTTGTTCCACAAACTTTACACGAAAACTGTTTCTCTCTCGTGCATTTAAAACAAATAATAATAAATAAAACTAAAAAGCATTCACTTAAATTCCAAGCAAAGATATATACCAATAATTTTCAGAAAATTTGCAAACTAAACAGTATGTTAAAACAAGTCAATTATAAAAAAAAAAAAACCCAACCGTGTGTCCAAGTACAATAGCATGAAAACAATAAAGCAATCACTTTAATTATGACTAGTGGGACCTGTGGATATACCAGAGTATGATAATCTAACTATTGCAACATTTGATATGTATACTTAAGAGCTATTGCAAAATAGTTCAATATGTAAAAAGTATAATAATCTTGATTTAACTCTCTTTTCTCCATTCCATCGAAACATCTACATGTCTAATTAGTCTTATTGCTTCTGCACTCTCTCTCTTCTCTCTCTCTCTCTCTCTTCTCTTCTCTCTCTCTCTCTCTTCTCTTCTCTCTCCCCTCACCTTTCTTATATTTTTTCTTTTTAATTCGTATGTGTAGCATGTTCATTCTATTCTCTTTCTTTTTGCTAATGAAAACGGAATAGTCCATTATTTATCTGAGGTGATGACGGGGTGTAACATATGGAGGCAGAAGCATATTAATATATAGATATATTGCAAAACAATTTTTACGCAAGATGTTTCTATGCTTTAACACTGAATTGGTCAAAGAGCTGCCAACAGGAAAATGCCTTACATTGAACTACTGCAAAAATGACAAAAATTTACTGTCTGTGAAAGGCATGAACTTATTTTTTCCTATGCTTTGTTCAATTGCTCGATATCTTGATAAAATGTCTTTCTCTGTTCGAGAATGACAAAGAGGGTGCAAGAGTTATGATTTTGTAGGAAACGGTTGGACTACGCATGTATAAGAAAAAAAA
>CM042151.1:78449443-78621943 GCA_023376005.1 Doryteuthis pealeii | reverse complement strand
GATTGAACCTACAGCCCAGAAATGACTGTCACTTAGAACTGTATTAACTTAACACCTTTATCTGTTGTGCCATGTGTCCAATTTATTGTTATCTACACAATGTTTCGGTTAATGTGCCCTCCGGCCTTCTTCAGGTATTTTATTTGTGCCATGTGTCCAATTAGACACATGACACAACAAAGAAAATACCTGAAGAAGGCCAGAGGGCACATTAGCCAAAACATTGTGTAGATAACAATAAAGATGAGGACAATAGTCTGAATAATCAAATAATATGAAACTAAACTTAAAAAAACTAAACTAAAAATTTGAATGAGAAATTCAAAATAAGTAGGTATTTATCTAACCCATTAGGTAGGATGTGACACAAGGTTACAATTATGGGGCATCCAGCAAGGATCAGACTCAGTATTCAGTAGTAATGGATCTGTGAGACTAAGTTGCTAGCCATTACACCACGATGGTATGCTCCTTATGAGTGGTATAATTCAAAGGTATGAGAATTTTGTGAATGGTTTCAATTTTTCCGAATGTGCACTAACGGTAATACAGTTCATGTCAAGTTGGTTGTCCTGCTCCTGCTGAATATGCTGCATCATGTCTTGGGTAACGGTTTCCAATGTGCCACTTGTGGTCCCCGGTATTCTGCCTTACTTGACTGACAAGTGTTGACAGTAGTTTAAATCAAGCGTTCGATGAGGACAATTCATGATTAAATGAAAACAACTAAGAAAGGAAGAACTGAAGACAATAAAATGAACAAGAACGATATATGTATTGATGAACAACGTGAAACACAAACAATTTTACGAGGAGATAAAAAAAGGGAAAAGTTCAAAGTTCTCAACAGACCATTACAAAAGGTAAAAAAAAGTATTGCATTCTGAAGAGGTTTGGGGATGTGTCCGTTCACTTTGGTGTTCATAGAAGAGACTGCCAATTGTTCCAAAGGTGCAGGAAAGGGTCCAAGTGTTCATGTGATCCAGTCATGTAGGCTAGGTGTCAAAAGGTGTGCCATGTATCTGGTCATATATCTGACTCACATAATACAGGGTCACACAGAAATAAGTCCGTCACAGAAAGGGGTTAATGTGTATGCATGTATGCGAATGAGGGTGTGTTTGTAAGTGAAAGTATGAATGTGTGTATGTATGAAATGTAAATGGCAGAACACCCAGTGTGGCAGTTATTCTCTTCTTGAGTGACTTTAGGCTTGTAGGAAGAGGATGACATAGACCACTCCCTTCACATAACCCAGAAAAAGGTTTCAATTCAGGTGAACTATTTCAAGAGCACATTGTCATCATCACCTGCATACCCAGTCTATCTCTATAGAAGATTCCCATTGTTCACACAGTGAGCTTCTATTGAGGTAGAACCCCCACACACACACACACACACGTCCCATTACAATGTTTATCAATTTTTCTGAAAACATCCTGTAATATATCTTAAAATATTCTACTTATCTTTCCATATAAGAATTATTGGCCATATTACCTTTAGGCACCTCTTTTTGATCTCAATTTAGAAAGGACATGTTTTTCATGTACACCGTCAATATCCAGTTCTTTTAACAGATGATTTTTAAATTAAAAAAAAAATTATAAAACTAACCCCTAACCCTAACCCTAACCAGCAACTGGATATTGACAGTGTAAATGAAAAACATGTCCTTTCTTAATCGAGATAAAAAAGGGGTGCCTAAAGGTAATATGGTCCGAATTTTCTTCTGTTATTCTAGTTTGAAAAATTCTGGATGATTTAAAGACAGTTTCCTTCACAGTATTTCAGTGAATTAATTTATATTTTAATTAAGTTCACAGTTTCTTGATTTAAAAAAATATATACACATCTTTTAAATGGATTTGATGTCATAAAAATTAATATCTCGATTTCATAGTAGTTGTTACATCTATCTATATCTAAATATAGGGTGGATCATAATGATAGGACACATTTTAAATGCTATTTTCTCAGATTATAAAAACGACACAGAGTACTAAATATATTTATTACATAACTGATACACAGGAGTTTTACATGTTATCTAAGATTTGAATATTATGTTCTTGAAATTGTCACCATCATGACGAAAAATTAAAAAGCTGATTTCTCATATCACATAAACTGTGATGTCTGTTATCTCTCTACGGATGCTTTCTTTTAGTTCTGCTGTTGTGTGGGGCCTGCTTGTATAAACCCAATCTTTCAGGTAACCCCACATGACAGTGGAAGTGAAAGAAAGCATCCATAGAGAGATAACAGCTATATATATATATATATATGTATGTACTATGAGAACAATGTGTCGGAAATGGATGGATAACAAAATGTATTTCCTCTCGAATTCAGATGCTGAGGATTTATTAAGAACTCAACCTTTGCATTTTTGACTAAACTTGGACTTTCTTGATCAGACAGGAGGAAATGCATCAAAAAGATCCAAGATAAGGCTCTAACCACATCGGCCTGAATATGGCAATCCCACAGTGTGACAACAAACAAAGCCTGGTGTTATCGTGAGATACTGCTCAGTATGCTCTGGGTTAGTGGTAATGATGCTTCAGTCCCAAAACCAAGACTGAACCCAGAGTCATCATTTCATGAAGGATTTGTTGGACAAAATGCTACTGTTTAAACAGCAGTTGCTGTGTGAAGTTATATATATATATATCTGTTTTGGTATGTATGTGTCGACTTATAACTCAGAAAACACTAAGCATTAAAATCAGCATACACTTTAATAGGTTTATATTAAGGAAAAGTGAAAAATTTAGTTTTTGATTTTTACTGATTAAATGATGTAATTCAATAATTAAAAATCAATCGATTTGTGGAACTCTTCACAGTTCTTTATAAGTAAGTACAAAAAGCATATGCAACAAATAGTGGATTTTTCCAATACAAATGAGGACACATTTTTAATTTTTAGCTACTTTGTAAAAGCAAATATATTTTTTCACTGTAAATCAACTTCATAAAAATACTTTTAGTTTGGTCATTGACTAGGGTGTGTTACAATCCATGGGAGGTCATGAATTGTGAACAGGCCCTGTATCTAGAATTAAATTCGAGTCTGTCAGATTTAAATTCAGGGAGTCTATGGAAAGCTACCAGGACTGTTGGTAGCCCTTGAAGCGCATGATCCTTAACTGTCTCTCAGTAAATAATTTGTCTATTCGTAGCTTCTATGATAAATTTGATTGACCAATCAAAAACAGCTTCATAATCTTTTATTTATTTTTTTTTTACCCCCCCCCCTTATAAGATTGAATTAGTAAGTTTTGAAAACCAAAATTAATTTGATATATCCTACTAAGGAAAAATAAAAGTTGAGTATATAATACAGCTATTGTACATGTAATATATATAACATACCTTTCTTTAAAGATCTAATGAAGGCAAAATGTTTTTACACTAAAACAAAAGGGGCAAGAAGTAGATGATATCCCGATGAAACCATAGCCGATGAAGACTATGCAGATGATCTAGCACTTATCGCAAATTCACCTGTCTGAGCAGAATCACTGGGTGTACTGAGAGACAGACAGATAGAAAGACAAAGGGAGAGAGAGGAAGAGAGAGAATGTTTGGTTTGATCATTTTTAAGCAGAATGTATACAGAGAGAGAGAGACAGACAGAGAGACAGAGACAGAAACAGAGAGAGAGACAGATAGACAGACCGCCAGAGGCCGAGAGAGGAAGAGAGAGAATGTTTGGTTTGATAGTTTTTAGGCAGAATGTATGCAGACAGACAGACAGACAGACACTAGTTTGTATTTTGCTTAAGTATCCAGGTTGTCATATCAATTCATGTCATTGATTACTAAGTTTGACAGAACCTGCAGTTCAATTTTCAATAATGTCCATACATGGGTCAAATAGATCGGTTTGAAAATTATTAGTATTGCATGGGAATTCTTGAAACCATATAACCATGTGCAAATAAATGACATATGATCATTAACTTAGAGCAGATTTGACCCTAGCTTTGGAAGGGAAAGATGTGATTGTCTTTCCTCTGCGTCATCTCATTTCTGCGGCGGTATCATGGGCTGGATAAATAATAAAGGCTTGATCAAGCAAACATAAGTCTTGTTAGTTTATGAAAAATAAAAACAAGCAATACCCAGACCAGCCCAGAAGTTAGAAGAATTAGCAAAGAAGAAAATTAACCCCCAGAAGAAAGAAAATCAACTAGACAAAATAGCAGGAATCAGTCAGTTAGCAAGGACCAGCAACAAGAATGTGAAGTTAATAAATATTACAGTAAGACCATCTCCAATCTACTCTAATCTAATCTCTCTCTCTCTCACGTGAGATGAACTCTCATCGTTTATATACCCAATGTTGGGTATATAACAGTGAATAGTGAACCTTTAAATATCCCATCATAGAGGTATAGATAAATATAGATATATGATAAACAAATGACTCAGGATGCTTACAGTACCTACTGTTTCTTAAGTTATCGTCCAATTAACTATTGAACAGATACATTGCTGAAAAATTTAGCAAAGAAGAAAATTAACCTCCAGAAGAAGTCAACTAGACAAGACAATGGTGGCCAGACAGAATAGCAGGAATCAGTCAGTAAGCAGTCAGCAGGAACCAGCAATAAGTAATAAAGTAAGATCATCTCCTCTCTAATCGCTCTCTCTCTCTCTCTCTCTCTCTCTCATGTGAGATGAACTCTCACCGTTTATAAACCCAATGTTGGGTATACAGTTGTTCTTACTTCTCCAGGAGTGTCCAGCATGTTTTGTTTGTCTTATTTGAATGATTTGTGAGATAGGAGGTAAGTGTCCATATAGCTGCTTTTTTGTAGGGTTGTTAGATTTGCATATAAATTTTATACTCCAGCTTTTACAACTCTTATATACACGGTAGTACGAGGGTGAGACAAAAAATGATGCCATTTTGTTTAGGACAGGTATGATTACCAACAAAGGAACATGTATCATACATCAAAATGAAGCTGGTCATATGTGGATCACATCTCTACTTCTCCAGATAGTTACCGTTTCTCTCAATAGCCATGTTCCACCTTCAAATGAGAGCATGTATCCCAGCCACATAAAATTCTGTTGACTCTTCTTTGAGCCACTTCTTCACTGCAGATTTCACTGCCTCGTCACTAGAATAATGTTTTCCTTTCAAACCCTCTTTCATGGGTCCGAGGATAGTCTGAAGGCACTAAATCTGGTGAGTATGGGGGATGTGGTAAAGTTGTCCACCTGAATGAGGCGATTTTTTCCCTTGTCCTGATGCTTGTGTGTGGTCGAGCATTGTCATGCAGGAGGACATTGATTGGCAAGTTGCATCTTACTCATCAGATTCTTGCTCTGAGCCTCTTTAGGGTTTCAATGTAGGTCTAAGATTTATAAAAAAAAATTCACATGAAATAAATGAAATTGCATTACTTTTTGACTCACCCTCATAATTTTAGAAAAGTTTAATAGCCCTAGCAAAAATATGTACCACTGAATTAGAAAGACTAATGAAATTAAATAAGAACTCAAAAATGATTACACTAATTTTTACATTATTCTAAGTAATTTCAATATAAAATTATACATAAGATTGATTTTTATACGTTTGAGAATAAAACAATAATATTAGAAATCAATAATACCAAGTAATCATTTATTAAACACGGTTTAAAATACTGTTTTGTTAAAACTAATATGTAAATTATTCACACCATATACTATGTAAGTCTTTATTTAACAAATATATAACACATGTTGCAGGATCTTAAACACATTAACAACATGGGCTGTTTTGAGGTAAATTTATCTCAGACTTTAATTGAGATATAATTAATAAATAAGATGCAAATTAAGATTAAATGATTATATAATTATTTAATAACCATTGATGATATAATATAAATAACTAAGGAAATTGTGATGTTGGTGGTGACTTATTTTCAGCTTAAAACAGACTCCATTATAAGAAAATATCAACCCTCTTGGGTTACTTAATGCCAAAGCTATCCTTGTAGAAGAGACAATTTGAACCTGTTCTATTCAATATTTTTTTACCTGTTATGTAGCATATATATTTACCAACCCCTCCGCACAGGAAGTGATACAAAGTCAATTTCTTAATCAGGGTTTAACAGGTTTGAATTCAAAGTTTTACTTCTAGACTAGTGACCTAGTCATAGTTAAAGAGCCCAGCCTGCCCTGCTATTTACCCATAGTTGGAGGGAGAATTGGATTCATACCTTTCCCAAGGGTATTAGTGCTATGTGAAATGCAAACAGCTTCGTCCAAGACTTGACTATTATGGAGTATATGTTGGTCCACCAATCAGTCATTTTTTCATTACAGTTGCAAATTTTCCTGAGTATATCCTCTGGGTGCAAGTATTTAAGTTTTAATGAAAAAAAAAATTATATTAAATTAGAAGGGTTAATGAAACTAAATAAGAATGCAGATAAAATATATGAAACAGAGGGGGGTATAATCGAAAATAGAACAACTGAAACTTAACACTCCCGTCTTTCATTGCTAAATTATCCAAATTTAACTATTTAGTTAAAATAGGAAGAAAAGAATAAAAATACAGTTATTTATTCTTGTTAATTGATTTCTTTTTAAGATTTATGCCGAAGATTTTTACTCATATTCATTGAGATAAAATAAAACAATTATAAATCAATAATACTAAGCAAATATTTATTAAAATCAAATTTTTGATATCAATACGCAAATTAGCCTTCCCATTCACACTGTAAAGCACAATTTTGTTGTACATATATATACAATTGCATGTTATTACTATGTATATATGGCACACTATAAATAATGTAAAACAATTTTATTAATAATTGAGGTTTAAATAAAAATAAAATCATGGAGAATGTGATGTAAATAACAAAGGGAATTGTGACTTGAGTAGTGATATAGTTCTGGTTACAAACAAACACACTATCTCCATCAATAAGATAAATAATTCACTATTATCCATGGATTTCAACATCAGTAGGAGCCCTGTCAGTTGGAGCTGTAGAAATACCGACTGCACCTCTGCAAAGGGAGTAAGACCGGCCCCAATGGATCTACCTATTGGCCATGGGTGGCAACCCAAGATGCTTAAGGACAAATCTTGGTGGCTGAGCAGTCAATGACATGCAACACTCCACTTTGGCCCTTACTTCAGAGTCAGAGAGGCCCCTTTCCATCAGTCAGCTGATCATATCAAGCCCTATCATCTATATGATTGTCCGGATCATATTGTTCTAATGGCAAACCCCCAACCCTTTTTTATCATATGTGTTCTAGAAGGCTGAGGGTCTTATTGTCCTGGATATGATGCTAAACTGAATCTAGTGGTGAGGTTCCAATTCTGGACCTCTGGGGAGTACCTCTTCTTTCCATTACTCCCAATCATACATCCTGTTAGGGTTCCATCAATGAGTCAAATAGATCAAAACTGAGTTTGAAAAAAAAATTTTTTTTTAAAAGAATGAGTTTGAAAAAAAGTTTGAATACCTAACAATAATAAATTAAACAAATATGTCTTTGGTATAAAATAAATGTAAGGGTTGACAATTCAATCAACTGACAAACATCAGTGGGGTTCATTGAACCTATGTACAGTAGATAACAAAATCCTACTTTGTATTTTACTATTTAAAACCCAAACTATCTCCAATGTAAATGTGTGTGTGGTTTTTCCATTTATTGTTACTAGCAAGAATATGCATTATCTGGGCGTAAGTTTTAATGTAATGAAATATACTAAATTAGAAAAACTAACAAAATTAAATAAGAACATATTAAAAAGATTACACTTATTTTTTGTTATGGTTAGGTTCCAGATCTAATGAAAATAGAGTTACACCCCTTAATCAGTAGGAGGCTGATGGTAACCTGGAAGTGGAGTTTATGCCATGACACGTTTCGATTGAGATTAGAATGGTCAGGATGCACATGCTCAGCACGGTTGAGATAGTTAAGTCACTTTTAGGGTAGAAGCATTATCTACCCTGTGTTAAATAAAACCTTGTTAACTTTCAACAACCTTGTCTTGCATTTTCATTCAGTGTTCCGTATTTTATCTGTATATAAAAACATAATTATATTATAACTGGTTTCTATATAAAATCATTCATAGGATTGATTTTAATATGTTGGAGAATAAAACAATAAGATCAATAACACCAAGTAATTATTTATTAAACCCAGTCTTGTTAAAACCAGTATACAAATTAACCACACCATATATTATATAAACCTTTATTTCTTAGTGATATATAAGACACATTACAGGATTATAAACACACTAATGACATGAATTATTTTTAGTCAAATCTAACTCAGAATTTCATAGAGACATCATTAATAAATAAGATTTATTCTATGTATTAATGATTTTGACTATAAATTAATTATTCACTGATAAACTTGGTAGTGATGTAGTTTTTGTTACAGACTGACAGACACCAGATCTCAATCATAACAAAATTCTTTAAATGAAGAATTGCCAAATATTATTATTATTAATTCTGAATTGTATATTATTTCACCTTGATTTTATAGTTGCTTTTTATTGCAGCTCACCCAGACAGTTATTTTGAATTTGTGCCATTTCCTTGAGGCTGATGCAGAATGTTTGATTTTATTTACCAAAATAAAAGTCTAATAATGGTAACTAGCTAAAATATATACAAAATTATGTAAGGGTTTAAATATCAATGATGACATTATTCATGCTTATTTTTATTTCCCAAAATAAAACATTATACTTACAAGCCAGAATATGCGCTCTTTGAAGCATAAGTATTTAAGTTTTAATGTAATAAAATATTATATTAAATTAAAAAGAATAACACAAACTAAACTAGAACGAATATAAAAATATTTAAACTTATTTTAATATCTATTAATAATGGAAATTCGCTTCCGGTTTTTGTCTGTAACAAAAATTATGTCACTGCTTACGTCACATTACCAAAAATTGTCATAACATAGAATAAATACACTCAAAATTTGAACATGCAACATTAGACAGTCCTCATTGTTTTTTAAAACAAGTTTTAATAAATACATGACTGGTATTATATATCTATATAGAGTTTGTTTTATTTTAATATATATTTAAAGTTTACATTTCAAATTGATTTTACTTACTTAGGGTACAAACTCGCTGACATTGAATTTTTTACTCCCACCCCTCAGGCAATACGTTTCAAAAATTTATTTTTACATCACCTGGTGTTTTTTATTTTGTCCTAGGTATGTTAATGGATTTCTATATAAAATCCTATATAGGTTGCTTTATATACATTTGAGAATAACATTATAGTATTAGAAATCAGTAACACCAAATAATTATTTATCAGACTCAGTTTTGTTAAAATCATTATGCAAATTATTCCCACCATATACTATGTAAATCTTTATTTCTTAGAAATATATAACACATAGTTTAGGATCTTAAATGCATTAATAATACAGACAATTTTGCAGCAAATCTAATTCAGCTAGACTTTAATACAGACATCATTAATAAATAAGATGCTAATTAAGATTAAATAATGACTATTTTGTGATTGTTGAAAATTTAACTTAAATAACCAAGGAAATCATGATGTAATTTTGGTTACAGACAATTATATAATCTAAAATGATAAAATGATATCTTATTATAATATAATAAGATATCATTTTATAATGTTAACTAAAACATATAGATAGCATTATTTAAAAGGTGAGTATTTTAAGAAACTAAAATGTATACTGTATTCTTCATAAAAACAAATCTAGAAGAATACTTGATTTATATCACCTGAGTAATTCTTTCTACTTATACAGTTTTTACAATAAAAAGCTGATGTGTATTTCTCTCCTTTATCAAAAAAATCTAAAAATCAAGACATATATATTTTGTATTGGAGGAAAGAAACGAAAGCGTTTGATTGCAGGTGTAAGAGCTATATTTATTAGGGTAATCTATACAATCAAAGGCTTTTGTTACCACTGGTTTCAAAGCAGCACATTAGCAACTTATCTTCAGATCAAGTTCATTGGAAAAAAGATATCAAAATTTATATTCTATTACATATAGCATGGAGCGATTCTTGCTGTATTCATTTGAGCATTTCTTTTCACGCATGCATAATAATAAAGATAATACTTGAAAAATATTTTTTATATTTATGTTGGGTGTAAAATGTTTATCTATTAATAATGGAGAAGTAAGGACAAACTCATGAGTGACATTCTTTTGTGGACACCTGACCAGCAAAAATTTCCATTCATCAGGACTGTGTGGAAACTGGAAGTTGTGAGGAGGACCTGCCAGGAGCAATGACTGATAGGGACAAATTGTGAGAGAGCCATGGGAACCTATGCTGTCAGCATGACATTATGATGATTATGAATCTAAAGTTTGGTTTGTTTTGTTTTACGGCGTATCAACCTCAGTGGGTCATTTAATGTTGATAAAGTTGTGAAATAAAATTCATTCTTAATACATAATACAATTTTGTTTATAAACTCATGTTTTTCTATTTAATCCATAGATGGGACCCTAACAGGTACTACCACTCCGGGTCAGAATGGACCCGGGAGCAATGGTGATAAAGGGGTCCTCCACATTCCCAAAACCTCCAGAACTGGAACCTCACCATCAGATAGAGTTTAACTGCATTCCCAGGACATGTAGACCCTCAGCCACTGCCTTCTAGCAACCATATGATAAGAAGGATTGGGGGTTGCCATAAGGGCAATAGGGTTGGGGCAATCATATAGGTGCTAGGGCTTGACGTGGCCAGCCGATTGATTGGAGGAGGCCTTTCCGACTGCCCGTCTAGTCCAAGAAAGGCCTAAAGTGGAATATTGCAGGTCATGGACTGCTCAGCCACCTGGGTTCTATCCTTAAGCATCATGGGTCGCCACACACGGCCAACTGGTGGCTCCATTGGGGGAGTCTTACTCCTCTGCAGAGGTGCATTCTAATGCCCCAGCCGACAGGGCAGTGAATCTAAAGTATTCATTCAAATGTAGATTTTCAAATCCCAGCACCATGAAAAAAAATTCTAAAAGTATCTTTTTTTTTTTTTAGATCTATACATAGGATCTTTTATACTTTTTGTGCACAGAAATTTCTTAAAATTTTCTTTTCTTTTCTTTGAGATCCAAATTTGTTATTAGTCCTTTGTTAATGGCTAGTAAGCAGTTGTCAGAGTTTGAAAAAGGGCAAATTGTTTAGACCCACATAGTAAGTAATTATGTTCCTTCATTATTGTTGTAAAAATTCTCTTAGGTCAAGCAAAAAAATTTCTTATTTGTCACTTGATTTCATTTCCTCCAACTATAACCGTTATGCCAATCTCATGTTTACCTGGTTAGTTAGTGGGTTGGATTTTATGGCATGTCAACCATTGATGGGTTATTTGGACCATATAACCTTTAAGCACCCTATCTGCAATCTTGATTCATAAGGACATTTTTTCCTTTACACTGTTAAAGTCCGGTTGTTTATTAGGGGTTAGTTTTATAATTCTAAAAAAAATCTAAAAATCGTCTGTTACCAAAAAACGGATTTTGATGGTGTTAGAGAGAGTTATCTCCCCCTAATGAATTGAACCGGAAAAGGAGGTGGGGAAAAATATATTAGCAGCAGCAGCAGCAACGGAGGGCAGAGCAGAACCGGGGATACTACGTGACACACATGTATCTTACATCAACCCAGAATTCTAATCCAAAACCATCCACTGTATTTCCCTGTCAATGAGAATAAATAAAACAAGTATTGTTATTGTTAACAATTTCCATTTTTATTATCATTTCTGTTATTCCTACATCTTGGATACAACATATGGTGTAAATGAAAAACATGTCCTTATGAATCGAGATCGCATATGGGGTGCTTAAGGGTTATATAGTCCGGTTATTTCATGCCAAAGACATTTTGTGTTATTTATTCTTGATGTGTACTGAAAATTCTTTGTTTTTAACTCAATTTTTTTAAACAGATTTTTTTAAAACTAATTTTTCCTATTTAACTCATAAATGGGACCCTAAGAAGAATGTATCCATGACTTTACATCCATATCTCGTGTCTGAAGTCACCCTGGTGCAACGCCATGAAGCAAAGAGATTCAAGAAAAATTAACAGCAACAGAGCACCAGCACACCATCAACATCTTCAGGACTGGCCTTTACATACAACCCCTGCGTCTGAAACTGTTTTTCCAACACATTCACAGAAGGTGCTGTGCTAGAAAGTACATTTGGGGCACTTCCAACCATACAATACTGATGATATTAATGGATTAAAGAATGTTTTGTGTTGGGTTTACATCCATGTCTCATATCTGAAGTCACCCTGGTGCAAAGAGATCCAAGAGAAACCAACAACAACAGAGCACCAGTACACCATCAATATCCTCAGGACTGGCCTTTACATACAACCCTTGTGGCTGAAACTGTTTTTCCAACATTAAACTTCACATTAAAGAAAGCACTGTGCTAGAAAAGTAACTTCAGGGCATGAGAAATCTATGGTCTTCCAGGACTGCAATGCAATTGCCACCCACCCGTCCTTCAGGACGGGGGTCCAGTGTGCTTCGGCCACTGGATCGGTGTTTGAATTAATAGTATCGATCCCAGGGGGCTATCACCCCAGGTAATACCTGCCCCCTTGACTTAAAGGGGCATGGCTGGGTTTATTGCCCAGCACCTAAGGCGCCCCCCTTGAGGGGGAATGCCGAAGGGATCAACACAATTTTTGTTCTCTCCCACCCATTAGCTTCAGCTTGTGGGTGCCCAGTCCATACAGGTGGGGTATGAGACAAATAAATGCAAATGATAAATATTTTTCATGTTCATTTATTTCCGGTTGGTTGTCAATACTATTTTTCATTGCTTGTTTTTACTATATTTTTATTGTTCTAATCTATAAGCATTTTATCACTTCAAAATGGCTGGGCCATGTCCACCGAATGGATGATGGACGGACACCGAAGGTTACCCTTTATGCAGAGCTTTCGTCTGGTAAGAGACAGATTGGTTACCCCCAGCTGCGTTTCAAGGATGTCTGCAAGAATCTCAGGTGCTTTGGCATTGCCCTTCCAGCTGGGAAAATTTGGCTCAGGATCATCTTCAGTGGTGGCAGGCGCTCTATAGAGGATTGTTCATGTCTGAGGTCACCCTGGCACAACACCATCAAGCTAGGAGGTCCAGAAGAAAGCAGCAGCAACAAGACACTGGCACATCAACATCTTCAGGGACAGCCTTCACATGCGACATCTGTGGTCGAGAATGTTTTTCTAACATTGGACTTTACAGTCACAGGAGGCACAGTAACTTCAGTGACACAAAAACAATGATAGTCTTCCAAGACTGAAATGCCAATAATAACTTTAACTGTCTCAGCTCATTTTTTTGTATTTATCTAGAGAAAGAGGGACAGTGTTTTTGCTGAGGGCTCTTTTTACATCTTAGCTAATTAGTTCAGTTCAATAATGCTTTATCTCCTTCCCAGATCCCATATGTGTCCTGATACTTTTATACAAAGCGAATTTTGCAAACATGCACTAAAGATCTGTTCAAAAATAGAAATTTCCCTCTGTGCACAGGGTTATCAACAGCTAAGAAAAAAATGGCATATGTAATGGTGTCCAGCTAAGCTTACAGTGTCTTTACCAAAATTAAGTGCAAGACGTAACTTTTAAATTGTGGATATGTTTATTATTTTTCAGGTTTTACATATGTGTTTCTTTTTTAAACAAGTTTTATAGTCTCGTTTTACTTTGAAAATTAACTGTTCCTTTTGAAAATGCTTAGTTTTAATAGGTAAAGTTTTTTACTTATTTTGTCTATTGTTGTTGGGGAGTGTCTTTAAGGGATAACACACTGGACTACTACATTGTAGTAAAAGAGTTCGAGTTCCACACACGTCCACAATTATAGCAAACATGGTTCCATTCGCGAGCCAGAGTCAGAGGCAGAGCCAGAGGTAGAGCCAGAGCTGGAGTGTGTTTGCATGTGTTTCCGCAAATTTGACCTCTGTGAAAAAGAAACTTCACATATACTGCAAGAATAAGGTTTCTCTCCAGTGTGTCTTCGCATATGCCGAAGTAAAGCTGACTTATCTGAAAATTCAGCACTACACACTTCACAAGAATGTGGCTTCTCTCCAGTATGTGTTCGCATGTGTTTCACCAAATATGAACTCCGTGCAAAGGAGGCTTCACACACAACACAAGGATAGGGTTTCTCTCCAGTATGTGTGCGCACATGTCGCACTAAATCTGACTTTTTAGAAAAGGAAAATTCACATGCTTCACAAGAAAAGGGTTTCTCTCCAGTGTGGATTCGCATATGTCCCACCATATTTGATTTCAGTGAAAAGGAAGATCCACACACTTCACAAGAATAGGGTTTCTCTCCAGTGTGGGTTCTCATATGTCCCAGCATATGTGATTTCTGTGAAAAGGAAGTCCCACACACTTCACAAGAATATGGCTTCACTCCAGTATGTGTTTGAAGATGTCCCGCCAAATGTGATTTCAACGAAAAAGATGATCCACACAGTTGACAAGAAAAGGGTTTCTCTCCAGTGTGGGTTCGCATATGTCTCATCATATTTGATTTCTGTGAAAAGGAAGATCCACACACTTCACAAGAATATGGCTTCTCTCCAGTATGTGTTTGCATATTTTCCATCAAATGCGACTTCCACAAAAAAAACTTTGAATTCAGTGTTCCTTCTCTAAGACTAGTTGCCTAAAGAACACAGTCTGGTCTACTATTTACTGATAGCTGGGTAGAGAACAGGTGGATTTATACTTTTCCCAAGGGCATTAGCATGAAGTAACATACAAACAGCCTCGTCCAGGATTTGAACTCAGGTTGCTAGTTCTATTTCCAACAGTGATAACTGTTATGCGATGTGTGTCTTTTTTTCAAGTATTCTTCCACGTTTCAAGATCACAGGTCAATAACAAAACCTTCATCCATTCAAATTCACTAAATGAATTTGTCAAAATAAATCAAATGCTGGATCATCTGTAAAGAAAACAAACATGAAAAATAATTAAAGATCATTTTGAATGTAGAAAAAGAACAGGTTTAGTTTGTTTTGTTTTACGGCATATCAACCCTTATTGGGCCATTTAATGCTGATAAAGTTTTGAAATGAATTAATTTTTAATGGATACACAATTCTTTTTTATAAATACATTTTTCTATTTAACCCATAGATGGACCCTAACAGGTACTACCACTCTGGGTCAGAGTGGACCAGGGAGCAATAGTGATGAAGGGGTACTCCACATTCACTAAACCTCCAAAACTGGAACCTTACCATCAGATAGAGTCTAACGTTATTCCCAGGACATGTAGACCCTCAGCCACTGCCTTCTAGCACCCATATGTTAAAAAAGGTTGGGGCTTGCCAATAGGGCGATAGGGTTGGGGCAATCATATTGGTGCTAGGGATTGACGGGACCAGATGTTTGATCGGAGGAGGCCTCTCCGACTGCCCGTCTAGCCTAAGTAAGGGTCTAAGTGGAGTGTTGCAGGTTGTGGACTGCTCATCCACCATGACTCCATCCTTAAGCATCACGAGTCGCCACCCACTGCCAACAGGTGGCCCCATTTGGGGGAGTCCTACCCCTCTGCAGAGGTGTAGTCGGTGCATTCTAACACCACACCCAACAGGGTGGAAAAAGAACAGGATGAAATGATGAAGTGCTCTAATCCATATCTCAAAGGACATTGGAAGTAAAATTAATTTACAAACTAGGGTGGAAATATTTGATACTAAAATTAGTAGTTTCCTTAAAAACAATTAGACAATTTGAATTGCTTTAGAGAACTACATTCATATTGTATTCAAAGAAATTGGAAACAGATTTTCCCTGAACATTTTCTCAGATTTCAAATGGTAAATTTTCAGGTAAAAATGGCTTCTTTGCATTGATTTTAAGGAATTAAAAAAAGAAAAAGGATTTTATTTCTTTTGGATGGGAAATCTTTTAGCTTATTTCACAAATACATTTCCATTTAATTCAATAATTTGATAACTAGCAGGACCTGGGGATATACAACAGTATGATAATTTAATGATTACAATGTTTGATATGTTTATTCAAGAGCTATTGTCAAATATTTCAATATATAAAAAGTATATTAATATTGAATTAACTCTCATTCTTTTTCTTTCTTTTCCTCTTGTCATTATGTTTGACTGAAACAGGTTAGCATTATCCCTTCCACGTGCTCACCCCTCTCTAGATCTTTCCCCAACTTTCTTTCTTGTTATATTTTTCTGTGTAATATGTCCTTTTTAATTAAAGAATATCAACACATTGCAATTACACTCACTTAATCTTTAGGCTCATAAAGAAAACAACATGACCAAAGCCTCCAATGGGTCTAATAATGCCTGATAATTTGCAACTTTTAAAATTTTAGTTTACTTTGAAAATTTTGCCAAAATTCATATACTTTAAAATCAACACTGAAATCTTGAAAAAACAGTTCAAAATTGACTTGTTTTGATATGTTTTGATGTAAGTAAAAAAAAAACCTTTAAAACTCATGTAGAATGCCTTAAAACTATGAAATTAACATTCCAGCTGTTGTTTCTAGCAAGCATCTATAATGCACCAGTTATTTTATTTTAAAACGTTTACATTTTTTCAGGTCAGTAAACTTTGAACCACATATCTTTGAGAATCTGTGTTACACTACAAAGATACATGGTTCAAAGTTAACTGACCTGAAAAAATGTAAAAGTTTTAAAATAAAATAACTGGTGCATTATATCTTTTATTCATTAATATATGAACACTGAAAATTTCATTAAATTCGGTTAATTCTCTGATTTTTGGTATTTTTTCTTTCGGCGGGTGACATACGACGGTGGAATTTAGGTCCGTTATGTTTGATTTAACCGCCTAAGCTTTCGAATTTGACAATGCTGCATGTTCATCTGTGTGGCTTCCAAATCATACATGGAGTGAAGAAATGCATAATGGGTCAGCACACCAACTAGCACAACACTACCAACCACAGTGGATACCTTTCATAGCTTTAATTGCTTTGGTCACATAATATATGCACCTCAAACTATGTACCAAAATATAAAACTTTTAACTTTTGACCTAGTATATACAAAGGTAATATGAATTATGCAATATATAATGTGAATAATGTAATATGATAGTTAACATGTATTTTCCAGAAAGTAAAAGTAAAAAGTAAAGTCGTTGAGATGGCCTAAAGTTGATATCAGCCAATCAGCGAGGGAGTCTATACCCTTTTCAATAGTGCTAGACTAAGGAGATTATTTTAGCATCCGTGGTGGAGCGCCACACCTACCGTCAGCTCCTTACTTACTCATACGCTGAGTTGGTGAGGGCCTGTATCGAACTAGGAACCTTGTGGTTTCTAGCCGAATGCTCTACCAACTGAGCTAACCCGACCTGTTGATTATGTTAAAGTTAGACAATCCCAAAAATTTGAGCTTCCAATTCCAAGAATTGGCAAAGTTATGTTAATTTTTAGCTCTCCAAATTTGAGGGGGGGTCGCAAAAAAATGGTGACTTTTTGTAATGTATTTTTGTCTGTAAAATAAGTTCTAGAGCTTCCCTACTCCTAATAATTGGTTTATAAAAGCATTTTTGCCTAAGAAATCGAAAAATGCTATCAAAACAGCCTTGTCTTAAAGTTAACCAATTTTAAGATATTAATGATTTCTGATTTCCAAAATTTGAACTTATGTTGTAGTTTCGGTTCTCAGCAAAAACCAAACTATCATTTTGGTACAAATAATGTTCAATATATGTAAAACAATAATAGAAAAACTTTTTGTCATAGATGCAGGATCACATTGGGATATTGATCTTGCTATGAAAAAATCAAAAGCATCAATAACTTAAAATTGGTTGACTTTAAGGCTTTTCTTATATCAATTTTGGATTCCTTGGGCATAAATGATTTTATAAACCAATTTTTAGTAGTAGGGAAGCTCTAGAACTCATTTAACAGACAAAAATAGTTTATAAAATGTCACCATCTTTTGTGACCCTACCTCAAATTTGGAGAGCTAAAAATCAACACAACTACACCAATTTTTGTAATTGGAAGCTCAAATTTTGAGGATTGTCTAACTTTAACACAGTCCATAGCTGTACAAAATTTCAGAAAGATTGAAGGGGGTGGATGACAATTTTACTTTTTTCTGGGTGATTTGACATGGATGTACCTATATGCAAAATGTAAGATCTACGTTATCTAAGATAAAAGATGAATAATTGGTTAAATTTAGTTGAAGCAAATTAAAAGAATACACCTTGATAGATCAAACCTCGTTAATTCAAAGTAAAAAAGATATCAAACATTTGAATTAATTTGAATTTTACTGTTAGAAATACTGTTTTTATTCGAAAGAAAACATATTTATTTGAATTTTGACAGCAAAAATATTTTTATGTCAATTATTAAAATAGATATAATATTTCAAATATCATATTCTTTTTACGAAAGAGCTTTGAAAAAAAATCCTTTTACTTTATTTTAGCCGTTGATAAAAAATTTTCAAAAAGTATATATTTTTTTACATTAAAATTAGAATATTCATTCCATTTTTATGAGATTTTGTAGAATTATGTAACATTATGTAATTTATTTAAAAAAAAACAAAAAAAAACATGGTTGTCTGTTGTTAAATAAAATAAACATTTCAGTGGAGTAAATACTGTATACACAAGGTACCACCAATTTTCCCTGTGAACCCCCCCCCCCCCCATATTTAACCCAATGAAACTTGCATAAAGGTTTATATTATCTTGAAAATCTTTTGTCCATTCAAAAGAAGAAACATTAAAAAAAAACAAAAAAACTACTGCTGATTTTTTAAAAATTTCAGCTTAAGGAAATAATAATGAAAATTATGAACGAATAACAATGTTTACATTTTTGCACCGTTAATCAATTGAAATTTAATGTAGCCACTAGTTATAACTAGAGGCTTTTTTAAAAATTCTATGAAAAATAAATTAATTTTCCGATTTTCATGAAAATTTCCATAATTACTAACCTTTTGATGAAAATATGTCTGAAATAGTTTTTTCCTAAAATATATTAGGGGAAATATTTTTTTACGATGTCTACCCGCACCTATTTTATTTTATGAAATATGAAAAAATGAGCAAACAAAAAGCAAGTTTTACTTTTTTTCTATAAAGATGAGAGTCTGAATAATTATATCAGAAGATTTTTATAAGTTTCTATGCAAGAGTTTTTTTTTAGTAAAAGAACTATGAATACAGAATTTTGCTAAAAAATATCCTTATTAAATTTAAATAGTAAATTCTATTTTAAAAAATAAGGATTTACTCTGAGGAAGGTCCATATTTCTTTGTGTGTGGAACATTTCTACATTTTTTCTATTATTAATTCATTTCATTATTTAAAAATAATAATAGATAGAATAATGTACACATGGATAAACTCCTGACCGAAACATGTGTAAGTTAAATTAATTAAAATAATCCCATTTTATCCCTTCTATTCTTTCTTTCCTTTATTTCTCTTTTCAACACACAGAGATATATATATGGTACATTTTGGCAGCTAGTTATTGTTTAAGCAGGCTCTGTTAGAGTAAGGTATGGCACACAGTTTTACAAAATTTAAACAATGTCTCAAACCTCTCCAGTTCTTTTGAGTCAACAGAAATTAAAATATATCATAATTTTCTCCAGTCTTCTCTTTAACTAAGACCACATAGATTTTTGATGATAAATATTTGTACAAATTTCAAGCGTTTTTTTTTAAAGCCTCAAATGTTGCTTTTTCATAAAAATCAATGTATATGACATATAATGCCAATTGAGAGTACAATTGAATAACAATAGGTTGTGTTTAACTCTTTGCCTACTTTAAACTGATCACATTTGGCATTTCCACCACTGTGATCTTACCATAAACCACTGATGATTAGTTCATTATAACTGAGCAGAAGGACTCAGATTACAATAATAATAGGATTTTATTTGAATAGAATAAGTTCTGAGGTGAATAGTTAACTTTGAAATATCCCATCATAATATGATGAGATATTATTGTATACCCAATTTGTCAAAAATTCCGTTTTTTACAAAACAAATTTAACCCCCCATTTCAAAATTTTTTTACCAAAAATCAGGGAATTATCCGATTTTAATGAAATTTTCAGTGAGGATTTATCAATGGATATTATAATGCATCAGTTATTTTATTTCAAAACTTTCTGATTTTTTTCAGGTCACATAACTTTGACTTCCCCCTTATTTTGGGGGTGCAAAATCTCGGTAGGGTTATATATGATTGATACTTTTTTCAGCAAAAATAAAAAGACAAAAGACCGAAGGTGTGAATAGAAGAAAAAAAATTAAAGGACCTATTCTGGTATTAAATAAGTACCAAAAATCTGAAAATGAAAATAAAAAATGAAATGTAATTTTTGGAGTTTGTTTTTTTTACTCATTTTGATAATTATTTAATTGACTATTATTTTATAAAAGAAAAATTATACATAAATATTTGTTCTGTTTAAAAGTTGCTAAATTTCAATAGAGTTTTCAACAAAAAATTATTAGTGATTGATACTAAAGTAAAATAGTTATTATAAAAATATATTTTTAGATAGTGAATTTTATATGACATTTTAAACTTAACATCATTTTAAATGAATTTTATATATTTATTTAACATAGCAGAAATACCTAATTAAATCAGAAAGCTTTGAAATAAAATAACTGATGCATTATAAATATACTGATAAATCAATGCTGAAAATTTCATTAAAATCGAATACTTCCCTGATTTTTGGTAGTTTTTTTTTTTTTTCAATCAAGAGTGTTAAATTTATTTATTAAACATGGATTTTACGCAATCTTTGAACAGCGTTTACGGCCATATTTGATCAAAATTTACTGAAAAATCGTTTTAAATGTATTAAAAATAAATTACAAGTGTAATATTATTTTGCTTTTTTACTGATTTAGGGGTAACCAAAATCTGGTCACGGGATGAATTTAGGCCATTTTGAATAACCGAAAGTAAATATTTCTTAACTTTGTTTTTTAAAAATCTCTGTCAAAAAAAGTAATGATTATACAGAGTTGTTACAAAGAAAAACAGTTAATTCAAAGATCAAATTATCCGATTGGGGGAAATTACACACCGTTAATAAAAAAATAAAATAAAATAATCCGTTTTACATACAAAAGGGTTATTTTTATGTGGAAACGGGGATTGTAACTTTACATATTATCTCTCTTTGACAATTATATATTTAAATGTATGGGTGGCTGTATTTGACATAATTGTTTTCTTGTGCATTTTCAATAATCGATTATGGGTTTTCAACGATTTTTGAAAAAAAATTTTTTTATCGTAATTTCAGAATAACTCCGGAATATGTTTTTAGTTGAACTTATAGTGAAATTAAAGCAAAGAAAAGACAATAAGTATTACACATGTTGTCAGTTTAACTCTTCCATATATTATAAGAATCAAACATTACTATTCAACAATAAAAATTACAATTTTTTTTAAAAATATTAATATATCGTGGATCAGACAAATTTTTAGTTCACCTGAATTCTAAAATTCATATCTAAATATCCGTGAAAAATTCGATTTGTACACACAAAAAAAAAGATTTTTAAACTTAAAAAAAAAAAAATTATTTAAGCACTAGGTACCACCAATTTGACCCTGTGCAATTTACCCCCCTACATTTAACACAATGAAACTTGCAGAAAAATTAATATTTTCTTGAAAAGATTTTTTCCATTCGAAAGAAAAAACATTAAACAAACTCCTGATGATTTTTTAAATTTTTTATCAGCTTACGAAAATAATGAAAATTATGATTGAAAAACAATGTTTTCATTTTTGCACTGTTAAATCAACTGAAATTTAACGTAGCTAAAAACAAGTTACGATAAGAGGATTTTTTAAAAATTCTATGAAAAATCAATTAATAATCTGATTTTCACGAAAATTTCCATAAATGTTTACCATTGGATGTAAATACATCTGAAATAGTTTGTTTCTAAAATATATTGGGGGAAATATTTTTTACGAGGTCTATTCCCCCCCCCCTATTTTATTTTATGAGATAAAAAAAATGACGCGTCAGAAAAATTTTTTTTCTTTTTTTCTATAAAGATAAGAGTCTGAATAACTATATCAATGAAATTGTATGAATGTACGACGTCTAGTTTTTTGAGGAAAAATTAATGAAATCGGAAATAAAAAGTGCAAAAAAATGTCATAATATTAATATTTGAAAACTTTTTTTTGCTTTTATAATTGGTATGTACTATATTCTATTAAAATGTCAACAAAAAAAAATTTTTTTTAAGAAATTAATTTTTAAGAGATTTTCAATCTTTTGTGTGATTAAATATTTTTATTTTCTGCGTGAAATAATTAATTTTTTTTTTTCCTGCGTCAAAAAATCGAATTTTTCACGGATATTTAAAAATATGAATTTTATAATTCAGGTGCACTAAACATTGGTCCGATACGAGCTCGATTAATATTTTTAAAAATTTGTAATTTTTGTTGTTGAATAGTAATGTGTGATTCTTAGAATGTACGGAAGAGCATTGCTGACATTTGTTTTACAAAGAGACGAGACACTTCTAAGTAACCAAAGTTTGTTCTGTTAGGCTGACAGTGTTAGCGTGAAAAAAATTATTTTATTTAACTTTTTTCAATAATTAAAATAAAAAGTTATATTATTATACATAGATTATTTTATCAGTTTTTCTCTTAGAAAAAATATTCAAATTTTCATTCCATACTTTTACGGGTTATCGTAAAAGGGAAATAATTAGTAACTTTTCTGTCTATATTACGGTCTGAAAATTACCCTATCGCATGTAATATGGGCAGGTTTGTTTATTTTTTAAGATAACGATGTAATTTTTCCCAATCGGATAATTTGATCTTTGAATTAACTATTTTTCTTTGTAACAACCCTGTACGATCTTTTTTTTACGAGATTTTTGATAAACAAAGTTCGGAAATATCTATTTCCGTTTTATTCAAGATGGCATAAACGGTCTGGTGGTACCTATTAAGCACACAAAAGATTAAAAATTTCATTAAAAATTAATTTCTTTAAAAAAAAATTTTTTTTGACAATTTAATAGAATATAGTACATATAAATTAAAAAAGCAAAAAAAAAAGTTTTCAAATATTACTATGACATTTTTTTTGCACTTAAAAAAAAAAAAAAAAAAAAAAAAAAAAAACTGCTTCATTGTATATTATACAATTTTTATATATAGTTATTCAGACTTTTATCTTTATAGAAAAAAGTAAAAACGTTTTTTGACGGTTAATTTTTTTTTTATATCACATAAAATAAAATAGGGGGGTTTGACCTCGTAAAAAAAAAAATATTTCCTCTAATATATTTTAGGAAAAAAATATTTCAGATATATTTACATCTAAAGGTAAACATTTATGGAAATTTTCGTGAAAATCAGACTATTAATTGATTTTTCATAGAAAAAAAACTCTTATCGTAACTTGTTTTTAGCTACGTTAAATTTCAGTTGATTTAACAGTGCAAAAATTAAAACATTGTTTTTCAATCATAATTTTCATTATTTCCGTGAGCTGAAATTTTTTTTTAAATCATTAGGAGTTTGTTTAATGTTTCGTCTTTCGAATGGAAAAAATTTTTTTCAAGATAATATTAATTTTTATGCAAGTTTCATTGTGTTAGAGGGGGTAAATTTCACAGGGTAAATTGGTGGTACCTACTGATTATGGTACTACTTTTCGACTTTGACAAAAATTTGATCTTAAATAATCGATTTAATTAATTCTAATTCGTTTTTAAAATGAAAAGCAGGCGAAAAATGTGTATCCCTACAATCTACATCATACAGATTAAAAAATACCGGGAAAATTTGGTTAAATAACAAGGCACACACAAAATATTATATACGTATTTTTTAAAACTTACCACATGGGTAGAAAAGATGAAACAAAACCGACAGAAGAAGAAAAAATAGCCGTAGTTGTCTCTATATTCATTCAAATGTTATTTCTCTAAATTTCATTGGGGGTATTGCTGTCTGCATTTCTAAGTTAGAATCATTTTCTGAATCATTCGTTCAATTCAATTTATAGACGTTAATAGAACAATGAAAACACTAAACGGTGATAAATAAACTTTGTTCCTAGTGTATATTTGTTCCTCAAAAAAGAATCTGCATATTAACCATTGGGACCATATTACCTTAAGGCACCCCTTTTTGATCTCGATTAAGAAAGAACATGTTTTTCATTCCCACCGTCATATCCGGTTGTTTGTTAGGGGTTAGGGTTAGGGGTTAGTTTCATAAAAAAAATTTAAATCTAAAAATCGTCTGTTAAAACAACGGATATTGACGGTGTAAATGAAAAACATGTCCTTTCTTAATCGAGATCAAAAAGGGGTGCCTAAAGGTCATATGGTCCAACTATTGCTTAGTCTGGCCCTGGCAAACAGCACCGTTCACACATACTCACCCCTGGCTGATTATATTCCTCAGTAGTGACCCTCTTTAAAAGTAGGTCGTACCGTCATGGTGTAATGTTCAGCAAGCTAGTCTCGCTGAACTATGACTATCTTCGTTGGACGCTCCATATTTGCAACCTTGTGTCACATCCTAGCTGTGGCGTAAGAATGGCGTCCCATCATAATGTAATGGTTAACAAGCAGATCCATTAAATTACTAATGAATAATAGCGAGTTTGATTCATTTAAATGGCGAGTTTTGCTTAAAAATTTGGGACCATATGACCTTTAAGCACCCCTTTTGCGATCTTGATTCATAAGGACATTTTTTCATTTACACCGTCAAAATCCAGTTGTTTGTTGGGATTTAGGGTTACGGGTTAGGGTTAGTGGTTAATTTTATAATTAAAAAAAAAAAAACTCTAAAAATCGTCTGTTAACAAACAACTGGATTTTGGTGGTGTAATGAAAAAATATCCTTATGAATTGAGATCGCAAAAGGGGTGCCTAAAGGTCATATGATCCAAAATTTGATAGTGAATTTTAAATGTATGGAAAGTGGCATGTTGCACTCAATATTTTCAGGATAGTCTATGCTGCATAGATAAAGCTTCATTTGATCTATCTAAAAATGTAAGTTCAAAAATGCGCAATTTTGTGCAAAAAATTTTCCGAGATTTATATTTATTTAAAAATTATTACTAATGATATTTTTGTTTGTTTATGGATGATCTATAGAGTTATAAGCCTGGGTAGGCGAATACTACCCCGACACCCCTGACAGGGGGGAGGTGGGAATCAAGCTTCAGGGGGTGTTGATATATAGTAGAGTGAGGGCTTGTATCATAGATTCGGGGAGGGGGGGTCTTAGCACGTTAGGCCCTTTCAACCCAATGGTATTATTTAGGTATGGTTGTACCTTGAGTTATTAATAATAACAAGAGACGTTCAGGAACAGCGTGTAATTGCGTCAAAATCGAACACAAATGAACTAGATTTTTGCGTGTAAATAAGTGAAAATCTATGGAAGCCCATGAAGTAAAATTATATGGTGTATTTATTTCATCAGTTCGGATCTTCAGGGGAGATACCTTTTTTATACGTTTGATGATCCGTACACGAAAATACAATCATTAGTAATAATTTTTTAGAAATATAAAAATATCAGAAAATATGTTGTGCAAAAGTGTGTATTTCTATACTTACATTTTTAGACAGATTAAATAAAGCTTTATCTATGCTGAAAATATTAAGTGCAACATGCCACCTTCCAGACGTTTAAAATTTACAATTAAATTTTAAGTGACTAAAAATAGGACAATTGAATAAGAGAAAACACTTGTTTTTTTAATTCAAAGAAAAATATTGGTTTTAACACTACAAAAAGAGAAAGAAAGAAAAAAAAAAAAAAGAAAACACACCATAAATAAGGAAAACAGTTCGTCCAGCACAAAATAGGTTATTATAACTTATTTTGTGATGGACAAACATTTTTTTTTCCTTATTTATGTCATTATTTTTTATTTATCTTTTTTTTTTTTTTTTAACTTTTCAGCTTTGTATCTTTGGTTCTCTCTGTGGATACAGCGGTGGCAACTGTCCATTATTGATTAGTCGCGTCACTTCTTTTTTTAATTAGCAGATTAAAAAGGTTAATCAAGGAGGGACTACCCCCCCCAAAAAAAAAACCTGAGTACTTGATTACTTTTCAAAGGTGAAACATTCTCGAGCAGATTTTGCTAATAAAATTTTGACTACCATTATTATTTGTATTAATTATCTCCCTTGCCTCACCTACAGACATTTTGTATCGAGTGTAAACACTTGTATAGTTTCTGTCTTTATTCTAATGATGCTTTAACTTAATTTGAATTAGAATCAGCAAAACAGAAAAAAGTAAGTAAAATATCTATTTATTTTCTTTGTTTACAAATGTTTCTCCGATTAGTTTTTTTCTTCTTCTTTTACGGTTAGATTGCATGAAGGAATGTATTTCTCCGGATTGACACATTTGACAAATTGCATAATATTTAACACAATCACAAACAACCGGAGAAGAAGAAAAAATCTGATATAGAAATTATTTTCGCCGTCCAGTCTACCAAAACCGAAATATTTGCATTTGAAAATTGTTTTCTCATTTTTTAAAAGAACTATATTGAACATTTCTGTCCGGCAGGTACATCCATACTTTTTAAAATGATACGTAATTAATTTAATAATTAAAATTTGATAAAATTATCTGTACGAATTGTATCGATCATTTAATTTATTTATTTATTATTTTAGTGGAAGTATCTTTCTTTCATTGCAAATTAGAATAAAATTCTTTCCAAGTCTAAGACTTGAAGTCTTAATGAAATTATATTCAACTAGCTGGACCTGTGTATATACCACAGTATGATTATTCAATTCAACGTTTGATGTTAACTTAAGGTAGGGCAATTGCGAAATAGTTCAATATGTAAAAACTATAATAATCTTGATTTAACTCTCTCTCTCTCTCTCTCTCTCTCTCTCTCTCTCTCTCTCTCTCTCTCTCTCTCTCTCTCTCTCTCTCTCTCTCTCTTTTTTTCTTTCTTTTCATTTTTTTTATTATGTTTGATTAAAACAGATTAGCATTATCACTTCTGATACCTCCTCACTCAACCTTTCCCCACTCTCTTTCTTTCTTTCTTTCTTTCGTTCTTTCGTAAGTATCTGGCCGCCATCCTTGGCCAGTTGTAAAGAACTTACTTACTTATTTACTTTAAGTCTTGAATTATAGAATCCTTTGGTAAGTGAATAAGTCCTAAGTTTTGGAATCCTACGTAATGTCAAAAAGGTCCAGCGATATAATCCTATGATCCGTCGTCCATGAAGATCCAAATGGTTGTGATTAGGTATGACCAGAAAAGACCAGTATAAATAATAATATCAGCAGCAGAGCACTGCCAGTGATTGGACAAGAAGTTGGTCACATGGTAGTCGGCGAGTCTATAAGTACAAGTGGCTATAGGATAGGCTGTCTACAGTCTAAAGAGAACAAAATATGTGTTTTCAGAATGTAAAGACAAAGGGAAAGCACATGTACCTTTAACCTATTTTATTTATATACAAACTCAACGACAGTCAATAAAACAAGTACTTAGGGGCAGTACTTACAATTCAGAATGTCTCCTCGTTGAGGGGCGTCAGGTCGAATCTTCGGTTATTACTCCCTCACTGAGGGGGAATTTCTTTCAGTCACAAAGTCTGAGAAGAGCGCTCGTTTCTACGAGGCTTCCTGGTTGGTGCCAAAACCATAAAAGAGGGTTCTTCACTCGACCTGACAGGGGACGTTACCTTTACTACTTCCTGTCCCTAAAGGCACAGGAGAGTTCTAGTCCCTACATGGCCATCCGGTACACACCTTATATCCAAAAAAATTTCAACACCTAATATGTTTATTCTGTATAGTCTGTCCTTTTTCTTCCCTTTCATTTTTTATAATAAAAAAAGAATGATCCATTATTTAGCTGAAGTGATGACACTCATAAGAAATAAGAATTTGGCATATAAGCAACAACAGATATTCAGGTTTACATTTTTGCATTTCTTCTTAGACAATTTGGATGGTTTCATTCTTAACCAAAGGGTGTTGCAAGATGATAACGGTTGAAAGATTAAGAAACAAGAGTATTAATATATACTAGCAAACTTATTTAACTTTTCATATGATTAAATATTATTAAATTCAAAAGAATAGTGAAATTAAATAAAAACACGAAAAAGGTTACACTTATTTTTACCTTATTCTAATTGATTTCAAAATAGGAATATACATAGAATTGCTTTTAATACGTTTGAGAATAAATCAATAATATTAGAAATCAATAACACTAAGTAATTATTTATTAAACACGGTTTTGTTAAAACCGGTATGTAAATTATTCATACCATATACAATGTATCCATTAATGTCTTAATGATATATAACACATATTGCAGGATTTTAAATAAATTAATAGTATGGACAGTTTAAAACAAATCTATCTCAGTTCGATCTTTAGAGAGACATTGTTAATAAACAAGATGCTAATTAAGATTAAATTATGATTATGTAATAACCATTGAGAATATAATGTAAATAAGGGAATTTCGGTTACATAAAGCAGGGCTTGAAATTAATGTTGTTCCCGTCGTCCCGGGGACAATAAAAATTACATCCGGGACAATAATTCGTCATCCGGGACAATAATTTTTGTCATCCAATAATGGCCATCCAGTGATTGCTGAATGCTGCCAAAATGAGGCTACAGAACTGTAGGTCTATTCTCAAAGTCATGTAATGAAGAATGGTGGAGGAAGATAGTTTAAAAGGACCGAATTATGTACTACTAACCCTACTCAGGGTAAATTAAAGTAAAAAAAGTATTTTTTTTTAGCTCAAAACACATGAGGAAATGGATTTTTTGTCCAAATATCCAGAATTATCACTGCTTCAGTTTTTCTTAATGTTTTATTACATTTTATTATGCTACTGATGACTGACAAGTATAGATGATGCTAATGAATATTTTGATTTTGGGATGGTCCAAACCCCATTTGGGACGGTCCAAACCCTGTTCGGGACGGTCATAAAAAAAGTTAGTGTCGGGGCCTGACATAAAGGATACACATAATCTCTATTATAAAAAGATATGCTTTACTCAGCAATTTTTATTGTTTTTTTGTTTTTTTTTTAATGATGTATCAACCTTCATGATTTAATTAATGCCAAACTCATCCTTGTAGAAAAACAGTAGTGATACTGTTTAACCCATAGCTGAGGGGATTCATATATTTCCCAAGGTTATTAGTTCAAAAGAGGACATAATAGAATGATTGGAGTTCAAACTCACTTCCTTCAATGTCACAGTCCAGCACATTATAGAATGAACATCATACTCACATTCACAGGCAGGCCGTGACTAGCGTCCAGACACCAGACAAAGCAAAGATAGAGTGTAACTGAATACAGTCGGTAGCAACTGAAAAAAACGGTCAAGTGTTCAGTACATATGGATAACAATATCCACTCTAAAACCACCAGCCAATCAAAATCCTGGAAATGGACTTGACCATGCCACATTGTAGAATAGCCCAATCTACTATTTAAACCACTTCTCAAGTCTGGATTCTCAGAAGTAGATTTAACTTGCAACATAGTTGAATACTGATCAGTCTACACAAATCTCTACACATGTTAGCCACTACACCAAGGAGACTTTCCCCCAATCATTTTGGAATCTTCAGGAAAATAGGTAAATTTCAAAATTTCATTATCCAAGTCCTAAAGTCACTAATCAAGTTTAAAGAGGAAAATTGGTATTTTCCAATTGCATCAAAATCTTTCTCCAAAATCAGTGAAATACTGTAAATAAATAATGTAGTCTAGACCTTTATGTAGCTTACTATGTTTACTAAAGTCAAGTTTAAAGAAAAATTGGTATTTTCCATTTGCGATAGCCATAACAACTAGGAAATAACACTTTCTATCTAGGAACAAGAGAGAGTAAAAATACTGGTACATGGTCGTATGTAGTGATCGATTCTAACTGGTATCTTCATATTGGTTGTTATAGTCAAAATATTTTGTCAAAATCAATGCGATACTGTAAATAAACAATGTAGTCTAGAACTTGATGCAGCTTACCATGATTACTTGGAAATTCCAAACATACTAAAATCCCACTAATTATACAAAATAGCATTCATAGTATAATAATTATGTAAGTTGTTCTGCCTTCATACATACATGATGGCAGAAAACTTGTGTTTGAGTATTGCCATTGCTTGATAAAAAAAATAAAAAAAGTAAAGAGAAAGTTCAGAAGTTCAAAGAATACAATGATGAGCTTCAAAAAGTTCAACAAGTTCAACGGTGAGCTGCGCGAATGTGGCTTTTTAGTCCAACTAAAGTCTTGCACATTTTTCCACATTCACAAGTTATTCCAGGAACCATAGGGTATTTTATTGGTCCATTTTGGCGATACACAGTTTGGTGACTCATCAGGCCAGTTCTGCTCAGACATGGCCTTCCGTACATATACACATTCATTGACTCATCTCCGAATACATTTCTTCCTTCCCACCCTGCGTCCAGCCTTATCATGAACTATGAGGATTATGTGAAAAGCAACTCATACACCCTACTCCACCCTGATGCATATGTGAAAATAAACACGTACTCCTCCTGACTCTTTTCCGCTTACTTGGACGATTCTGCAGTTCTTCCTAAAATATCAAGATAACATCATGCATCTACTTACTGCTCTCCGATAAACCTGATAGACTCAATACTTTTTTACCATGAGGTCTGTTAAGGGCTTTTGAATTTTTCATCCCTTTTGACATTCTGTTCAATTGTTTGTTTGTTTTAAGTTCAATATATAATGTTCATGTTAAATCTATTGTCTTCAGTTTTCCCTCTTTTGTTGTTTCATTCAATTGTTTGATGTTCATAAAGATTGCTTGGTTAAGCTATCTGTGTTATCATGTTAAATCTATTATCTTCAGTTCCATATTGCCTATATATAGACCTGATTCAACCATCATAGTAATATTAAGGGGGAAACTTTGGTGATAGGGAGAGAGTTCAGAGACGATAAAGAGAGAGAATGATCTTTCTTGCTTCTTTTTAACTTCATTAATCTATTGCTCTGCTTATCTGTAGCTGGCTAGTTGAGTTTTTCTCTGTTCTTCTCAATTCTTCTAACTAAGGGCTGGTTTTCTTCTGGGCTGATTTTGGTCATTGTAATTAAAACAAGACCTGGTTTTTTTCTTGATCAAGTTTATTAGCCCCCATTGCCTATTCACCACACAGAGAGACTGACCTCAGAGCAAGTCAAAACTCTCGGGTGGTTAGGTCGAATTTAAGTTCTAAACTAAAACTATATCATGTGTCTCCTATGGCACGTGAGATTCATGCCTCTAGGGGTCAAGGGTTTATTAACAGTCAGCTTATTTTTCCATGAACCCCTTGATTCTAAATATGAGAGACCTGTTTTTAATTCCTAGCTTACAGCTACATTTACAATCTAGAAGGAAAAAAAATAGAGGGGGGAAATAAATAGGTAATAAATGAAAAAATAAACAGGTCTACAACGAGTCAAATGCCTTCTCATTTTGTCTGCAACAATCAAAAAGTTTTTAGCAGCTGAAAATCCGTTGTGATCATTGTCAAAAGTTTTAGCCACTGAAAATCACAACTGCCTTCCTGCCGTCACCCCACTTCTACTTATACTACTGTTTCTCCTTAACATCCGGGAATCTGCACCCTACACACGAGACTGTTGAGCCAATCCCGGCCGCCGGAATCCTCGTAGCTATGATCTGGGCACCTGGCACTTACATACGGGACTGTAGCATCTCGACTTTGGTGCCCGTTCGCATTCTGAAGGACGCGGGTTTGATTCTACAGTTCTACATGCCAGGCAAAGCCTAGCCAGCTTCCTTTGAGAATACGATAGGACTTCACATTCGCCACTCACCTCGTGTTTCTATCACACTCCCCCCTGATCTCATGATCACACAATGTGCAGGATGGGGGTGGCCTTTTTGTTCTCCTGCTCCTTCGAAGCAGTACGTGCACCACAGTTTCCGCCTCTGAATCGTCTGACGGGCTAGCGGTTGTGTCTTCGGGGGACCATTGGCGACGCACACAATTTATGACTTCTCATAAATTGTAACATTTGTCCGATCTTTGCAGACAGGAGGATGCAGAATGTATGTAATTGATTAAATATGCTTGGAAGGAATTATTTACATTTTTTAAATGTTAAACAAAGTTTCATCAATACTTTATTACAGTAATAGCTATGCATTTAGCCTATGTTTTTCATTGCTGAGGATTAGACAATCATAGTTACATACCACGATAAAGAGATAATTTGGTTAAATCCTACTTAACAGATATAAATTCCACCATCATATGTCACCCTAACGAACGAAAGAAAATACTAAAAATCAAGGAATTAACAGAATTTAATGAGATTTTCATTGTTGATACATTAATGAATAAAAGATATAATGCACCAGTTATTTTATGTGAAAACTCTTAAATTTTTTCAGGTCAGTTAACTTTGAACCATATATGTTTGTAAATCTGAGTTATGCCTCAAGGATTTGTGGTTCAAAGTTAACTGACCTGAAAAAATTTAAGAGTTTTCAAATAAAATAACTGGTGCATTATATTGTTTATTCATTATTATATCAATACTGAAAATTTCATTAAATTCGGTTAATTCCTTGATTTTTAGCATTTTTTTTTCTTCAATAATGGTCTTACACAGTATTGTGTTAATCCCTAAATTTATAGACAAATTAAAAGAAAAAATAAAGTGGTAGTTACTGAGCTAACATGGTTTTATAATAACAAGTAGAAGAAATATTACTGACAGGAGAAAATTACTCCATTCAAGAAGTAGACATTTTTCTGAAATAAACACTGCATGGTACAGAGAAAAAAGGTATTTATCTAAAGTTCAATAAAGAAGGAATAACTTTAAATTAAGAATAAGTAGTGGTGAAGCTAATTTAAAATAATGCAAATGAACATTATCTTCAAGGTTCAATATAAAGATAACAGGAGAGAGTTGAATTTGTGTGCTTCTTGAACGAAGCCTAAGTTGTAAAAGCAAGATATCTTGGTGTCTTGGTGGTGAACAGGCAGTGAACACTGTCATAAGGGCGGGGTGTATCATAAATAGATGGGACATGGGATTCTAGCACCACCCCTGCTGGAATTTATTGAAGCACAAATTATGTTATAGATTTATGATTGTAAATAATGATGATGTTTTCTTTAATATTTTTGTTTTCTTTACAGATGTCAATTATGGTGAAGACAGAATGAATTTATTTGATGACCAAACAGCATTTTAAAGATGTATTGAAAATACATTGATTAGAAATCATGGGTTTTGTACCTCTTGATACAAATTTCTTTCTGTTGCAATGGATGGATAATTATTTTCAATACATTTTCAAAATAGAAATGCAAACACACACTAGAGATTTTCTCTTGGAGTTTCTGCATGAACGTTTGCAGTAAGTTCTGATGGAAAAGAAATTCCATCTAAGTACTAAAGTTTTGAGGAGTCTGTATCACAATTTACAACAACCTTTAATTCAACATATATAGGTACCACTTTAGAGTTAAATTATTCTCATATGTAGTATGTGAATCAGGGTTTTTAGACAGTTCAATTAAAAAAAACACATGCCGATAGAAGACATAGAAATCTTACCATCTTATTGTAAATCATAATTTTCTGTGAGTTCATCTTTAAAAAGACATGCAAACATATCCAGAAAATAAAAGATTTTCTTGTGAAATGTGTGGATCAGGGTTTACAACGAGTTCAAGTTTGAAAGTACATGTGCGTACACATACTGGCGAAAAACCTTACACTTGTGAAATATGTCAATCAGCATTTTCTAAGATGTCACATTTAAAACGACACATTCGCTCACATACTGGGGAGAAACCCTACACTTGTGACATATGTGGATCAGCGTTTTCAGTCAATTCGAGTTTAAAAAAACACAAGAGAATACACAGTGGAGAGAAGCCCTACACCTGTGAATTATGTGGAGCAGCATTTTCAATAAGTTTCTATTTGAAATCACACATGCGTACACACACTGGAGAGAAACCCTACACTTGTGAAGTGTGTAGCTCAACATTTTCACAGTGTTCTAGTTTAAAAATACACATGCGAATACATACTGGAGAAAGACCATACACTTGTGAAGTCTGTGGATCAGCATTTTCAATCTATTCACGTTTAAAACGACATATGCAAACACACACTGGAGAGAAACCTCATGTCTGTGAAGTGTGTGGATCAGCATTTTCATTGGCTTCAACTCTAAAATGCCATATACAAACACACACTGGAGAAAAACCCTACACTTGTGAAGTGTGTGGATCAGGATTTAAACAGAGTTCAAGTTTAAAAAGTCATATGCTAATACACACTGGAGAAAAACCATACACTTGTGAAGTCTGTGGATCAGGGTTTTCAATATATTCACTCTTAAAACGACACATGCGAATACACACTGGGGAAAGACCTTATGCCTGTGAAGTGTGTGGATCAACATTTTCATTGGCTTCAACTCTGAAAGGCCACATGCACACACACACTGGTGAGAAACCCTACACATGTGAAGTGTGTGGATCAAAATATAAACAGAGTTCAAGTTTAAAAAGTCACATGCTAATACACACTGGAGAAAAACCATACACTTGTGAAGTTTGTGGTATAGTATTTTCAATCAGTTCACGTTTAAAACGACATATGCAAACACACACTGGTGAACGACCTTATGCCTGTGAAGTGTGTGGATCAACATTTTCATTGTCTTCAACTCTAAAAAGCCACATGTATACACACACTGGAGAGAAACCCTACACATGTAAAGTGTGTGGATCAGGATTTAAAAAGAGTTTCAATTTAAAAAGTCACATGCAAACACACACTGGTGAGAAATCGTACACTTGTAAAATATGTGGATCTGCATTTTCAGATTTTTCAGCTTTCAGAAGTCACATGAAAATGCACACTAAAGATAGACCTTTCTCTTGTGAAGTATGTGGATATGGTTTTCATGTGAGTTCAGCATTAGAGACTCACAAGCGAATACATACAGGAGAAAAACCTTTCACTTGTGAATTGTGTGGAGCAGGATTTTCAAAAAATGCTAACTTAAAAAGACATATGCGAACACATACTGGAGAGAAGCCCTATACTTGTGAAGTCTGTGGATCATCTTTTTCACTGAAATTCAATTTAAAAATTCACATGCGAAAACATACGGGAGAGAAAGCTTAATCTTGTAAAGTATGTTGGATCAGAATTTTCAATAAGTTTACTTATTAAGAACGTCTAGTAGGAAACATGACATTTTCAGGTTTGTGAGGCTTAGGAATTATGTAGTCTTTATACTTCACAGCAGCATTAGACCTCATTGAGACCTCATTCAACTATGTGTAGACAATGAAACTTCAGTTATTCATAGTAAATTGACTTTAATGTCAATATATCATCTTATAATGGAGATTCTGTGTCTGTAACCAGAATTGTCATTCCTTACATCACAATTCCCTCAGATATTGATTTAGTCATAGTTGAAAATCATCAATAGATAGGATAATACATCTTATTTATTAGCAATGTCTATGAAAATTTTATATAAATTTATAGTCAAAATCATTAATGCATAATATAGATCTTATCTATTAACAATGTGTCTATGCAAATCTGATTTAGATTTGCCTCAAAACAACTCATGTTTGTTAGTGTACTGCATCCTATATATCACTAAGAAATAAGTGTTTACATAACTTGGTGTGGTTAATTAGTGGTTAATGAAAGTACTGAATCACACAGTATGTGATATTATGAAAAAATTGAAAAACACAAGTTCATAAATGAATAATGTTTATTTTGCCTATGCTGTAGTGTTTCGATCTGTTTCAATAGATCTTCATCTGGGCTTTTATTAGTTTGAAAAAAAAAAAAGTATCACCGAAAATAAGAAATCTTTGAGAACCTTTCGTTTTGTGGTTGGTCGGTCTATTTGAAATTGTTGATGAAAACGCAAGCATTCAATTTCAAATAGACCACAAAACAAAAGGGTCTTGAAGATTTCTTATTTTCTGTGATATTTTTATTTTTTTCCGTCAAACTAACGAAAGCCCTGAAGAAGATCTATTGAAACAAAAGCCCTGATGAAGATCAATTGAAACAAAATACTGCAGCGAAATAAACATTACTCATTTATGAACTTGTGTTTTTCAATTTTTTTAATAATATTACATATATATATAAATATTTATATATAGTTGCTGTGTCTAGCCACACTGAAGAGATATGGAACGTCAAAACACTGTGTCTGTGAATGATTTATATATATATATATATTCATAAATGCTGATAGGTACACATCCTGCATAACTGATGCATGAAAATATAAAAGGACACAGTAAAATTTTATCCATTTGTTCCAGTGTTTATTTTTCTCCCTCCCTCCCATTTCCAGCTTATTGTAAATACATTTCAATATTTTCTTGGAAATAAAGTAAACGCTATGGGGTACAAGGTAGGGATTAGATAGCTCTATTTGTTTATAGATAAAAACTACAATTTATTACTTTAGTTGGGACCAATCAGATTTCCCAGGTACTTATTCAAATAAAAGACATGCATCCCAAGACTCACTAAATTAAAAAGCTATCAGCATCACTATATATATATATATATATATATATATATATATATATATATATATATATATGTGTGTGTTATTTTGGAAAAGGTGACTTAGTGGTGAAGATGGTCACAGTGGTTAGTTGATGCAAAATTCAGAAAGGTAACACAGCGATATAACAAATAAAAAGTGCTGAATACGTTATTTGAGCAAATTTATTGTAATACAGGTACAAGTACAGGTACAAGTTATTACTTGTACCTGTATTACAATATATATATATATATATATATATATATATTATTTCTAAACTCAGACAGTGTAAAAAAAACTCCAGGCACTATAATCTGTAATTACACAAATTTTCACCTGGAGAAAAAAATATATAAAAAAAGAAAAGACCAAATTATATGCACTGTATATGAAATTGTTGGATTATTTTGGTGATATCAGGCATGCTGCAATCCCCCACTTAAATTTATAGACTGGGTGAGGTGACGTGGTTTGAACCCCAGCCAATCAACAACCTGAATTTGTGGTTAGTTAACTATTTAATCACTGATATTGAAAGCCATCCATGTTCGCTTTGTTTGGCATCAACAGCTGGACTTGCAACACTAAGGAATACCAAGGAACAACTGAAGTCTCATAACCAACATTAAGGAACACCAAGGAACAACCAAAGGATCATACCCAATATTAAGGGACACCAAGGAGCAACTAAAGGTTTCTTCACTAAGGATCACACTCTGTTTAACACAAGGGATCTCCTCTGGACAGTACTCTTGCTTGAAGCCTAAGGATGGCCACAAAATTCGTAACAGAAGTATATAAAATAGAGTTTTAGGCTAATGGAATTAATGGCCATAAAAATAATAAAGTTTACTTGGGTTCAACTCAAGGGGCATTCAAAAAGAGATACTATAATGACAAGAATACTTTTAAACATGAGAGGTATAAAAATAATATATTAGCCAATTATGTGTGGGAAATAAAAGATACAGTAGGGAGATAATTTTAAAAAATACTCTAAATATAAGGCAGGGAATAAATTTTGCTTATTATGCAAGGAGGAAAAACTTGCAACAGTTATGTATAAAATGCTAGTATACTAGCAATCAAAATACTCGATCAAAGAACAGAGGTTTTAAATAAATGTAGGCATAAAAAATGCCTGACTTCTTGGCCAATAAAATTCAAATAATAAAAATGTTGATTTGTTATTATTATTTTTTATTTTTTTATTTCTATATTAATATTGTTTCATTGTGACAGTTTTAAAGATAAAATGTATTTTACACCAGCCCCTAGCAGTCAGAATTATTCTGATAATCAGTTTGGAGAAACATAGGTAGATAGTCTCTAACTCCTTAGGCTTACTTTTATATATATATACTAGCAAATATATGCACCCTCCGGGTGCAAGTATTTTTGTTAAATTTTATAATAAAATATCATATTAAATTAGAAAGGCTAATGAAACTGAATAAGAATGTAGATAAAAAGATTTTGAACAGAGGGGGTATGATTGAAAAATAGAACAACTTTGAAACTAACACTTCCATCATTTTCCGTTACTCCCGTCTTTCATTGGTAAATTTTCCTAATTTAAACTGTTTAGTTAAAATAGGAAGTAAAGAAATATATTACAGTTATTTCTTCTTGTTAAGGGGTTTCTTTAAAGATTTATTGAAGAGATTTTTGCTCATATTCAATAAGATAAAACCAAACAATTTGAAATCAATAATACTAAGCATATATTTATTAAAATCAATTTTTTAAGATCAATATGCAAATTAGCCTTCCCATTCATACTGTAAACCTCTATTTTGTTGTATATATAATACAATTGCATGTTATTAGTATGTATATGGTCAACAGTGTAAGTATTGCAAAACAATTTTATTAATAATTGAGGTTTAAATAAAAATAAAATCATGGAGAATATGATGTAAATAACTAAAGGAATTGTGACTTGTATAGAAATATAGTTTCGGTTACAGATAGACAAACCCACAATCTCCATTATAATAAGATATATATATATATATATATATATATATATATATATATATATATATATATATAATGGCCACCACCTTGAATTCAAGTATGCCCATCACATGACATCATTTTGTCATTGTTGTAACTCAGGTATCACTGTTAACAGAGAAATAATAGGAAGTAACACAAGTTTTATGGATAGGGGAAAAGGTTTACTAAGCAAAGATACAAGGTGAACTGAGTACAAGGTTTTAATTCAGTTAACAGAGAAATAATAGTAACTTTTACTAAACAAAGATACAAGCTGAACAGACTAATTAACAAATTGCTTGGTTGAATTAACAAGGCCTGTGAGCTCTTGTTTCTTTCTTCCAAAGTTTCATCAGATATTATAGGAAAAAAAAGATGATTTCATTCTCATTATTTAGGTACTATATGACACAAATAATAATTCACTCTGTCACAAATGAAAGTAGGTTTTTAGACAAGTAAGACATTTAAAGTTTCTACCTTAGATTTGACATCTTACTGGAAATTTCTGTTATACAATTTCCAAATGTTTTCGTAGACATTTTAAGTGCATCTGCTGATTATTTTTTTTTTTTTTGCAATCGCATGATCTATATTGTTGCCAGTGTTATATAGCAGGTCTTGTCGATGTGCCTCAAAATTCACAGCACTAAAAAGGTATTTGTTATGCGTCGGTCGTCATTGTCGATAAAAAGTACAACACGTGAGATATATTGTCATATGGGCTTCGCATTTATTTTCGGGCTCGTGTTGTGGCTCTGTTCAGAGAGGAGGAAAGGCAGAGAGAAAGACAGAGAGGACACTGTTAAATTACTGTAATCCCACACTAGGGACCAGAGGCCCGTCCAAACTCTACGCCACCTGAAAGCAAAAGGTGATCTGGATTCAGAGGGACATGTTTCCTTTTGCACTGTCAACATCAGGTTGTTTGTTAGGAATAGGGTTAGCAGTTAGTTTTATAATTTAAAAAAAAATGCATCTAAAAATCGTCTGGTAACAAACAACCAGATATTGATGGTGCAAAGCAAAACCTGTCCCTCTGAACCCAGGTCGCCTCTGGGGTGTTTAAAGGTAACTTGGTCCAAAAATTTTCTAAGAAAAGTTTCACATTCTAATGTCAGCATGCTTGTATTTCTGGGGATGAAAATAAAGGTTGAATATAGTTTCATTATTGTTTGTTTTTATTATTATTATTATTATTATTATGGGTAAGGCAGGTAGCATCTATTTTAATCATGGGTAAGGCAGGTAGCATCTATTCAAACCACAAATCTTTGGCTCTCATGAACATTCTCGACCCCTTCACTTTTGTTTTATTATCAGTTAAATCTCTTTGAAGTGGTGTTCAGTAAATAGTTATACATTAAAAGGACCATATGACCTTTAGGCACCCCTTTTGCGATCTCGTTTCATAAGGACATTTTTTTCATTTACACTGTCAAAATCCGGTTGTTTGTTAGGGGTTAGGTTTAGGGTTAGGGGTTAGTTCTATAATTTTTTAAAAACCCTCTAAAAATCGTCTGTTAACAAACAACCGGATTTTGACGGTGTAAATGAAAAAAATGTTCTCATGAAACAAGATCGCAAAAGGGGTGCCTAACGGTCATATGTTCCTCCTAAAAAATAAACCATTTAACCGATAGATAGATTTAAAAAATGCTTTATTGTGAGTTAACTATATCTTTAAGAATTTCACTGAAACTTACATTCTTTGTTGTTCTCTCACCATAAGAATTCCCAAAGATATGAATTTAGTGTGTCGCATTCCGTATACGGCATATCACTACCATGCTTCCAAATATATGCTTTCTTACATTCCCCTTTCCTCTCTCAGACTTCCAGCAAAACTGGGTCAGCCAAGTGACCAGTTTCATCAGCACGCGAGCCCTTCGGAATTAGGTCTAACTGACTCAAAGACTTTCGCCTTTGACTTCCGTCCGCTAATGGGCCGAAATACGCACATTCTTGCACAAACATGTGTTTTCTGGGCATTACGACTTGCACCAGGCTGTAACGACCTCCACAAGAGGTTGTAGATAGTCCTGGCCTTCTGCCTTGCGAAAGTCCGGCTCCCACCGCTTGAGTGGAATTAATTCTGCCTGCAAACCCACCACGAAGTCTGAGGCAATAGTGTCGGATTCTTAGTGTTAAGAAATGGGTTTCGGGCCAACTTGAGAGACCCTTCGGGGTCGGGTGTACCGGATCATGTCCGGAAAACCCTGCACCGGGCATGCACGCTTGGGATCGCTGTAGTGGTCGTCACCTCGGTGGCTTGATCAAACCGACCCAAGTTGCCTCTGGCTGCTAAATAACAAGTCCAGTGTGGTGAGCTTTCGAGCAAGATTCCATTATTAGCAAACCCTTCGCTCTCTCTTTTCTCTCTTCGGCCCCTTCTCGGCCTCGGCTTGGTTTCGCATCCGCACCTCGACTCCTGTCTCGCATCCTCATTCAATTTCTTTTTAACAAAAGTCCACGGAGTTGACATCCTTATCGGCTCCGCGACAAGTGTATCTGTCTAAATGCCAAACTGATTTTTCTTTTCTTGTCATGGCACCATAAACCCTTAAACATTTTTTATGTGGGCTCAAATGGTCAGATCCACAAAATTAAGTGAATGTTTTAAAAAATTGGCAAATGGTTAATTAAATTGTAGGCTACTCATTGATTGGGACCCCTTTTGCGATCTCGATTCATAAGGACATTTTTTCATTTACACCGTCAAAATCTGGTTGTTTGTTAACAGACAATATTTAGAGTTTTTCTTTTAATTATAAAACTAACCCCTAACCCTAACCCCTAACAATCGGATTTTGACAGTGTAAATGAAAAAAATGTCCTTATTAAACGAGATTGCAAAAGTGGTGCCTAAAGGTCATATGGTCCATTGATTGGATATTATTGTGGTACCTAGACAGATAGACTGTTCAATTATAGGGAGTGGCTGCTATTCCGTTTGGAACTGCCTACAGAAATGTCAGTCTTGTTTCGTGGTTTATACATGAGAATAGTGGTTATCTGAGCAATGCATTAAAGTCTGGATACTTGGAGTGATGACAAACACAGGGTGATGGTTTATCAACTTTATTTTAACTCCCCTTAGTTAGCCACCTGATTGTAACAAAATAAAAACAAGGGGCATAACCCTTGATCCTTATTATCATCTGTAATTGTTTACTGATGCAACATATCACAACATAACCGACCGAAAACTCATTGGTGTTTGGTTGATCTATCTCTAATACACGTTCATCTTACAGAAAGGATTTATTGTTCTCTACAGTCATACAAGGCCGACTGGAACAAGGTCATTTAAGGTGAACAAATTCTTGATACACATAATGTTCACTATTTGTAAAAATAATATAGAAAAATAATTTGTCATAGATACAGTGCAACATCGGGATATTGATCTTGCTATGAAAAAAAACGAAAAATCATCAATAACTTAAAACTAGTTAATTTTCTGACTTTTTCGATAGGAGTTTTGGATTCTTTGGGTAGAAATTCATTTTTAAAGCCATTTTTAGAACTCATTTGACAGACAAAAATAGTCACCATTTTTCACCAACCCCATCAAATTTGGAGAGCTAAAAATCAATTTTTGGAATTGGATGCTCAAATTTTGGGGACTGTCTAACTTTAAGATTGTTCACAGCTGTACAAAATTTCAGAAAAATTGAAGGTGGTGTGTGACAATTTAACTTTTTTCTGGATGATTTGACATGGAATTGCCCCATTGAAAACTATAATAATTTTCACATTCAAAAATCATTCAACACCGCTGAACAAAAAAAAAAAAAAAAAAAAGTAAAAGGGTCAAGAAAGTACAAGAGTGCCAATTCTCTTACAGTGTGATATTTTTAAGTTTTAATTATCATGTTCAGACCATATGACCTATAGGCACCCCTTTTGTGATCTCATTTCATGAGGACATTTTTTTCATTTACACTGTTAAAATCCGGTTTTGTTAACAGACGATTTTTTTTAATTATAAAACTAACCCCTAAACCTAACCCCTAACAAACAACTGGATTTTGATGGTGTAAATGAAAAAAATGTCCTTATGTAATGAGATCACAAAAGGGGTGCCTAAAGGTCATATGGTCCTCATGTTCTAAATAGGTCCTAATATAAAATAATCAAGACAATTATTCTGTTATTTTTTGCTTGCATAATTTCCTTAGGTCAGATTAGCTTTATTCATTTTAGGGCTGACTTCTGATTTAGGTTGGAAAATTAAAACGGAAAGTTTTTTGGTAGTCCCCAATGACAGTTTAACTACAGTCTATGAACTAACATTTTGTGAATTGGGTTGCAGTTTTAGGGGATTAAGGTTGTTTTTAATTATGTATTGCTTAAAAAAATAAAGAACAAAAAACCCAAATGGGTAAGACCTTCCCCCAAATTGGACCACCTGTTGGCCATGGGCGGCAACATGTTATGCTTAAGGATGGAATTAGAATCAATCAATTAATCATGTAATGATGATGATGATGATGATGACCCCAAAGATGTACAAAATTCAAGGCAAAGAATTCTGGAAGTAATAAAAATTCTACAAAGTCATGAGAAACTCCATTGTTAGGATAAAAGGAAAAGTCCTTGTTGTTTATGGAGTATAAGTGGTTTTGGTTGTATTACAGGTTTAAAATAGCTGGATATTCTCGGCTGCGTGTTTCTCGGGTTTTCTTTTTACCCCATCTCTTTTTAGTGGTTGCACTGAAAAATAGGCATTCAAGGAACAAGAAAGGAAAGAGACAAAGGCAGAAGGTGGCTTTAAGACTTAGACTTTATTGACCGGGTCAGAGTCAACCATGGTATATGAAAGAATAATTCAAATTAACTATACATGTTCTGCTAGATAAAAAAAAAAGTCTTTCTTGGAAGTAAGAGATTTAAAATATTTCTTTCTATCCATCCACTTTTCTCACGAGGTTAGTTGATCTGAAAGAACAGACAAATTTGGCTTCTAGATTTCACTTCCTGTTAGAAAAATTATTTTCCTCTCTAAGATTTCCTCTTTGATATATACTTCAGAACTCCATTCTTTAATTCAGTGAAGTAAGTAAATTCGGCAAAGTGGATTATTGTTGGTATCAACCAGGCAGTGAGGGAGTCTATCCCCTTTTCAGTGGTGCTAAACTATTGAGATTGTTTTTGCATCTGAGGTAGAGCACCTCACCTACCACCTGTTCCTCTAATGTCTTTTTGGTAATTTATGGGGAAGTGCGTCCCGGTCTCCTGCCTCAGAAATTGCTTACCCAGTGACTATTAAAATAACGTCCCCAGCTATGGCGTCTCAGATTTTCTTTTATTCATGTTGTTTAATGTTTGTTTTTAGTTTAAATAAACAATAATTACGACAAAAAAGAAGCGACACCCCACAAATACATTTACTTGTAGAAAATATCTATCTATCTCCATTTGTTCATATCTATCTATATTATTTTGTTTATCTATCTATCTCAGTCTATTCCAAACTATATATCCATCTTCATATCTAAACAAGAATTACAACAAATTTCTATAAATGAACAAGAATCATGACAAATTACGATAATACAACAAATTACGATAAATAAACAAGAATCATGACAAATTTCTATAAATGAACAAGAATTACGACAAATTATGATAAATAAATAAGAATTACGCCCAAAAGAGAAGCCCCTCCCTCTAAAATACATTTAACGCCCTAAGTTGGTTGTTTTCTTTCAAGTAACACCAACATAGTTGGGGATGTTATTTTAATAGTCACCGGGTAACAATTTCTGAGGCAGGAGACCAGGATGCACTTCCTCATAAATTACCGTCTTTTTAAACAAGAGCTTAGTAGAGAATTCACTAAGGAGCCACAAGGTTCCGGGTTCAATACTGACCTAGCCAATTCAGAGTAGCACAGCTTGGATCTGTGCTGTCGAAAATTTTGCCATCATTAACAAAATTCAGTGCAAGTAACAAAATAAAAGATACAGGCAAATTTTACACAGAGGAAAATGAATAAAATAGACGAGCAAAACTCTTACAATTAAATTCAACTATATTTTTATTTAACAATATCACAACTCTACTGATCTGCTAAGTTACACTGATTTCCTCATGCACGTATTTTTTGCTATAACACAAAGCCTGAGTGAGCCTTTCTCTCACCTCTGCTCACAGCGGTACCCTAAGCTGAAAAAGAACCAGATTTGTCTCAAGAATTCTCCACATCCCCTCTGGGATGTCACAACCAACCAATCACAGGCCTTCTAAAACTCACTCCACAACTTAAAAAAAAAAAAGCACCATGGAATAACCAACAAAAAAACAATTCTTTACAAAACTTCCCCTCAGAGTTAGGGGGGTGCCTTGCTGCAGCTAATTCATCAAGCTTCCCCCCCCAAAAAAAAATTTCTACACATACACATGTTTTAATATATTCTCCATATACACTAGTATTTAAAACTTTGTTTTGAATTTGGGACAGCTACATCAATAATGAGAGCAGTTTTTCATGTTTATACTGGATTACAATATCTGGTTTAATGGCCTTGTCTTTTATATATCTGCCTGTCTGAATTACTTTATCATAGAACACAACCACCTTCCCATTTGATATTAATGGTGGAGGCTTGTATTCCCAGATGTACTGTGATCAGTCAAGCTGCATTTCTCCACAGATTTTCCAGTGGAGATATTTACATCTCCTGCATGTTTTTGCATGTGATTTTTTAAATGGGAACCCTGTGAAAACGCTAAACCACAGATTTCACAAGTATAGGGCTTCTCTCCAGTATGTGTTCGCATATGTCTTTTTAAGTTGTCATTTTTTGAAAATCGTGATCCACATATTATACAAGAGAAAGGTTTTTCTCCTGTATGTGTTCGCATATGTCTTTTTAAGTTGTCATTTTTTGAAAATCGTGATCCACATATTATACAAGAGAAAGGTTTTTCTCCTGTATGTGTTCGCACATGTCTTTTTAATGCTGAACTATCAGAAAATGCTGATCCACAAATATCACAAATGTATGGTTTCTCTCCAGTGTGTGTTCGCATATGACTTTTTAAACTTGGAGAATATGAAAACGCTAATCCACAAACTTCACAGCCAAAAGGTTTCTCAGTGTGTGATTTCATATGTGCTTTTAAAAGTGAATTGATTGAAAATGCTGATCCACAGATTTCACAAGAGTATGGTTTCTCTTCAGTGTGTATTTGCATGTGTATCTTTAAACTAGAACATTGTGAAAATGCTGAGCTACACACTTGACAAGCAAAGGGTTTCTCTCCAGTGTGTGTACGCATGTGAGATTTCAAATTCGAGGTTCTTGAAAATGCTGATCCACATACTTTACAAGTGTAAGGCTTATCTCCAGTGTGTGTTCGCATATGACTTTTTAAATTTGAAGAATATGAAAATTCCAATCCACAAATTTCACAGGCATAAGGTTTCTCCCCAGTATGTGTTTGCATATGTGCTTTTAAAAGTGAATTGAATGAAAATGTTGATCCACAATCTTCACAAGTGTATGGTTTCTCTCCAGTGTGTATTCGCATATGTATCTTTAAATTAGAACATTGTGAAAATGCTGATCCACACACTTTACAAGTGTAAGGCTTCTCTCCAGTGTGAATTCTCATATGTTTTTTTAAACTCGAGTTGACTGAGAATGCTGATCCACATATTTCACACGTGTAGGGTTTTTCCCCAGTGTGTGAGCGAATGTGTGTTTCTAGACGTGATCTCTTTGAAAATGCTGATCCACATATTTTACAAGAGTAAGGTTTTGTGTGTTTACGCATATGTGCATTCAACATTGAACTCTTAGAAAATCCAGATCCACACACTACACAAGAAAATATCTTACCTCCATGTGTTCTTGCATTTTTTATATTGAAAATGATCATCCGCGCAACGGACCAGAATCCAATTTGTATCCAGAGCCCCAAAACTGATGGTTTCTAATCAATGTATATTTTGTATATCTTTAAAAATACTTTCTGTTCATCAAAGGAATTCATCCTTCTTCAGCACAATTGATATCTGTAAAGAAAACAAAAATATTATTACAGAAAACACCCGATACACCCACACCTGAATCTATAATATGGGCCCCCACTCTACTACATATCAACTTTTATAAAGTATTATTCATAGAAAACAGCATCTTCATTATTTACAATCATAAATCCATAATATAATTTGTGCTTTAATAATAAGAATATCTTATATCCTATGTTAGGTGATGAACAGAGTTTATATGCAACACATTAACAAATAGAATTAAAAGCAAGATAATCTAAATATTGTATAAACCGATTTAGCTCCATAGTAAATTGAACACATTTATATGGTTTCAATATATGAAAACACATGTGAACACATTATTAGTATAAGAATACTGAAAATCATATAAAATAATACAAATTGCCAGTATTAGATAGGAATCTTTTAAACCATATAAATGTATACAAATTATTGGTATAAGATATAAATACTTGAAACCATACCTGAAAAATTTATAATTATTGGATAGGAATAATTAAAACTATATAAATGTGTACAAATTATTTTTTATTAAGAATAGTTACTTAAAGCTAAAATAGTTTGCAATGGATTATCAATTAGATACAGTTTCTTGAAACCATATAAGAGAAAACATGTTGGTGTAAAAATAATTGATTTTTTTTTTGGCCTAGTTTCTTTGTTTAATGGCATTAAGGACAGGGAAAATAAGTGATGCATTATAAAATTCATTCATTGATAAATCAATATGGGGTTCCAAGTTATAAACATTTTATACATTATGAACATACCAGTAGTTAGAATTTTGAATAGGGTCCGTTAGACTTAAAAAGATGGGGTCCATTGAAAGTTACCCAACAGTTGTTGACAAGTAATAACATTTTGATTTGACCCTTGCAAACACGCCATTAGATTTGACCCCATTTCTGAGGAGTGCAGGCATTATTGTCAGCTCTGATGAGTCAGTCTCACTGTGGAAGAATCAATATGGGCGGGGTTGTAAAATAAAGCTTGAGCAAGAAACAACCAAGTCTTGTTTCTTTATTGAATATTAGAAACAATGACCAGCCCAGCAGGAAGAAGAATCAATGGAATGAAGAAGAACCAATCCTTAACAGAAATCCATCAGATCCAGAAGAAGAACATGGTAGCCAGACAAGTTAGCTAGAACCTATAGACAATGTCTTTTTTTTTTACTTTATTCATTTTCATAGCTTAATCATCTAAGGATGTTGTTAATGAAAAAGGAAAAAACATCCAGGTTAAATGGGAGGGGGGAATGGTTTAAAATCTATTTTTCCTTTTTATTGTTCTGTGGTATCTTCCCATCTGATATCGTTTTACCTTAACAGTTGATGAGCTAGTTAATCATCAATTTTAAGTAGGCCACCATTGTGTATGTTGTGAGTGTGTGTTGGGGAGCTGAGGGGAGCTGTGGCATTCCACCTGAGATGCATAAAATAATCTCTCTAGTTTAATGTAAGCGAAAAGGGAATAGACTCCTTTGCTGTTTAGCTGAAATTGATAATAGGCCACACTGCTGTACTATCTATCTATCTATGTGTGTGTGTGTGTCTCTCTCTCTCTCTCTCTCTCTCTCTCTCTATATATATATATATATATATATATATATATATATATATATATTATATTGTATTGAATACAATGAACACACAAGTGTGATCAACTACAATTAATTTGTACCTCGATTAATTCAGTAGATTTAAACCTGAAGATCCTTATAGTGAAACTCGAGTAGGTTTCTATTGTATCCATTTTATAATAAATTTGCTCTACTTCATATTGAGCACTTTGTATTTGTTATATCGCTGACTTAACCCCTGAATTTTGCACCTCCTAACCATCATGTCCAAATTCACTGGTAAGCCACCTTTTATCTTTATAAATACAATATATATATATATATATATATATATATATATATATATATATATATAGATAGATAGATGTATAAAGATAGATAGAAAGATAGATAAGACTGCCGAGTGGTGTTTATGAGTTTTAACCAGACTTGTCTCCTATACTTTTGATACACCCTACCCCTGAACTATAATAAGGGGTCCCTCACTCTACTACATATTAATTTTGATAAAGTAGTGTCCATAGAAAATATATGAAACTTACACATCTGGAAACCCAAAGTTTTGATCTTTCTAGAAATATAAAAATATTTGATCTTTCTAGAAATGTAAAAATTAGGGACTGGAAATTTTTTTCATTCAAATGACCAATGTCATACTTGATAAAATAACTTTAAACATTTTTTAAAATGAAATAAACAATTCATTATAAAATTAATGATTAAATGTGAAAATTTCATTAGAATTAGACTAGAGACTGGTAAAAAAATCAGCTTCTACGAGTTTTAAAAGCGAATTAAAAATAATTAAATCTATTATTTAAGGTCAAACTTTGTCTAAATCGATAAGTAGTAACATAATGACCATCATTAAAAAAAAGAAAAATATCATTACATATGCAGTTTATTTTTAATACATTTAAAGGGATTTTTATTTTATTTCAAAACTTTAATTTAGTATTTTTGCTATGAAAAATTAATATATAAAATGCATTTAAAATGTGAAAAGACTGATGTTAAGTTTAAGATGTTATATTTTTAGATTCTAGAAATAAATATCTATTTAATGCAAACCTTATTTTATTGCATCAAAGTATACTTTTTGAAGAAAAACTCGATTGAAAATAAACCCCCCACTTTTTAAGTAGAAAAAATATCGATGTATAATTTTTTTCTTTTATAAGATGATAGCCAATTGAATAATTATCGAAATGAGTAAAAAAAATCTGCAAAAAATTAATTATCTCTTATTTTTTTACATTTTATTTTTCGATTTTCGGTACTTATTTTCTCATAGAAAAGCCACCGTAAAAATGTTTTTTCTTTGTTTCTATTCATAACTTCGTTCTTTTATCTCTTTATTCATACTGTAATTAGTACAGTATAAGACCAACTTGAAAAAATATTACACCCCCAACATAAGGGAGGTCAAAATTAAGCTACCTGAAAAAAATGAGAAAGTTTTGAAATAAAATAAATAATGCATTATAAAGATCATTCATTTTTAAATCAACACTGAAAGTTTCATTAAAATCCGATAAATCCCTGATTTTTGGTAAATTATTTTCTGTAGGGTGGGGGGGGGGGCAAAATTCATTTTGTCAAAAACGCACTTAAGACTCATTTTGCCAGTCCCTAAATTAGACAGTTTTCTAATTTTTGGTAATTGTCTTCGGATTAAAATATATATTACCTCTATAGGGATCGGCCCCTATATTTTTACGGCATGTGGAATTGACCAAATTAAAATAATTAAGTTTTCTTAAATAACTAGATTTACAATGGTATGTCATGAGTTTAGAATTAAGTAAACAAAAGAGAATCGAATGAATATTAGTTTAGAAATATTTTAGGAACAATAGAAACAATGGTTTAAATTCATCCGATAATTTACGTCACCAGAATTCCACATGTACCAAAATCATTCGATATTGCATCATTGCAAATCACCTGATATTTGAGGAATATTTTAGCTTAATGATCACAATAGACAATGACAATAAGAAAATTATAAAAAAGGCCCATTTAGCTGAAAGAGGAAGAGACACAGAGACAGTGAGGAGCTTTTGCTCTTCCTGACTCAACAGAGTTGGAGAGGATGCTCCTAACTCGACAGTGGGAACGTCCGAAAACATCAAATACGACTCAACAGGTCCGTCTATCTTTTCGTTTCCTATTTCTCTCTCTCACTCAACAACAACAAATTTCAATCACAAGTTCCAATCACAGACAAACTACTAATATGTTGACACAAGCAATCACACTAATATAAACACCATATCACAGTTGTCACACACAACTATACACAGACACAATCAGACTGCAACACCACTGAAAGAACAATGAAACTATATTAATTGTATTTATGTATATAAAGTTTGTTTCCTTTATCAATGTCTTCTTCTTTTGTTACCTATGGAAACTACATTTTCCGTAGTCCTTATACATAAAAATTTGTGGGGACCCATAACTCGGATCTTCAACTCCTCAACCATACACTCCCCAAACAAACCGGGTCCCTACAAATTGGTTTAATTTCTCAAAAGAGAAACTAATATTCATTCGATTCTCTTTTGTTTACTTAATTCTAAACTCATGACATACCATTGTAAATCTAGTTATTTAAGAAAACTTAATTATTTTAATTTGGTCAATTCCACATTCCGTAAAAATATAGGGGCCGATCCCTATACCTCCCTTGATCGTTAACACGTGTTAACAAATTTTAAATTAAGTTCTAAGAAATGAGAAAACGCTATTCAACTGCAAATATTTCTGTTTTTGACGATTTTCAAATGCAAATATTTCTGTCTGAAAGAAAATGATGTTTATATTATATTTGTTTGTTTATTCTCTCTTCCAGATATTTTTTGCAGTGGCATTAAATGTTATTTAAATGAGATAGTCACTTGTGTCAATCCAGAGAAATTAATTGCCTTTTTTTATTAATACAAATCTTAGACTAAAAAGAAAAACTAATCGAAGAAACATTTGTAAACAAAGAAAATAAATAGATGTTTTACTTACTTTTTCTGTTTTCCTGATTCTAATTTTAATTAAAACAATGCATAATTAAAAGAAAGACACGAATTATACAAATGTTTGCACTCGATACAAAATGTCCGCTAAAGAAGATCAGTCAAGGGAGATAATTCATAGAAACAAAGAAATCCCTGAAATTTTATTAGCAAAATCTGCTCACTGTGATTCTTAGTCCGTAAAGTTTACGGACTAAGAAACACAGTGAGCAGATTTTACTTTACGGCGTAAAGTAGTCGAGGATACCTCACTTCTTATTTATTTCATTTCAAAACTTTCTCATTATTTTCAGGTCTCTTAATTTTGACAATCCCCCCTTATTTTTTGGACGTACTAATTTTTAAGAATTTTTTTATTGAAGTATGCATTGAAGGCATTGCAATGACTATTTTTTGTTATTGTAAAGGGCATTAATTCGGTGGAAAGATACGAGCCTATTTTTTTTGTAAAGGTTCAGTCTTTCTCAGCCACGCCCCTAAGGTTCTTGAATTCTTCGGGTCGGTTGGTGATTGGTCGGATTTTTTTGTTTTGTTTTGGATCGAGGCTGATTTCCTGTTCCATGAAAAGGAGCGCGAAATTCGGCAGATTGCAGGTTGGTTTAGAGAAGGAAAGTTTGACATGGAAGGCATTGCAATGACTATTTTTTGTTATTGTAAAGGGCATTAATTCGGTGGAAAGCTACGAGCCTATTTTTTTTTGTAAAGGTTCAGTCTTTCTCAGCCACGCCCCTAAGGTTCTTGAATTCTTCGGGTCGGTTGGTGATTGGTCGGATTTTTGGGGTTTTTTGTTTTTGCCGGAGAGAAGCCGCGAGAGAGAATTTGTTTTTCTTCTTTGAAAGATTTAAATTGTTTGTTGCATATTTGGAAGACCCAAATATTGCATTATTCTCTCAGAGAGAGAATTTGTTTTTCTTCTCCAGAGGAGAAGTTGAAAGATTTAAATTGTTGTTGCATATTTGGAAGACGTTTATTGAAAGATTTAAATTGTTTGTTGCATATTTGGAAGACCCAAATATTGCATTATTCTCTCAGAGAGAGAATTTGTTTTCGGGAAAACCCCAAATAGCATAATTTTGGCTCTCAGAGAGAGCCCTTTCTTCCAAAAAAGAAAAGTTTCTGTTCTGTGTCGCCTTGTAAAGCCGACTTATTTTGAAATAGTAACTATAGTAGCGAATCCTGAGAGGAGAGCAGATACCTCTTTCAACCCCCAAAAAGAGGAAGCTTTAGACTGACAGACGCCAGTTTTTATTCTGACCCATTGAAAGAGTTCGCCCCTGACCGACCGACAGAGAAAAGAAGAAGCACTTTTTATTTTTATCTTTGTTATTGTGGGTAACTACTAATTTTTTGTATCAGAAAAATTCTTTGTTTTTTCGGCCTCGTGCTTTTATAATTTGTAATATTTTCCCTATTTTTTTTGGCTCCGAGCCCAATTGTTACGTTTAGCATTTATGCAAGTCATTAGTTGCCTTTAATTTTCTTAAAATAAAAATTTGAATTACAATTATTGTCTCCTTTCCCTTTTAGTCAAAGTTTAGTGTGCCTACAGGAGTAATATATGAATTCCGCTATCTCCGTTGACACGAGTCAACGTAACCCAGATTTATTGGGTTTAATTCTCTCAGAGAGAGATTTTTTTTAAAGGAGAAGTTGAAAGATTTTAAATTGTTTGTTGCATATTTGGAAGACCCAAATATTGCATTATTCTCTCAGAGAGAGAATTTGTTTTTCTCTTTTAATTATTTTTGAACTGTTTGATTACTATTTGGAAAACCCAAATAGCATAATTTTGGCTCTCAGAGAGAGCCCCTTTCTTCCCAAAAAAAGAAAAGTTTCTGTTCCGTGTCGCCTTGTAAAGCCGACTTAGTTTGAAATAGTAACTATAGTAGCGGAATCCTGAGAGGAGAGCAGATACCTCTTTCAACCCCCAAAAAGAGGAAGTTTTAGACTGACAGACGCCAGTTTTCACTCTGCCCCATTGAAAGAGTTCGCCCCTGACCGACCGACAGAGAAAAAAAGAAGTACATTTTATTTTTATCTTTGTAATTGTGAGTAATTACCAATTTTTTTGTATCTGAAAAATTCTTTGTTTTTTCGGCCTCGTGCCTTTTATAATTTGTAATATTTTCCCTATTTTTTTGGCTCAGAGCCCAATTGTTACGCTTAGCATAAGGGACAAATTATGCAAGTCATTAGTTGCCTTTTTTTTCTTATAATAAAATTTGAATTACAATTATTGTCTCCTTTCCTTTTTATACTTTCTTTTATTTTTGTCAAAGTTTAGTGTGCTAGTTAACATTTATTTTTCTACAGGAGTAAAAGGAAGGACATATATCCTTTTAAATTTCCACAAATTACAGTAGAAATAAAATGATAAAAGACCGAAGTTGTGAATAAAAGTTTAAAAAATTAAGGGTAATAATGAAAAAATAAGTACCGAAAATCTGAAAATAAAATGTAAAAAATAAATAAATAACTTTTTTTTTAGATTTCTTTTTTACTCATTTTAATAATAATTTAATTGGCTATTATCTTATAAATTAAAAAATTATACATCGATATTTTTCTGCTTAAAAGTGGGGGGGGGCTAAATTTACAATTGAGTTTTTCTTGAAAAACTTATACTTTGTTGGACTAAAATATGGTTTGCATATTTTTTCAAGTTGCAAACAGCTGTATGACACTGTAGTATCCTGAGATCTCGACCTGGCGAGATTAGGGGAATCTCGATAGGGCGAGATCACGGAAAATAGGGAGTTTACTACTAACGTGAACGTACAGCCACAAGGACCTCGAATGTATATATTCCCTAATAAACCCTTCTATAAAACGTTAAACCTGAGTTGACTTCACTACAACTGGCGACGAATGAGATAACCACAATTCGGACAAACAAGAACAGAAATTACCAAAGAAAAATCCCTTTAGGAAATTTTTAAACAAAAGGAAAAAGCGGCCGTTAGACTACACCGTTAGCCTACCACGTGGAGACAAAAAAAAAAGTACATTCAAGTAAGTGCTAAATTCCTGCCTACGCTAAATGTTTAATAACTGAAATTAAACAACTAAAGCACAGGAATAAAATCATTCATTACTTTATTTGAAACTTTTGTCGTTGAATTTTTTGTTCCTTGTGGAATTTAAAAAAAAAAAAAAAATTTTTTGTTCTTGCCGAATTTAAAAAAAAATGTCTAAAATCATTCCATTAGGAGGATTAGAAGCACCATCACATCTTGACACGATTGGCCAACCTGAAACATTGCACAGAAGATATGAGGACTGGAAATTAGATCTGGAAATCTATATCACAGCAACAGGTGTGTGTAATGCCGAACAAAAAAGAGGAGTTTTACTCGTAACAGGAGGACCAGGCGTTCGTGAAATTTGGCGAAATTTTACGGAACAGGAAAAGAGGGAACAAGAGGCAGCAAGTCCCGGCACAAACAAAAGGGACGCATACGAAGTGGCTATTAGTTTGTTTGACAAACATTTCTCCCTTAAAGAAAATATACCAAAAGCTCGCACTAATTTTTTCGAAATGGAACCGAAAACTGGAGAGACGGTGAACAATTTTGTTACCCGCCTAAAAGTACTGGTCAAGCCATGCAACTTTAAAGAAGATGCTGACAACCTGGTCAGAGACAAAGTTCTCCTCCATATCAAGGATAAAGATTTAAAAGCCAGACTATTTAGAGAAGGAAACAGTCTGACACTGGAAAGACTTATGGAAATAATTGGGACATACCACGAAAAGGATGCACTAATCTAAGAACCAAAGTAGAATATAAACCAGGTATCCAGCAAGGAGTCGAAGAAAAACTCCAAAACGACACCCCTTTGTTACAAGTGTGGAGCGCAAGGTCATATTGGACAGGAGTGCATTAAAAGCAAAAACCACAGATGTAGTCATTGCGGAAAAAAAGGGCATCTAGATGAGTTCTGTTTCCATAAAAACAAACCCATGAAAAAAAAAAGCCATTATGATAACAGAGGTGGAAGACACAGCCCAAGCAGCAGTGGGTCATTCAAAGGCCAAAGAAAAGAAACCCAGCGTAGCGTGGAGGAAAAGGAAGACACTACCTCAAATGACATATATTTATTCAAGCTTTCAGAAGCAGAAGATATAATAGAATTGTCTATTAATGAGACAAGTGTATCCTTTGTGATAGACTCAGGAGCTCATCACAACACACTTTCACTGGAGGACTTCCAAAACCTAAAAAAGGCCAGACCCGAGATTGAACTTCAGCATGCAACCAAAAAGCTGTATCCTTATGCCAGTAAGGAACCTCTGAAAATTTTGGGGAAAACCACACTGAAAGTGCAGGTACCAAACACTGGACGATCTGTCACTGCTTCGTTCTACGTCATCCCTCAAGCACAGGCATCACTCCTTAGTGGTAGAACAAGTAAAGCCCTAGGAATTCTAAATATTGAAATAAATGCCGACATCGTGCAGAAATCCAAAACGGATACTAACAAAGCTAATCCCTTGAGCCTACAGTCAATTAACGAGTTCGATCCAGCTGAAGGAAAAGAACTATCTCCCGAGAAGTGAAAGAAACTTCAGAGGATGACCCTAAATGCTACACATGTCTGGTAGGAGAAGAAAACGCCCCACCCGAGGAGTTAAAAAGCACACAGCTACCAGATAAACCCTGGAACTATGTTGCAGTAAATCTACTGACGGTCTCGGAAGGAAATCATCTCCTGATCATCATAGACTACTACTCCAGATGGCCAGAGATAGCATACATGCAAAGCACAAATGCTAAGAGTATAATTAATGGCCTGGAATTAGCCTTCAAAACACACGGATATCCACGATACCTGAGAAGTGACAATGGACAGACTTTTGCATCCAGCGAATTCCAGGAATACCTAACCATTCATGGTATTATCCAAATAAAAGGGATACTATATTGGCCTCAATCAAACGGAGAGGTAGAGCGGTTCAACAGAACTATCCTAAAAGCAATCAAAATTGCAAAAATAGAAAAAAAGAGCTGGAAGGAGGAAATGAAGAATTTCCTATTCCAATACCATACTACCCTCCACACGGTAACAGGAGTGTCGGCAGCCAAGCTACTGATGAACCGGGAACTCCGAGGAAAATTCCCTGACATTACAGAAGCATCTGATGTACACGAAAACGTACATGACAAAGATGCTCTCCACAAATTGAAACGCAACATAAGTGCCGATCAAAAAAAGAAGATCTAAAGACCAGATGATAGAAGAAGGAGACACAGTGCTGTGCAAGAACCTGCATAGAGCCAACAAAATGGACCCCACTTTTGAGATGCAGCCTTACAAAGTTATTGGAAAACAAGGTAATGCTGTAATTGTACAACAACCTCAGGGTAAACCAAAAATGAGAAATGCAGCCCATGTGAAAAAGTTTGATGACGACACACCTCATGATACTGACAACCACAGCGTGCCAACCACCGACCATCCTATTCCTGATCCAGTCTCCCACTACCATTCTTCTACAACACACATCCCAAACAGCACAACCACACCAAACCCAAACACGGACTTTATCATGTCCGGAGAAACCCTTTAATCAAAAAGGGGAAAACAAAAGAATAACAGGGGGAAGATGTAGTATCCTGAGATCTCGACCTGGCGAGATTAGGGGAATCTCGATAGGGCGAGATCACGGAAAATAGGGAGTTTACTACTAACGTGAATGTACAGCCACAAGGACCTTGAATGTATATATTCCCGTAATAAACCCTTTTATAAAACGTTAAACCTGAGTTGACTTCACTACAGACACTTAAACAGTAAAATATTTCTTAACTTATCATTATAAAAATGTCTTTTATTCTGTTTCCATAAAAAAAAAACATTGTTTCTTTCCTTGTGGCTAAAACAGTTGTGTATTATTAACTAATACTTCTTGGTGAATGGTTGAATCAACAATTTTAAATTATATTTTTTAAGTTAGGGAAATACTTCTCTTTAAAATGGATGAAACTAAACTGAGTAAAGATTTAAACAAAAGCAATTTATGTAAATAAATCAAAAGACATTTCATAATCTTTATGTGAACTACACAAGAATGCTGTGTGCTGTTTTGAACAAATCCTGGAAGCTGCACCCTACAAAACAGCAGCAGTATGCTCACCCTGTCTTCTATCTTACAAACCAGTAAGACAAGACAAGATGGGCACTGGACAAACATATAAGTGACACTCGTATTGACTCCTACACATGGACACACCAATGCTGGCTGACCAGTAAACCCTTACATTTATCAGCTCTTTGCAGACACTTCATGCCATCTAAATGACCTACCAAGAGCAATGATTGTTAGAGATGGATGGCAAAAAAGAGTTAAGGGAATCCATACTGATTACTGAAAATGATAAAAATTCTGCAAAGACATGAGAAAGTCCAATGTTAGAATGAAAGAAAAAGTCCTTGCCGTTAAGCCTGATTCTAAAGCAATTGTTCCACACTCACTATACCGAATAGTATACAAAATAATAATTCTTGCAGCTTAACTATACATGTTTTTTTATACATATTTCTTCAAGATATCAATCTTTAAGATATCAATTTCATTTAATTATTGATTAACTGAAATTAAGGAAGTTGATATTGTAAAGTTTTTAAAGGCCATCCTTGGCCAGTTGAAAAGGGCTTAAAGAAAGTCCTGTATTATGGAATCCTTTGGTAAGCATATAAGTCCTATCCTGCATATTGGTAAAGGTCCAGTGATTTAATCCTATGTCTGTCTTCCACGAAGGTCTCAGTAAATATGTTCTGTAGGGTCAGTTTAAGTATTGTATATACCTCAAAGTATTGCCAGTGATTGGCCAAGAGTTAGATCACATTATTCCAGCCTAGTCTATAAGTAGGAGTGAGGATCCATCACACACCTTATATCAGAAAAAATCTCAACAAATATTAAACAAACCATACAATTTAAGAATAGATGTTTTAATATATTATCCATATTCAATAGTCTTTAAAACTGTGTTTTGAATTTCTCTAAAAATCAGGAGAATGGTTAAAATTAGCTTAAGATCTGAGTTGGATATATTAGCAAAATATGATAAAATGCAAATTATTTAAGTGATCATTCTTAGAATATTTTATTCTTATTTATTGTGTCTTGAAATTAAGAACTGATTCCAAAAAAGAAAGAAAATGCATACAAGATATAACAACATAAATCTCAAAAAATAACGTTCATTCAATTAACTTTTTATTCTGCAATTTTATAGAATACAAGTAACTGTATAATACGAAAATAATGTACATGTTTGAGTTGAAGATTTTGAATGATATTTTTGAAGGCAGAGAGATTGTTTCCATTTAGATGAATGAATCTAATCTGAAGGAATATCAAAACCAAGGCACATTGTGTAACAAAACACAAGAGAATGTCTTATTTTATATTCAGATCTTTTTAGAAGATGATAATTAAAACTTAAAAGATATCACATTTTTAAAATGCTCTGAATAAACAATTTTCTTTACTACCAACCTGAAAACTTTTAATGTGACATTTTCTACCAGATTGTGTAAGTAATTTAAGTTTTAAAAAATCTGGATCAAACATACTTTTGAAAAATTAAGGATTCTCTTTTTTGTATTTTCTTTTAACAATTTTTAGAAACCAAGTGGCCACTTTCCCGGGCCTAACATTTGATTCCTTAATAAATAATATTTCTATCCTAATGATCACTTAAGCTGCTATTTGTACATCATAGCAGATTGGTTTACCAGATATTGTCAAGGTATAGTAGCATAATTGGTGCGCCTTACTCGGAACACCATATTTGTGGCCTTGTGTCAAACAGAAAGAAAGCTTAATGGATGTAGCATGATTCTCAGACCTTACGGGAATGGGCAAGCTAGAGGATAATGGAATTCTCATTATCATCTGTGACTCGGTTCGATAGCCAGAAAAAGTAGGATTTTGCTGTTAAAATTTATTTTGATTGATTTATCAGACGAAGGGATGGTTGACCCGTTGACCTCTTAAGTGACATGTGCAATTTGGTAGAACAGTAAGAACATTCTAAATGTTCCACGATGTTCTAGAAAGTTCCACACACATTTCTATATAATGAGGGAACCTTAGATTTTGCGGACAGTTGGGTTACAGAATTTGCCGAAGACAGTGGGCTTAGGGTCTTGCTGAGGTTAGTCATAGGCGAGTGACTGAGGTCCTGGTGTCGCTGATATGTGAAGCCTGATAATTGGTACTGACCATTGGAACAAAATTAAGATCATTACTAAAAACATATTTTTTATGAAACCGATTCTCTCTCTCTCAAAGTTAAGAAGCCGAAATTGAATAAATAAAGTCATTAAAAAAGAAATGAAAAGTTTGTTGTCAACTTTATTCTACTACAAAAAATACTACGAATGTTATGAATGAAACAGATACCAGTGGAGATAAAGTTAATTGACCACAAAGAAGAACCACTTGACTTGTAAGTTGATACCCTAACCATAAACAACGTAGTGTGGAAGAATTCTTTTTAGGGTCAGCTGACTAGCAAGCAAAGAACTGCTAGATCTCTGTGTGTGACCAACAAGCCAACGTGTTGACTCATTTATACGACTGGTGTCGAGCCCTGATACACAACTTTTACCAGTCCTAATAGTGCTCTGAAAAAGCCCATAACATTACATGGTTTAGGTTGGTTTATTAATTTTAACGGCATATCAACCCGTCCAGCGCCTAGCGGTTGGGTTGTTATACATATTGTGTATTCATATATATACATTTAGTAATTGGTTTTAACAATGTGTTAGCATTATTGGGAATCATACTGTATGCCATTGATTTGTTTCATGTCTATATTCTATGGTATAATTTTATTTCCCTCAAAAAGGAGAAAATATCCTCTATGTTAACATTTTCAAATAGATCCTTCATATTGTTTGCTTTAAAATAATGTTTTCTGATGTGAGCAAAAAATCTGCATTCCATCAATAAGTGTTTGACTGTCAGTGGTGTTTGACATGTTTCACATTGTGCTTGTTGTTCTTGTTTGAGTATATAAGAGTGTGTTAGTTTTGTATGACCAATGCATAATCGGGACATAATGACTTGTTCCTTTCTAGACTTCCTTAAAGTTGGTCTGCAGCCTCCCAAAGTCGGTTTGATTAGGAAGAGTTTATTGTGGATACAGTTATTCCAGTGTTGCTGCCATTTTGTATGAAGGAATCTATTAATTTTAGGTTTCAAGTCAGTATATGGTATCTGGAACTTGTCAGGGATTAAATCTAGAGCCAATTTAGCTGCAGAGTCAGCTCTTTCATTCCCCCTCACTCCTATATGACTTGGTATCCAGCATATAATAATCTCCTTAGAGTTAGACATTGAGTCTAATCTATTCAGGAGCTTAATGATGAGAGGGTCTTCCAGTTTTTTATTTCTTAATGATAGTAGGACTGAGGCGAGTCTGAAAAGATGATATATTTTGTGTGTTTATTTTCAGAGATGATGTCAAGTGCTATATCTATTGCACGGGTTTCGGCTGAAAAAATGAACTTTCGTTTGGAAGGGCTTTTCTTACAATTTTTTTATTTAAAATAGCTGCACATGCCGTTTTGTAATTGTCCTTAGAGCCATCTGTAAAGATGTGGAGGTGGTTGGGGTAGCGTTCTAGAACATTGTGGAATTTGTCTTGGTAAGTGCTAGGATGGGTTTTTGTTTTAGGAAGTTTACTTAGCTCAAGGATCACTTTAGGTTTTTTAATGATCCAAGGTGGTGTTTTTGGTATGATGGTTTTATGGATATTTGTGAGGGGAATTCTAGATTCTTTGAGGATAGGTTCCACCCGGAGACCAAAAGGTTTTATTGATTTTTCTTTTTTTTCAAAACATTCTTTGTATCCTTGGTTGAAGGTGCAGTCATAAGCTGGGTTGGATGGGCAGGATTTGAGTTTTGTGTAGTATTGCAAGGTTAGTTTTTCGCATCTTAGCTGTAGGGGTGCCTCATAAGCCTCTACATATAGGCTGTCAACTGGAGAAGTTCTGAAGGCCCCTATGACTTGCCTTAAGCCTTCATGGTGTACTGAGTTGAGCTCTTTGAGGTAAGACCTCCTAGCAGATCCATATACAAAGCAAGCATAGTCAAGTTGGGAACGGATTAGTGATCTGTATAGTTTAAGTAGTGTTTGTTGATCTGCTCCCCATTCAGTATGGGCAACTACTCGTAATAGTTGTTGGGCTCTGGTACATTTAATTTTTAAATGTTTTATGTGTGGGATGAAAGTTAATTTTTTATCGAATATAACTCCCAGGAATTTATATTGATCAACAACAGGTATTTCACTTTCCTCAAGTTTGATGGTAGGGTCATTGTGCATTTTTCTTAAGGAACAGAAATGCACACATTGAGTTTTGGTCTTTGAAAATTTAAAGCCGTTGTCTGTTGCCCATTTGTTCACTTTGTTGAGGCCCATCTGCAATTGGCGTTCTATTTTGTGGATATCTGTGGATCTATAGCAAATGACAAGGTCATCAACATAGAGAGCGCAGTTGATTATAGGATTGAGGCTATTTATTATATTATTTATTTTAATGGAAAAGAGAGTTAATGATAGGATACTTCCTTGTGGGATGCCTTCTTCTTGAGTTTGGAGGTCAGAAAAAGTGGATCCCACATGTACCCTGAAATTTCTATTGGAGAGGAAGTTTTTTATAAATAGCGGCAGCCTTCCTCGTAACCCTAGATCGTACATGTCTTTCATGACACCATACCTCCAAGTAGTGTCATATGCCTTCTCCAGGTCAAAAAAGACTGCCACTACATGTTGTTTTTTTATATATGCTTCCCTGATGTAGGTCTCTAGTCGGATCTGATGGTCTATTGTACCTCTCTTTTTTCGGAACCCTGTTTGGAGGTTTGTAATTAGGTTATTTGCTTCTAGATACCATGTCAGCCTTTTGTTGATCATCCACTCCATTGTCTTGCAGAGGCAGCTTGTCAAGGCGATGGGTCGGTAATTTTGTGGATTAGTGGTGTCTTTGCCAGTTTTGGGAATGGGTATAATTGTTGCTTGACTCCATGTTTCTGGGAATGTGTTACTTTTCCAAATATGATTATAAATGTTTAGGAGACATCTGAGAGATTCTTCTGGTAGGTTTTTAAAAAATTCATTGTGAATCTCATCAGGACCGACAGCTGTATTGTGTGATTTTGTTATGGAGTCATTAAGTTCTGCTATTGTGAAAGGCTTGTTGTAATCTTCAGAATTTTTTGAAGTAAAGTTTATGTTTCTCTTTTCTGCAATTTGTTTGGTTTTTTGGAATTTTTTGTTGGTTTGACAGGAAGAATTTTTACACAGTATCTTTTAAAGTTTTGCTTCACCAACCCAGATGCCCCTATCACAACTGGTGTGATATTAATTTATTTCAATATCCAAGTTGTTTTTAGGTTATTCTTGAGGTCTTGATATTTTGTTATGATTTTCTGCTCAGCTCTATTGGGGCCATAATCATTTAGGACAGCTATTTGGATGACAATATCTGGTTTAATAGCCTTGTCTTGTATATATCTGCCTGTCTAAATTACTTTATCATAGAACACAATCACCTTCCCATTTGGTGTTATTGGTGGAGGCTTGTATTCCCAGATGTACTGTGATCAGCCAAGCTGCATTTCTCCACAGATTTTCCAGTGGAGATATTTACATCTGCATGTCTGTACATGTGACTTTTTAAATTGGAACTCTGTGAAAAAGCTAAACCACAGATTTCACAAGTATACGGTTTCTCTCCTGTATGTGTTCGCATATGTCTTTTTAAGCTGTCATTTTCAGAAAATCGTGATCCACATATTATACAAGAGAAAGGTTTTTCTCCTGTATGTGTTCGCATATGTCTTTTTAAGCTGACATTTTTTGAAAATCGTGATCCACATATTATACAAGAGAAAGGTTTTTCTCCTGTATGTGTTCGCACATGACTTTTTAATGCTGCACTCTCAAAAAATCCTGATCCACAAATCTCACAGGTGTATGGTTTCTCTCCTGTGTGTGTTCGCATATGTACCTTTAAAACTGAATTCATTGAAAATGCGGATCCACAGACTTCACACGTGTACGGTTTCTCCCCAGTGTGTATACACATGTGAGATTTCAAACTGGAGTTTCTTGAAAATGCTGATCCACACACTTTACAAGTGTAAGGCTTCTCTCCAGTGTGTGTTCGCATATGACTTTTTAAATTTGAAGAATATGAAAATGCCAATCCACAAATTTCACAGGCATAAGTTTTCTCCCCAGTATGTGTTTGCATATGTGCTTTAAAAGCTGAATTGTATGAAAATGCTGATCCACAATCTTCACAAGTGTATGGTTTCTCTCCAGTGTGAACTCTCATGTGTACCTTTAAATTAAAACATTGTGAAAATGCTGATCCACACACTTTACAAGTGTAAGGCTTCCCTCCAGTGTGAACTCTCATATGTCTTTTTAAACTGGAGGTTCTTGAAAATGCTGACCCACACACTTTACAAGGGTAAGACTTCTCTCCAGAGTGTGTTATCATATGACTTTTTAAATTTGAAGAATATGAAAATGTCAATCTACAAACTTCACAGGCATAAGGTTTCTCCCCAGTATGTGTTTGCATATGTGCTTTTAAAAGTGAATTGAATGAAAATGCTGATCCACAATCTTCACAAGTATACGGTTTCCCTCCAGTGTGTATTCGCATGTGTGTCTTTAAATTAGAACATTGTGAAAATGCTGATCCACACACTTTACAAGTGTAAGGCTTCTCTCCAGTGTGAACTCTCATATGTTTTTTTAAACTCGAGTTGACTGAAAATGCTGATCCACATATTTCACACGTGTAGGGTTTTTCCCCAGTGTGTGAGCGAATGTGTGTTTCTAGATGTGATCTCTTTGAAAATGCTGATCCACATATTTTACAAGAGTAAGGTTTTGTGTGTTTATGCATATGTGCATTCAACATTGAACTCTTAGAATATCCAGATCCACACACTACACAAGAAAATATTTTACCTTCCATGTGTTCTTGCATTTTTTATTTTGAAAATATATTGAAAATGATCATCCGCGCAACCGACCAGAATCACATTTGTATCCAGAGCCCCAAAACTGATGGTTTCTAATCAATGTATATTTTGTATATCTTTAAAATACTGTCTGTTCATCAAATGAATTCTTCCCTTCTTCACCACAATTGATATCTGTAAAGAAAACAAAAATATTAAAGAAAACAGCATCTTCATTATTTATAATCATAAATCTATAACATACTTAGTATTAGATAAGAATATGGAAAATCATATAAATTAATACAAATGACCAGTATTAGATAGGAATACTTGAAACCATATGTGTACAAATTATTAGTATTAGAAATAAGAACATGAAGACACAAGAACTTTATTACACAAACATACACACATAATTTTGTAAAATTTTGAAAATCTGGAAATCAGAGGAAGAATTGAGATCATTCAGAATACAGCACTGCTGCAATATGCCAGAATACTCGGAAGAGTCCTGGAGATCTGTGGAGACTTGTTGTCACTCATACTCCAGGGAAATACCACCAGTTAATGCTGTTGTGAAAATCACTAAAAATACTACTACTTATAATGATAATATTAATAATAATAATAATAATAATAATAATAGGTAGTATCTTTAAATCTTAAATAAACAATTAAATTTGCCCCCAAAGAAAGAAATGATTTAGAAATAAATAAAAAAATCTTCGTACCGAAAATACCAAATTAATAGCTAAAATTCATTTAAAATAATTTATACGTCCTAGTTTTAAAATCGAAAAACAAAAAGCAAATAAGGCAATGAGAGTAAGCTCCCCTGATTATTTGATGAAGACAGGCGGCCATTTTTATTTAAACGTAAATATATATAAAAAAATTAACTTGTTCGATTCAATACAACTGCATATTTTAACACAAAAATAACATAAATCGCATCCTTAATAATAATTAAATTTATTAAAATCTATGCGCAAACCAAAATTTTCCGTTTTAATTTTGACAACGATTTGCAAGTTTAGCCTGAGTTTGTCCATTGTGTCAATTCTGTGAAATTCAATACAATGTCTTTTTTATCAATGAATGTAAAACAAAAAAGTAAGAAAAATATTTGTAAACAAAGAAAATAAATAGACGTTATACTTACTCCTTTCTGTTTTTTCTTTTGAGTCTATTACAAATTAAGACAATGGATAATTAGAAGAAAGACAGAAACTCTACAACTGTTTACACTCGATACAAAATGTTTGATAAAAAAAAGTGAAGTCAGGGGAGATAATTTACAGAAACAATTCGAGGGTGCTTCGCCTCCTATACTAGACCACAGCCCCAAGCCGATGTTCGTGCAGTTCTGTCGGATGTAAAAATGGTCTAAATAAGTTGTCCTTAATTAGTAAGATGAAATCACCCCAAAAGTCCATTTTTTTTTCGCGTATAGGTTTCTTGCATCTATAATTAATCAAATAAGTTTTAAATGAGTAAAATACGTATAAAACGGAAATAGCTCCGAATTCAAATTAGCCAATGAGATTACAGATTTTATCTGGAATGTCACCATCAGCTGATGATATCTGAGTATATGAAATTAAAAAAAAAAAAATGTTGAGCGACCCTCAAAACAACAAAAAAAAACCCTTTACTAAACCAAACAATTTTTTTTTCTTCAGGAAAAATGTCAAAATATCATAATTTTTAATTAAAAAAGAACTGGCTGTTTAGAAAATCAGAAGAAAATAAAATGAATAGTATTTCGTATACATGTGACAACAAGTCACAAGTCTTAAAAACGTAAATGTTTAGTAAATAAAACAGGCTTATCTTTTACAAGGAGAGTGGAAAGGGGTTAAAAGTGCAAATCGTCGTCAAAATTAAAAGGGAAAAAATTGGCTTGGGCATAGATTTTAATGAATTCAATAATTACTAAGGACCTGATTTATGTTACTTTTTACTTAAATTTTAACCGTTAGTTAGGTTTTTAACCATTTTCATTGGACGTTATTTTCCTACAGAGGGCCGCAAAAGAACTAATTTTTAAAGGAGATAAATATTTTCCACAAATTATTGACATAAAAAACATGGATTATTACACTTTTGGTCATCCATACTTAAGAAAAGCACGCGTCGCCTGTAATATTGAAATAGAAAATACGTTTTTTCTCACTAGTCTTACCATTTATCTGTTTTATTTCATCTATTTTTTCCTTTAAAACTAACGGTTAAAATTTAAGTTAAAAATATTAATCGTTTCCTTTGTAATGATTAAAATCATTAAAATCTATGCACAACCCAAATTTTTCTGTTTTAATTTTTTAACAAGGAAAAGAACCTAGAAGTGACATGAATACTTATAGGAGGTGAGGCATACTCAACTACTTTACGGAGTAAGGATCATACTGAGCAGGTTTTTGCTTATAAAATATCAGGGATTTCATTATTTCTATCAATTATCTCCCTTGACTGACCTTCTTTAGCGGACACTTTGTATCGAGTGTAAACATTTGTATAATTTGTGTCTTTCTTTTAATTAAGCATTGTTTTATTTAAAATTAGACTCAGGAAAACAGAAAAAAGTAAGTAAAACGTCTACTTATTTTCTTTTTTTTACAAATTGTTCTCCCATTAATTTTTATTTTTTTCGTCTAAGATTTGCATTGATAAAAAAATGTATTTCACAGGATTGACGGTACACGTGCTAGCTCATTTAAATCGCATAAGATTTAATGTCACCCGCAAAGAATATCTGGAAAGGAAAACAAGCAAACAAATCTAATATGATCACTATTTTCTTCCAGTCAAAAATATTTGTATTTGAAAATCGTCAAAAACAGAAATGTTTGTATTTGAAAATCGTTTTCTCATTTCTTAGAACTAAAATTTGTTAACACGTGTTAACACTAGTTATGGATCAAGGGAAGTAATATATTTTTTTAATTCTAAGACAATTACCAAAAATTAGGAAACTTTCCAATTCTAATGAAATTTTCACATTTTCTTCATTAATTTAATAATGAATTGTTTATTTTAGGGACTGGCAAACAGAGCCTCAAAGTCATTTTCGACCAAATGACTTTAGCCCGCCCCCCCTACAGAAAATAATTTACCAAAAATCAGGGAATTATCGGATTTTAATGAAATTTTCAGTGTTTATTTATCGAAGAACGATCTTTATAATGCAATGCATTATTCATTTTATTTCAAAACCTTCTCATTTTTTTCAGTTCACTTAATTTTGACCCCCCTTATGCTGGGGGCGTAAAATTGTTTCGAGTTGGTCCTTACCTGATACTAATTACAGTATAATTAAAGAGATAAAAGACCGAGGTTATGAATAGACACAAAAAAGATGTTTTACAGTGGCTTTTCTATGAGAAAATAAGTACCGAAAATCGAAAAATAAAATGTAAAAAAAAATAAATAATTAATTTTTTGGAGATTTCTTTTTTACTCATTTCGATAATTATTTAATTGGCTATTATTTTATAAAAGAAAAAATTATACATCGATGTTTTTTCTGAAGGGGTACATTTTCAATCGAGTTTTTCTTCAAAACTTATTACTTTCATCAACAAAAATAAGGTTGGCATTAAGTAGATATTAATTTTTAGAATCTAAAAATATAACATTTTAAACTTAACATCAGCATTTTTATATTTTAAATGCATTTTATATATTAATTTTTCATAGCAAAAATACTAAATTAAAGTTTTGAATAAAATAACTGATGCATTTTAAAATTCATTAATTGTTAAATTAATACTGAAAATTTCATTAAAATCGGATAATTACCTGATTTTTGGTAATTTTTTTTGCAAACGCGAATGTTACAGTAAAATTGTAAACAAGCACTTAAAAACATCGAAAACGAGGCTGACTGGCTGATATCGTCGAAATTGACCAAAACAAATACTTTTAAATCTATTAAAAATAAACTGCATATGTAATGATATTTTTCTTTTTTTAATGATGGTTATTATGTTACTACTTATCGATTTAGACAAAGTTTGACCTTAAATAATAGATTTAATTATTTCTAATTCACTTTTAAAATTCCTAGCAGATGACAAATTTGCCTATAGCTAGTTTATTTTATTAAAAACAAATTTCAATGTTTTTTTGTTTTTATTTCAAGTATGATTTCAGTGGTTAGGGGGATCTTTGGTCATTTGAATTAAAAAAATTTCCTCTCCGTAATTTTTACATTTCTAGAAATATCAAATCTGGAAGAACAAATTGAAAATAAAAGATTTAAAAAGAAAAATTTAATACTCGGAAAAAGTTATTTAAAAATTTTAAAGTTTTCTTAAAACTCAAAAAATAATTTTTGTAGCATGTTTTCTCTTTTCATAGTTAAAAAAATATTTTTCTTTGAATTGATCCAAAAAGAGTATTTTCTTTTATCCAATAGGCCAGTTTTTATTAACTTAAAAATTTAATAGAAAATTTTAAACGTCTGGAAGTTGGCATGTTGTACACACATTATTTTGTCAGGAATGAAGACTGATTTTATCTATCAAAAATGTATGTTTCAAAATGCACAATTTTAAGCAACATATTTTCTGTTATTCTTATATATTTAAAGATTATTAGTAATTATTGTTTTTTTTCATTTATAAATGATCTCTAGTGTTATAAGTTATTCACCTAGCACAGGGGTCACCAAACTACTGCCCGCAGATCAGATCCGACCCATGAATGCATTTTATCAGGCCCACTGGTGGTACTTGAATTTGTTTATTAAAACGTACATAATGCAAGATGATGTTGAGTTTCCAAAACTGAAGAACTTTGCTGTTGGTATGGAATCAGTGTTTAGAACTACTTAAGTATGCGTGCAAAACCTTTCAAAATTGAAATATGTGAAATCAAATGAAATATGTGAAATCAAATGAAATTCCCTGATAGACATTTGAAAGCTATTCTCTTAATTGGATGTAGCAATTCCAAACCAAACATTGATGATATTTTGAAAGGCAAACTTCAGTTTCACAAATCTCACTATACACTTTTTTGTAAATGTTGCATTCTTTGATAATGTTTTGAAAATAGATATGTTGGTTAAATTTGTTTTCGTGCATCTTACACCACTCATCCATAAATATAACATAGAAAGATAGATTTTGTTTTACATCTTTTTCTCAGAGCTTTCATTGTGGCTAGTAAGTATCGAAAACAATAATAATGTAGCCCGTTCTCATTATTTTTTCAGTTATCTGACCCACCATGGAAAAAGTTTAATGATCTCTGACCTAGCACAAGAAAGACTTAGTTTAACCTTATTTGTGCTTAGGTAACCTAGTTTACTGATACTAGACTGAAGCAGGGTCACAAAAACTAATCAAGGAAAAATGTTTATGGGCATAAATCCTAACAATGAAAGAATTGATTACAAAAAACGAAAAAAATATAAAGAATGCAATATAAACATGAATCAAAAATCGAAATATCCAATGATCTAATAGATCGTCGAGATACCAAGGCTTTTCCGAGTGGGGGATAGGAGGATCCTTGGCGGTTCAGGAGGTTCGTTGGCGGTGCCCATCTTCTTTACAAGTCAACCTCTCAGCCACTGATAGGATGTGATATAATGTAATCTTTTGAAAGTGAAGTACAACTGGTTTCATTCTTCTTGAGCGACTGCAAACACAATCTACCCTGCTATTTAACCATAACAGGGGAAGGAAAATTTTTAAATCTATTTTCCTTAAGTTTGGAAAAAGAATCATGCTTGATGCAACTTTTATGTTTTTCCTTATTTGGATATAAAATAATATTTTTTCATATTTGGATATAAAATAATTTTTTTCTTTATTTGGATATAAAATAATTTTTTTCCATATTTGGATATAAAATAATTTTTTTCTTTATTTGGATATAAAGTATAGGATTTCATTCAGTTTATCCTTGGAGTTGGGTCAAAAAACTAAGCAGTGTTTTCCAACCCTACAAAGGACCCAACCAGACGAGTTTCTGAACTTATCTTGCATTGTAATGAATTCTTTTGACAGAAGAGGCATGAATATTGCAGGATATTAAAAAGAGAATTGAGAAAAAATTATTAATTTCATACAATGAATAGTTAAAACAGAATAAGAAAAATGAGGCTAAAATATTTAAATAAATCAGTGTACATCTAGTCTTTCACATAATTTTGTAATAAATAAAACTAAAAAGGTTTTAAAAATACAAGAATTCAACTTCTTTTCCATTAAATTCTAATTGGAGAACAATTGTATATAAATTCAGTTTATAACACAATACAGAATATGAGATATGCTGAAATTGAGAGCTGGTGTGTACTCCAGCTGAATCTCCTGACTGCTGTAAAGCCTATTTGAAGATCCCGGATGTGTAGGTTTCATATATTTTCTATGAATACTACTTTATCAAAATTGATATGTAGTAGAGTGAGGGACCCATATTATAGTTCAGGGTTAGAGTGTATCATAACTAGAGGGGATAAGTCTGGTTGAAACTCATAAATGCAACTTCACTGTCTTATCTATCTATATATATATATATATATATAGAGAGAGAGAGAGATAGAGATAGATAGATAAGACAGTGGAGTGGCCTATTATCATTTTCAGCCTGATGGCAAAGGAGTCTATCCCCTTTTCCCTTACATTAAACTAGAGAGATTATTTTATGCATCTTAGGTGGAATACAACAGCTACCCTCAGCTCCCCAACACACACTCATAACACATACACACACACACACACACACACATAGGTGGCCTATTTAAAATTGATAATTAACAAACTTGTCAACTGTTAATGTAAAATCATATCAGATGGGAAGATACCACAGAATAATAAAAAGGAAAAATAGTTAAGGTCACAACACAATAGCATTAATACCCTTGGGAAAAGTTTGATTTTAAAAATGTTATCAGTCATATTCATTGATCTAATATTTATATATTAATTAACAAAATTTCAGTCATGTACTGTGAATTAAAGAGTTCAATTTTAAACCACTCCCCCTCCCATTTAACCTGGAGGTTTTTTTCTTTTTCATTAACAACATCCTTAGAAGATTAAGCTATGAAATTGAATAAAGTAAAAAAAAAAAACTTATCAAGTCCTATATTGAAATAAACTTAAAATTACTATTCACTGGTAATTTTGCAGAGTATTTGACGATATTTCTATTTCAGAGTAACAATTTTTTTTTAGATTTAATCTGTCAGCTTTTGTCGTTCTGTGGTCAGAAAAGTGTATAACTGAATCACTATGCAACAACTTTAAATCTATACAACATCAATTAATGCTGTCTTTTAATTTACAAAAAAAATACAACTTACAAATGAATTACTGTATTAAGTTATGTTTTCCTTACAGTTTGAGTTTTTATGAAGTTTTAATCCCAGTTAAAAAATTAAAAATATATACATTGGACTTTATTTAAACAAAGAAACTAGGCCAAAAATATATATAAATGTATATATTATATAGTTTCAAGTATTCCTATCCAATGATTATAAATTTTCCACATATGGTTTCATGTATTTCTATTATTAGTATTAGATAAGAATACTGGAAATCATATAAATGTATACAAATTACCAGTTTCTAAACTGGTAATTTGTATACATTTATATAATTTCCAGTATTCTTATCTAATACTAATAATATGTATGTTGATTTCTCCAAGGCATTTGATAACACAGAAGAAAGATAGACTAATACTTCTAGCATATGGTCTTCCCTCAAAAATCTGTTATTGTTTTAATGATGCTCTACAAATATATGAAAGCAATGGTTCATCCACCCAATGATGACACCCAATGTATATCCTTGAAAGACTCCAGCAACAATGTGAAAGAAATATTTGAGATTGTTGCTGGAGTTCTTCAAGGATAGCACCATTTCTATTTATAATGTGCCTAGATTACATACTACAAACATCATCAAATCTAATAAAGTAAAATTGTTTCACACTAAAAAAGGTAAGAAGTAGATAATAATAGATTAGGCAGGGGTGTATAAGACTCTGTCACCTGCTGGAGTTTACTGAAGCACAAATTATGTTATAGATTTATGATTGTAAATAATGAAGATAATGTTTTCTTTCTTTTTTTTTTTTTTTTACAGATATCAATTGTACTGAAGAAGGAATGAATTCATTTGATGACCAAACAGCATTTTAAAATTTTACTGAAAATTGATTAGAAATCATCAGTTTTGTACCTCCAGATACAAGTGTTTTTCTGGTGTAATGCATCTATGATTATTTTCAATATATTTTCAAAACAGAAATCCAAACACACGTTAGAAATTTTTTCTTCAAGTTTTTACATGAACATCTGCAGTAAGTTCTGATAGAAAATAAATCTATCTACGTACAATAATTTTGTGGAGTCTGGATAACGATTTACAACAACATTTGATTTGAAGACATAGATACCACTCTAGCGTTAAATTCTTCTCATATATAGTGTGTGGATCAGGATTTTCAGACAGTTCAATTTCAAAAACGCTTGCTAATACACGACAGAAATAAAAATATAAATATCAAAGACATACAAAATTACATTGATTAGAAATCTTCAGTTTTGTGGCTCTGGATACAAATTTAATTCTGGTCCATTGCATGGATGATCATTTTCCATATATTTTTATGATAACAAAAAGTAAAAATAAATGCAAGAACACATGGAAGATAAGATATTTTCTTGTGTAGTGTGTGGATCTGGATTTTCTAAGAGTTCAATTTTGAATGCACATGTGCGTAAACACACAAAACCTTACTCTTGTAAAATATGTGGATCAGCATTTTCACAGATAGCACATTTAAAAACACACATTCGCTCACACACTGGGGAGAAACCCTACATGTGTGAAGTATGTGGATCAGCATTTTCAGTCAACTCGAGTTTAAAAACAACATGTGAGAGTTCACACTGGAGAGAAGCCTTACACTTGTAAAGTGTGTGGATCAGCATTTACAGAAAGTTCTAATCTAAAGGTACACATGAGATTACACACTGGAGAGAAACCTTATGCCTGTGAAGTTTGTGGACTGACTTTTCCATGGTCTTCAAGTTTAAAAAGTCATATGATAACACACACCGGAGAGAAGCTTTACACTTGTAAAGTGTGTGGATCAGCATTTTCAAGAACCTCCAGTTTGAAATCTCACATGCGTATACACACTGGAGAGAAACCGTACACGTGTGAAGTCTGTGGATCAGCATTTTTAATGAATTCAGTTTTAAAAGCACATATGCGAACACACACTGGAGAGAAACCATACACCTGTGATATTTGTGGATCAGCATTTTCATCTAGTTCAACATTAAAAAGTCATGAGCGAACACATACAGGAGAAAAACCTTTCTCTTGTATAATATGTGGATCACGATTTTCAAAAAATGACAGCTTAAAAAGACACATGCGAACACATACAGGAGAAAAACCTTTCTCTTGTATAATATGTGGATCACGATTTTCAATAAATTGCGACTTAAAAAGACATATGCGAACACATACAGGAGAAAAACCTTTCTCTTGTATAATATGTGGATCACGATTTTCAAAAAATGGCATCTTAAAAACACATATGCGAACACATACTGGAGAGAAACCGTATACTTGCGAAATCTGTGGTTTAGCTTTTTCACAGAGTTCCAATTTAAAAAGTCACATGTACAGACATGCAGATGTAAATATCTGCAGCTTGACTGATCACAGTACATCTGGGATTACAAGCTTCCACCAATAACATCAAATGGGAAGGTGATTGTATTCTATGATAAAGTAATTCAGACAGGCAGATATATAGAAGACAAGGCCTTTGAACCAGATATTGTCATCCAAAATAAACATGAAAAAACTGCTTTCATTATTGATGGAGATGTATCAAATGATTATGGCCTAAATAGAGCTGAGCGAGAAAAGATCACAAAATATCAAGATCTCAAGAATGACCTAAAAACAACTTGGGCACTGAAATAGATAAATATCATACCAGTTGGTAAAGAAAAACTTTTAAAAAATACCTTAACACAATAGCTGGTAAACCAAGCTGCTATAAAGTACAAATAGCAGCTAAAATGATAGGATAGAAATATTATTTATTAAGGAATCAAGTGTTAGGCCTGTAGCGTTAGTTTCGTATTTGCCTGGGAGAGTTGTCTGCCCGGTTTAGTTTGCTGGTGCCCGCTAGGGGATATAGTATTTAAGCGGCTGGTTCAAAACGCTTCTCTTTTCCTGTTCCTGATACTACGAGACACATGGGTTAGTTAAAATCTACCCCGTCTCGTTGGGGGCGTTCGCCCCCCCCCCTCATACATTACTGTAAGTTCTTCACAGCATGGACTATCCCTAGTCTCATGCCTGTACTTTTTGTATATCTTGTACCATTCATGAATGTGTATTTATCTTTTTACATGTAACTTGTTTTACCTTGTACTTTGTATCTCGTCATATCCATGTGCTGTATTATATTAAATGTTTTGTCTGTTAACCTTTGTCAGAGTTTTGTATTCAAAGTATATATAACTTTGAACCATTCTTACAGGCCCAAGAAAGGGGCCGCTTGCTTTCTGAAAATTGTTAAAGGAAAATACAAAAGAAAGAAACCTCTTAATTTAAAAAAAAATTTGTTGGATCCAGATTTTTAAAAACTTAAATTACTTACACAATTAGGTAGAAAATGTCACATTGAAAGTTTTCCTGTTGATAGTAAAGAAAATTGTTTATTCAGAGAATTTTAAAAATGTGATATCTTTTAAGTTTTAATTATTATCTTCTAAAAAGATCTGAATATAAAATAAGACATTCTCTTGTGTTTTGTTACACAATGTGCCTTGGTTTTGATATTCCTTCAGATTAGATTCATTCATCTAAATGGAAACAATCTCTCTGCCTTCAAAAATATCATTCAAAATCTTTGATTCAAACATGTACGTTATTTTCGTATTATACAGTTACTTGTATTCTATAAAATTGCAGAATAAAAAGTTAATTGAATGAAAATTATTTTTTGAAATTTATATTGCTATATCTTGTATGCATTTTCTTTCTTTTTTGGAATCACTTCTTAATTTCAGGACAATAAATAAGAATAAAATATTCTAAGAATGATCACTTAAACAAATAATTTGGATTTCATGATATTTTTCTAATATATCCAACTCAGATCTTAAGCTAATTTTAACCATTCTCCTAATTTTTAGAGAAATTCAAAACACAGTTTTAAAGACTAGTAAATATGGATAATATATTAAAACATCTGTTCTTAAATTGTATGGTTTGTTGAATATTAATTTCCTTAAATTCAGTTAATTAATAATTAAATAAAATTGATATTTTAAAGATTGATATCTTGAAGAAATATGTGTGAGAAATTTGCCATTAATTCTAAAGAGCTTCTTGTATTCTAGTAATATAAAGTCAGTACCAACCAGACAAAAAGGAATTCAATCCTCTTTTTACTAGAACCAGACCAGTGGGATTATTTTTACATCTGTGGGGGACCACCACATATACAATAAGCTGTCCACTTTACTGCACAAATCCAAGCTATTATAACACTATAATAATGTTATAGATTGACTGGCGATATTAAATTAGATACTTAAGAATAATTAAGATATTTTACTAAAAGTTAAAGTTATAATCCTTTGTAAGGAAGTGTAAAACAAAAAGAAGAAAACAACGAATAATAATAATATTACAAATTGCACCTGGTGACACACAGTCTTTATACTGGGTTCCTTCAAAAGTTCAAATCAAAAGTTTGCGTCAACGAAGTACAAAATATTACTCAGCAAAGGAAGTTGAAAAGGTTAATCTTAAATTTTGATTTGATAAATAAAACAATAACTTAATTTGGATCAGGTCACACCAGTGCTAACTCTAATGGAAAATGCTGTGGAAAATCACAAGCAAGTCTGGCACATGACCATTTACACAATAATAAAAATATTATCGAATGGTTCACCAATCATAGAAAACGGGTGGAGTTTTTGCTGCCCTCCCCAAGATGTGCAACCGGGGGTCATGATTTTGATTGGCCGTCCAATCAGATGTGACCTGGGAGGGGGCTTTGTACTCCTCCCCAATGTTTTCACTGTAATTCCATTGTTCTGGTGTTTCTATTGGCTGGCCAATCGTAGCCGTATGTTCACGGGTCTGGAACCCATAAAAAAAGACCCGAAAAGGAAACAGATCAGACCAAAAGCTGGTTCCATAACTACGTCTCAGAGCCCGTGCCACCGTCTTTGCCACTACTTCCTGCTACCTTGCTACTCAAAGTCCTGACTTGACCATATCAGAACCCAGAAGTAATTAGCTGTATATCGCCAGTCAATCCACAAAACTCATTCTTTGAGTTGACAAGGATAAGTATAAAACCCAGAAACTTGTAGTTCCTAGGTGGATGCTCTATTGATTAGGCTCTTTTTTAAAAGGCTTTTGATGTTTGGTGTGGTTCTCCACCTCAGATTCAAAAACTATTTTGCTCAACTCGCACTACTGAAAAAGGGATAGACTCCCACACTGTTCAGTTGATACCCACAATAGCCTACTTTGCAAAATTTACTTACTTCACTGAATTAAAGTTTGGAGTATATATCAAAAAGGAAATCTCATAATTTTTCTTACAGGAAGTGAAATCGAGAAGCCAAATTTTCATTGTTTGTTCTTTAACATTAACTGACGTATTGAGAAAATTGGAGGGATAGAAAGAAATGTTTTAAATCTTTCATCTCCAAGAAACAATCTTCTTTATCCAGCAGAACATGTATAGTTAAGCTGCAAGAATTATTATTTTGTATGCTATTCAGTACAGTGAGTGTGGAACAATTGCTTTAGACTCTATCGGACTTAAAAGCAAGGACTTTTTCTTTCATTCTAACATTGGACTTTCTCATGTCTTTGCAGAATTTTTATCATTTTCAGTAATCTTTGCCTTGAATTTTGTACCTCTTAATTTTAGCATTCAGATCATCAACATCATCATCCTCATCATCATCAAGGAATGCTGATGGTATGGATTCCCTTAACTCCTTTTTGCCATCCATCTCTATCAGTCACTGCTTTTGGCAGGTCCTCTAGATGGCATGAAGTGTCTGCAAAATGCTGATAAATGTAAGGTTTTACTGGTCAGCCAGCATTGGTGTGTCCATGTGTAGGAGTCAATACGAGTGTCACTTATATGTTTGTCCAGTGCCCAGCTTGTCTTGTCTTACTGGTTTGTAAGATAGGAGACAGGGTGAGCATACTGCTGCTGTTTTGTAGGATGCAGCTTCCAGGATTTGTTCAAAACAGCACACAGCATTCTTGTGTAGTTCACATAAAATAATGAAATGTCTTTTGATTTATTTACATAATTTGCTTTTGTTTACATCTTTACTCAGTTTAGTTTCATCTATTTTAAAGGAGAAGTATCTCCCTAACTTAAAAAATATAATTCAAAATTGTTGATTCAACCATTCACCTCTTAATTTTAGCATTGGAGTCATCATCAACATTATCATCATAAAGTCATGTTGACTCTCTCTCGCCATCTATCCCTATCCTTCAATGCTCTTAATAGGTTCAGAATTATCATTAAAATATGTTAAAATCCTTTTCCTACACAGTCATTAAGGGAGTATGAGAAAATGTTTGAGGGGTGGGTGGGTGTTTGCCACATGCCAACAAAACAAAAAGTATGTTGTCTTCAAAAAGTTTGAGGAAAAATGTTTTCTAAAAGTATGTATAGGCAAACAGGGAGATAACTCATAACACATCTGTAAAAAAAAAATAGATAGAAATTTGAGCATAGTTATGGAGGCCTATTTGAGTAAAATTTTATTTTGCAAAGTTACACTGTGCAGCTAAAAAAAAAAGTATAAGAAAAGATAACGAAACAAGGATATTAACACTGGAACAGTTGTTGCAGTTCTCAGGGTAAAAAGTCCAGTTATTTTGAAAGAAAAAGGGAGTAACTTAATTCACTGTAATCTTCCATAAAGTAAAACAACAATCGTTGGGGTTAAGTTGTAGATATATAAAATATATTTTCTGGGAAAATATGCTGAGCAAAATTGCGCATTTTTAAACATACATTTTTAGATAGATTAAATCTATCTTTATTCATGACAAAAATTTTATGTTCAACAAGCCACCTTCTAGATGTTTAAAATTCAGTATTAAGTTTTTAAGTGTAGACCAATTGAAAACTTTTTTTGCATCAATCCAAAGAAAAATATTGTTTTTAAAACTACAAAAAGAGAAATCATGCTACAAAAATTACTTTTTGAGTTTTAAGAAAATAGCTTTTGAATTTTCGAACAACATTTTTTGAGTGTTGAAATTTTCATTTTCTAATTTTTTAATATGTTTTTCTGGATTTAATCTTTCTAGAAATGTAAAAATTAGGGACTGTAATTTTTTTTATTCAAAAGAACAAATGTCGAAACCCCCTACAATTAAAACTTATTAAAAAAACTTTTATACTATTTAAAAAAAATAAAACAAGGTATTCATTATAGAAATAAATAATTAACAAGAGAAGTAGTGAAAATTTCATTAAAATTGAACAATTTCCTGCTTTTTATGTAATTGTTTTAAAACAAAAAAAGAAATTTAAAAAAAAGTTACCTCCCTTTTTTATTTCAAAGTGCCCATACCTATTTTTTTAAAAGAAAAAAGTCATCTTCTATTACTTTAATTACCAAAAATGTCTTTAAAATCAGATGATTAGCCGATTTCTGAGGAATTTTAAAAAACAGCACTTTAGCAAGGTGGGTAAATTAGTCAGGTCACTTCATTTTATAATAGTAAACAGACTTATCTTTTACAAGGAGAGAAGAAAAGGGTTAAAATTGCTAATTGTCATCAAAATTAAAACTGAAAAAATTGGCTTGGGCATAGATTTTAATAAATTCAATTAAGGACCTGATTTATGTTTTTTAATTAAATTTTAACCGTTAGTTGAGTTTTTAACCATTTTTCATTGGACGTTATTTTCCTACAGAGGGCCGCAAAAGAACTAATTTTTAAGGGAGATAAATATTTTCCGAGTATTTAACATAGAAAACATGGATTATTACACTTTTGGTCATCCTTACTTAAGAAAAGCACACGTCGCCTGTAATATTGAAATAGAAAATACGTTGTTTTTTTTGTTTTTTTTCTGACTTTATTTTTATCTTTATTTTTCTTCTATTTTTTCCTTAAACACAACTAACGGTTAAAATTTAAGTTAGAAACAACATAAATCGTGTCCTTGGTAATGATTAAAATTAGGTATCATCAAAAAGGTCACGTGATCAGTTTAGGCCATCTTGAATGAACGGAAATAAATATTTCTGAACTTTGTTTATCAAAAATCTCGTAAAAAAAAATTAAACATCATAGAGGGTTGTTACAAAGAAAAACAGTTAATTCAAAGATCAAATTATCAGATTGGGAAAAATTACATCGTTATCTTTAAAAATAAATAAACCTATCTGTATTACATGCGAAAGATTATACATATACATATGGCTGGACCTAATGGGCATACTTTTTTAAGACAAAATTTACTATTAAAATGAATAAAATCTTTAAAAACTTTAATATTAGAATTTAATATTAAAATGAATAAAAACTTGAAAATATTTAATATTAAAATTTTACAGTGAAATTGACTTAAAAAAAATGTCGTCGGTTTTGGTATTAATTTTTAAAATCGAAAATGAAATGAAAATTTGAATATTTTTTCTCAGAGAAAAACTGATAGAATAATCAATATATACTTACTTTTCTATTCCAATGGGTCAAAAAAGTTGAAAAATTGTTTTACTCTAAGAAAAACAAACAATAGTTACTGAGAAGCGTCTCGTCTCTTTGTATAAAAACAAAACAAATACGTCAGTTTTGCTCTTCCGTATATTCTAAGAATCACACATTGCTATTCAACAATAAGAATGACAAATTCTTTTAAAAATATTAATATAGCGTGGATCGCACCAATTTTTAGTTCACCTGAATTCTAAAATTCATATATTTAAATATCCATGAAAAATTCGATATTTTCACACAGAAAAAAAAATTCATTTATTTCACGCAGAAAAAATATATAAGCACACAAAAGATTGAAAATCTCTTAAAAATTAATTTCTTAAAAAAATGTTGTTTTTTTTCTTTTGACAATTTAATAAAATATAGGACATACCAATTAAAAAAGAAAAAAAAAAGTTTTCTAATAATAATATTATGACATTATTTTGCACTGTTTATTTCCGATTTCATTAATTTTTCCTAAAGAAAACCTATTGCGTTGTAACTTGTATGTTATACAATTTCTTTCATATACTTATTCAGTCTCTTATCTTTATAGAAAAAAAGTTAAAAAGTTTTCCGATGGGTCATTATTTTATCTCTTAGAATAAAATAGGGAGGTGGGTAGACCTCGTAAAAAATAATATTTCCCCTAATATATTTTAGGAAAAAATTTATGGAAATTTTTCGTGAAAATCAGACTATTAATTGATTTCTCATAGAATTAAAACAAAAAACCTCTTATCGTAACTTGTTTTTAGCTACGTTAAATTTCAGTTGATTTAACAGTGCAAAAATGAAAACTTTGTTTTACAATCATAATTTTCATTATTTCCGTAAGCTGAATTTTTTTTTAAAGAAATCATCAGGAGTTTGTTTCATGTTTTTTCTTTCGAATGGAAAAAATTTTCAAGAAAATATTAATTTTTCTGCAAGTTTCATTATTTTAAATATGGGGGGGGGGGAGAATTTCACAGGGTAAAATTAGTGGTACCTATTAAAATCATTAAAATCTATGCACAAGCCAAAATTTTCCGTTTTAATTTTGACGACGATTTGCAATTTTAACCAGGAAAAGAACCTAGAAGTGACCTGAATCAAGACCAACTAGAATTACTATATCGGTGGCCTCGCCTGAATGCTTATAGGAGGTGATGAATCCTCAACTACTTTACGGAGTAAGGATCATACTGAGCAGGTTTTGCTTATAAAAATATCAAGGATTTCATTGTTTCTATCAATTATTTCCCTTGACTGATCTTCTTTAGCGGACATTTTGTGTCGAGTGTAAACATTTGTATAATTCGTATCTTTCTTTTAATTATGCGTTGTTTTAATTAAAATTAGACTCAGGAAAACAGAAAAAAGTAAGTATAAAGTCTATTTGTTTTCTTTTTTTTTACAAATTGTTCTCCCATTAATTTTTATTTTTTTGTCTAAGATTTGCATTGATAAAAAAATGTATTTCACAGGATTGACGGTACACGTGCTAGCTCATTTAAATCGCATAAAATTTAATGCCACCCGCAAAGAATATCTGGAAAGGAAAACAAGCAAACAAATCTAATATGAACACTATTTTCTTCCAGTCAAAAATATTTGTATTTGAAAATCGTCAAAAACAGAAATTTTTGTATTTGAAAATCGTTTTCTCATTTCTTAGAACTTAATCTAAAATTTGTTAACACTAGTTATGGATCAAGGGAAGTAATATATTTTTAAATTCTAAGACAATTACCAAAAATTAGGAAACTTTTCAATTTTAATGAAATTTTCACATTTTCTTCATTAATTTTATAATGAATTGTTTATTTTATTTTAAAAAAATTAAAATGTTTTTTTTTTTTTGTTTTTTTTTTCAAGTATGATTTCAGTGGTTCCCCCTAACCACTGAAATCATCTTTGGTCATTTGAATTTAAAAAATTTCCTCTCCGTAATTTTTACATTTCTAGAAATATCAAATCTGGAAGAACAAATTGAAAATAAAAGATTTAAAAAGAAAAATTTAGTACTCAGAAAAAGTTATTTAAAAATTTTAAAGTTTTCTTAAAACTCAAAAAATAATTTTTGTAGCATTTTTTTCTCTTTTCATAGTTAAAAAAATATTTTTCTTTGAATTGATCCTAAAAGAGTATTTTCTTTTATCCAATAGGCCAGTTTTTATTGACTTAAAAATTTAATCGAAAATTTTAAACGTCTGGAAGATGGCATGTTGTACACACATTTTTTGTCAGGAATGAAGACTGATTTTATCTATCAAAATGTATGTTCAAAAATGCACGATTTTAAGCAACATATTTTCTGTTATTCTTATATATTTAAAGATTATTAGTAATTATTGTTCTTTTTCGTTTATAAATGATCTCTAGTGTTATAAGTTATTTACCTAGCACAGGGGTCACCAAACTACTGCCCGCAGATCAGATCCGACCCATGAATGCATTTTATCTGGCCCACCGATGGTACCTGAATTTGTCTATTAAAAGATACAGAATGCAAGATGATGTTGAGTTTCCAAAACTGAAGAACTTTGCTGTTGGTATGGAATCAATGTTTGGAACTACTTAAGTATGCGAGCAAAACTTTTCAAAATTGAAATATGTGAAATCAAATGAAATATGTGAAATCAAATGAAATTCCCTGATAGACATTTGAAAGCTATTCTTTTGATTGGATGTAGCAATTCCAAACCAAACATTGACGATATTTTGAAAGGCAAACTTCAGTTTCACAAACCTCACTACAATTTTTTGTTAATGTTGCATTCTTTGATAATGTTTTGAAAATAGATATGTTGGTTAAATTTGTTTTCATGCATCTTACACTTGTAACGTTACGGGGTGTTCGTTTCACAGTACCGATTAGGAATATTTAACGTAGTGTACCAATTCGTAATAAGTTACGTATGGCTTCAATTAGGGATATGTCACGTACGGTACCAGTTCGTATATACGCTACGTACGCCTTTATTCGTGTATATGTGACGTAGTGCCTTTTCTTTCACGGCACTACAGTTCGTATCTTCGTACCATACGGAGTTTGTTTACATACACACTCCCAGATCTAGCAGTCATCGTCTGTGGCCCCAAAATCCTTCTCCACTTCTTTTGGTCAAGGGAAGATATCACTTTATGCACGCTGCGTGCTTCTTCGTTACGGCCAATTGACTTTCTCCACGGGCGTCCAGTGGTCGTCCCCTTTACGATAATATATTTTACTATTTTGTTTGTGGCAGTTCCCATTCATAAAACCTGTTGTAGTATCTTTTGTCATAAGTAGAGGAAATTATAACTCCGTGTTTACTTTTCAGAAGTTTATTATATTCAAAACTTCTATTACTTTTGAGAGAGAGAGAGTCCTAATATTATCTGCGCTTAATAATTACTTAATTGTATTCTAACTGGATTCAACTTCGAGTTTTTAGTCCTTAGTAAACTTCTCGGTGAACAAGCTTTTCTTAGCAGTAAACAGGCCTTTCCTTATTGTCTTCAGCGACAACAGCTTAACTCTGTACGATCACTGGCTCTGATCTCTGCCTGACTCTCCTTCTCCGATTGCAGACGCTAACTGATCGTGATTCTATTCACGGGTCTCTTAAATAGCATTTCTAAATAATCTTCCAGAAGATTCTACTTTTAGAAATTTTGAGCTCTTTCTCAAACGAATCGAATGTTTCTCACTGGTCAACCAGAGTTCACCAACCTAAAGATCAAAGATTTCTTGGAGTCACTCATCCTATTTTTTCGTTAAATCTAGACTTATCGTCTCCTTTCTCTCGTTAAAAAGATGTTATCTTTCCTAACTACTTTTTCGGTGATTCCACAAAGACCACCCAGCAACACAAGATAATCGGTAGTACATTTTTCCAAAGGTTCTTTTCCAAGTCTGGCACAAGGCCACAAACATAGGCGCTGGGCGGCGATTACATAACACACCACTCATCCATGAATATAACATAGAAAGATAGATTTTGTTTTACATCTTTTTCTCAGAGCTTTCATTGTGGCTAGTAAGTATCGAAAACAATAATAATATAGCCCGTGCTCATTATTTTTTTCAGTTATCTGACCCACCATGGAAAAAGTTTAATGATCTCTGACCTAGCACAAGAAAGACTTAGTTTAACCTTATTTGTGCTTAGGTAACCTAGTTTACTGATACTAGACTGAAGCAGGGTCAAAAAAACTAAGCAGTGTTTTTTAACCCTACAAAGGACCCAACCAGGCCAGTTTCTGAACTTATCTTGCATTGTAATGAATTCTTTTGACAGAAGAGGCATGAATATTGCAGGATATTAAAAAGAGAATAGAGAAAAAATTATTAATTTCATACAATGAATAGTTAAAACAGAATAAGAAAAATGAGGCTAAAATATTTAAATAAATCAGTGTACATCTAGTCTTTCACATAATTTTGTAATAAATAAAACTAAAAAGGTTTTAAAAATACAAGTATTCAACTTCTTTTCCATTAAATTCTAATTGGAGAACAATTGTATATAAATTCAGTTCATAACACAATAAAGTATATGAGATTTGCTGAAGTTAAGAGCTGGTGTGTACTCCAGCTGAATCTTCTGACTGCTGTAAAGCTTATTTGAAGATCCCGGATGTGTAGGTTTCATATATTTTCTATGGACAGTGCTTTATCAAAATTGATATGTAGTAGAGTGAGGGACCCATATTATAGTTCAGGGTTAGAGTGTATCATAACTAGAGGGGACTAGTCTGGTTGAAACTCATAAACGCCACTCCACTGTCTTATCTCTCTCTCTCTCTCTCTCTCTCTCTCTCTCTCTCTCTCTCTCTATATATATATATATATATATATATATATATATATATTATATTCCCTATTTTAAGTTTTAACTTGATTAAAGTCCACATATACCCTCCTATTTAGGTTATGAAGGTAAGACCCCCCCCCTATCTATTTTGTTTCTTTCTGATGTCAATATTATAGAGGGGGGAATGCTGTCTAGGAGTTGGTTGAGGAATGCTAGCTTTTAACCAGAACGAATTATAACAAAAATACATACTGTTTAAAATTTCAATGAAATAGGAAAGTTAATATTTAAGATTATTTACCTTATTTTCATACATTAATATTTAAATAGTGAAGCACATTCGCTTATTTCAGGTTAATTTTAGTACTTAAGGAATGATAAACAAAACTGGCTTACCCAGCCGAAATTTGGAGGAGGAAAGAATTTTTTTTTTTTTCTCCCTCTCGGACAACAGTTCAAGATCGAACCAATTTCATACCATACGGTGGGTTAACACCTGAAACCACGGGTAGCAGCATGGTGGATGTGAGACACGGCGGACGAACCCTAAATGGGCCAACGGTGTACCTCACATGATGCTGGGTGGATGAGCTCAAAAGCGAGCCAACGGCCGGGATCAAACAGTTCAATTAGGAATTTACTGCTCCTCATCTCTAAGTCTGGCATCTATCGATAAGTCAAATTAGCCACCGAAAAGTATCGATGACATCGAGCCAACCTAACCTATGACAGTACACAAAAATATCAAATCATACAGTATCGCCACTCTCGCTGATAAAGGTGCGCGTCCACGGGTTCAAACACTGGCCTGTGTCGGAAAATTGGCTACAGTGTCTCAACGTCCACGGGTTCGAGTGTTGGCCTGTGTCGAAAAATCTGCTACAGTACTCCAACAACAACAAACACACACAAACCGCATCACATCCAGAGCAGACAAACAAGACACACCCACTACCAATGTTGTAGCTCTGAAAACCATATCTAAAAAGACAACCATAGAACCTAGGAGTAAAACACACCTACTAAGGTGTAATCAAACCTTAAACTTAGCAACATTTAACGTCAGAACACTAAAAACAATAAACCAACTACCCAAGCTAACTGCGTCTGCAGTGGATAAAAATATAGATATAATCTGCATACAAGAGCATAGATTTTATCATAGTGAACTAGCAATAAGATATCACAAAACGGGTAATGAATGGACATTTGTATCGGCATCTGCGTGGAAAAACTCCATAAATGCCACCACGGGCGGTGTAGGAATGCTCCTCAGTCCCCGAGCTATAAGAGCACTAAACAGTGTAGAAAGAATCCAACAAAGAATTATATGCGCCACGTTTAATGGGAATCCCTGCATGACAGTAGTCTCATGCTACAGCCCCACTAATGTCAGCGAAGAAACGGACATTACAAAGTTCTATAATGAGCTGTCCTCCCTATGCAGACAGATTCCCAAACACAATGTCCTGGTCGTTGGGGGCGACATGAATGCGCAGATAGGCAAAAACGAGAACAATAAATACAGACTACATAACATCCCAAATAGAAATGGAGAACTCCTAGCTGAGTTCTCTCTTGAGAACAGGCTGGTATGCTTAAATACAAAATACCAAAAAAGAAAAGGCAAACTATGGACCTACACATACCCAAACAATACAAAAGCCCAATTAGACTATATCCTAATAAATAAAAAGTGGATAAATAGTGCAATGAACTGTGAAGCATACTCCTCCTTTGAAGGAGTATCCTCCGACCAGAGAATAGTCACAGCAAAATTACGACTTAGCCTACATAGAAACAAAAAACAAACTAATAAGTCTGTACAATACGACTGGTCGACACTTGCCAACAGGGATATATGCAATCGCTACACTGTGACAGTAAGAAACAAATTCGATATCCTCCAAAAAGCAACTGAAAGCTACACTGCAAATGAGGAATACAAAAACTTTGTCAATGCACACCTAGAAGCAGCAGCTGAGGGCGTACTGACTAAAGAAAGAGCCAAACACTCTGTCCCATGGGAGACAGAAGCAGTTAGAGAAAAGAGAAAAAATTTTAAAAAAGCAGCCCAACACAATAAACCAAACCCAACTAGCACCAATCTACACAACCTTAAGAAAGCACAGATAGACCTAACCGAAACATACAAAAAAGAACAAATAGAGTACATCCAAGTACAGATAAATAATATTAGACAATCAGTAGAGGATAGACAGTCGCGATTAGCATGGCAAACAGTAAATGAATTCAGTGGCAGGAAAAGTACCTCTAGATCAAAGTTAAAGGCAACCAGCCAAAAAGATAGACTCCAGAAATGGAAAGACCACTTACAGAAACTAAAATCATAGAAAATAAAACCCAAAAGATCATAGATAGACCACTAGATATCAAACTTGGAGATTTCACAATAGAGGAACTAAATGAAGTCTTAAAGAAGCTAAAAGGTAGAAAAGCCGCAGGGCTTGATGAAATCCCACCTGAGGTATGGAAAATAGGAAAGTTCAATGATATACTGCTTAGGTTTTGCAATGCAGTATATAGACAAAATAGAATAGACAAATGGATGAAAGGATGCATCCTTCCATTCCCCAAAAAGGGAGACCTCGGAATCACTAAAGACTACAGAGGCATAACTCTTACTGCTATAGCAGCTGAAATATATAATGCCCTTCTTCTTAACTGCATCCGACCCGAAATTGAAAAAATCCTTTGGAAAAACCAAAACGGATTCCGCAGAAATCGATCCACAACCTCCCAGATCCTAACCATTCGAAGGATCATAGAAGGGGTCCGAGCAAAGAATCTAAAGGCAACGCTGCTATTCGTAGACTTCTCCAAGGCATTTGATTTCATACACAGAGGGAAAATGGAACAAATACTACTAGCATATGGTCTCTCTAAAGAAACATTTGCCGCTATAATGATGCTCTACAAAAACACTAAAGCAATGGTACGCTCACCTGATCGCGACACAGATTTCTTTGATATTGCCGCTGGAGTCCTACAAGGAGATACATTAGCACCATATATATTTATAATATGCCTAGACTATGCACTTCGAACATCATTAGATACCATTAAAAAAAAAGGCTTTACACTAAGAAAGGCAAGAAGCAGACAATATCCTACACAGTCACAGATGCAGACTATGCTGATGACCTTGCACTTCTTGTAGACAGTGTGTCTGCAAGAAGCGCAAGGTCATCAGCACAGGCTGAGTCCCTACTGCATAGCCTGGAAAAGGCAGCAAAAAATATCGGCCTTAATGTAAACTCCGAGAAAACAGAGTTCATGTGCTTCAAAAAGAAAGGAGACATCTCCACACTTGACGGTAAGCCTCTTAAGCCAGTAGAACAGTTCACCTACCTAGGTAGTAATATCTCATCCACAGAAAGCGATGTTAATACACGAATAGGAAAGGCGTGGGCGGCCACAGACTATCAGTAATATGGAGATCCAATCTCACTGACAAGCTAAAGCAACAATTCTTCCAGGCTGTGGTTATATCAGTGCTGCTGTATGGCTGCACCACCTGGACCCTGACAAAGCGCCTCGAGAATAAGCTAGATGGTACCTGCACAAGAATGCTGTGAGCAGTCCTGAACAAGTCATGGAAGCAGCACCCCACAAAGAAGCAACTATATGGTCACCTGCCACCCATCTCACAAACCATCTGAATGAGACAGACTAGACATGCAGGACACTGCTGGAGAAGCAGGGATGAGCTCATAAGTGACGTTCTCCTGTGGAAGCCAACACATGGACATGCTAACGTAGGACGCCCACTAAGGACCTACATTGACCAACTATGCGAAGACTCTGGATGCTACACAGAGGACCTCCCAGGGTCCATGAGTAATAGGGAAGGTTGGCGAAAGATTGTCATGGATATCTGTGCTGCGCGCGCGACATGATGATGATGATATATATATATAAAGAGAGAGGGGGGATAGATAAGACAGTGGAGTGGCCTATTATTAGTTTCAGCCAGATGGCAAAGGAGTCTATCTCCTTTTCCCTTACATTAAACTAGTAATTAGTAAATTGTACACATTTACATGGTTTCAAGTATTTCTATCTGCAGTAAAAGTAAAGTTGTCGGGGCGGCCTAAAGTCGATATCAGCCAGTCATTGAGGGAGTCTATCCCCTTTTCAATAGTGCTAGACCAAGGAGATAGTTTTTGGCATCTTAGGTGGAGCGCCACACCTACCATCAGCTCCTTACTTTACCACATAGATCCCTGTGCTACTCATACGCTGAATTGGCGAGGACCGGTATCGAACTAGGAACCTTCTGGTTTCTAGCCGAACGCTCTACAGACTGAGCTAACCCAGCCCCTAATACTGGTAATTTGTATTAGTTTATATGATTTTCAGTATTCTTGTCTAATCTTATTATAATGGAGATTGTGTGTTTTTCTGTCTGTAACCGAAACTAAATTACTACTCAAGTCACAATTCCCTTAGTAATTGACGTCACATTCACCATGAATTTATCCTTATTTTAACCTCAATTATTAATAAAATTGTTTTACATAATTAATACTGTTAACCATATCTACATACTAATAACATGCAATTGTATTTATATATACAACAAAATAGCGGTCTCCAGTGTGAACAGGAAGGCTAATTTGCATATTGATATTAAAAATGTAATTTTAATAAATATATGCTTAGTATTATTGATTTCTAACTGTTTGGTTTTATTTTAATGAATATAAGCAAAAATCTCTTCAATAAATCTTAAATGAAATCCATTAACAAGAAAAGATAACTGTCATTTTATTCTTTACTTCCTCTTTTAACTAAATATTTAAATTAGAAAAAATAACAATGAAAGACGAGAATGATGGAAGAGTAAATTTCAGTTGTTCTATTTTTCGATTATACCCTCCTCTGTTTCAAATCTTTTTATCTGCATTCTTATTTAGTTTCATTAGCGTTTCTTATTTGATACGATATTTCATTACATTAAAACTTAAATACTTGCACCCGGAGGGTGCATATATTTGCTAGAACTAATAATGTGTTCACATATTGAAACCATATAAATGTGTACAAATTACTATGGAGCTAAATCGGTCCCTTCATGAGTTTATACAATATTTAGATTATCTTGCTTTTAATTCTATTTGTAAATGTGTTGCATACAAATTCTGTTCATTACCTTACAGAGGATATAAGTTATGCTAGTTATTGAAGCACGAATTATATTATAGATTTATGATTGTAAATAATGAAGATGCTGTTTTATTTAATTTTTTTTTTTTTTTACAGATATCAATTGTACTGAAGAAGGAATGAATTCATTTGATGACCAAACAGCATTTTAAAATTTTACTGAAAATTGATTAGAAATCATCAGTTTTGTACCTCCAGATACAAGTGTTTTTCTGGTGTAATGCATCTATGATTATTTTCAATATATTTTCAAAACAGAAATCCAAACACACGTTAGAAATTTTTTCTTGAAGTTTTTACATGAACATCTGCAGTAAGTTCTGATAGAAAATAAATCTATCTACGTACTACAATTTTGTGGAGTCTGGATAACGATTTACAACAACATTTGATTTGAAGACATAGATACCACTCTAGCATTAAATTCTTCTCATATATAGTGTGTGGATCAGGATTTTCAGACAGTTCAATTTCAAAAATACTTGCTAATACAGGACACAGATATAAATATAAATATTAAAGACATTGATTAGAAATTTAAAATTACATTGATTAGAAATCTTCAGTTTTGTGGCTCTGGATACAAATGTAATTCTGGTCCATTGCATGGATGATCATTTTCCATATATTTTTATGATAACAAAAAGTAAAAATAAATGCAAGAACACATGGCAGGTAAGATATTTTCTTGTGTAGTGTGTGGATCTGGATTTTCTAAGAGTTCAATTTTGAATGCACATGTGCGTAAACACACAAAACCTTACTCTTGTAAAATATGTGGATCAGCATTTTCACAGATATCACATTTAAAAACACACATTCGCTCACACACTGGGGAGAAACCCTACATGTGTGAAGTATGTGGATCAGCATTTTCAGTCAACTCGAGTTTAAAACAACATGTGAGAGTTCACACTGGAGAGAAGCCTTACACTTGTAAAGTGTGTGGATCAGCATTTACAGAAAGTTCTAATCTAAAGGTACACATGAGATTACACACTGGAGAGAAACCTTATGCCTGTGAAGTTTGTGGACTGACTTTTCCATGGTCTTCAAGTTTAAAAAGTCATATGATAACACACACCGGAGAGAAGCTTTACACTTGTAAAGTGTGTGGATCAGCATTTTCAAGAACCTCCAGTTTGAAATCTCACATGTGTATACACACTGGAGAGAAACCGTACACGTGTGAAGTCTGTGGATCAGCATTTTCAATCAATTCAGTTTTAAAAGCACATATGCGAACACACACTGGAGAGAAACCATACACCTGTGAGATTTGTGGATCAGCATTTTCTTCTAGTTCAACATTAAAAAGTCATGTGCAAACACATACAGGAGAAAAACCTTTCTCTTGTATATGTGGATCACGATTTTCAAAAAATCACGACTTAAAACGACACATGCGAACACATACAGGAGAAAAACCTTTCTCTTGTATAACATGTGGATCAGGATTTTCAGAAAATTACAGCTTAAAAAGACATATGCGAACACATACTGGAGAGAAGCCCTATACTTGTGAAGTCTGTGGTTTAGCTTTTTCACGGAGTTCCAATTTAAAAAATCACATGCAAAAACATGCAGGAGATGTAAATATCTCCACTGGAAAATCTGGAGAAATCCAGCTTGACTGATCACAGTACATCTGGGAATACAAGCCTCCACCAATAACATCAAATGGGAAGGTGATTGTGTTCTATGATGAAGTAATTTAGACAGGCAGATATATAAAAGACAAGGTCTTTAAACCAGCTATTGTCATCCGGAATAAACATGCAAAAACTGCGTTCATTATTGATGTAGATGTCCCAAATGATTATGGCCTCAATTGAGATGAGCAGGAAAAAATTACAAAATATCAAGATCTCAAGATGGCCTAAAAACAACTTGGTCACTGAAAGAAATCAATATCATACCAGTTGGTAAAGCAAAACTTTAAAAAAGACCCTGACACAATAGCTGGTAAACCAAGCTGCTATAAAGTACAAATAGCAGCTAAAATGATCCTTAGGATAGAAATATTATTTATTAAAGAATCAAGTGTTAGCCCCAGGCAGGGGCCCCTTGGTTTCTAAAAATTGTTAAAAGAAAATACAAAAAAAAGAAACCTCTTAATTTAAAAAAAATTTGTTGGATCCAGATTTTTTAAAACTTAAATTACTTACACAATTAGGTAGAAAATGTCACATTGAAAGTTTTCCCATTGATAGTAAAGAAAATTGTTTATTCAGAGAATTTTAAAAATGTAATATCTTTTAAGTTTTAATTATTATGTTCTAAAAAGTTCTGAATATAAAATAAGACATTCTCTTGTGTTTTGTTACACAATGTGCCTTGGTTTTGATATTCCTTCAGATTAGATTCATTCATCTAAATGGAAACAATCTCTCTGCCTTCAAAAATATCATTCAAAATCTTCGATTCAAACATGTACATTATTTTCGTATTATACAGTTACTTGTATTCTATAAAATTGCAGAATAAAAAGTTAATTGAATGAAAGTTATTTTTTGAGATTTATATTGCTATATCTTGTATGCATTTTCTTTCTTTTTTGGAATCAGTTCTTAATTTTAAGACATCAATAAATAAGAATAAAATATTCTAAGAATGATCACTTGAGCAAATAATTGGCATTTTATGACATTTTACTCAGATCTTAAGCTAATTTTAACCATTCTCCTGATTTTTAGAGAAATTCAAAGCACAGTTATAAAGACTAGTGAATATGGATAATATATTAAAACACCTGTTCTTAAATTGTATGGTTTGTTTAATATTTACTTTCTTAATTTCAATTAATCAATAATTAAATAAAACTGATATTCTAAAGATTGATATCTTGAAGAAATATGTATAAGAAATTTGCCATTATTTCTAAACAACTTCTTGATTTCTTGTAATGTAAATTTTGTGAAGTGGTCTATATTGTTGATACCAACCAGACAATAAGAAAATCAATCCCCTTCTTACTAGTACCAGACCAGCGAGATTGTTTTACATCTGAGGTGGAGCGCATCACCTACCATCAGCTCTTTACTGCGGTGTAGAAATTTTTTTGGGGGGGAAAGCTCGATGAAATAGCTGCAACAAATAACCCCCCTCCACCTCTGAGGGGAAGTTTTGTAAAGAATTGTTTTTTTGTTGGTTATACCATAGTCCCTTTTTTGGAAATTCGCGGAGTGAATTTTAGAAGGCCTGTGATTGGTCGGTTGAGACGTCCCAGAGGGAACGTGGAGAATTCTTGAGACATATCTGGTTCTTTTTCAGCTTGGGTACCGCTGTGAGCAGAGGTGAGAGAAAGGCTCACTCAGGCTAAAAAGCACCCCCTCCCCCTGTTTGGTTGAACTACTGTGAACAGCAGAGAGGGCTGGTTAGCTCTCTGAGCAGAGGAGCCCTGATTTTTTAGACAGCTTAGGACTGATGTCCAAACAATTTTCTTTCATTTTCCTTTCTTTTAATGAAGAACTACTTTTAAAAGAACAGTCTTTGGGGCGTGACCGTCCTGGTGAATATTGAGAATTGCCTCTTTGAGGAAGAAGCAAATGAATTTTGTGAAGAGATTCATGATCAAATCTCAGTTATATTGAAGGAACAAATCTAAATGAAATTTGAAGGAAAGAAAAGAGAAAAGTTGAAAGAAAGAAATGATGTAAGGAAGAAAAGAAGAAAGAACAGAAAGAACAAAGAAAACTCAGAGTTCTCTGTCGCAACTAAAGCCAACAAGTGCCAACCAAAAGCTATTTCGGGTCTCTCACCATTAGCCTAATGACAAGTAATTTTGTAATGATATTTTTTGTATTGTTTGTTTTTTATATGTAATTTTTTTTGTGTTATAGCAAAAAATACGTGCATGAGGAAATCAGTGTAACTTAGCAGATCAGTAGAGTTGTGATATTGTTAAATAAAAATATAGTTGAATTTAATTGTAAGAGTTTTGCTCATCTATTTTATTCATTTTCCTCTGTGTAAAATTTGCCTGTATCTTTTATTTTGTTACTTGCACTGAATTTTGTTAATGATAGCAAAATTTCAACAGCACAGATCCAAGCTGTGCTACTCATTTACTGAGTTGGCTAGGGTCAGTATTGAACCCAGAACCTTATGGATCCTAGGTGAATTCACTCCTGACTAAGCTCTTGTTTAAAAAGTCATTAGAGGAACAGATGGTAGATGTGGTGGTTTACCTCAGATGTAAAAACAATCTCTCTAGTTTAGCACCTCTGAAAAGGGGATAGACTCCCTCACTGTCTGGTTGATACCAACAATAATCCACTTTGCGCAATTTACTTACTTCACTGAATTAAAGCTTGGAGTTCTGAATTATATATCAAAGAGGAAATCTTAGAGAGGAAAATAATTTTTCTAACAGGAAGTGAAATCTAGAAGCCAAATTTTCATTGTCTGTTCTTTCAGATCAACTAAACTAGTGAGAAAAGTGGATGGATAGAAAGAAATATTTTAAATCTCTTACTTCTAAGAAAGACTTTTTTTTTAAATCCAGCAGAACATGTATAGTTAAGTTGAATTATTCTTTCATATACCATGGTTGACTCTGACCCGGTCAATAAAGCCTAAGTCTTAAAGCCACCTTCTGCCTTTGTCTCTTTCCTTTCTCGTTCATTTGGTATAGTGACTGTGCAACAGTTGCCATAGACTCTGTCATGCTTAACATGAGAGGATTAAAATAAAACGAAAATAAAATTTTAAAAAATAAAAATTAAAAAAAACTCCCATGGAGCCTTTACCTGAAGAACCCTCTGCACATGTCCAACAAAAAGGACTGTCCCCCAACCCCAGAATAATCTCTCGGCCATTTGGAATACCGCTGTGAGCAGAGGTTAGTTGCTTCCTAGGCCAGAGGGATATCCCCTTGCCATGGTTGACTATGACCTGGTCAATAAAGTCTAAGTCATAAATCCACCTTCTGCCTTTGTCTCTTTCCTTTCTCGATTTTGAATGCCTTCTTTTCAGTGTGACCACCAAAAAGAAATGGGGTTAAAATAAAATCCGAGGAACACGCAGCCGAGAATATCCAGCTATTTTAAACCTGTAATACAACCAAAACCACTTATAACCCGTAAGCAAGAAGGACTTTTCCTTTCATCTTAACAATCGAGGAGTTTCTCATGACTTTGTAGAATTTTATTACTTTCAGTATTCTTTGCCTTGAATTTTGTACCTCTTAATTTTAGCATTGGGGTCATCATCATCATCATCATCATCATCAAGGAATGCTAACAGTAGAGTTTCTCTCTTTCTTGCCATCAATTCCTATGTCACTGTTCTTGACAGGTCCTCTATATGGCATCTAGTGTCCTGATAAATTTAAGTTTTTGCTGGTCAGCCAAGAATGGTGTGTCCATGTGTAGGAGTTAATAGGACTGTGTTCCTGGTATATAATTCAATGCAGTAACTCTCCAGCAGTGCCCAGTTTGTCTTGTCTTGCTTGGATGATTTGGGAGATAGGAGACCATACTGCTATCTTGTAGGGTGAAAACCATACTGCTGTCTTGTATGGTGCAGCTTCTAGGATTTGTTCAGAACAGTATGCAGCATCCTTCTGTAATTCCCATGTAGGTTTTTCTCAAGACATTTTTTCAAAGTCCTAGTCATGCAAAGATACAAATGTACTGACCCACCTATAGCTTTGTAGAATTCTCATTTTTGAAAAAAACAACAAAAAACATTGAAATAAAACTGTTAAACTCAGGAAATCCTTAATTAGTTTCTAGCTGAAGTATTTTAGAAGTAAAATAATTTACAAGCATAAGAATGAATTAGTTTTGTTTTTTTTTTTGGTGGAAGACAAATTCTAAGATTTTTTATTTGATGGTTGGTTGTTTGGATTTTACAGCATATCAACCCTTGTTGGGTATTCTCAATTCTTAAAAATACCTTTTGTAGTTCCCATCTAGCTTTTTCTTTTGAGTCCAAGTGGTGCAGTAATATAGTAACACTGACATGGCTACAACTTGGAAGAATTCTCACTTTATCCTATCAGAGATCAGATTTCCATGTGATCAAATATCTATCTATAGCAGTCCATGACTTTCTTATGTGTATATTGATATCGTTTTCAGTAGATGATGTATTACTACCTAGGTTTATGCACTGGTAAACTAATTTCAGAGGCTTTCTACACAGTGTGGATAAATCTCTACCTTGCTTAAAACAGGTGAACTCAATTTTATCTGAGTTCACATAGAGGCCAATGCGTCTTGGTGTCTTATTTCTAGTGGAATATTATATGATTAAATCAGTATTTTGGGTTATTTTAAGCCAAGGACATTTTGTTTTATACATTCTTGATGGGTACTCAATTTTCTTTTAAAAATCAATTTTTAAAACATTTTTTAAAACTTAACCCGTAAATGTAACCCTAATAGGTACTACCACTTCTGGTCAGAATGGACCTGGGAGTAATGGTGATTTCCACATTTCCCAGAGCTCCAGAATTAGAACTATATCCTCTATGTAACTATGAGTTACATCATACCCAGGATATTAAAGACCCTCAACCACCACCTTCTAGCACATATGTGATAAAAAGGGGTAGGAAGCGCATGGTGTAATGGTTAAAGTCATAGGAAATGGACTCGTCGACCCAAGTTCAAATCCTGGACATGGCAATTATTTCACTTAGCGCTAATACCTTGGGAAAGGTATGAATCTTACTCTCCCTCCAGCTATGGGTAAATAGTAGGGCAGACTGGGCTCTTTAACCTTGGTTAGGCAACCAGTCTAGGAGAAGGAAAACGCTGAATTCAAACCTGTTGAACTCCACTTAAGAAATTGACCTTGTGTCACATCCTGCTCGTGTGGAGGGGTTGGTAAATATATATATAATAAAAAGGGTTGGGGCTTGCCCAAAGGGAAATAGTGTTGGAATAATCATATAGGTGCTAGGGCTTGACATAACCAGCCCATAGATTGGATGGGGCCTCTCTAACCACCCATATAGCCTAAGGGCCAATGTGGAGCGTTGTATGTCATGAACTGCTCAGTCGCAAGGATTCCATCCTTAAGCATCACAGATTGCCACTCATGGCCAACAGGTGGCCCAATTTGGGGGAAGGTCTTCTCCCTCTGCAGAGGTGATGAGGTGTATTCTAAAGCCCCAGATGACAGGGATGGTCACATCAGGAAAAGGAAAAATTCAGACACATGACTGAATAATACCTCTCACTTTATTATTAATGTTGTGATCTTCGTCTGGACTGGTATTAAATCTGGAATATATATTCTCGAGTTGATGAAGAAAAGCTTCTTTGTTTTACAAATCATAGACAACTCTCAATGGAGAGTGATTTTCTAACCCCATCCCACACCTAATAATATGTTGTTCCTTTTAACTTGGCCAGTTCTAACAGACTGTCCTTTCTTTAAAAAATCCTCAAATCTTGTGTGAGACTGTTTCTTGCATTTACAAACTGTGATAATTCAAATAGTTATTGAAAATTGTGCATTATACAAGTTGTTGAGCTGTTGAATTAATGAAATGAATTAATCAGATTTTCCTGAATGTAAATATTATATGTAAAATAGGAAATCTTTTTTTATGTATGTATGTCATTGTATGATTAATTGATTGTATCTAATGTCAACCCATCTATGTATTTTATGCCTATAGGCATAGGTGTATGGGAGGAATCAAAATCATTAATACATAGAACAAAGAACAACCCTGTATTATATATGGGTAATTCTATGTCAAATCATCCAGGTCATGTCACCCAACCGCTTCAATTTTTCTGAAATTTTGTCCAAGTGTGGATTATGATAAAGTTAGCCAATCCCCAGAATGTGAGCTTCCAATTCCAAAAATTGGCAGAGTTATATCAATTTTTAGCTCTTCAAATTTGAGGGGGGTTGCAAAAAATGGCGACTTTTTGTAACGTATTTTTGTCTGTAAAATGAGTTCTAGGCATAGATATATGGGAGGAATCAAAATCATTAATACATAGAACAAAGAACTACAAAATTTTTTAAAAACACCTAATACGAGTCTAGGTAAAAAAGAATACATGAGTAAATAGGTAGATATTCTAGACAAAACAAGAGACTAGGGTTATAAGTTCCCAAAATTCATACTGGATTGTCCAATTTGACACATAGCCTAGTGGATAAAGGAGTTAGGTTAAGACAGTTCTAAGTGACAATTATCTCTAGACTGCAGGGGCAGCAGTAATATAGAATAATAATTAACACAGCTTAACGCCTCTACCCCCAGCTATGGTTAGCAGAATGAGAACAGGATACCCCCATGGACTAAATAAAGAGTTAGATTTAAAGTTCCGTGATGGCTCCCGATTACGACAAGAAGGTTCTCGAGTCCGAGAAGGTTCTCGAACCTGACAAGAAATACCTAAAGAAGGCCGGAGGGCACATCGGCTGAAACATTGTACAGATAACAATGAAGTAGTACGTTTAATACAAATAATACTAATTATCAAGCCTCATCTTAAAAATTCAGAGAAACAAGAACAACCCTGTATTATATATACTCAGAAATTATGTATGCAACAATAAACAGTCCACATTGTCATTTAAGACAAGTTTTAATAAATACATTGCCGGTATTATTGATTTATATATAGCTTGTTTTATTTCAATATATATCTACAATTATCTAATGTATAGAGTTTTATGAGAAATTTATTTTATCCCTAGAAGCATAGGTGTATGGGAGGAAATTTTACGGAGAGGTCGGGGGTCCGAAAGATTTTTTCCCAGAAAATTCTTTGAACTTTCTTGTATCTTTGCAGAATTTTTATTTCAGAATTCTTTGTCTTGAATTTTGTACCTCTTAATTTTAGAAACAGTTGTTTATGTCCCCAAAGTGAAAATCCGGATATTTTGAACAAACAAAAAAACAAAAGGAGGAAAAACCTATTTCACTCTAATCTACCATAAAGTAAAAGAACAATCATTAGGGATAATTTTTTAATATATAATACATTACATTACATGTGTTGAGAAAAATTGCACATTTTTAAACATACATTTTTAGATAGATGAAATCAATCTTTATTTATGACAAAAATTTTATGTTCAACATGCCACCTTCTAGATGTTTAACCTTCACTATTAAATTTTTGAGTGAATAAAAATAAATCAATTGAATCAGAGAAAATGCTTTTTTTTTGCATCAATTCAAATATTATTTTTAAAACTATGAAAAGAGAAAACATGCTACAAAAATTATTTTTGGAGTTTTAAGAAAATAGCTTTTAAATTTTCAAACAAATTTTTTCGTGTGTTGAAATTTTTATTTTCTAATTTTCTAATGTGGTCTTCTGGATTTAAGCTTTCTAGAAATGGAAAAATTAGGGATTCAATTTTTTTTTATTCAAAGGAACTGTCATGAGCCGGAAGCTATTGTTCTGAAAGCAAAAATAAAATGATGAAAATAAACGCTTTGTGCATCGGCTCTGCGCAGGATTAGAGAGAAAAATAGAAATATTAGAAATGATAATTTTCAACCAATCAGAGGTGTTTGCGCCTAAAAAGAAGTTTATCAAAAAGACCCTTTTTGGAGCCTATCTAGATGCTATAAATAACAGGTTTTTTCGAAGAACAAGTCAAAAAGATCAAGCATGCCTGAATGAGTCCACATCTCTCAATTTTAAGAAATATTTGCCTACTGCTGAAAGTACTACAAACTCTCTCTCTCTCTCTCTCTCTCTCTCTCTCTCTCTCTCTCTCTCTCTCTCTCTAAGTAACCTTACTGCTGATTTGATTTTGAACAAAAACTCTTTCTTTCCCAGTTTGAGTCAACTCAACAACTCTACTTATCTTATTACATAAACATTTAAAAAAGCATTTCTGCAGGACTTTGATCAGTATTCCTGATTATTGTAATTTTTGTTTCAATAGACATTTTATTTGCTTAACGTATGAGTTCTTTGTTTTTCTGCCTTTATACATGTCTCCTTATGGTGTGATGAGTAAATTACCTAAATATATATTACTCTTTACCATGCACCCACCATAGAACACCCCAATAATCATAATTGATTTAAAAAAAACTTTTATATTATTAAAGAAAAAAAAACAACAACAAAAAACGAGCTATTCATTATAGAAATAATTGTTTTAAAATTAAGAAATTAAAAAAAATGTTACCTCCCTTTTTTCTAAGTGCCCATACATATTTAAAAGAAATCTCATCTTTTATTGCTTTAATTACCGAAAATATCATTAAAATCGGATGATTAGCCGATTTCTGAGGAATTTCAAAAAACGGCACTTTAGCAGATGTGCAAATTTGTACATCAGTACATACATCGGATGTATGTACACTATTGATGAATCAGGTCACTTAATCTTTCGTATAGTAAACATAAAAAGCTTATCTTTTACATGGAAAGAGGAAAAGAACCTAGAAGTATCCTCAACTTACTATACAGATTAAGAATCACAGTGAGCAGAATTACTAATAAAATTTAAGGGATTTCATTGTTTCTATCAATTATCTCCCTTGACTGAATTTCTTTAGCGGACATTTTGTATCGAGTGTCTGTAAAGTGTAAACAGTTGTATAATTTTCTTTTAATTATGCATTGTTTTAATTAAAATTAGACTCAGGAAAACAGAAAGAAGTAAGTAAAACGCCTATTTATTTTCTTTGTTTACAAATGATTTTTCCATTAGTTTTTTTTTTCGTCTAAGATTTGTATTGATAAAAAAAAAGGCATTGAATGTGTATATTTCACAGGATTTATATAACTTATGTGACTAACTCATTTAAATCGCATCGAATTTAATGCCACTGCAAAAATATCTGGAAGGGGAAAAAACAAACAAACAAACAAACAAATATAATATAAACATCATTTTCTTCCAATCAGAAAAAATTGCCTTTGAAAATCGTTTTCTCATTTCTTAGAACTTAATTTAAAATTTGTTAACACTAGTGAACACTAGTTATGGACCAAGGGAGGTAATATATATTTTAATTCTAAGACAATTACCAAAAAAATAGGAAACTGTCCAATTCTAATGAAATTTTCACATTTTAATCATTAATTTTATCATGAATAATTTTTTTAATTCTTAAATTTTTTTATTAATTATGATTTTAGGGTGGCAGTTCAATCTTTGGTCATTTGAATAAAAAAATTCCAGTCCCTAATTTTGACATTTCTAGAAAGATCTAATTTGGAGGAACAAATTTAAAATAAAAGATTTAAAAAGAAAAAATTAATACTAGGAAAAAGTTCTTTAAAATTTTTAAAGTTTTCTTAAAACTCGAAAAAAATTTTGTAGCATGTTTTCTCTTTTCATAGTTAAAAATTTTTTTTTCTTTGAATTGATCCAAAAAGAGTATTTTCTTTTATCCAATTGGCCTGTTTTTATTGACTTAAAAATTTGATAGTGAATTCTAAATGTTTAGAAGGTGGCATGTTGAACACAAAATTTTTGTCCATCTATCTAAAAATGTATGTTTAAAAAAGCGCTCTTTTGCGCAACATATTTTCCGAGGTTCTTATATATTTAAAAATTATTACTAACGATTGTTCTTTTTCATTTATGGATGATCTCTAGTGTTATAAGTTATTCACCTAGCACAAAAAAAAAACTTAGTTTGTAGAAGCCAGTGTTGTGTGTTCCGACTTCACAAATAATATTTAAAACAACAATAAAATAACTGTTGTGATGTTAATCCAACAGTAAAAAAGAAGTCAAGTCGAGGTAGGGTAAAATAAGACAAGTGTATTTACAATAATGGTACAGGAACGGCTAGCTTGCCGTTAAACGGTAACAGTACAACCTTTTCACTCGGTGTCTCACTATTTATAGTGAGAACCGATGTATATTCTCCACTGTAGGAACGGCCGGTACAACAATACACAGTTTAAACATAGAATACAGAGAAATAACAACACAAGACATATATTTAACAAATAACAATAAATTTATTCGGGGGGGGGGGTGTCAATAGAATAAATTTGTATAAATGAAAAGAAATGTGTAATGTTCACAACATAAATATGAATGTAAAATTTGTAGGTAAAAATAGCAAAGTTTGATAAGAATTTGTTTGATAGAAAAGTGGACAAATAGAAAAAAGTTTTTTTGGTGTTTACAACCTGAGAAATGAATTTCTGATGTTGATCACGATGGCATGAAAATATAGATAGTACATAGTAGTAAACATGAACTGTGTTGAATTAGAAGATTGAAGTTGTTTTTCTAATCAGCAATTGAATTGTTCGCTTGAAGTTGTGTCAGTACATCTGTTTTTTCAATGACAGGCTAGTGGCCATGAAAGTTGATGTTGTCAGCTGTGAATGTCGTAGCGTCGTCTCAGAGTAGAATGGGATCTGAATCTATGTTGATTTGCTCTCCATTTAAATATCTGATAATTGGATCCGATTTTGATATTTTTATTTTGGCAGTAAAGCGCAGACGTATGGGTAAATACCACTTGTGATTAGCTGTTGGCCATGAAAGTTAATGTTGTTGGCTGTGAATGTTGTAGCATTGTCTCAGAGTGGAATGGAATCTGAATCTTTGTTTATTTGCTCTCCATCTAAATATCTAATGATCCGATTTGATTTCGTTTTTTTTTATTTTGGCGGTAAAGCATGGACATATGTGTAAACACCACTTGTGATTAGCTAGTGGCCACGAAAGTTGATGTTGTCGGCTGCGAATGTCATCTCAGAGCGGAATGGAATCTGAATCTTTGTTGATTTGCTCTCCATTTAAATATCTGACAATTGGATCCAATTTTGATATTTTTATTTTGGCAGTAAAGCGCGGATGTATGTGTAAACACCACTCATGATTAGCTTTGTCCAATTGAATTCTAACAGGTGTATAATTATTTTTTTAATCTATTTTCCTTAAGTTTGGAAAAAGAATCATGCTTGATGCAACTTTTATGTTTTTCCTTATTTGGATATAAAATAATATTTTTTCATATTTGGATATAAAATAATTTTTTTCCTTATTTGGATATAAAATAATTTTTTTCCATATTTGGATATAAAATAATTTTTTTCCTTATTTGGATATAAAATATAGGATTTCATCCTATAAGTTTATCCTTGGAGTTGGGTCACAAAACTAAGCAGTGTTTTTCAACCCTACAAAGGAACAAACCAGACCAGTTTCTGAACTTATCTTGCATTGTAATGAATTCTTTTGACAGAAGAGGCATGAATATTGCAGGATATTAAAAAAAGAATAGAGAAAAAATTATTAATTTCATACAATGAATAGTTAAAATATAACAAGAAAATGAGGCTAAAATATTTAAATAAATCTGTGTACATCTAGTCTTTCACATAATTTTGTGATAAATAAAACCAAAAAGGTTTTTAAAATACAAGAATTCAACTTCTTTTCCATTAAATTCTAATTTGAGAACAATTGTATATAAATTCAGTTTATAACACAATACAGAATATGAGATATTCTTAAATTAAGAGCGGGTGTATACTTCAACTGAATCTCCTGACTGTCTTAAAGCCTACTTGAAGATCCAAGATGTGTAAGTTTCATATATTTTCTATGAATATTACTTTATCGAAATTGACATGTTATAGAGTTGGGGGACCCATATTATATTTTAGGGCTAGGGTGTATCATAAGTAGAGGGGTCAAGTCTGGTTGAAACTGATAAATGCCACTCTATCTATCTATCTCTCTCTCTCTCTCTCTCTCTCTCTCTCTCTCTCTATATATATATATATATATATATATATATATATATATATGCTGAAAGGAAAAATAAACAAAAGAAATAAAATGCTGAATGGATAAAATAGATTTATTCAGCATTTTCTTTCCTTTGTTTATTTTTCCTTTGAACATAACGTCAGATTCGCTTCCATTTTCAACTTATATATATATATATATATATATATATATATATATTTGTGTGTGTGTGTTTGGGTAGCATTCTTTCATTTATACATGTACAATTTTTAAAAAGTCACGTGTTTAACAATTTTATTGATGATCTTTTCAAGCTTTCTGGCCAACTTTTTTATATTTGGATGGAATCCGTGGATTAGTCTACCAAAGTTTGTATCCCAAGTACTTTCGGCACTTCTAAGTGCCATCATCAGAAACACATCACCTCTGATGATGGCACTTCGAAGTGCCAAAAGTACTCGGGATACAAACTTCATGGGCTAATCCACAGATTCCATCCAAATATTAAAAAGTTGGCCAGAAAGCTTGAAAAGATCATCAATAAAATTGTTAAACAGGAGACATGCCTTTTGTTTAATTCTACATGTGTGTATATATATATATATATATATATAGAGAGAGAGAGAGAGACATAGATAGATTGATAGAAAAGAGAGCAGAGTGGCCTATTATCAGTTTCAGCCAGACACCGAAGGTGTCTATACACCTTTTTCCTTACGTTAGACTAGAGAGATTGTTTTATGCATCTAAGATGGAAAGCAACAGCTCCCCTCAGCTCCCCAACACTCACTTACAACACACACATATACACAGACACGGGTGGCCTGCTTAAAACTGACCGCCCTGTCGGCTATGGCATTAGAATGCACTGACTGCACCTCTGCAGAGGGCCAAGACTCCCCCAGTGGGGCCATCTGTTAGCTGTGGGTGGTGACCCGTGATACTTAAGGATAGAACCCAGATGGTTGAGCAGTCCATGTCATGCAATATTCCATTTTGGTCCTTACTTAGCTAGACGGGTGGTCGGAAAGGCCCTCTCCAATCAATCAGCTGGTCACGTCAAGCCCTAGCACCTATATGATTGTCCTTGACCCTATTGCCCTTATGACAAGCCCCAACCCTTTTTATCATATGGATGCTAGAAGAGTTTACATGTCCTGGGAATGACGTTAAACTCTCTGATGGTGATGTTCCAGTTTTGGAGGTTTGGGGAATGTGGAGCACCCCTTCATCACCATTGCTCACTGGTCCACTCTGACCCGGAGTGGTAGCAGCTGTTAGGGTCCCATCTATGGGGTAAATAGAAAAACATGAGTTTATAAACAAAATTGAGTATCCATTTAATGATTACTTTATTTAAAAACATTATTGGCATTAAATGACCCACTGAGGTTGATATGTCGTAAAACAAAACAAACTTAAAATTGATGATTAGTGCTCATCAACTGTAAAAGTAAAATGATATCGGATGGTAAGATGCCACAGAATAATAAAAAGGAAAAATAGTTAAGGTGAGAACACAATAGCACTAATACCCTTGGAAAAGGTATTTTTTAAAACCTAATCAGTCATATTCATTTATCCAGTATTTCTATATTAATTAACAAAATTTTTGTCATATGCTGTGAGTGAAAGAGTTCAATTTTAACCCCACCCCCCCGTTTAACCTAGATTTTTTTCTCATTCATTAACAACACCCTTAGAAGATTAAGCTATGAAAATGAATAAAATAAAAAAATATGCCCTGAAATGCAATATTTGGCACCCTTGAACTTTCTCGGACATTTCATTTTCATTTTATTTTGGGAAGGGGTTGAAGCAGTGTTCAGTAAATAGTTATATATGAAAAATTGAAGAATAAATTATGTTATGGATTTATGATTGTAAATAATGAAGATACTGTTTTCTATGAATACTACTTTATGCAAATTGATATGTAGTAGAGTGGGGGGACCCATATTATAGATTCAAGGGTGGGGTGTATCATAAATAGATGGGACATGGGATTCCAGCACCACCCCTGCTGGAATTTATTGAAGCACAAATTATGTTATGGATTTATGATTGTAAATAATGAAGATGCTGTTTTCGTTAATATTTTTGTTTTCTTTACAGGTGTCAATTGTGGTGAAGAAAGAATGAATTCATTTGATGACCAAACAGCATTTTAAAGATGTATTGAAAATACATTGATTATAAATCATCAGTTTTGTACCTCTGGATACAAATATGATTCTGGTGTGATGCGTGAATGATCATTTTTTGATAGATTTTCCAAATAAAAAATAAAAGGACATGGAAAAACACACGGGAGATAAAAAATTTTCTTGTGAAGTGTGTGATTTGGTATTTTCTAAGAGTTCAAATTTGAAAGTACATGTGCGTACACACACTGGAGAAAAACCTTACACTTGCAAAATATGTCATACAGCATTTTCAACAAAATCACATGTAAAAACACATATTCATTCACATACTGGGAAGAAACCCTACACTTGTGACATATGTGGATTAGCATTTGCAGTCAATTCGAGTTTAAAAAAACATAAGAGAGTACACACTGGGGAGAAGCCCTACACCTGTGAAGTATGTGGAGCAGCATTTTCAGTCAACTACAGTTTACAAAGACACAAGAGAATACACACTGGGGAGAAACCCTACACTTGTGATATATGTGGATCAGCATTTTCAGTCAACTCAAGTTTAAAAAAAAACATAAGAGAGTACACACTGGGGAGAAACCATACACTTGTGAAGTGTGTGGATCAGCATTTTCAGCAACCTCCTATTTGAGATTTCACATGCGTACACATACAGGAGAGAAACCATACACTTGTAAAGTATGTGGCTCAACATTTTCACGGTGTTCTAGTTTAAAGATACACATGCGGATACACACCGGAGAGAAACCGTATACTTGTGAAGACTGTGGAACAGCATTTTCAGTCAGTTCACTTTTAAATGCACATATGCACACACACACTGGAGAGAAACCTTATGCATGTGAAGCATGTGGATTGGCATTTTCATATTCTTCCAGTTTAAAATGTCATATGCGAACACACACTGGCGAAAAACCATACACATGTGAAGTATGTAGATCAGCATTTTCCTGTTCTTCAAGTTTAAAAACACACATGCAAACACACACAGGAGAAAAACCATACACTTGTGATGTATGTGGATTAGGATTTGCGACCAGATCACATTTAAAAGCACATAACCATAAACATACTGGGGAGAAACCTTATTCTTGTGAAGTGTGTGGTTCAGCATTTGCAGTTAATTCTACACTAAAAAAACACATGCGAATACACACTGGAGAGAGACCATATACTTGTGATATTTGTGGATCAGCATTTTCTGAGAGTTCAGTATTGAAAACACATGTGCGAACACATACAGGAGAAAAACCGTTCTCTTGTGAAATATGTGGGTCAAGGTTTTCAAAAAATGCCAACTTAACAAGACATATGCAAACACATACTGAAGAGAAACCCTGTACTTGTGAAGTCTGTGGTTCAGCTTTTTCACAGAGTTCCCATTTAAAAAATCACATGCAAAAACATGCAGGAGATGTAAATATCTTGACTGGAAAATCTACAGAGAAATGCAGCTTGACAGATCACAGTACATCTGGGAACTCAAATCTCTACCAATAACATCAAATGGGAAGGTGTATATGAACACTATTTTCTTCCAGTCAAAAATATTTGTATTTGAAAATCGTCAAAAACAGAAATTTTTGTATTTGAAAATCGTTTTTCATATTCTTAGAACTAAAATTTGTTAAACACTAGTTATGAAATGGAAGTATAATTTTTTAATTCTAAGACAATTACCAAAATTAGGAAACTTTTCATTTTAATGAAATTTTCACATTTTCTTCATTAATCTTATAATGAATTGTTTATTTTAGGACTGGCAAACAGAGCCTCAAAGTCATTTTCGACCAAATGACTTTAGCCCCCCTACAGAAAATATATTTACCAAAAATCAGGGAATTATCGGATTTTATGAAATTTTCAGTGTTTATTTATCGAAGAACGATCTTTATAATGCATTATTTATTTTATTTCAAAACTTCTAATTTTTTCAGTTCACATTAATTTTGACCCCTCCCCCTATGCTGGGGGCGTAAATTGTTTCAAGTTGGTCCTTACCTGATACTAATTACAGTATATAATAAAGAGATAAAAGACCGAAGTTATGAATAGAAACAAAAAAGATGTTTTACGGTGGCTTTTCTATGAGAAAATAAGTACCAAAAATCGAAAAATAAAATGTAAAAAATAATAAATAATTTTTGGAGATTTCTTTTTTACTCATTTCGATAATTATTTAATTGGCTATTATTTATAAAAGAAAAAATTATACATCGATGTTTTTTCTGAGGGGGTACATTTTCAATCGAGTTTTCTTCAAAACTTATTCCTTTCGTCAACAAAAATAAGGTTTGCATTAAGTAGATTTATTTTAGAATAAAAAATATAACATTTTAAACTTAACATCAGCATTTTCATATTTTAAATGAATTTTATATATTAATTTTTCATAGCAAAAATACTAAATTAAAGTTTTGAATAAAATAACTGATGCATTTTAAAATTCATTAATGATTAAATCAATACTGAAAATTTCATTAAAATCGGATAATTACCTGATTTTTGGTAAATTTTTTTGCAAACGTGAATGTTACAGTAAATTGTAAACAAGCACTTAAAACATCGAAAACGAGGCTGACTGGCAGATCCTCGAAATTGACAAAAACAAATACTTTTAAATCTATAAAATAACTGCACTATGTAATGATAATTATTTTATAATGAATTGTTTATTTCATTAAAAAAAAAATTAAATGTTTTTTTTTTTGTTTTTTTTTCAAGTATGATTTCAGTGGTTGGAGGATCTTTGGTCATTTAATTAAAAAAATTCCTGTCCGTAATTTTTACATTTCTAGAAAGATCAAATCTGGAAGAACAAATTGAAATAAAAAATTTAAAAAGAAAAATTTAATATTTGGAAAAAGTTATTTAAATTTTTTAAGTTTTCTTAAAACTCAAAAAATATTTTGGTAGCATGTTTTCTCTTTTCATAGTTAAAAAAATATTTTTCTTTGAATTGATCCAAAAAGAGTATTTTCTTTTATCCAATAGGCCAGTTTTTATTAACTTAAAAATTTAATAGAAAATTTTAAAACGTCTGAAGTTGGCATGTTGTACACACATTATTTTGTCAAGGAATGAAACTGATTTTATCTATCAAAAATGTATGTTTCAAAATGCACAATTTTAAGCAACATATTTTCTGTTATTCTTATAATTTAAGATTATTAGTATTATTGTTCTTTTTCATTATAAATGATCTCTAGTGTTATAAGTTATTCACCTAGCACAGGGGTTTACCAAACTACTGCCCGCAGATCAGATCCGACCCATGAATGCATTTTATCAGGCCCACTGTGGTACTTGAATTTGTTTATTAAAACGTACATAATGCAAGATTGTTGAGTTTCAAAACTGAAGAACTGTGCTGTTGGTATGGAATCAATGTTTGGAACTACTTAAGTATGCGAGCAAAACTTTTCAAAATTGAAATATGTGAAATCAACACATCAAATGAAATTCCCTGATAGACATTTGAAAGCAATTCTCTTGATTGGATGTAGCAATTCCAAACCAACATTGACGATATTTTGAAAGGCAACTCTTCAGTTTCACAATCTCACTACAATTTTTGTTAATGTTGCATTCTTTGATAATGTTTTGAAAATAGATATGTTGGTTTAAATTTGTTTTCGTGCATCTTACACCACTCATCCTGAATATAACATAGAAAGATAGATTTTGTTTTACATTCTTTTCTAGAGCTTTCATTGTGGTAGTAAGTATCGAAAACAATAATAATGTAGCCCGTGCTCATTATTTTTTCAGTTATCTGACCCACCATGGAAAAAGTTTAATGATCCCTGACTAGCACAAGAAAGACTTAGTTTAACCTTATTTTGTGCTTAGGTAACCTAGTTTACTGATACTAGACTGAAACAGGGTAAAAAAACTAAGCAGTGTTTCAACCCTACAAAGGACCCAACCAGACGAGTTTCTGAACTTATCTTGCATTGTAATGAATTCTTTTGACAGAAGAGGCAATGAATATTGCAGGATATTAAAAAAAGAATAGAGAAAAATTATCAATTTCATACAATGAATAGTTAAAATATAACAAGAAAAGTGAGGCTAAAATATTTAAATAAATCAGTGTACATCTAGTCTTTCACATAATTTTGTAATAAATAAAACTAAAAAGGTTTTAAAAAATACAAGAATTCAACTTCTTTTCCATTAAATTCTAATTGGAGAACAATTGTATATAAATTCAGTTTATAACACAATACAGTATATGACCATATGCTGAAGTTGAGAGCTGGTGTGTACTCAGCTGAATCTCTGACTGCTGTACAGCCTATTTGAAGATCCGGATGTGTAGGTTTCATATATTTTCTATGGACACGTACTTTATCAAAATTGTATGTAGTAGAGTGAGGGACCCATATTATAGTTCAGGGTTAAGAGTGTATCATAATAGAGGGGATAAGTCTGGTTGAAACTCATAAACGCAACTTCACTGTCTTATCTATTTATCTATATCTTATATATATATATATATATATATAGAGAGAGAGAGAGATAGATAGATAAGACAGTGGAGTAGCCTATTATCAGTTTCAGCCTGATGGCAAAGGAGTCTACCCCTTTTTCCCTTACGTTAAACTAGAGAGATTATTTTATGCATCTTAGTGGAATGCACAGCTACCCTCAGCTCCCAACACACACTCATAACAACATACACACACACACACACATAGGTGGCCTACTTAAAATTGATAATTAAAAAACTTGTCAACTGTTAATGTAAAATCATATCAGATGGGAAAATAGCCACAGAATAATAAAAGGAAAATAGTTAAGGTCACAACACAATATGCATTAATACCTGGGAAAAGTTTGTTTTTTTAAATTTTACAGTCTATTCATTGATCTAATATTTATATATTAATTAACAAAATTTCAGGCATGTACTGTGAGTTAAGAAGTTCAATTTAAACCACTTTCCCCCATCCCATTTAACCTGGAGGTTTTTCTTTTTTCATTAACAACATCCTTAGAAGATTTAAGCTATGAAAATGAATAAGTAAAAAAAAAACTTATCAAGTCCTATATTGAAATAAACTTAAAATTACTATTCACTGGTAATTTTGCAGAGTATTTGACGATATTTCTATTTCAGAGTAACAATTTTTTTTAGATTAATCTGTCAGCTTTTGTCGTTCTGTGGTCAGAAAAGTGTATAACTGAATCACTATCAACAACTTTAAATCTATACAACATCAATTAATGCTGTCTTTTATTTACAAAAAAAAAATACAACTTACAAATGAATTACTGTATTAAGTTATGTTTTCCTTACAGTTTGAGTTTTTTTGAAGTTTTAATCCCAGTTAAAAAATTAAAAATATATATACATTGGACTTTATTTAAACCAAAGAAACTAGGCCAAAATATATATAAATGTAATATATTATATAGTTTCAAGTATTCCTATCCAATGATTATAATTTTCCACATATGGTTTTCTGTATTTTATTATATATTAGATAAGAATACTGGAATCATATAAATGTATACAAATTACCAGTTTCTAAACTGGTAATTTGTATACATTTTTAGGATTTCCAGTATTCTTATCTAATACTAATAATTTGTATGTGATTTCTCCAAGGCATTTGATAACACAGAAGAAAGATAGACTAATACGTTTAGCATATGGTCTTCCCTCAAAAATCTGTTATTGTTTTAATGATGCTCTACAAATATATGAAAGCAATGGTTCATCCACCAATGATGACACCCAATGTATATCCTTGAAAGGACTCCAGCAACAATGTGAAAGAAATATTTGAGATTGTTGCTGGAGTTCTTCAAGGATAGCACCATTTCTATTTATAATGTGCCTAGATTACATACTACAAACATCATCAGATCTAATAAAGTAAAATGTTTCACACTAAAAAAGGTAAGAAGTAGATAATAGATTAGGCAGGGGTGTATAAGATCTCTGTCACCTGCTGGAGTTTACTGAAGCACAAATTATGTTTAAGATTTTATGATTGTAAATAATGAAGATATGTTTTCTTTCTTTTTTTTTTTTTTTTTTTACAGATATCAATTTGTACTGAAGAAGGAATGAATTCATTTGATGACCAAACAGCATTTTAAATTTTACTGAAATTGATTAGAAATCATCAGTTTGACCTCCAGATACAAGTGTTTTTCTGGTGTAATGCATCTATGATTATTTTCAATATATTTTCAAAAACAGAAATCCAACACACGTTAGAAATTTTTCTTGAAGATTTTTACATGAACATCTGCAGTAAGTTCTGATAGAAAATAAATCTATCTACGTACTACAATTTTGTGGAGTCTGGGATAACGATTTACAACAACATTGATTTGAAGACATAGATACCACTCTAGCATTAAATTCTTCTCATATATAGTGTGTGGATAAGGATTTTCAGACAGTTCAATTTCAAAAATATCTTGCTAATACAGGACACAGATATAAATATAATATTAAAGACTTGATTTAGAAATTTAAAAATTACATTGATTAGAAATCTTCAGTTTTGTGGCTCTGGATACAAATGTGATTCTGGTCCATTGCATGGATGATCATTTTCATATATTTTATGATAACAAAAAGTAAAAATAAATGCAAGAACACATGGAAGATAAGATATTTTCTTGTGTAGTGTGTGGATCTGGATTTTCTAAGAGTTCAATTTTGAATGCACATGTGCGTAAAACACACAAAACCTTACTCTTGTAAAATATGTGGATCAGCATTTTCACAGATAGCACATTAAAAACCACATTCGCTCACACACTGGGGAGAAACCCTACATGTGTGAAGTATGTGGATCAGCATTTTCAGTCAACTCGAGTTTAAAAACACATGTGAGAGTTCACACTGGGAGAAGAGCCTTACACTTGTAAGTGTGTGGATCAGCATTTACAGAAAGTTCTAATCTAAAGGTACACATGAGATTACACACTGGAGAGAAACCTTATGCCTGTGAAGTTTGTGGACTGACTTTTCATGGTCTTCAAGTTTAAAAGTCATATGATTAATACACACTGGAGAGAAGCTTTACACTTGTAAAGTGTTGTGGATCAGCATTTTCAAAGAACCTCCAGTTTGAAATCTTCACATGTGTATACACACTGGAGAGAACCGTACACGTGTGAAGTCTGTGGATCAGCATTTTCAATCAATTCAGTTTTAAAAGCACATATGCGAACACACACTGGAGAGAAACATACACCTGTGAGATTTGTGGATCAGCATTTTTCTTCTAGTTTTCAACATTAAAAAGTCATGTGCAAACACATACAGGAGAAAAACCTTTCTCTTGTATATGTGGATCACGATTTTCAAAAAATCACGACTTAAACGACACATGCGAACAACATACAGGAGGAAAAACCTTTCTCTTGTATAACATGTGGATGCAGGATTTTCAGAAAATTGACAGCTTAAATGGAAAATCATATAAATTAATACAAATGACCAGTATTAGATAGGAATACTTGAAACCATATGTGTACAAATTATTGGTATTAGAAATAAGAACATGATGACACAAGACTTTATTACACAAACATACACACATAATTTGTAAAATTTTGAAATCTGGAAATCAGAGGAAGAATTGAGATCATTCAGAATACAGCACTGCTGCAATATGCCAGAATACTCGGAAGAGTCCTGGAGATCTGTGGAGACTTGTTGTCACTCATACTCCAGGGAAATACCAGTTTAATGCTGTTGTGAAAATCACTAAAAATACTACTACTTATAATGATAATATTATTATATAATAATAATAATAATAAATAATAGGTAGTATCTTTAAATCTTAAATAAACAATTAAATTTGCCCCCAAAGAAAGAAATGATTTAGAAATAAATAAAAAAATCTTCGTACCCGAAAATACAAATTAATAGCTAAAATTCATTTAAAATAATTTATACGTCCTAGTTTTAAAATCGAAAAACAAAAGCAAATAAGGCAATGAGAGTAAGCTCCCCTGATTATTTGATGAAGACAGGCGGCCATTTTATTTAAACGTAAATATATATAAAAAATTTAACTTGTTCGATTCAATACAACTGCATATTTTAACACAAAATAACTAAATCGCATCCTTAATAATAATTAAATTTATTAAAATCTATGCCCAAACCAAAATTTTCCGTTTTAATTTTGACAACGATTTGCAAGTTTAGCCTGAGTTTGTCCATTGTGTCAATTCTGTGAAATTCAATACAATGTCTTTTTTATCAATGAATGTAAAACAAAAAAGTAAGAAAAATATTTGTAAACAAAGAAAATAAATAGACGTTATACTTACTCCTTTCTGTTTTTTCTTTTGAGTCTATTACAAATTAAGACAATGGATAATTAGAAGAAAGACAGAAACTCTACAACTGTTTACACTCGATACAAATGTTTGATAAAAAAAGTGAAGTCAGGGGAGATAATTTACAGAAACAATTCGAGGGTGCTTCACCTCCTATACTAGACCACAGCCCAAGCCGATGTTCGTGCAGTTCTGTCGGATGTAAAAAATGGTCTAAATAAGTTGTCCTTAATTAGTAAGATGAAATCACCCAAAAGTCCATTTTTTTTTCGCGTATAGGTTTCTTGCATCTATAATTAATCAAATAAGTTTTAAATGAGTAAAATACGTATAAAAGGAAATAGCTCCGAATTCAAATTAGCCAATGAGATTACAGATTTTATCTGGAATGTAACCATCAGCTGATGATATCTGAGTATATGAAATAAAAAAATAAAAAATTTTGAGCGACCCTCAAAACACAACAAAAAAACCCTTTACTAAACCAAACAATTTTTTTTTTCTTCAGGAAAAATGTCAAAATATCATAATTTTTAATTAAAAAGAACTGGCTGTTTAGAAAATCAGAAGAAAATAAAATGAATAGTATTTCGTATACATGTGACAACAAGTCACAAGTCTTAAAAACGTAAATGTTTTAGTAAATAAAACAGGCTTATCTTTTACAAGGAGAGTGGAAAGGGGTTAAAAGTGCAAATCGTCGTCAAAATTAAAAGGGAAAAAATTGGCTTGGGCATAGATTTTAATGAATTCAATAATTACTAAGGACCTGATTTATGTTAATTTTTACTGAAATTTTAACCGTTAGTTAGGTTTTTAACCATTTTCATTGGACGTTATTTTCCTACAGAGGGCCGCAAAAGAACTAATTTTTAAAGGAGATAAATATTTTCCACAAATGTATTGACATAAAAAACATGGATTATTACACTTTTGGTCATCCATACTTAAGAAAAGCACGCGTCGCCTGTAATATTGAAATAGAAAATACGTTTTATCTGACTAGTCTTACCATTTATCTGTTTTATTTCATCTATTTTTTCCTTTAAAACTAACGGTTAAAATTTAAGTTAAAAATATTAATCGTTTCCTTTGTAATGATTAAAATCATTAAAATCTATGCACAACCCAAATTTTTCTGTTTTAATTTTTTAACAAGGAAAAGAACCTAGAAGTGACATGAATACTTATAGGAGATGAGGCATACTCAACTACTTTACGGAGTAAGGATCATACTGAGCAGGTTTTTGCTTATAAAATATCAGGGATTTCATTGTTTCAATCAATTATCTCCCTTGACTGATCTTCTTTAGCGGACATTTTGTGTCGAGTGTAAACATTTGTATAATTTGTGTCTTTCTTTTAATTAAGCATTGTTTTATTTAAAATTAGACTCAGGAAAACAGAAAAAAGTAAGTAAAACGTCTATTTGTTTTCTTTTTTTTACAAATTGTTCTCCCATTAATTTTTATTTTTTTCGTCTAAGATTTGCATTGATAAAAAAATGTATTTCACAGGATTGACGGTACACGTGCTAGCTCATTTAAATCACATAAAATTTAATGCCACCCGCAAAGAATATCTGGAAAGGAAAACAAGCAAACAAATCTAATATGAACACTATTTTCTTCCAGTCAAAAATATTTGTATTTGAAAATCGTCAAAAACAGAAATTTTTGTATTTGAAAATCGTTTTCTCATTTCTTAGAACTAAAATTTGTTAACACTAGTTATGGATCAATGGAAGTAATATATTTTTAAATTCTAAGACAATTACCAAAAATTAGGAAACTTTTCAATTTTAATGAAATTTTCACATTTTCTTCATTAATCTTATAATGAATTGTTTATTTTAGGGACTGGCAAACAGAGCCTCAAAGTCATTTTCGACCAAATGACTTTAGCCCCCCTACAGAAAATAATTTACCAAAAATCAGGGAATTATCGGATTTTAATGAAATTTTCAGTGTTTATTTATCGAAGAACGATCTTTATAATGCATTATTTATTTTATTTCAAAACTTTCTAATTTTTTTCAGTTCACTTAATTTTGACCCCTCCCCCCTATGCTGGGGGCGTAAAATTGTTTCAAGTTGGTCCTTACCTGATACTAATTACAGTATAAATAAAGAGATAAAAGACCGAAGTTATGAATAGAAACAAAAAAAGATGTTTTACGGTGGCTTTTCTATGAGAAAATAAGTACCAAAAATCGAAAAATAAAATGTAAAAAAATAATAAATAATTTTTTGGAGATTTCTTTTTTACTCATTTCGATAATTATTTAATTGGCTATTATTTTATAAAAGAAAAAAATTATACATCGATGTTTTTTCTGAGGGGGTACATTTTCAATCGAGTTTTTCTTCAAAACTTATTACTTTCGTCAACAAAAATAAGGTTTGCATTAAGTAGATATTAATTTTTAGAATAAAAAAATATAACATTTTAAACTTAACATCAGCATTTTCATATTTTAAATGAATTTTATATATTAATTTTTCATAGCAAAAATACTAAATTAAAGTTTTGAATAAAATAACTGATGCATTTTAAAATTCATTAATGATTAAATCAATACTGAAAATTTCATTAAAATCGGATAATTACCTGATTTTTGGTAAATTTTTTTGCAAACGTGAATGTTACAGTAAAATTGTAAACAAGCACTTAAAAACATCGAAAACGAGGCTGACTGGCAGATATCCTCGAAATTGACAAAAACAAATACTTTTAAATCTATTAAAAATAAACTGCATATGTAATGATATTAATTTTATAATGAATTGTTTATTTCATTAAAAAAAAAAATTAAATGTTTTTTTTTTTGTTTTTTTTTCAAGTATGATTTCAGTGGTTAGGAGGATCTTTGGTCATTTTAATTAAAAAAAATTCCTGTCCGTAATTTTTACATTTCTAGAAAGATCAAATCTGGAAGAACAAATTGAAAATAAAAAATTTAAAAAGAAAAATTTAATATTTGGAAAAAGTTATTTAAAATTTTTTAAGTTTTCTTAAAACTCAAAAAATAATTTTTGTAGCATGTTTTCTCTTTTCATAGTTAAAAAAATATTTTTCTTTGAATTGATCCAAAAAGAGTATTTTCTTTTATCCAATAGGCCAGTTTTTATTAACTTAAAAATTTAATAGAAAATTTTAAACGTCTGGAAGTTGGCATGTTGTACACACATTATTTTGTCAGGAATGAAGACTGATTTTATCTATCAAAAATGTATGTTTCAAAATGCACAATTTTAAGCAACATATTTTCTGTTATTCTTATATATTTAAGATTATTAGTATTATTGTTCTTTTTCATTTTAAATGATCTCTAGTGTTATAAGTTATTCACCTAGCACAGGGGTTACCAAACTACTGCCCGCAGATCAGATCCGACCCATGAATGCATTTTATCAGGCCCACTGGTGGTACTTGAATTTGTTTATTAAAACGTACATAATGCAAGATGATGTTGAGTTTCCAAAACTGAAGAACTTTGCTGTTGGTATGGAATCAATGTTTGGAACTACTTAAGTATGCGAGCAAAACTTTTCAAAATTGAAATATGTGAAATCAACACATCAAATGAAATTCCCTGATAGACATTTGAAAGCAATTCTCTTGATTGGATGTAGCAATTCCAAACCAAACATTGACGATATTTTGAAAGGCAAACTTCAGTTTCACAAATCTCACTACAATTTTTTGTTAATGTTGCATTCTTTGATAATGTTTTGAAAATAGATATGTTGGTTAAATTTGTTTTCGTGCATCTTACACCACTCATCCATGAATATAACATAGAAAGATAGATTTTGTTTTACATCTTTTTCTCAGAGCTTTCATTGTGGCTAGTAAGTATCGAAAACAATAATAATGTAGCCCGTGCTCATTATTTTTTCAGTTATCTGACCCACCATGGAAAAAGTTTAATGATCCCTGACCTAGCACAAGAAAGACTTAGTTTAACCTTATTTGTGCTTAGGTAACCTAGTTTACTGATACTAGACTGAAACAGGGTAAAAAAACTAAGCAGTGTTTTCAACCCTACAAAGGACCCAACCAGACGAGTTTCTGAACTTATCTTGCATTGTAATGAATTCTTTTGACAGAAGAGGCATGAATATTGCAGGATATTAAAAAAAGAATAGAGAAAAAATTATCAATTTCATACAATGAATAGTTAAAATATAACAAGAAAAGTGAGGCTAAAATATTTAAATAAATCAGTGTACATCTAGTCTTTCACATAATTTTGTAATAAATAAAACTAAAAAGGTTTTAAAAATACAAGAATTCAACTTCTTTTCCATTAAATTCTAATTGGAGAACAATTGTATATAAATTCAGTTTATAACACAATACAGTATATGACATATGCTGAAGTTGAGAGCTGGTGTGTACTCCAGCTGAATCTCCTGACTGCTGTACAGCCTATTTGAAGATCCCGGATGTGTAGGTTTCATATATTTTCTATGGACAGTACTTTATCAAAATTGATATGTAGTAGAGTGAGGGACCCATATTATAGTTCAGGGTTAGAGTGTATCATAACTAGAGGGGATAAGTCTGGTTGAAACTCATAAACGCAACTTCACTGTCTTATCTATTTATCTATATCTATATATATATATATATATATATATAGAGAGAGAGAGAGATAGATAGATAAGACAGTGGAGTAGCCTATTATCAGTTTCAGCCTGATGGCAAAGGAGTCTATCCCCTTTTCCCTTACGTTAAACTAGAGAGATTATTTTATGCATCTTAGGTGGAATGCAACAGCTACCCTCAGCTCCCCAACACACACTCATAACACATACACACACACACACACATAGGTGGCCTACTTAAAATTGATAATTAACAAACTTGTCAACTGTTAATGTAAAATCATATCAGATGGGAAAATACCACAGAATAATAAAAAGGAAAAATAGTTAAGGTCACAACACAATAGCATTAATACCCTTGGGAAAAGTTTGTTTTTTTAAATTTTATCAGTCATATTCATTGATCTAATATTTATATATTAATTAACAAAATTTCAGGCATGTACTGTGAGTTAAAGAGTTCAATTTTAAACCACTTCCCCCCTCCCATTTAACCTGGAGGTTTTTTTCTTTTTCATTAACAACATCCTTAGAAGATTAAGCTATGAAAATGAATAAAGTAAAAAAAAACTTATCAAGTCCTATATTGAAATAAACTTAAAATTACTATTCACTGGTAATTTTGCAGAGTATTTGACGATATTTCTATTTCAGAGTAACAATTTTTTTTTAGATTTAATCTGTCAGCTTTTGTCGTTCTGTGGTCAGAAAAGTGTATAACTGAATCACTATGCAACAACTTTAAATCTATACAACATCAATTAATGCTGTCTTTTAATTTACAAAAAAAAAATACAACTTACAAATGAATTACTGTATTAAGTTATGTTTTCCTTACAGTTTGAGTTTTTATGAAGTTTTAATCCCAGTTAAAAAATTAAAAATATATACATTGGACTTTATTTAAACAAAGAAACTAGGCCAAAAATATATATAAATGTATATATTATATAGTTTCAAGTATTCCTATCCAATGATTATAAATTTTCCACATATGGTTTCATGTATTTCTATTATTAGTATTAGATAAGAATACTGGAAATCATATAAATGTATACAAATTACCAGTTTCTAAACTGGTAATTTGTATACATTTATAGGATTTCCAGTATTCTTATCTAATACTAATAATTTGTATGTTGATTTCTCCAAGGCATTTGATAACACAGAAGAAAGATAGACTAATACGTTTAGCATATGGTCTTCCCTCAAAAATCTGTTATTGTTTTAATGATGCTCTACAAATATATGAAAGCAATGGTTCATCCACCCAATGATGACACCCAATGTATATCCTTGAAAGACTCCAGCAACAATGTGAAAGAAATATTTGAGATTGTTGCTGGAGTTCTTCAAGGATAGCACCATTTCTATTTATAATGTGCCTAGATTACATACTACAAACATCATCAGATCTAATAAAGTAAAATTGTTTCACACTAAAAAAGGTAAGAAGTAGATAATAATAGATTAGGCAGGGGTGTATAAGACTCTGTCACCTGCTGGAGTTTACTGAAGCACAAATTATGTTATAGATTTATGATTGTAAATAATGAAGATAATGTTTTCTTTCTTTTTTTTTTTTTTTTTTTTTACAGATATCAATTGTACTGAAGAAGGAATGAATTCATTTGATGACCAACAGCATTTTAAAATTTTACTGAAAATTGATTAGAAATCATCAGTTTTGTACCTCCAGATACAAGTGTTTTTCTGGTGTAATGCATCTATGATTATTTTCAATATATTTTCAAAACAGAAATCCAAACACACGTTAGAAATTTTTCTTGAAGATTTTACATGAACATCTGCAGTAAGTTCTGATAGAAAATAAATCTATCTACGTACTACAATTTTTGTGGAGTCTGGATAACGATTTACAACAACATTTGATTTGAAGACATAGATACCACTCTAGCATTAAATTCTTCTCATATATAGTGTGTGGATCAGGATTTTCAGACAGTTCAATTTCAAAATACTTGCTAATACAGGACACAGATATAAATATAATATTAAAGACATTGATTAGAAATTTAAAATTACATTGATTAGAAATCTTCAGTTTTGTGGCTCTGGATACAAATGTGATTCTGGTCCATTGCATGGATGATCATTTTCCATATATTTTTATGATAACAAAAAGTAAAAATAAATGCAAGAACACATGGAAGATAAGATTTTTCTTGTGTAGTGTGTGGATCTGGATTTTCTAAGAGTTCAATTTTGAATGCACATGTGCGTAAACACACAAAACCTTACTCTTGTAAAATATGTGGATCAGCATTTTCACAGATAGCACATTTAAAAACACACATTCGCTCACACACTGGGAGAAACCCTACATGTGTGAAGTATGTGGATCAGCATTTTCAGTCAACTCGAGTTTAAAACAACATGTGAGAGTTCACACTGGAGAGAAGCCTTACACTTGTAAAGTGTGTGGATCAGCATTTACAGAAAGTTCTAATCTAAAGGTACACATGAGATTACACACTGGAGAGAAACCTTATGCCTGTGAAGTTTGTGGACTGACTTTTCCATGGTCTTCAAGTTTAAAAAGTCATATGATAATACACACTGGAGAGAAGCTTTACACTTGTAAAGTGTGTGGATCAGCATTTTCAAGAACCTCCAGTTTGAAATCTCACATGTGTATACACACTGGAGAGAAACCGTACACGTGTGAAGTCTGTGGATCAGCATTTTCAATCAATTCAGTTTTAAAAGCACATATGCGAACACACACTGGAGAGAAACCATACACCTGTGAGATTTGTGGATCAGCATTTTCTTCTAGTTCAACATTAAAAAGTCATGTGCAAACACATACAGGAGAAAAACCTTTCTCTTATATGTGGATCACGATTTTCAAAAAATCACGACTTAAACGACACATGCGAACACATACAGGAGAAAAACCTTTCTCTTGTATAACATGTGGATCAGGATTTTCAGAAATTACAGCTTAAAAAGACATATGCGAACACATACTGGAGAGAAGCCCTATACTTGTGAAGTCTGTGGTTTAGCTTTTTCACGGAGTTCCAATTTAAAAAATCACATGCAAAAACATGCAGGAGATGTAAATATCTCCACTGGAAAATCTGGAGAAATCCAGCTTGACTGATCACAGTACATCTGGGAATACAAGCCTCCACCAATAACATCAAATGGGAAGGTGATTGTGTTCTATGATGAAGTAATTTAGACAGGCAGATATATAAAAGACAAGGCCTTTAAACCAGCTATTGTCATCCGGAATAAACATGCAAAAACTGCGTTCATTATTGATGTAGATGTCCCAAATGATTATGGCCTCAATTGAGATGAGCGGGAAAAAATTACAAAATATCAAGACCTCAAGATGGCCTAAAAACAACTTGGTCACTGAAAGAAATCAATATCATACCAGTTGGTAAAGCAAAACTTTAAAAAAGACCCTGACACAATAGCTGGTAAACCAAGCTGCTATAAAGTACAAATAGCAGCTAAAATGATCCTTAGGATAGAAATATTATTTATTAAAGAATCAAGTGTTAGCCCCAGGCAGGGGCCCCTTGGTTTCTAAAAATTGTTAAAAGAAAATACAAAAAAAAAAAACCTCTTAATTTAAAAAAAATTTGTTGGATCCAGATTTTTAAAAACTTAAATTACACAATTAGGTAGAAAATGTCCATTGAACGTTTTCTTGTTGATATTAAAGAAAATTGTTTATTTAGAGAATTTTAAAAATGTGATATCTTTTAAGTTTTAATTATTATCTTCTAAAAAGATCTGAATATAAAATAAGACATTCTCTTGTGTTTTGTTACACAATGTGCCTTGGTTTTGATATTCCTTCAGATTAGATTCATTCATCTAAATGGAAACAATCTCTCTGCCTTCAAAAATATCATTCAAAATCTTTGATTCAAACATGTACGTTATTTTCGTATTATACAGTTACTTGTATTCTATAAAATTGCAGAATAAAAAGTTAATTGAATGAAAGTTATTTTTTGAGATTTATGTTGCTATATCTTGTATGCATTTTCTTTCTTTTTTGGAATCAGTTCTTAATTTCAAGACATCAATAAATAAGAATAAAATATTCTAAGAATGATCACTTAAATAATTTGCATTTTATCACATTTTTCTAATATATCCAACTCAGATCTTAAGCTAATTTTAACCATTCTCCTGATTTTTAGAGAAATTCAAAGCACAGTTTTAAAGACTAGTGAATATGGATAATATATTAAAACATCTGTTCTTAAATTGGATGGTTTGTTTAATATTAATTTCCTTAAATTCAGTTAATCATTAATTGAATAAAATTGATATTTTAAAGATTGATATCTTGAAGAAATATGTTTAAGAAATTTGCCATTAATTCTAAAGAGCTTCTTGTATTCTAGTAATATAAAGTCGGTACCAACCAGACAAAAAGGAATTCAATTCTCTTTTTACTAGAACCAGACCAGTGAGATTATTTTTACATCTGAGGTGGACCACCACACCTATAATAAGCTGTCGATTTTACTGCACAAATCCAAGCTATGCTACTCATTCTTTGAGTTGACAAGGATCAGTATCAAACCCAGAAACTTGTAGTTCCTAGGTGGATGACATTTTTCTAATATATCTAACTCAGATTTTAAGCTAATTGTAACCATTCTCCTGATTTTTAGAGAAATTCAAAGCACAGTTATAAAGACTAGTGAATATGGATAATATATTAAAACACCTGTTCTTAAATTGTCTGTTTTGTTTAATATTTACTTTCTTAATTTCAATTAATCAATAATTAAATAAAACTGATATTCTAAAGATTGATATCTTGAAGAAATATGTATAAGAAATTTGCCATTATTTCTAAACAACTTCTTGATTTCTTGTAATGTAAATTTTGTGAAGTGGTCTATATTGTTGATACCAACCAGACAATAAGAAAGTCAATCCCCTTCTTACTAGTACCAGACCAGCGAGATTGTTTTACATCTGAGGTGGAGCGCATCACCTACCATCAGCTCTTTACTGTAGTGTAGAAATTTTTTTTGGGGGGAAAGCTCGATGAAATAGCTGCAACAAATAACCCCCCTCCACTTCTGAGGGGAAGTTTTGTAAAGAATTGTTTTTTTGTTGGTTATACCATAGTCCCTTTTTTGGAAATTCGCGGAGTGAATTTTAGAAGGCCTGTGATTGGTCGGTTGGGACGTCCCAGAGGGAACGTGGAGAATTCTTGGGACATATCTGGTTCTTTTTCAGCTTGGGTACCGCTGTGAGCAGAGGTGAGAGAAAGGCTCACTCAGGCTAAAAAGCAATTTTGTAATGATATTTTTTGTATTGTTTGTTTTTTATATGTAATTTTTTTTGTGTTATAGCAAAAAATACGTGCATGAGGAAATCAGTGTAACTTAGCAGATCAGTAGAGTTGTGATATTGTTAAATAAAAATATAGTTGAATTTAATTGTAAGAGTTTTGCTCGTCTATTTTATTCATTTTCCTCAGTGTAAAATTTGCCTGTATCTTTTATTTTGTTACTTGCACTGAATTTTGTTAATGATAGCAAAATTTCAACAGCACAGATCCAAGCTGTGCTACTCATTCACTGAGTTGGCTAGGGTCAGTATTGAACCCGGAACCTTGTGGCTCCTAGGTGAATTCTCTCCTGACTAAGCTCTTGTTTAAAAAGTCATTAGAGGAACAGATGGTAGATGTGGTGGTTTACCTCAGATGTAAAAACAATCTCTCTAGTTTAGCACCTCTGAAAAGGGGATAGACTCCCTCACTGTCTGGTTGATACCAACAATAATCCACTTTGCCGAATTTACTTACTTCACTGAATTAAAGAATGGAGTTATGAAGTATATATCAAAGAGGAAATCTTAGAGAGGAAAATAATTTTTCTAACAGGAAGTGAAATCTAGAAGCCAAATTTTCATTGTCTGTTCTTTCAGATCAACTAAACTAGTGAGAAAAGTGGATGGATAGAAAGAAATATTTTAAATCTCTTACTTCTAAGAAAGACTTTTTTTAAATCCAGCAGAACATGTATAGTTAAGTTGCAAGAATTATTCTTTCATATACCATGGTTGACTCTGACCGGTCAATAGCCTAAGTCTTAAAGCCACCTTCTGCCTTTGTCTCTTTCCTTTCTCGTTCATTGGTATAGTGACTGTGCAACAGTTGCCATAGACTCTGTCATGCTTAACATGAGAGGATTAAAATAAACGAAATAAAATTTTAAAAAATAAAAATTAAAAAAAACTCCCATGGAGCCTTTACCTGAAGAACCCTCTCCACATGTCCAACAAAAAGGACTGTCCCAACCCCAGAATAATCTCTCTGCCATTTGGAATACCGCTGTGAGCAGAGGTTAGTTGCTTCTAGGCCAGAGGGATATCCCCTTGCCATGGTTGACTATGACCTGGTCAATAAAGTCTAAGTCATAAGCCACCTTCTGCCTTTGTCTCTTTCCTTTCTCGATTTTGAATGCCTTCTTTTCAGTGTGACCACCAAAAAGAAATGGGGTTAAAATAAAATCCGAGGAACATGCAGCCGAGAATATCCAGCTATTTTAAACCTGTAATACAACCACAACCACTTATAACCCGTAAGCAAGAAGGACTTTTCCTTTCATCTTAACAATGGAGGAGTTTCTCATGACTTTGTAGAATTTTATTACTTTCAGTATTCTTTGCCTTGAATTTTGTACCTCTTAATTTTAGCATTGGGGTCATCATCATCATCATCATCATCAAGGAATGCTAACAGTAGAGTTTCTCTCTTTCTTGCCATCAATTCCTATGTCACTGTTCTTGACAGGTCCTCTATATGGCATCTAGTGTCCTGATAAATTTAAGTTTTTGCTGGTCAGCCAACATTGGTGTGTCCATGTGTAGGAGTCAATAGGACTTTTTTACTGGTATATAATTCAATGCAGTAACTCTCCAGCAGTTGCTGTCTTGTAGGGTGCAGACCATACTGCTGTCTTGTAGGGTGCAGTTTCCAGGATCTATTCAGAACAGTATGCAGCATCCTTCTGTAATTCCCATGTAGGTTTTTCTCAAAACATTTTTTCAAAGTTCTTGTTGTGCCAAGATACAGAAGTACTGACACACCTATAGCTTTGTAGAATTCTCATTTTTTAAAGAAAAAAAAAACATTGATATAAAACTGTTAAACTCAGGAAATCCTTAATTAGTTTCTAGCTTAAGTATTTTAGAAGTAAAATAATTTACAAGCATAAGAAAGAATTAGTTTTTTTTTTTGGTGGAAGACAAATTCTAAGATTTTATATTTGATGTTTAGTTGTTTGGATTTTACAGCGTGTCAACCCTTGTTTGGTATTTTTATACTGAAGATCTTTTGTTTTACTCATTCTTGATGGCTACTCAATTTTTTTAACTCAATTTTTTTAAACACGTTTTTTAAAACTCATCCTTTTGTAGTTCCCATCTAGCTTTTTCTTTTGAGTCCAAGTGGTGCAGTAATATAGTAACACTGACATGGCTACAACTTGGAAGAATTCTCACTTTATCCTATCAGAGATCAGATTTCCATGTGATCAAATATCTGTCTATAGCAGTCCATGACTTTCTTATGTGTATATTGATATCGTTTTCTGTAGATGATATATTACTACCTAGGTTTATACACTGGTAAACTAATTTCAGGGGCTTACTACCCAGTGTGGATAAATCACTACCTTGCTTAAAACACGTGAACTCAATTTTATCTGAGTTCACATAGAGGCCAATGCATCTTGGTGTCTTATTTCTATGATTAAATCAGTATTTTGGGTTATTTTAAGCCAAGGACATTTGTTTTATACATTCTTGATGGGTACTCAATTTTCTTTTAAAAATCAATTTTTAAAACATTTTTTAAAACTTAACCCGTAAATGTAACCCTAATAGGTACTACTACTTCTGGTCAGAGTGGACCTGGGAGTAATGGTGATTTCCACATTTCCCAGAGCTCCAGAATTAGAACTATATCCTCAGATAGAGTTACATCATACCCAGGACATTAAAGACCCTCAACCACCACCTTCTAGCACATATATGATAAAAAGGGGTAGAAAGCGCGTGGTGTAATGGTTAAAGTCATAGGAAATGGACTCGTCGACCCAAGTTCAAATCCTGGACATGGCAATTATTTCACTTAGCGCTAATACCCTTGGGAAATGTATGAATCCTACTCTCCCTCCAGCTATGGGTAAATAGTAGGGCAGACTGGGCTCTTTAACCTTGGTTAGGCAACTGGTCTAGGAGAAGGAAAACTCTGAATTCAAACCTGTTGAACTCCGCTTAAGAAATTGACCTTGTGTCACATCCTGCTCGTGTGGAGGGGTTGGTAAATATATATATAATAAAAAGGGTTGGGGCTTGCCCAAAGGGAAATAGTGTTGGAATAATCATATAGGTGCTAGGGCTTGACATAACCAGCCCATAGATTGGATGGGGCCTCTCTAACCACCCATATAGCCTAAGGGCCAATGTGGAGTGTTGTATGTCATGAACTGCTCAGTCACAAGGATTCCATCCTTAAGCATCACAGATTGCCACTCATGGCCAACAGGTGGCCCAATTTGGGGGAAGGTCTTCTCCCTCTGTAGAGGTGATGAGGTGTATTCTAAAGCCCAAGATGACAGGGATGGTCGCATCAGGAAAAGGAAAAATTCAGACACATGACTGAACAATACCTCTCACTTCATTATTAATGTTGTGATCTTCGTCTGGACAGGTATTAAATCTGGAATATATATTCTCGAGTTGATGAAGAAAAGCTTCTTTGTTTTACAAATCATAGACAACTCTCAATGGAGAGTGATTTTCTAACCCCACCCCACACCTAATAATATGTTGTTCCTTTTTAACTTGGCCAGTTCTAACAGACTGTCCTTTCTTTAAAAAATCCTCAATCTTGTGTGAGACTGTTTCTTGCACTTACAAACTGTGATAATTCAATAGTTATTGAAAATTGTGCATTATACAGTTGTTGAGCTGTTGAATTAATGAAATGAATTAATCAGACTTTCCTGAATGTAAATATATATGTAAAATAGGAAATCTTTTTTTATGTATGTATGTCATTACATGATTAATGATTGTATCTAATGTCAACCCATCTATGTATTTTATGCCTATAGGCATAGGTGTATGGGAGGAATCAAAATCATTAATACATAGAACAAAGAACAACCCTGTATTATATATGGGTAATTCCATGTCAAATCATCCAGGTCATATCACCCAACCGCTTCAATTTTTTCTGAAATTTTGTCCAAGTGTGGATTATGATAAAGTTAGCCAATCCCCAGAATGTGAGCTTCCAATTCCAAAAATTGGCAGAGTTATGTCAATTTTTAGCTCTTCAAATTTGAGGGGGGTTGCAAAAAATGGCGACTTTTTGTAACGTATTTTTGTCTGTAAAATGAGTTCTAGGCATAGATGTATGGGAGGAATCAAAATCATTAATACATAGAACAAAGAACTACAAAAAATTTTTTAAAAGACACCTAATACGAGTCTAGGTAAAAAAGAATACATGAGTAAATAGGTAGATATTCTAGACAAAACAAGAGACTAGGGTTATAAGTTCCCAAAATTCATACTGGATTGTCCAATTTGACACATAGCCTAGTGGATAAAGGAGTTAGGTTAAGACAGTTCTAAGTGACAATTATCTCTAGACTGCAGGGGCAGCAGTAATATAGAATAATAATTAACACAGCTTAACGCCTCTACCCCCAGCTATGGTTAGCAGAATGAGAACAGGATACCCCCATGGACTAAATAAAGAGTTAGATTTAAAGTTCCGTGATGGCTCCCAATTACGACAAGAAGGTTCTCGAGTCCAAGAAGGTTCTCGAACCTGACAAGAAATACCTAAAGAAGGCCGGAGGGCACATCGGCTGAAACATTGTACAGATAACAATGAAGTAGTACGTTTAATACAAATAATACTAATTATCAAGCCTCATCTTAAAAATTCAGAGAAACAAGAACAACCCTGTATTATATATACTCAGAAATTATGTATGCAACAATAAACAGTCCACATTGTCATTTAAGACAAGTTTTAATAAATACATTGCCGGTATTATTGATTTATATATAGCTTTGTTTATTTCAATATATATCTACAATTATCTAATGTATAGAGTTTTATGAGAAATTATCCCTAGAAGCATAGGTGTATGGGAGGAAATTTTACGGAGAGGTCGGGGGGACTGAAAGATTTTTTCCCAGAAAATTCTTTTGAACTTTCTTGTATCTTTGCAGAATTTTTTTTTCAGAATTCTTTGTCTGAATTTTGTACCCTCTTAATTTTAGAAACAGTTGTTTATGTCCCCAAAGTGAAATCCCAGATATTTGAAAAACAAAAAAACCAAAGGAGGAAAAGCCTATTTCACTCTAATCTACCATAAAGTAAAAGAACAATCATTAGGGATAATTTTTTAATATATAATACAATTACATTACATGTGTTGGAAAAAATTGCACATTTTTAAACATACATTTTTAGATAGATGAAATCAATCTTTATTTATGACAAAAATTTTATGTTCAACATGCACCTTCTAGATGTTTAACCTTCACTATTAAATTTTTGAGTGAATAAAAATAAATCAATTGAATCAGAGAAAATGCTTTTTTTTTTGCATCAATTCAAATATTATTTTTAAAACTATGAAAAGAAAAACATGCTACAAAATTATTTTTGGAGTTTTAAGAAAATAGCTTTTAAATTTCAAACAAATTTTTCGTGTGTTGAAATTTTTATTTTCTAATTTTCTAATGTGGTCTTCTGGATTAAGCTTTCTAGAAATGGAAAAATTAGGGATTCAATTTTTTTTTTATTCAAAGGAACTGTCGTGAGCCGGAAGCTATTGTTCTGAAAGCAAAAATAAAATGATGAAAATAACGCTTTGTGCATCGGCTCTGCGCAGGATTAGAGAGAAAAATAGAAATATAAAAATGATAATTTTCAACCAATCAGAGGTGTTTGCGCCTAAAAAGAAGTTTATCAAAAGACCCTTTTGGAGCCTATCTAGATGTCTATAAATAACAGGTTTTTTCGAAGAACAAGTCAAAAAGATCAAGCATGCCTGAATGAGTCCACATCTCTCAATTTTAAGAAATATTTGCCTACTGCTGAAGGTACTACAAACTCTCTCTCTCTCTCTCTCTCTCTCTCTCTCTCTCTCTAAGTAACCTTACTGCTGATTTGATTCTGAACAAAAACTCTTTCTTTCCCAGTTTGAGTCAACTCAACAACTCTACTTATCTTATTACATGAACATTTAAAAAAGCATTTCTGCAGGACTTTGATCAGTATTCCTGATTATTGTAATTTTTGTTTCAATAGACATTTTATTTGCTTAACGTATGAGTTTTTGTTTTTTCTGCCTTTATACATGTCTCCTTATGGTGTGATGAGTAAATTACCTAAATATATATTACTCTTTACCATGCACCCACCATAGAACATATGTCAAAACCCCCAATAATCATAATTGATTTTTAAAAAAAACTTTTATATTATTAAAGAAAAAAAAAAAAAACAACAACAAAAAACGAGCTATTCATTATAGAAATAATTGTTTAAAATTTAGAAATTAAAAAAAAAAGGTTACCTCCCTTTTTTTTAAAAAGTGCCCATACATATTTAAAAGAAACCTCAACTTTTATTGCTTTAATTACCGAAAATATCACTAAAATCGGATGATTAGCCGATTTCTGAGGAATTTCAAAAAACGGCACTTTAGCAGATGTGCAAATTTGTACATCAGTACATACATCGGATGTATGTACTATTGATGAATCAGGTCACTTCATCTTTCGTATGGTAAACATAAAAAGCTTATCTTTTACATGGAAAGAGGAAAAGAACCTAGAAGTATACTCAACTTACTATACAGATTAAGAATCAGTGAGCAGAATTACTAATAAAATTTAAGGGATTTCATTGTTTCTATCAATTATCTCCCTTGACTGAATTTCTTTAGCGGACATTTTGTATCGAGTGTCTGTAAAGTGTAAACAGTTGTATAATTTTCTTTTAATTATGCATTGTTTTAATTAAAATTAGACTCAGGAAAAGAAAAGAAGTAAGTAAAACGCCTATTTATTTTCTTTGTTTACAAATGATTTTTTCCATTAGTTTTTTTTTCGTCTAAGATTTGTATTTGATAAAAAAAAGGCATTGAATGTGTATATTTCACAGGATTTAGATAACTTATGTGACTAACTCATTTAAATCGCATCGAATTTAATGCCACTGCAAAGAATATCTGGAAGGGGAAAAACAAACAAACAAACAAACAAATATAATATAACATCATTTTCTTCCAATCAGAAAAATTTGCCTTTGAAAATCGTTTTCTCATTTCTTAGAACTTAATTTAAAATTTGTAACACTAGTGAACACTAGTTATGGACCAAGGGAGGTAATATATATTTAATTCTAAGACAATTACCAAAAAAATAGGAAACTGTCCAATTCTAATGAAATTTTCACATTTTAATCATTAATTTTATCATGAATAATTTTTTTTAATTCTTAAATTTTTTATTAATTATGATTTTAGGGTGGCAGTTCAATCTTTGGTCATTTGAATAAAAAAATTCCAGTCCCTAATTTTGACATTTCTAGAAAGATCTAATCTGGAGGAACAAATTTAAAATAAAAGATTTAAAAAGAAAAAATTAATACTAGGAAAAGTTCTTTAAATTTTTAAAGTTTTCTTAAAACTAAAAAAAAAATTTTGTAGCATGTTTTCTCTTTTCATAGTTAAAAAAATATTTTTCTTTGAATTGATCCAAAAAGAGTATTTTCTTTTATCCAATTGGCCTGTTTTTATTGACTTAAAAAATTTGATAGTGAATTCTAAATGTTTAGAAGGTGGCATGTTGAATACAAAATTTTTGTCAGGAATGAAGATCCATCAATCTAAAAATGTATGTTTAAAAATGCGCTCTTTTGTGCAACATATTTTCCGAGGTTCTTATATATTTAAAAATTATTACTAACGATTGTTCTTTTTCATTTATGGATGATCTCTAGTGTTATAAGTTATTCACCTAGCACAAAAAAAAACTTAGTTTGTAGAAGCCAGTGTTGTGTGTTCCGACTTCACAAATAATATTTAAAACAACAATAAAATAACTGTTGTGATGTTAATCCAACAGTAAAAAAGAAGTCAAGTCGAGGTAGGGTAAAATAAGACAAGTGTATTTACAATAATGGTACAGGAACGGCTAGCTTGCCGTTAAACGGTAACAGTACAACCTTTTCACTCGGTGTCTCACTATTTATAGTGAGAACCGATGTATATTCTCCACTGTAGGAACGGCCGGTACAACAATACACAGTTTAAACATAGAATACAGAGAAATAACAAACACAAGACATATATTTAACAAATAACAAATAAATTTATTCGGGGGGGGGGGGGTGTCAATAGAATAAATTTGTATAAATGAAAAGAAATGTGTAATTTCACAAACATAAATATGAATGTAAAATTTGTAGGTAAAAATAACAAAGTTTGATAAGAATTTGTTTGATAGAAAAGTGGACAAATAGAAAAAAGTTTTTTTGGTGTTTACAACCTGAGAAATGAATTTCTGATGTTGATCACGATGGCATGAAAATATAGATAGTAAATAGTGATAAACATGAACTGTGTTGAATTAGAAGATTGAAGTTGTTTTCTAATCAGCAATTGAATTGTTCGCTTGAAGTTTGTGTCAGTACATCTGTTTTTTTCAATGACAGGCTAGTGGCCATGAAAGTTGATGTTGTCAGCTGTGAATGTCGTAGCGTCGTCTCAGAGTAGAATGGGATCTGATCTATGTTGATTTGCTCTCCATTTAAATATCTGATAATTGGATCCGATTTTGATATTTTTATTTTGGCAGTAAAGCACGGACGTCTGTGTAAATACACTTGTGATTAGCTGTTGGCCATGAAAGTTAATGTTGTTGGCTGTGAATGTTTAGCATTGTCTCAGAGGGGAATGGAATCTGAATCTTTGTTTATTTGCTCTCCATCTAAATATCTAATGATCCGATTTGATTTCGTTTTTTTTTATTTGGCGGTAAAGCATGGACATATGTGTAAACACCACTTGTGATTAGGCTAGTGGCCACGAAAGTTGATGTTGTCGGCTGCGAATGTCATCTCAGAGCGGAATGGAATCTGAATCTTTGTTGATTTGCTCTCCATTTAAATATCTGACAATTGGATCCAATTTTGATATTTTTATTTTTGGCAGTAAAGCGCAGATGTATGTGTAAACACACTCATGATTAGCTTTGTCCAATTGAATTCTAACAGGTGTATATTATTTTTTTAATCTATTTTCCTTAAGTTGGAAAAAAGATCATGCTTGATTGCAACTTTTATGTTTTTCCTTATTTGGATATAAATAATATTTTTCATATTTGGATATAAAATAATTTTTTCCTTATTTGGATATAAAATAATTTTTTTCCATATTTGAATATAAAATAATTTTTTTCCTTATTTGGATATAAAATATAGGATTTCATCCTATAAGTTTATCCTTGGAGTTGGGTCACAAAACTAAGGAGTGTTTTTCAACCCTACAAAGGACCCAACCAGACGAGTTTCTGAACTTATCTTGCATTGTAATGAATTCTTTTGACAGAAGAGGCATGAATATTGCAGGATATTAAAAAAAGAATAGAGAAAAAATTATTAATTTCATACAATGAATAGTTAAAATATAACAAGGAAAATGAGGCTAAAATATTTAAATAAATCTGTGTACATCTAGTCTTTCACATAATTTTGTGATAAATAAAACCAAAAAGGTTTTTAAAATACAAGAATTCAACTTCTTTTCCATTAAATTCTAATTGGAGAACAATTGTATATAAATTCAGTTTATAACACAATACAGAATATGAGATATTCTTAAATTAAGAGCGGGTGTGTACTTCAACTGAATCTCCTGACTGTCTTAAAGCCTACTTGAAGATCCAAGATGTGTAAGTTTCATATATTTTCTATGAATATTACTTTATCGAAATTGACATGTTATAGAGTTGGGGGACCCATATTATATTTTAGGGCTAGGGTGTATCATAAGTAGAGGGGTCAAGTCTGGTTGAAACTGATAAATGCCACTCTATCTATCTATCTATCTCTCTCTCTCTCTCTCTCTCTCTATATATATATATATATATATATGCTGAAAGGAAAAATAAACAAAAGAAATAAAATGCTGAATGGATAAAATAGATTTATTCAGCATTTTCTTTCCTTTGTTTATTTTTCCTTTGAACATAACGTCAGATTCGCTTCCATTTTCAACTTATATATATATATATATATATATATATATTTGTGTGTGTGTGTTTGGGTAGCATTCTTTCATTTATACATGTACAATTTTAAAAAAGTCACGTGTTTAACAATTTTATTGATGATCTTTTCAAGCTTTCTGGCCAACTTTTTTATATTTGGATGGAATCCGTGGATTAGTCTACCAAAGTTTGTATCCCAAGTACTTTCGGCACTTCTAAGTTCCATCATCAGAAACACATCACCTCTGATGATGGCACTTCGAAGTGCCAAAAGTACTCGGGATACAAACTTCATGGGCTAATCCACAGATTCTATCCAAATATAAAAAAGTTGGCCAGAAAGCTTGAAAAGATCATCAATAAAATTGTTAAACAGGAGACATGCCTTTTGTTTAATTCTACATGTGTATATATATATATATATATATATATAGAGAGAGAGAGAGAGAGACATAGATAGATTGATAGAAAAGACAGCAGAGTGGCCTATTATCAGTTTCAGCCAGACACCGAAGGTGTCTATACACCTTTTTCCTTACGTTAGACTAGAGAGATTGTTTTATGCATCTAAGATGGAAAGCAACAGCTCCCCTCAGCTCCCCAACACTCACTTACAACACACACATATACACAGACACGGGTGGCCTGCTTAAAATTGACCGCCCTGTCGGCTATGGCATTAGAATGCACTGACTGCACCTCTGCAGAGGGCCAAGACTCCCCCAGTGGGGCCATCTGTTAGCTGTGGGTGGTGACTCGTGATACTTAAGGATAGAACCCAGATGGTTGAGCAGTCCATGTCATGCAATATTCCATTTTGGTCCTTACTTAGCTAGACGGGCGGTCGGAAAGGCCCTCTCCAATCAATCAGCTGGTCACGTCAAGCCCTAGCACCTATATGATTGTACTTGACCCTATTGCCCTTATGACAAGCCCCAACCCTTTTTATCATATGGATGCTAGAAGAGTTTACATGTCCTGGGAATGACGTTAAACTCTCTGATGGTGATGTTCCAGTTTTGGAGGTTTGGGGAATGTGGAGCACCCCTTCATCACCATTGCTCACTGGTCCACTCTGACCCGGAGTGGTAGCAGCTGTTAGGGTCCCATCTATGGGGTAAATAGAAAAACATGAGTTTATAAACAAAATTGAGTATCCATTTAATGATTACTTTATTTAAAAACATTATTGGCATTAAATGACCCACTGAGGTTGATATGTCGTAAAACAAAACAAACTTAAAATTGATGATTAGTGCTCATCAACTGTAAAAGTAAAATGATATCGGATGGTAAGATGCCACAGAATAATAAAAAGGAAAAATAGTTAAGGTGAGAACACAATAGCACTAATACCCTTGGAAAAGGTATTTTTTAAAACCTAATCAGTCATATTCATTTATCCAGTATTTCTATATTAATTAACAAAATTTTAGTCATATGCTGTGAGTGAAAGAGTTCAATTTTAACCCCCCCCCCCCGTTTAACCTAGATTTTTTTCTCATTCATTAACAACACCCTTAGAAGATTAAGCTATGAAAATGAATAAAATAAAAAAATATGCCCTGAAATGCAATATTTGGCACCCTTGAACTTTCTCGGACATTTCATTTTCATTTTATTTTGTGAAGGGGTTGAAGCAGTGTTCAGTAAATAGTTATATATGAAAAATTGAAGAATAAATTATGTTATGGATTTATGATTGTAAATAATGAAGATGCTGTTTTCTATGAATACTACTTTATGCAAATTGATATGTAGTAGAGTGGGGGACCCATATTATAGATTCAGGTGTGGGGTGTATCATAAATAGATGGGACATGGGATTCTAGCACCACCCCTGCTGGAATTTATTGAAGCACAAATTATGTTATGGATTTATGATTGTAAATAATGAAGATGCTGTTTTCTTTAATATTTTTGTTTTCTTTACAGGTGTCAATTGTGGTGAAGAAAGAATGAATTCATTTGATGACCAAACAGCATTTTAAAGATGTATTGAAAATACATTGATTATAAATCATCAGTTTTGTACCTCTGGATACAAATATGATTCTGGTGTGATGCGTGAATGATCATTTTTTGATAGATTTTCCAAATAAAAAATAAAAGGACATGGAAAAACACACGGGAGATAAAAAATTTTCTTGTGAAGTGTGTGATTTAGTATTTTCTAAGAGTTCAAATTTGAAAGTACATGTGCGTACACACACTGGAGAAAAACCTTACACTTGCAAAATATGTCATACAGCATTTTCAACAAAATCACATGTAAAAACACATATTCACTCACATACTGGGAAGAAACCCTACACTTGTGACATATGTGGATTAGCATTTGCAGTCAATTCGAGTTTAAAAAAACATAAGAGAGTACACACTGGGGAGAAGCCCTACACCTGTGAAGTATGTGGAGCAGCATTTTCAGTCAACTACAGTTTACAAAGACACAAGAGAATACACACTGGGGAGAAACCCTACACTTGTGATATATGTGGATCAGCATTTTCAGTCAACTCAAGTTTAAAAAAACATAAGAGAGTACACACTGGGGAGAAACCATACACTTGTGAAGTGTGTGGATCAGCATTTTCAGCAACCTCCTATTTGAGATTTCACATGCGTACACATACAGGAGAGAAACCATACACTTGTAAAGTATGTGGCTCAACATTTTCACGGTGTTCTAGTTTAAAGATACACATGCGGATACACACCGGAGAGAAACCGTATACTTGTGAAGACTGTGGAACAGCATTTTCAGTCAGTTCACTTTTAAATGCACATATGCACACACACACTGGAGAGAAACCTTATGCATGTGAAGCATGTGGATTGGCATTTTCATATTCTTCCAGTTTAAAATGTCATATGCGAACACACACTGGCGAAAAACCATACACATGTGAAGTATGTAGATCAGCATTTTCCTGTTCTTCAAGTTTAAAAACACACATGCAAACACACACTGGAGAAAAACCATACACTTGTGATGTATGTGGATTAGGATTTGCGACCAGATCACATTTAAAAGCACATAACCATAAACATACTGGGGAGAAACCTTATTCTTGTGAAGTGTGTGGTTCAGCATTTGCAGTTAATTCTACACTAAAAAAACACATGCGAATACACACTGGAGAGAGACCATATACTTGTGATATTTGTGGATCAGCATTTTCTGAGAGTTCAGTATTGAAAACACATGTGCGAACACATACAGGAGAAAAACCGTTCTCTTGTGAAATATGTGGGTCAAGGTTTTCAAAAAATGCCAACTTAACAAGACATATGCAAACACATACTGAAGAGAAACCCTATACTTGTGAAGTCTGTGGTTCAGCTTTTTCACAGAGTTCCCATTTAAAAAATCACATGCAAAAACATGCAGGAGATGTAAATATCTTGACTGGAAAATCTACAGAGAAATGCAGCTTGACAGATCACAGTACATCTGGGAACTCAAATCTCTATCAATAACATCAAATGGGAAGGTGTTCTATGGTATTTACTAACAAAATTTGTTAGAAAACATGTCATTGGAGTTTTTCAAGTATTAGGATTTCCTTCGACTTCACATTTGAAAACATACAGAAAGAGAAACTGTTTGTAGGGTAGCATTTTCAGCAAAATCAACTTTTAAAGAATATCAAAAGTTATTCTAGTATGAAGGCTACAATTGAAATATATGTGGTAAGAAATAAATTAATACAGAAGTAGAAGACTTACTTGGAACTGAATGATTACTAAGCTTTATTTATGTCTGCAAGAGAGACCTGAAGACATGCTGCATCCACATAGACACGTGGGAGGCTTGTGCAGAAGAATGTGCAACCTGGCGCCTCCTCGCCAAACAAGAAACAAAAAGAAGTGAAGAAGAGAGGGAAAAATCTGCCACAGAAAAAGAGCTAAAAGAAAGGAGAAACAGCAGCACCCCAAACACCTACAGAAAGCATCACCTTTTGTTTGCAGCCATTGCACCAGAGATTGCCATTCGAGGATCGGTCTGTTCAGCCACTCACGTAGCTGTAAGTGAGAGAGAGAAAAAAACAAAAAAACTATGCCATTGTCTAAAATAGATGGAACGTTGCCAACATTTAGGTAGATGAAACAGCTACAAAATGGGGACAGGGTAGGTCAGTGTTTATATAGCCTGTGTGGGTGAGTCTACTGCTTGTACAATGTAAGCATGGGATATGATATTCTTTCCTCCTTGGAAAATTTTGGCATTCACATTGTAGACTCTGTCCATAGCAGTCAGTATAACTTAAAATTGGTTAACCTTTAGACTTTGTCGATAGTATTTTAAAATTCCTTGGCCAAAAATACTTTTATAAATCAATTTTTAGGAGTAAGGAAGCTCTAAAACTCATTTTACAGACAAAAATAGATTACAAAAACTCACCAATTTTCATGACCCTCCTCAAATTTTGAGAGCTAAAAATCAAGATAACTCTGCCAATTCTTGAAAAGCTCAAATTTTGGGGATTGTCTAACTTTAACATAGTCCACACCTGTACAAAATTTCAGTAAAATTGAAACGGGTGGGTGACATGGCCTGTATGACTTGACATGTAATTACCACATATATATATATATATATATATATACAACTTATCACACTTGACACTAAAATAGCCCTGTCAATTGGAGCTTTAGAATACACTGACAGCACATATGCAGAGAGATAGGACCCTCAATAGGGCCACCTGTTGATGATAAACTGCAATGCTTAATGTTAAACCTTGGTGGCTGAGCAGTCCATGGTATGCAACACTCAATTCTGGCCTTATTTATGCTAGACAGGGTCCAAGAGACCCCTCCGATCTATCGGATGGTCACATCATGCCCTAGCACCTATATGATTGTTTCCGACCCTATTGCCCTTATGACAATCCCCAGCCCTGTTATCATATATGTGCGAGAAAGCAGTGACTGAGAGTCTTATTTTCCTGGGTATGACGTTAAACTCTATCTGATGATTAAGTTTTAGTTCTGGAGCTCTGAGGAATGTGGTGTACCTCTTCATCAACATTGCTCACAGGTCCACTCTGACCAGGAGTGGTAGTAGCTGTTAGGATCTCATTCTATCTGTTGTGGTTGAGTATTCATATTGCATAGTGGAAACAATGCATGAGAAAAAAAGAATTACAATAGGTAAAAGAGAAAGGGATGAGATAAGCGCACACAAGGTTGATTCAACAAAAATTTATTACGAACTGAACAGAACCTTACAAATGGCGGGAAAAGGGTGTTGGTGGAAGTAGGTGGAGTTTTGAGCTCCTGCTGATGTTACATTAAACATATGAGGAATATAAGCTTATAATACTCAACACTATCTGTCAGGATGTTATTTTATTGTGTAATCAAATGCTGCAAGTTCCAACCTCCACTCTTGGATTTTGGCATTTTTAATTTTAGTACAATGAAGGTTACCAATCTTTGGTCTGGGACAAGAGTAAAATGTTACCATGATACATAATTACTCCACTTGTGGAATGTCTGAATAATTGCCAAAATTGGTGCATCTGTACCTAACTTTAAAAAAATATATATACATACATACTCTCCCTAGTCATTATAATATATTCTACATATATCACAATATAGGGAATATGTATATATATGTGTGTACATATATATATATATATATATATATATATATATATATATATATATACTCTAGATGATATGGGTGCTATACTTTATTGTTAAACATGAAAACTACCAATCTTTAGTTTGGAACAAGAGTAAGATGTTACTGCGGAGTGCCTGAATAATTGTCAACATTGGTGCATCATCACCTAACTTAAAAAATTATATAAATAGATATATACATATATATGTTGGAATATTTTTATATATATATATATATTTACCAACCCCTCCTCACGAGCAGGATGTGATACAAGGTCAATTTCTTTAGCGGAGTTTAAAGGTTTGAATTCAGAGTTTTCCTTCTCCTAGACTGATTACCTAGACATGGTTAAAGAGCCTAGTTTTTCCTGCTATTTACCCATAGCTGGAGAAAGAATTGGATTCATACCTTTCCCAAGGGTATTAGTGCCTTGTGAAATGCAAACAGCTTCATTGAGGAATTGAACTCAGGTTGACGAGTCCATTTCCTACGACTTTAACCATTAGACCACGCGCCTCCATAAATATTTTGATATATATATATATTTACCAACTCCTCCACACGAGCAGGATACGACACAAGGTCAATTTCTTAAGCAGAGTTTAACAGGTTTGAATTCAGAGTTTTCCTTCTCCTAGACTGGTTACCTAGCCATGGTTAAAGAACCCAGTCTGCCCTGCTATTTACCCATAGCTGGAGGGAGAGTAGGATTCATACCTTTCCCAAGGGTATTAGCGCTAAGTGAAATGCAGTTACCACGTCCAGGATTTGAACTCGGGGCGACGAGTCCATTTCCTATGACTTTAACCATTACACCACGGGCTTATTTTGATATATAAGGTGTGCTGAAGTCCACATGGATTGAAACCAGCCAATCAACAGTTTGAATACATGGTTAGTTAAATATTTAATTGCTGATCTTGAAAGCCATTCATTTGCATGTATTCAACATTGACGAACAGACCTGCAACCAAGGACTTTGCTCAACCAAAGGATTCTACCAAAAACTAAAGGACACCAAGGAACAACCAAAGGATTTTTCACTGAAGATCAGCCTCTGCTTAACACAAGGGAGCTCCACTGTAAAGTGCTCTTACTTGAAGCCTAAAAATGGCCACAAAAATCATGGCATACACGCACACCACACACACATATATATATACACACGCATATTGATGAATAGATATATAGATGAATATTACATATATTATTTATTATATTCATTATAATATATTCCGCATATATCACAATATCAGGAATATATATATATATATATATATATATATATATATGTAGATAATATGAATGATGTATTTTAAGTAGACAGTGCTCAATATCATTTATATTTTTGTTAAGTGAGTGTGAATATGGAGTCAACACCTGGTTACTGACAGTTTCTCACGTATGCAATCTTCAAACCCCAAAACATTTGTTCTGAAGGTAACCGGGTGTTGACTTCTTGTCCACGCTACCATAACTCAATTTATATATATATATGAAAATGGAACTGAAAAACTATCTCTCCCAAAAAGGAGCTGCAACAAGTCAGACCACTCAATACCACATAACTGAGAATGATTGAATGATTTTATAGCATTATACGGAAGACAATATGTTTAGCTAAATAAATTGTTGCTAGAAATAAAGTGACACAGAAGTAGAACAATTACTTGGAACTGGATTAACGAGCACTCAGCTTAAGTGGGGATGATCCCTCTACCTTAAAATATATCATTCAAAGTCTTAGATTCAAACATTTACCATATTTCATTATTACATAGTTGCTTGTATTCTATGAAATTGCAGAATAAAAAAGTTAATATCAAAGTTATTTCTTGAGATTTATATTAATATATATATTGTATGTTTTTTTTATTTTTTAAATCAGTTCTTAATTTCAAGGTTCCCATAAATAAGAATGAAATGTTTGATAAAGGTTTGATACTGGTCTACGCTAACTCAGAGCATGTGTAGCTCACCTTGGATTTGGTAAGTAGAGTCAAGAGCTAATATGATTGTCCCTGCTGTATTTTTCAAATTGCTCTTATAGGATGAATATAACAATGTATATTATTACTAATAAGTTATATATATGTGTGTGTGTACCAACCCCTCCACATGAGCAGGATGTGACACAAAGTCAGTTTTTAAGCAGAGTTTAATAGGTTTGAATTTAGAGTTTTACTTCACTTAGAATGGTTACATAGCCATGGTTTAAGAGCCCAGTCTGCCCTTCTATTTACCCATAGTTGGAGGGAGAGTAGTTGAATGCATACATTTCCCTAGGATATTAGTGCAATGTGAAATGCAAACATCCTCGCCCAAGATTTGAAATTGGGTCAATGAGTTAATTTCCTACAACTCTAACCATTACTCCGAGTGCCTCTATAATCTTTTAGGTGCAAGAAGGTGGTGCCTGAGGGTCAGTCACTAGTTTATTGATACACATGAAGTTGTTTCTAATGCCTTATTAATTCACATGAAGTTAAATTATTTCAATTAATTTATTAATATACATGAAGTTAACGGAAAATCTAAAATACAAATTATTTCTACCAATATATTGATACACATGGAGTAAATGAAAATTGTTTCTACCAGTTTATTAATACTCATGAAGTTAATGAAAAATTATTTCTACCAATTTCCTTGATCCAATACTAAACCTCATCCAGTGATTTAGTTCTACTTCTGAGGCACTGGAGAGTGTGGAGTATCCTGTCATTGCTATTACTCCCAGGTCCACTCTGACCTGGAGTGGTTGCACCTGTTGGGTTCCATCTATGCATTAAATAGAACTGTTTGAAAATTATTTCGGACCATATGACCTTAAGGCACCCCTTTTTGATCTTGATTAAGAAAGGATATGTTTTTCATTACACAGTTAATATCCGATTATTTGTTAGGGGTTACAGTTAGGGGTTGGTTTTATAATTTAAAAAAGAAAATCTAAAAATTGTCTGTTAAAACAACTGGATATTGATGGTGTAAATGAATAACATGTCCTTTCTTAATCGAGAACAAAAAGGGGTGCCTTAAGGTCTACGGTCCATTATTTCTACTAGTTTAATTTTACACATGAAGTTAATGAAAGTTTTTACCAGATATGTAATTAATGAAAAATTTAACATAAAAATTATTTCTACCAATTTATTAATACACAGGAATTTAAACAAATGATATATATAAAACAAAAACAAGATTTGACATTAAATAACCCCCACAAGGATTTGATATTTTGTTAAACACGAAAAAAACAAGTTTAGTAATTTAGGTAAACTAGCAAAATAAAAAACACCCTCTGGGCGATGTAAAAATAGATTTTTGAAACATATTGCCTGAGTGGTGGGAATTAAAAATTCAATGTCAGCAAGTTTGTACCCTAAGTAAGTAAAATCATCAAATTCATTAAAGGATTAAAAAATAAAACAATTTGAAATGTAAACATTAAATATGTATTAAAATAAAACAAACTATATATAGATATATAATACCAGGTATGTATCTATTAAAACTTGTTTAAAAAACAATGAGGACTGTCTAACATTGCATGCTCAAATTTTGAGTGTATTTATTCTATGTTATGATGATTTTAGGTAGTGTGACATAAGCAGTGACGTGGTTTTTGTTACAGACAAAAACCGGAAGCAAATCTCCATTATTAATAGATGTTAGAGCTACCAGGATATTCTTTTAGTCTTTGCGTGTTAATTCAGTAACATCCTTTCTTTCTTTCTTTTCTGGATTTTACAAGTCAACCCTTGTTGGGTTATTTTATGCTGAAGACATTTTGTTCTATTCATTCTTGATGGGTATTAATAATTCTTTTTTTGAATTCAATTTTTTTAACACATTTTTCTTAACTCATTTTCTTCTATTTAACCCATTGATGGACCGTAACAGTTACTATGACTCTGAATCACGGTGGATTTGAAAGGGTACTCCCCACTTCCCAGAGCTCCAAAATTGGATCTTCACCATTCTATGCAGTTTAATGTCATACTGGGACACTAAGATCCTCAGCCACCACCTTCTAGCATACATATGATAAAAAGGGTTGGCGGTTTGCCATAAGAGTAATTAGGGTTGAAACAATCATATAGGTACTAAGATCTTTTAAGCTAATTCTACTCACCCTTCTGATTTCTATAGAAATTTTTAAAAAGTGACCAGCCAATTGATTGGAATGGCCTCTGTTTCCCTTAGGAGTTTCATCCTAGTTTGTTTTGTATCGTAAATGTTGGATGTTGGGACCAAGTCACCAACAGGCACCCCAGCTAAGATCAGTTTTGAAAGGAACTGAATTTTGCTTTTTACTGATTGTCAGTAAACAAAATCAGCAGCCGATAAAAACGAAAAAGATTTCGCTATCAAATTTTAATTCTAAAATATTCTAAAATAGGTTAGGGTTAGGGTTAGCAGTTATTATTATAACCTTATAATATATTTTATATAAATCTTTTTTATTAACTATCCATAGAAGCTCATGGAAAATAAATAAATGTTTCTTTGTTTTAAGTTTATTTTTTTTAAAATAACAATATTAGTTTATTTTAGTGCAAAATTAATTTTTTCACATATGTTAATGGCAACAACATGAAATAACTAATTTTTTTATTAAAATCAAAACTATTTTAGTATAAAAATGTGCCTTTCGTTTTTTTATCGGCTGCTGATTTTGTTTACTGACAACTGGGAAAAGCAAAATTCAGTTCCTTTCAAAACTGATCTGGGCTGGGGTGCCTGTTGGTGACTGGTCTGAATGTTGCTTAGACAATAAAGTTTGCATTTGTTATATATCTCTTTATTGGAATTTGTTTTATATGAATATATAAATTCACCTGCATCCTGTGATTTTCTGAGGCCTTCTAACACATTATAAGAAAGTGGTATTAACTACTGAAGTTAAAACCACTTTTAATTCTTATAAAGTCAAATATCTTAGCAGACTACCATCTGGAGGTTATGAGTTCAACCCCTGGTCCCAGTTCCAATAGTGGTGAAAAAGGCAAAAGGTGGTTGATGCAAAATACCCCAAGGCATGGATGGCAGAATAAGAACAGTGTATCCCTGTGATTCAAATAAAGGGTTAAGTTCTGAATTCCTAGAAGTTTACAGAGTATAACAAAAAGCACCGGAGGAAGCCCAAAGAGTACAGCTGCCAAAATGTTGTAAGTATAGCAGTCTGTAATGGGTAGAGAATAACAATAACAACAACACCTCATTTCGGAAGTATTGACTGGTATCATTCAAATTAATCTTAGAATCTTTAATGGGCATAGCAAACTAAGTGGCAACAAATTGCCTATGCATTGCATGAGAGACCTGGATAGGATGAGATGTAATTTGCATGGAAACTGGGGGAGCCCTAATAAAAAAAACAGGCAGTTGCTGAGACGGGTAAAATGAACCAAGCAAGGGATGGTGAGAGTGGTAAAATTCAGTACGAAGGTCAACTACTGTGATTGTTGCACGAGAGAAGGATGGTCAGAGAAAAAAGATTACTGTGGTAGCAGACAGATTATTGCAGGGAAGGGATTACTGTTGTTAACTAAACAGATTCAAGTTCAAAAACTTTTTCAGAATCTTTTATGCTATTACTATTTTTTATCTGTTTAGGTAATTTGTTCAAAAAAAATATTACCCAGTTAGGGAAAAAAAAATTAATTGGTTAACAGGCTTAGATTTGGATTATTTGGATTATTGTACTCACCTTTATTGTTATCAACACAACGTTTTCAGCCTATGTGCCTTCCAGCCAACTTCAGGTATTTCTGCTTGGACTTGGGAACCTTCTCGAACACGTGTTGAGATTTGTTAGTATATAAGGCGTGTGCTAGATCCTCACCCATACTTATAGACTAGGCGAAATCATGTGATCTATCCCTTGGCCAATCACTGGCAGTTCTCTGAGGCTGATACAATACTTAACCCCCACCCTACTGGTCATAATTACAGCAGCGCTCTTTGACAACGGACATAGGATTAAATCACTGGACCTTTACCAATACGCAGGATAGGACTTATACAATTACCAAAAGATCACCAAAGGATTCCATAACATAGGACTTTCTTCAAGCCCTATTTCAACTGGCCAAAGATGGTACTTGAAAAGTTTACAACACGGGAACCCCTCCTCAAATTTAGGAATCATCTCTTCGAACTTGGGAACCTTCTTGTCAAACTCAGGAACCTTCATATTGTAATGTGTAGATAACAATAAAGATGAGGACAGTAGTCCAAATAATCCAAATTATCAAGACTAATCTAAAAAATTCAGAGAAATAGACTTAGATTTTTTTAAAAAGATCACCCTTGATATAAAGTTTCTAATTCAAGGAGAAACATTTAAAAAAATATCTACCATGATTAAAAATTCTGTCTATTATTTTGAAAGTTTCAATTAGATCACTTCTCATTCTTCTTTTTAATAAAGTAGTTAATTCTAATTTCTCTAATCTCTCCTTGTAACTGTAATCTTTTACTATTTTTATTACTTTTGTCACTCTTCTTTGTATGTTCTCCAATATCAATTTTACATTCCAATCTCCATGTCTGAGCACTGGAACTCAGTCTTGCATACAATATTCTCTTATTAAGATTATTTAATGTCAAAGTCATCCATGGAGAGGAATAGTAGTGGTACCTATCAAACCCATAGCTGGGGTGAGGGTGACAGGGTTCATAGTGTGACTGCAATGACTAAGCACAGCATTAACAACAACAACAACAACGATGACAATGATGATGATGATGATGTCTTTTCAGCTAGTCTGAGACATGTCAGCCGTTCCTTATATTCAAAACATTTATCTTATTTTCACTAATCATATTCTTTCAACAATTCATCCAACATCAGAGATGGGGCATTCACTATTGATGATGGGAGTTTATTCCATGAAACTACTATCCTGTTACGAAAATAATTTTGCCTTACATTTGTTTTGCAAAATTCTTTTCGAGAGCTTTAATTTATGACCCCTAGCATTGATTTGGATCATATGACCTTAATTCGATTTCGATTCATGGGGACATTTTTTCCATTTACACCGTCAAAATCCGGTTAATTGTTTACCGACGATTTTTAGAGTTTTTTGTTTTTTTAAATTAATAAAACTAACCCTTAACCCTAACCCCTAACCCTAACTCTAACCCCTAACAAACAACCGGATTTTTTACGGTGTAAATGAGAAAAGTGTCCCCTCGAGTCTAGATCGCGGAAGGGGTGCCTTAAGGTCATATGGTCCATTCATTTTTTGAGCAATGTACAATTGGTCAAAATTTATTAAATAAAATCCATGAGTATTTTATTTATAATCATAAGTCCTTTGAATGGTAAGGCAATCTTCATATTAGGAAAACATTATCTGATTTATATCGGTCCAGTAAATTTTCACTTAAAAGAAAAGAAAAAGAAAAAAAAAGTCATTTACCGATGAAAAATTAAAAAAAAATGAATTGAGAAAGTTTAAAATTTCCATTGAGCAAATCTTAACTTTGCTGACTAAAAACAAAAACAAAACAAAAAACACGAGTTTCTCTGAATTATCTCCCTTGACTTCCGCTTGTTGGACGCTATAAACAAATCATCGAGTCCAGTGGAGAGAGACCTTGTTAATGTTAATTTTTTTTTTTTAAACTGAACTCAGGAAATTTCAGTTTATCAAAAGTTTAAAACCTTCTTCTTTTACGAAAATTTTGAATTGTTTTAAATAAGACAAATAAAATGAAAGAAAACAGAATCAAGTAAGTAATACTTTCGCTGAATTTATATAGGAATGTTTTCATCTTTCAGGTTGCATTTCACTAGTAAGGAATCGCAGGTAATTTTACAGGTTTGATACAAGTCAATAAAAGTCCATTTAAATCTGATTGAAAAGTTACTTTAATTCTATCGAATTTCATACCATTACCAACAAAGAGAAAAAACGGAAAAATCTTATATATAAGATTATTTTCGTCCAGCTTACAAAATAAAAACAAAAGTATTTCCATTTCAAATAGTTTTTCTTTTCTTAAACAATAAACAAAAGGAAAATCCGAGGAAAAACATCAAACAAAAATTTAGAACATTAAACAATCAAATTCAAATAATTTACGAAGATTTTCCCATTTTTATTCGCTTTGTTTTTAATGGTATATCATCTAATAAGATTGAAATTTAATGAAATTATTTGTGAACCTATTCAATTGCATCGAAGAGGAATTTAAAAAGTTTTCTTGTAAAAAAGAAAATAGAAAACGAAGAATTATCGGAAAAATTTCACAAGATTTCATGAAATAAATTCTCATTTTGATTTCAACGAAATGCCGGTTGTTACACATAAATAAGTTTTATGTATTTTATAATAATATTAAAATCGTTCAGTTAATTTTTGTAATCAAGTTTATCAGGCAAAACTTGCAAATCGTCGTCAAAATTAAAACGGAAAATTTTGACCACGATTTGCAACACATCAGACTAAATTTTGAAATTAAAATTAATTTTTAAAAAATCCGATTCAAAATACTTGGCCTTTTTTTTTTTTTTTTTGGTAAGTCAGGTTAGTAATTGTTTTATTTCATTTATTTAGCGAATCTTGAAATATTTTCTAAACTGAGACATTTATGTGCAATTTAGAAAATATTTAAAGAATCGTTAAATGAATGAAATAAAACAATTACTTACCTGATTTTAGTTTGATATGTTGCAAATCGTCGTCAAAATTTTCCAAGCTTAGCTTTTTGCCATACTTTCCAACCACGACATTTTTTTTCTATTTTGAGTACCGGTGTAATGTATAATTAAGAAGTTTTTTTTGTTTTTTTTTTTACTTCTAAACAGAAGTTTTAATGAATGCCCACTAACACACGCACACACATGGGGGAATGTGAGTTAACAAAAATAACAAAAAAAAACAATATTAATTATACGTGAATCAGTATTATAATAAGTATAATTGATAATGTCCAGGTTCTTTAGATTGTTCAGTTAATTTTTGTATTTAGGTTCCCAGGGATGTCCAATCTGTCGTGACAAATTTACTCACACACCATACTTAACACAATGAAACTGGAATAAAGGTTAATATTATCTTCAAAATTTGGTTAAACTTGAAAAATCGTCGTCAAAATTAAAACGGAAACTTATTTGTAGATGATCTACGACAGTTTAACTAAAAAAGAACAAAAAACAAAACAAAAAAAAAACAAAAAAACAAACAAATTACTATACATTTAATCAACCATTTAAATTAATTATTGAATCCAACAGTAGACACATTAGTCTCACTTGTTTGTGTTAATATTGCAATGTATAATTTCAATTGAACGTGGTTTAAAAAAATGTTTTTCAATATTAAATGTTTTTTTAAGCAATATGTAATTAAAAACAACCTTAATCCCCAAACTCCTAAACCATAACCCAATTCGCAAAAAAGTTCATTCATACACTGTAGTTAAACTGTCATGGATCACCACCAAATAAGTTTCCGTTTTAATTTTGATAACGATTTGCAAGTTATAACCAAACATTTTTGGACCATTCAAACGAAGAAACATTAAAAAATTCCTGATGATTTCTTTTTTGAATTTCAGCTTATGGAAATAATGAAAATTATGAACGAAAACAATGTTTACATTTTCGCACCACTAAATCAATTGAAATTTAATGTAGACAGAAACAAGCTTTGATTACCGGCCTTTTTTTTAATTCTATAAAAAATCAATCAAGATTCAAATTTTCACATAAATTTCGGTAATTATTCACCTGTTGATAAAAATGTGTTTAAAATAGGTTTTTTCTAAAAATATATTAGAGGAATTTTTTTACAGGGTCTCACTCCCTCTATTCTGTTTTATGAAATCTGAAAAATAAACCGGAAAAAAAAAACGATTTTTAATTCTTTTTTCTATAAAGACAAGAGTCTGAATAATTATATCAGAAGATTTCTTTAAAAGAAAAAAACAAACAAAAAAACAACTTTTTTCTTGGCAATTCAATTAAAAAGGCAAGTAAATGTTTGAAAAAGAATGACATTATGACAATTTTTAGCAGAATTCAGGATTCATGTTTTTTTTACAAAAAAAAAAATCATGTATAGGAACTTATAAAAATCTTCTGATAAAATTAACCGGACTCTTATCTTTATTAAACTTAATTCAAGTTTCATTGTGTTAAATATAGGGGGGGGGGTAACAGGGCAGATTGTACTTCCCTACGAGTTTTTTTTAATAATCTAAATAGAAACACCATTTAAATTTTAATGCCCACTCACACATGCATGCACATGGGGACAAGAAAACAATATCAATTATATGTGAATCAGTATTAAGATTGTTCTGTTAATTTTTGTATTTAGGTTCACCATACTTGCCAACTGGCACTCTTTATCCTTAAAAAGCTATTTTACAACCTGAATCCCTAACTCACACACACATACAAAAATAAATAAAATAGAATTAAGAAAGAAAAAAATGGATACTAATAATTTATATTGTGAATATTTATTTAGATTCACTTCAATTCAGCAAAACAAGGAATATCAAAAATGCATTCGTTTTTCACTGAATACACACACACACACACACACACACATACATATATACTATATTTAGAGAGAGTGTCTATATATTATATAGACACTCTCCATAAGGGGAGGTAATAAACTTATTTTAAATTTTCAAACTATTACCAAAAATCAGTGAATTGTCCAATTTTAATGATATTTTCACTGTTTTATTCATTGATGACTTTTTATAATGAATAGCTTATTTTATTTTTTTTAAATTGAAAAAATAAGTATTTTATCAATTCAAAACATAGGGGGCAGTTGAGGAAAAAAATTTCCAGTCCCTAATTTTTACATTTTTAGAAAGATGTAATCCCGAAGAACATATAAAAAAAAATAAAAATTCAATACCTGAAAAAAGTAATTGGAAAATTTTTGATTTATTTTCTTAAAACACAAAAAATTATCTATGTACATGTTTTTATTTTCATTTCTTTATTTTTTTTCGTAGTTTTAAAAGTAATATTTTTCTTTGAATTGATGCAAAAAATGGTATTTTCTCTGATTCAATTGGTTTATTTTTATGCACTTAAAAATTTAGTAAATTTTAAGCATTTGGAAGCATCCATGTTGAAGTCAATATTTTTGCCAGAGACAAAGCTCTATGTAATCTATTTAAAAATATAAGTTTTAAAATGTGCAATTTTAAGCAACACATTTTCCAAGATTTTTATATATTTAAAAAATTATTACTAACAATAGTTCTTTTTTTTATGGAAGACTAAAGAGACATAAGTTATCCCCCCCTTTTTTTAAATTTAATATTCGGATTTTTACTCTGTTCAGTGTGCATATCCTTGTTGTATTGTTATTTTTCTTACATGTTTTGGCTATGCCATGTAACTTTTTTGTATGAAACTTTTACACATGTAGGCTTCCATAACTTTGCCTAAATCATAAATTAGTATGTATTGATATATTCAAAAAGAGATAACATAACCTTATATAAACATTGAGATATCCCCCTTTTTGCTCATGCCTATATATATATATATATATATATATATATATATATATATATGAGCATTCATATTTTTTACTTAAATCAACTTTCTTAAAAAAATCTTTATTAGTTTTACAAAGAATTGACTGTAACTCAATATTAAAAGCAATGTTCACAATCGAAGAGAAAACGATTTTTGCATAGCACACAATGACATTTTCCAAAAAAACAAATTCACAAAAAAAGGAAAATGAAAAAATAAAAAATAAATTTTAATTTCCATGTAAAACGAACTAATTCAAACTGATATGTCAGTCCAATGATATCAGAAATATAATGAAAAATAATGAAGAGAAAGGCTGGAATTAACTGAAATAGAAATAGTGTTTTATAAATTTATAATCATAAAAAATATATCCTGATTCCCTTTTATCTAATTATATTTATTATCAACAGATATGAATTGCAAATATATTAATTTACCCTAAAACATACAATATGACCCATACTGTTATCAACTTACTTATCTATGGTATCTCTCTCATATTTCCTTTCTCTCTTTGAAGTGAAAGGAATCTATATGCTAAGTTTCATGCTAGATTTGTCTAGGAGGTTGTAGATAATTTCTTTTTCAAAGATTAGGACCATATTAGCTTATTGGTGCCATGCGTTCTCTCTCATATTTCATTCTATTTGTTGTTTCTTTTTAGGTATGAAAGTGTTTCAAACTTAATTTACTGATTTAGATGTTGGAGGAAAAACATTTTTTCTCATTTCTTTTTACATTTTTCTTTGTTTCTGATGAATAAAAAAAGGAAAAATAAAAATACACATATTCAATTTATATTCCATATAATTTTGTTTTGCAAACAGTTGTGTAAAAAATTCTATGAATGAATATTAATTGTAACATAGGCTGGAATTTATTGAAAGATAGATAGACTGTGTTTCATTGATTTATAATGATAAAGAATACATCCTTATCCTCTTTTATTTAATAATATTTATTTTTAATCAACAGATATGAATTGCAGAAGAGAAGAAATGAATTGATACAAGATGTAAATATATGGAAAACAGGGTGTTTTTTAAGACGAGCAAGCAAAGACATTTGGTGAAAACTTGTGAAGCTATGCATTTTCTTCAAATTGATATTTAAAAACACATTTTCAAATAATTCGCTGTTGAAAGAACAAATGCAAATGCACACTAGAGAAAAATCCCACACTTGTGAAGTGTGTGGGTCAGCATTTTCACAGAAATCACATTTAAAAACACATATGCAAACACACACTAGAGAGAAACCACATAGTTGTGAAATATGTGGATCCTCATTTTCAAGGAACTCTGATCTAAAAGTTCACATGCGAACTCACACTGGAGAGAAACCATATTCTTGTGAAGTGTGTGGAACATCATTTACCACAAAGTCAATATTAAAAGCACACTTCCGGACCCACTCTGGGGAGAAACCCTATACTTGTGAAGTGTGTGATTCAAGCTTTGCACAGAAGTCCTATTTGAAAACTCACATGCGATCACACACTGGAGAAAAGCCGTACATTTGTGAAGTGTGTAAAGCAGCATTTTCAAGTAGTTCCCAAATGAAAATACACATGCGAACACACACAGGGGAAAAACCTTATCCTTGTGAAATATGTGGATCAGCATTTGCAATAAATTCCAGTTTAAAAAAACATATGCGAATACACACTGGAGAGAAACCCTACACTTGTGAAGTATGTGGATCATCATTTGCAACTAGCTCCTATTTTAAAATACACAAGCGTTCACATACTGGAGAGAGACCCTTTACTTGTAAAGTGTGTGGCATTGGATTTGCCGGCTGTTCTGGTTTAAAAAAACATATGCGAACACACACTGGAGAGAAACCCTACACCTGTGAAGTTTGTGGTACATCATTTTCTGTTTGTTCACTTTTGAAAGCTCATATGAGAACACACACTGGAGAGAAACCTTATGACTGTGAAGTGTGTGGAAAATCATTTTCATTGTATTCAACTTTAAAAAGTCACATGTTAACACACACTGGAGAGAAACCGCATACTTGTGAAGTATGTGGACAAGCATTTGCAAACAGATCACATTTAAAAAGACATATTCGGACACACACTGGAGAGAAACCCTACATTTGTGAAGAATGTGGATTAGCATTTTCATATTCTGCTGCTTTAAAAAGCCACATGCAAAGACACTCTGGAGAGAAAGATTTCTTTTGTGAAATTTGTGGATCAGGGTTTTCATTTTCTACTGCTTTAAAAACACACATGCGAACACACACTGGTGAGAAACCCTTCGGTTGTGAAATATGTGGATCAGCATTTGCAAACAATTCTACTTTAAAAAAGCACATGCAAACACACACAGGAGAGAAACCTTTCTCTTGTGGCATATGTGGATCAGCATTTGCATCAAAGTACTATTTGAAAATACACATGCAAAAACATACTGGTGATAAACCTTTTGTTTGTAAAGTATGTGGCTCAGCATTTTCACACAGTTCTCGTTTAAAGCAACACATGCAAATACACTCTAAAGAGAGACCCTACACTTGTGAAGTCTGTGGATCAGCATTTCCAAATGGCTCAGCCTTAAAATCACATATGCGAACACACACTGGAGAGAAACCCTATGCATGTGAAGTTTGTGGATCAGCATTTTCATTACATGCAACTTTAAAATGCCACATGCAAACACACACTGGAGAGAAACCTTACACTTGTGAAGTATGTGGATCAGCATTTGGAAGCAGATCACATTTAAAAAGACATGTTCGAACACACACTGGAGAGAAACCCTACACTTGTGATGTATGTGGATCAGCATTTGCAAATCGATTCCAATTAAGAACACATAATCGGAAACATACCGGAGAGAAACCCTACACTTGTGAAATATGTGGATCAGCATTTTCTGTGGGTTCAGCATTAAAAACACACATGCAAACACACATAGGAGATAAAACTTTTCCTTGTTAAAAAAAGGCTCTATACTTGTAAAGTGTGTGGCTAATCTTTTTCACATTGTTCCAGTTTTAAAATTTGCACTCAAAACCTTAATTTTGCAATATATGAATTTAAATTTTTAATTAAAAAATATGGTGTGAGACATGATATATAAATTTGTGAGGATTAGGATTTCCATGGATTTCACACTTGAAAACGTGCAGGAAAAGAAACTATTTTTATTTTCAGTACAATCAACTGTATAAAACACATGAAAACGCATGTACAAGAGTTGTAGGATTTGTGCCATTCTGGCAAATGGTCAGTCAGAATGTAGAATGATAATTAGAGGAGGAAAGAATGAAAGAAGAACAAATTAAAAGAAGGATAGGAAGATAAATGATATGAGAGAGAGAGAGAGAGGGGGGGGGGAGTGAGACAGAAAAATAATGATAAATGCTCTGAGAGAGAGTCAGAATGGGGAATGATAATTAGAGCAGGAAAGAATGAAAGATAAACAGATTAAAAGAAGGAAGATAAATGATATGAGAGAAAGAGAGAGGGAATTCGAGATATAGAAAGAATAAAGGTAAGAATGATAGGAAGAGAAAAGCTATGAGAGAAATAGAAATAGACAGAAAGAATGATGGTGAGAATGATAGGAAGATAAATGTTCTGAGAGAGAGAGAGTGAGAGTGAGATATGGACCTGCATTTTAATGGACTTCCAGTTTAAGAATATAATTTTAAGAAATTATATTATTCCTATGTGTGTAGCCTTGCATTATAAATTCAAATGATCACTTGTAAGTGTGCTAGTGAGAAAATATTCTTTATAGTTGTATAGAAAAATAGAAGACATTCTTTTTTCTCCAAAAAGATTATTTGATTGAAGAAAATAAAAATATTTTCCTTTAAATTTCAAAGGACAATCATTGAAAAATCATTTCTGCTTTTGTTTTTGAGTTATTGGTGGTCATATGGTATTTTTACGGATTTAGATTAGCATGATAACTTTATATAAATACTTAGTTTTATATAATGGCCCCATATATATATATATATTATATATATTATATATATATATATATATATATACAGCACAACACTATCAAACATTTGGGAAACCAAAAATTCAAAACACACCAAAAATAACCTGGAAAATAAGGAAAAAGCAGCAGCATATAACAATATATCTAGACACTGCAAACTGCCTAGGAAAAAAATCAACAATAATAACCTTCTCTGAGGAAAACAAACTACTCAACAAATGATCAGAACTCATATCAAAGTTTAGACATGAAAATAAATACTTATTAAGCCAGCTACAAACTAATGACTACAAAGACTAAAATAAATTCCCAAAAAGCTTTATACATAAAAATAAATAAAATCAAATCATATGAATAGATAAATATGTAGAAAATAATAATAATATGATAAAAAACAACAATAAAAAGGTTTATAACAATAATAACTAATATTACATAAATGTGCTCTTGAATTCATCAAAGGAATTCATCAGATTTTTTTTTTTTTAAGTAGGTAAATGTTTGTGCCATTTTAGCTTGTAATGGAGAAAATTGTGTATTTTTCTGTCTGTAACTGAAACTATATCACTACTCAAGTCACAGTTCCCTTGGTTATTTACATCATATTCGCCTTGAATTTATTTTTTATTTAAATCTCATCTCAATTATTAATAAATTTTTTTATTAATACTGTTGCTCTTATCAACATAATATTAATAACATGCAAGTGTATTTATATATTCAATAAAATAATGGTTTGCAGTGTGAACAGGAAGGCTAATTTGCATATTGATATTAAAGATTTGATTTTGATAAATACTAGCAAAATAAAAAACACCCTCGGGGCGATGTAAAAATAGATTTTTGAAACATATTGCCTGAAGGGTGGGAGTTAAAAATTCAATGTCAGCAAGTTTGTAACCCTAAGTAAGTAAAATCATCAAATTCATTAAAGGATTAAAAAAAATAAAACAATTTGAAATGTAAACTTTAACTATTTTTAAAAATAAAACAAACTATATATAGATATATAATACCAATCATATATTTATTAAAACTTGTTTTAAAAAACAATGAGAACTGTCTAATGTTGCATGTTCAAATTTTGAGTGTATTTATTCTATGTTATGATGATTTTGGGTAATGTGACGTAAGCAGTGACATAGTTTTTGTTACAGACAAAAACTGGAAGCAAATCTCCATTATTAATAGATGTGCCTGGTATTATTGATTTCTAATTGTTTGATTTTTATCTTAATGAATATGGGCAAAAATCTATGGGATAAATCTTATGATAAATCCACTAAGAAATGATTGTAATTTTATTCCTGCACTGTAATTTTATTCCAGCTGATTTTTCCTAATTTAACTAGTTAGTTAAATTAAAAAATTTAACTAACTAGTTAAATTAGGAAAAATCAGCTATGAAAGCCAGGAGTGAAGGAAAATGATGGGAGAGTTAGTTTCAAAGTTGTTCAATTTTTCAATTATACCCCACTTTCAGATCTTTTTATCTGCATTCTTATTTTGTTTCATTAGTGTTTTTAATTTAATATAAATTTTATTACATTAAAACTTAAATAATTGCAGTTTTATATAATTTGGTTTGTTTCAGCATCATATTTTCATGAATCAAATTTCTATTTTCTTTGCTTTCCACAATTTAAATAGATGTTTGAGATTTAAAATACCATGTCAAAACAGTAAGATTCCAGACTTGGAAAAAAGTAACACATATGCAGACAGAGTACGAAGTAGTTCCATACAAAATGCTAATCATGAAATCATTAAAAAAAATAAGACATGATGCTCTTTATTGTATAAATTAGAATCTATTCACACACATGTGCATTTAATTGTTTATGTGGCTGATTGGTTATGCCTCTGGATTCTCAAACTATCAGTGGGGTTTCAAATCACACCAGTTCTAAAATACAATTTTTATATAATTTGATTTAAACATCACACAAATTAAATTTTGATATTCCTTGCATTCCAAAATTTGAATAAATTTTACAGGTATGAATTACCAGCATACATTTTTCTGTTTCAGTACAGTAATTCAAGTCAATTTTAAAACCATATGTTATATTTCTTGCTTTCCACAATTTAAATAGATGTTTGAGATGTAATCTACCACATAAAACAATGAGACTTGTGTTTTTACATACTACAATAAAGATGAGGGTATGGTGGTTAAAGTATGCAGGATTGTTAGATATAAGTTGTGAGGTCACCAGTTTAAAGTTAAACTTCATGAAATATCATTCAAAACATAAAACACACCATAAGAACATTCAATTATGTAAGCACTTGGCATAAAAAACAAAATTCAGTTTTAAAACAAACATCTTGTATTGAGATAAAGTTTACAAAAAGGTAATGCAGAATACCGGGCAAAGTTCTTTCATAAGTCTTTGTACAAAAATGTAATTTTTGTAAAGTTCATTATAACATGTGAGAAAAGATATGTTATAAATTTAGAAGTGAGAAAGAAAGAGTAAGATTTCAAATCACAAAACAGTCAGTTGCAAATAAATTGCTGATCATGTAAATGGCTGATTATAGTGAGAGAGAAAGATACAATTGATCATACCTTCTTAAAAGTGAATGTGATTTTATCTTACGCTGGAAGTCGTGGATTCGTTTAGACAAATAAATTCTTTCTGGTTGGGATCCGAAAATTCCGTTATTTATAAGAAACAAGCAGACTCCAAACCGAATCTACTTGGTAAACTTCTTTTAGGCGCGAACGTCTCTGATTGGTCGAAAAAGTACAAATATTGGTTTCAATTTTTCTTTTTACCAGGCTGCGCAATCCTCTTGTGCAGATCATTACTTTTCGCCACTTGACTTTTATTCGTCGTAGTAAGAACTTCCAGTTTCACTACAAAGGCAACTCAGCAAAAATCGCAGACATAGTAGAGAGCAGTCATGTGACCAAAAAACTAAGTTTTTTAATCAATAGCAATTGAGAAAAAGTCTGAAAAAGTTACCAATCAGTATAAAAGTAACTAGTAAACCTTTACTGGCAGTCAGTCCAACAGTTAGTCAGTCATTTCAGTTTATAGATATCTTTAACATATTCATGCTTAAACAACCCATATATATTCAAGAACATTTTCACCAAATTAAATATGTAGTTTGTCTCTTATGAGAATTTAAAAAAAAAAAAAGACACATTACACATACAAACAAAGGACTTTGAATTATTAGGACTCTTTCACTCATCTAATACTCTTATAAAATACTTTTTCTTTAACACAAATATTCTCTTTCAAGTTTTATTGTACTTCATCTATTAATAATGGTGATTCGCTTCCGGTTTTTGTCTGTAACAAAAACGACGTCACTGATTACGTCACACTACCTAAAACGTCATAACGTAGAATAAATACACTCAAAATTTGAGCATGCAATGTTAGACAGTCTTCCTTGGTTTTTTAAACAAGTTTTGATAAATACATACCTGGTATTATCTATCAATATATAGTTTGTTTTATTTTAATATATATTTAAAGTTATCAGAACGAAGTTTCCATTTCAATTTTTTAATATTTTTTACTCCTTTAATAAATTTATTCTATTTTTACTCCTTTAATAAATTTTATGATTTTACTTTACTTATGATACAAGCTCTCTGATATTAAATTTTCAACTCCCATCTCCTCAGGCAATATTTATTTTACGTCGCCCAGAGGGCGTTTTTTTTATTTTGCTAGTTCAATTAATGTCTGTTTGTTACTGGGACAATTTTTTATTATTTGTACATTTTCACTATTTTCAGCTTTTCAAACTTTTGATAATTAAAAATCATGTTAATCATTACAGTGATAAAATTTTTTGTTAGATCCCCGATGTTAAGCTGTTCAATCTTGCACCTATCCAGGAACACAGTGTGGCCTCCGAGCAACCGGGACACAATCTCACTATGCCAACTGCAGGAGGGGTGCTGGGAGAGTGGATGCCACTCTGCACCGCATTGACGGACCTAACGATGGCATCCGGCCTGGCCACCCAAAGTGTTCGCTGTCACTGCACCAGAGATTCCAGAGATTGCCATTCAAAAATTGTGCCGTTCAACCACTCACACAGTTGCAGATATAAAATTGAAAAAAAAAAAATACCAAAAAGTGGACTCTATGCCATCGTCTTTAGTAGACGGAAGGATGCCAACCAACTTAATTGGGTGACCATTTAAGCAACAGCAGGTACTATAAGCAAACTCAATCCTTTGTTCATAAAAATGACTTGTTTTGGCATTAAATGAGCTGGAAAAGGTTGATATGCTATAAAACAAAACCATCAACCAATCAAAATATTTTGTTTGTACTACAGTAGGTTTAACAGAATGATAGACAATTTATAGCAATTTAAACAATTCCTTTAAACACACAATGAAGGAAAAAAAAAAAGAAAACTAATGGTAATTAATGAAATAAAAATGTGTCAACATTAAGAGAAATGGGCAAAGAAGACAAAAAACCATACAAATTCCATCAAAATAGTGGCCTCAGTAACATCTGCAAATGCATATAAATTTTCAAACTCAGTTAAGCAGCAATAAACCTGTTCAGTATTTAATTGGGTGAGTGTTTAAGCAACAGCAGGTACTGTGAGCAATCTGAGTCCATTGTTTATCCAAATGACTTGATTTGGCATTAAATGGGTTGAAAAGGGTTGATATGCAATAAAACAAAACAACCAGCCAACCAACCAACCAACCAACCAAAAGATTTTGTTTGTATTACAGCAGGCTTCATCATGCACCAGTGTGCTTAGACCAACTGAATAATGCTTTTATAAATCTTCGAAGTATCCAATAGGCACACCAGCTGGGAGCTCTTTTGAAAAGAACCCTTTTGCTTTTCACTGTACACTTCTGGTTGTGATTGAGAGGTGCATGGAAAATAAACTTTATAAATTGTGTGATACCATTTCCGAACAACATCCTTTTATTTAGATAAACATAAAAATATTTTGTTAATAAAAAATATTTTCATTTAAATAAACATATCTGCATTTCTCTTCTGATTAAACAAAAACTATTTTAATATAAAAATGTGTCTTTAATATAAAAAAGCGCCTTTTGTTTAAAGTTTTATGATTTAAAAAATTCCTATTGAATTAATAACAGGAAATAACTAATTTTTTTTAATCAAAATCAAAAATTAAAATTTTAGTATAAAAACATAACTTAGGGTTGTAAATATACATGAAGAAATTTAAAAAAAATAATCTTACAGTGAAATTCTAATGCAAAGAAAATCGTCTGTTGCTCATAAACAAACAAGTGGGAGTTTATGGTGAAAAGCAAAAGGCATTCTTTTCAAAACAGCTCCCAGCTGGGGTGCTTATTGGTTACTTGGTCCAAATCTTCATTCATGAAGCAAAATATTGAGAAACCTGCAAATTTATGATATCTGAAGTTCTAATGAAATTTTTGATAATCAAAAAGTATTTTGAATTGTGTTATTAGTTATAATGAGTGTTTTTTCCAATCGTTTTGTTAAAGTCCAAGTGGTACAGCCATACAGTAGCACAGTATGGCTACAGCATGGAAGAATTCTTGCTTTATCTTTTAAAAGAGATCAGATTTCCATATGATCGAGAATCTATCTATAGTAGTCCATGCCTTTTCTGTGCATATATTGACATCGCTTTCTATGAATGAGATATGTGCACTGGTCTACTGATTTCAAAGTCTTGTCATCTAGGATAGAGATATCTCAATTTTGTTTAAAACACATAAACATCCAAGCTGTAGTTGCATCACTGTTACAGTATGGCTACACCACTTTGACTTTAATGAAATGATTGAAGAAAAAAAAAGCCAGATGGGAACTATTCAATGATGCTGCGTGCTGTCCTGTACAAATTCTGGAAGCAGCAGAAAAAAGCACTTGTATGTCCGCTTATCTCCTATCACAAAAAATATTCAGGTATGTTGAGAAGATTATGTGACTGTCTTGGCTCGTCCAGTGAGAATTTACCCGTACGAGTTCTCTCCCTTAGACTTAGATTTCTCTCGTTTTCTCCCCCCACGCCGGTATCTTCGTACTTAGTGTACGTTTTTGCTAGTACACCGGTACTTCCGGTTTTATGACTAAGCGGGATTTTTAATTCCTTTCGGAACCTTAACATCGTCTGAGTGGACGTGTATAAGTTCCTCTCCATCTCTAATGATTCTATGCAATACGGTAAGAGAGTAAACACTATCTTTCTTTTCCCTAAGTTATATGCTACCTAGCTACTATTGTTTACTGTCTTTTCTACCGTCTCCTTCTTTATCGAAGCTCCCTTTAGATATTTTGTATTATATATTCTAGAGATACCCAAATTTGTTGGTTACTAGCTTTTTAAAAACTAATTAAAATTAATTAAATCTATTATTTAAGGTCAAACTTTTGTCTAAAATGATAAATAGTAACATAATGACGATCATTTAAAAAAATAAAAATATCGGCGGACTTGAACTTTTCAGACCCCCCCCCCCCAAAAATTTTTTTTAAACTTTTTTTTTCAACGGATTAATATCAATTGCACACCAATCTATCCGATTGTAAAAAAAAAATTCAAAAAAGTTATTTATTTTTCGAGTTTTGAGGCGTGCTCAGATCCCCGTATAAGTTTATCGTAAACCGATCCCTCATATCGGAACCGCTGAAAAATATTTTTCTTTGTAATTTCTTTTCTTTTTCTTCAATGGATTATTATCGTTTACACACCAATCTATCAGATTGTAAAAAAAAAAAATTCTAAAAAGTTATTTATTTTTTTGAGTTTTCAGAGGTGCTCATTTCTCCGTATAAGTTTATAGTAAATTGATCCCCCATATCGGAACAGCTCTATCCTAACAGTTGGGCTGAATTTGCACTAAAGTGTCAAAATTAAGGTGACACAGAAAAAACAGAACCCACAAATTTTGTAATAAAACTGTTAATTTTAACTAGGGGGGTTAGGGTTAGGGTTAAGGGGTTGGGGTTGGTGTTTAAGGTTAGTTTAATGGGGAAAAAAAAAAAAATTCGGTTCTGTTTTTTCTGGGCCACCCTAACTTTGACACCTTTGCGCCAGTTTCCTTTCGAGTGGTTCCGATATGGGGGATCAATTTACTATAAACTTATACGGAGAAATGAGCACCCCTGAAAACTCAAAAAATAAAGAACTTTCAGGAATTTTTTAAAAAAATCTGATAGATTGGTGTGTAATCGATAATAATCCATTGAAGGAAAAATAAATAATTTTTTTTTTTTTTAGCGGTTCCGATATGGGGGATCAATTTACGATAAACTTATACGGGGAATTGAGCACCCCTGAAAACTCGAAAAATAAATAACTTTTTTGAATTTTTTTTCACAGTCTGATAGATTGATGTGCAATCGATAATAATCCATTGAAAGAAGAAGAAAAAAATTAAAAACAAAAATTTAGATGGGGGGGTTCTGAAAGTTCAGGTCCGCCAAAATATCATTAGTATTTAGTAGCCATGTGCAAATTCTCGCCTACTATATAAAAGGGTGATCACAGGAAATTCTTCTAAAAATCATATAAAATAAACTAACGAGCCGATTCTAATAAAACTTTCGGTTTATGAAGTAATAAAAGATGAACTTTTTTGTAAATAAATTTTCACTAAATTGAAAAGACTAATAATTTTTTTCGTTAGTTTTTGTTTCGCGTATTGATCCCCCAACAAATATCTTTTTTTTTTTTTTTTTGGATATAAATAAATTTTACATTTTTATAAAGACAATGTAATGACATAACATATATACAAAAAGATAATTCGCTAATAAATCGGTTTTGGAAATAGGGCATCTTAAACATTGAAACTTAAAATCTCGTAAATAAGAAAAAATATATGTATCTTTTTTTTTTTTTTTTTTTTTAATTGTTAGATTATTTTCAAAAGAATTTTATATTAAAAGTTCGTATTGTGTACATTTTTATTTTATTTTTCAGAGATTTTTAAAAAATTTATAAAATGTAAAATAAATACTTTTGTTTAATGTATAACAAAATCGTATTCATTAATCAAAGAAAATATTGTATAAACATATCTCGCTAAAAATAATGACATAATATATGTCTATTCTTATTTTTATGAATTTTTGAAAATAATGTTTGAATTAAAAGTTGTTGTGAGAATGATTACGGAAGCCTGTAATGGAAAAAAAACGTATTTGTCATTTTCACTGATGTGTTATGGGTAAACAAGTTCAAATACGTGACGCCTACATATTTATACTCTGTGAAGTGAAAGAGAAACCAAACAGTGTTTGAAGAAATTTATTATTTTATTTGGAAACAAATAATTCTCCCGTGTATATACAGAAAGCAGATATTACCGTTCAGTCAAAATTCTGAAGGTAAATTAACTTTTTATTTTATTTAAGATTGCGAGTTTACAAAATTTGAAATAGGGGCAGACTATTTAAATAAAGATTTTTTCATCATGGAATAAATTAAAAACTTTTAAAACTACAAAATTGAATAAAGAACTTCACCTTTAAGGTATGTAATGTTTTATATACTTTCATGAATTATTAATAGATATATACTTTATTAAATTATTAATAATAATTTAATAGATGTATCGGAAAAAAAAGAATATTATTATAGAATTTTATTATAAATAATTTCTAACATTCTAATTTTTATTTTCCCAACTCTCTTTTTCAATAATATTAAGAGTTAAATCGTGAGGCATCAAGGAAATGCTAAATTAGTAATTTGTTTTTTGCTTCAGAAATTTTTTTTATTCGTGTGCCTATCCATACGAAGAAAAAGTGCACACGTCAAGATCCGATAACTTGTCAACAAATGCGCGTTCTTGCGCGGACTTGAGCCGATTTACTTTAAAATGCAAAAATTTAGGTTTTATGTGAGAGAAATTGTGTTTTTTCTTTTTTATAACCCATAAACTTGGAATTGTTCTTTATATTAAACGTAAAAGAAAACAGTAAAAAGTTAATTTTCCAATTTTTATTGACGTTTTAAGATATTTTTTACAAGTAAACAGACTTTCAAAATGGCTACCAGTTTGCACATGCCTAGTATTTAGTAATATTTTTATTCTTCGAAATTGACCAAAACAAATTGTTTTAAATCTATTAAAAATAAACTGCATATGTAATGATTCATTACATATGCAGTTTATTTTTAATAGATTTAAAACAATTTGTTTTGGTCAATTTCGATGCGATCCGCCATTTTGCCTCTTTTTCAATGGTTTTAGGCACTTGTTTACAATTTTGAAATAACATTTGGGATGGAAAAAAAATTACCAAAAATCAGGTAATTATCCGATTTTAATGAAATTTTCAGTATTGATTTATCGATTAATGAATTTTATAATGCATCAGTTATTTTATTTCAAAACATTAATTTAGTATCTTTGCTATGAAAAATTAATATATAAAATTCATTTAAAATGTGAAAAGCCTAGGGACTGGCAAACCGAGGCTAATATGTGTTTTTTGACAAAATGACTTTAGCCTCACCTACAGAAAATAATTAACCAAAAATCAGGAAATCATCGGATTTTAATGAAATTTTCAGTGTTTATGTGTCAATAAATGATCTTTATAATGCATTATTTATTTTATTTCAAAACTTTCTAATTTTTTTCAGGTCACTTAATTTTGACCCCCCATATGTTGGGGATGTAAAATGTTTTGCAAGTTGATCATATTTGATACTAATTACAGTATAAATAATGAGATAAAAGACCGAAGTTATGAATAGAAACAAACAAAATTTTTTTTTACAGTTACGCTTCTATGAGAAAATAAGTACCGAAAATCGAAAAATAAAATATAAAAAAATAATGAATAATTAATTTTTGGAGATTTCATTTTACTCATTTCGATAATTATTTAATTGGCTATTATTTTATAAAAGAAAAAATTATGCATCGTTGTTTTTTCTTCTTAAAAAGGGGAGGGGTACATTTTCAATCGAGTTTTTCTTCAAAACTTATTACTTTTGGCACCTAAAATAAGGTTTGCATTAAGTAGATATTTATTTTTAGAATCTAAAAATAGAACATTTTAAACTTAACATCAGGATTTTCATATTTTAAATGAATTTTATATATTAATTTTTCATAGCAAAAATACTAAATTAAAGTTTTGAAATAAAATAACTGATGCATTATAAAATTCATTAATTGTTAAATCAATACTGAAAATTTCATTAAAATTGGATAATTACCTGATTTTTGGTAAATTTTTTTGCAAATGCGAATGTTACAGTAAAATTGTAAACAAGCACTTAAAACCATCGAAAGAGAGGCTGAATGGCGGATGGCGTCGAAATTGACCAAAACAAATTGTTTTAAATCTTTTAAAAATAAACTGCATATGTAATTATATTTTTCTTTTTTAATGATGGTTCTTATGCTACTACTTATCGATTTAGACAAAGTTTAACCTTAAATAATAGATTTAATTATTCTTAATTCACTTTTAAAACTCATAGTATCCGATTTTTTTTGCTACTCCCTAGAAAAGCCTGATGTTAAGTTTAAAATGTTATATTTTTTGATTCTAGAAATAAATATCTACTTAATGCAAACCTTGTTTTTTTTTTTTTTAAAGTATACGTTTTGAAGAAAAACTCTATTGAAAATGTACCCCCACTTTTTAAGCAGAAAAAATATCGATGTATAACTTTTTCTTTTATAAAATAATAGCCAATTAAATAATTATCGAAATGAGGAAAAAAGAAATCTCCAAAAAATTTATTATTTATTTTTTCAATTTATTTTTCGATTTTCGGTACTTATTTTCTCATAGAAAAGCCACCGTAAAATTTTTTTTTTGTTTCTATTCATAACTTCGATCTTATATCTCTTTATTTATACTGTAATTAGAAAACGGAAAGACCAACTTAAAAAAAAAGAAGTTACGCCCCCAACATAAGGCCCCCCCCCTTATGTTGGGGGCGTAACTTCTTTTTAAAAATAAGTGACCTGAAAAAAATGAGAAAGTTTTGAAATGAAATAAGTAATGCATTATAAAGATCATTCATTGATACATAAACACTGAAAATTTCAATAAAATCCGATAATTCCCTGATTTTTGGTAAATTATTTTCTGTAGGGGGTGGGGCTAAAGTCATTTTGTCAGAAATGTACTTTAGTCTCATTTTGGGTATCACTAATATATTCTATTGCAAATATACTCCTTCCCGTAGCCTTGCTGTTTCCTCATGTTAAGACCATTGTCCCTTTTAGTATTTTTTTGCTTATTAGCCTCTTACTACCTTTGTATTATTGTGTATTATTGTTTATTTCCCCTACACTTTATTGTTGCCTCTACTCTCAGTAAGGTATATTGTCTTCTAGCCCGTGTTAAAATAGCATTATTCTGAGTAATACGTGCTACTTTCACTGCGGTCCCAGCCTCAATATGTCTGTGACCTCAGCCATTACTTGGACCTATACCGTGGACATTTACCTCATAAACCCCAGCTTTCACATATTCCCTTTAGTAGGTACCACCAATTTTACCCCGTGAAATCCCCCCCCCCCCTATATTTAACACAATGAAACTTGCAGAAAAATTAATATTTTCCTGAAAATTTTTTTCTATTCGAAAGAAGAAACATTAAACAAACTCCTGATGACTTAAAAAAAATTTTTTCAGCTTACGGAAATAATGAAAATTATGATTGAAAAACAATGTTTTCATTTTTGCACTGTTAAATCAACTGAAATTTAATGTAGCTAAAAACAAGTTACAATAAGAGGTTTTTTAAAAAATTCTATGAAAAATCAATTAATAGTCTGATTTTCATGAAAATTTCCATAAATGTTAACATTTGGATGTAAATATATCTGAAATAGTTTTTTCCTAAAATATATTAGGGGAAATATTTTTTTGCGAGGTCTACACCCCTATTTTATGAGATAAAAAAAATGACCCATCAGAAGACCTTTTTACTTTTTTCTATAAAGATAAAAGTCTAAATAACTATATCAAAGAAATTATATAACATACAACGCAGTAGTTTTTTAATAAAAAATTAATAAAATTGGAAATAAAATGTGCCAAAAATATATCATAATATTATTATTTGAAAACTTTTTTTTTTAATTGGTATGTTGTTGGCAACCTTCCGTCTATTTTAGACAATCGCGTAGTTTTTTGTTTATTGTTTATTAGTGTTTTTTTTTTTTTGTTTTGTTTTTTGTTTTGTTGTTTTTTCTGTTTTGTTGTCTTTTTGTTTTGTTGTTTTTTCTGTTTTGTTTTTCACTCACACAGCCACGTGAGTGGCTGAACAGACCGATCCTCGAATGGCAGTCTCTGGTGCAATGGGTGCAAACAAAAGGTGATGCTTCCTGTAGGTGTTGGGGGTGCTGCTGTTTCTCCTTTTAGCTCTTTTTTCTGTGGCAGCTCTCTTCCACTCTACTTCACTTCTTTTTGTTCCCTGCCTGACAAGGAGGCGCCAGGTTGCATGGTTTTCCGCACAAGCCTCCACGTGTCTATGTCGATGCGGCATGTCTTCAGGTCTCTCTTGCAGACATCTTTGAAGCGTAGGCGTGGTCTCCCTGCTGGCCGGGTGCCCTCCACTAGTTCACCGTACAGTAGCTCTTTTGGGATGCGGCCTTTGTTCATCCTCCTGACATGGCCAAGCCAGCGCAGGCGTCTCTCACAGGTGATGGCGGCCATGCTGTTAAAAACATGTCATAATATTATTATTTGAAAACTTTTTTTTTTAATTGGTATGTACTATATTCTAATAAATTATTAAAAAATGTTGTTTTTTTTTTTTTTTTAAATTAATTTAAGGGAGGGTGTCCATTACTTCATCATTCCAACCAAATGCAGTTGCTCTGCATTTAATTAATGTGGTTACAGTACAAAGATCTTCAAACAGCAAACTATCCTACCAATTGAACCATAGTGAAAATACTTTTCTGCATATCACAATTTCAAGTCCTTTCATGCTTCCAATAAAGGCTGACCTGTTCCGCACCCTCAGTCTTGCAAATCGAGTACTTGGGCATTGTTCTTGAATCATTTCAAGTCTTTGTTTTTCAGCCCAAAGTCAACCACTTGTTGCCTTATGCATGTACAAAGGTAACAGGCCCCTAAGACTCATTGGTTGAAACCTGACTAGCAACAAGACAATTCTTAGGCCACTTGATACCCACATCATTAATTTAGTGGTTTCTTCAAAACTTTGCTGTATCTTCAAATTTCTTGCATTTTGTGTAATTGCATCTGTGTAATAAAGTCTCTTATACACCTTAAAAAAAACAAAAAAACTTTTGTGTAATTGCATCTGTGGGGATTTAAATTAAATCAAAATGGAGCGTCTGGACGTTAGCGTTCAGACTTAACGGTCTAAAGAATAAAGTCTCCTATACACCTTAAAAAAAAAAACTCACTGATGCATCCTTACCGTAGCTCCGCTACTTGGGTGGGGATGTATTGTGGGGATTTGAATTAAATAAAAATTAAATAGATAAAAAGTTCTAAGCATCTGGACGCTAGCATTCAGACTTAACGGGCAGATTAATAAAGTCTTGAGCTATACTTCAAAACAGTTGTGTCTTGTTATTTCTCTTCATCTCCTCATTTCATATTCCCTATACATCTCTTGAAACTGGCATTCTCATAATTTTTTTTTTTACCCGAGTCTATCTGAGAAAATTCAACACTTCTTTGCTTTTTCCGTTCCTTTCTTAAATGTGTTTATTTGTTTAATAACAACTCATGTTTACATTATAATTACTGCCTCAAGTTTTCTTTGGATTATTTTTATTTTATTGTTTTATATTCTTTCATCACTGTTTGGTTAAGCAACTATCCCATTCTTTTGCTCGAGTGAGAAGGTAGAATAATCCTGCATTCCTTGAAAGTCTTGTTCAAGAACCATATTGAAACATGTATTGGCATTTTAGTCTCTGAAGACTATAATAAAGTTTTTGTGCCCCTGAAGTTACATCGCCTCCTTTGACTGTGAAGTCTGATGTTTGAAAAACATTCTCAACCACAGATGTTGCATTTGAAGGCTGTCCCTGAAAATGTTGGTGTTCCGGTGCTTTATTGCCGCTGCTTTCTTCTAGACCTCTTAGCTTCATGGTGTTGCATCAGGGTGACTTCTGACATGAACAGTCCTCTACGGAGATTCGGCCACCACCGAGGGTGGTCCTCAGCCAAATTTTCCTAGCTGGAAGGGGCAATGCCAAAGCACCTGTGATCATTCTTGCAGACGTCCTTGAATCACAGCTGGTGGCGACCAATCTGTCTTTTACCAGATATAAGCTCTGCTTAAAGAATGTCTTTTGGGATTTGTCCATCATCTTATTGGAACATAACTGTGGTAAAACTGCTGATTAGCCCAGCCACTAATCTTGTGGTCTATCAAAAAATAGAGAGACAGATGTCATATATAGCTTCATTGTCTACCATAAATGCACAATCGCTGTGTTCCAATTTTGTGTGTGTTGTTAAAATGGAATTGTATGGCTCTACTACAGCTGTAGATATTTGGGGAGCTGGGTAGATAGAGAATTCCAGTTTTGATTTTTTGCCATAATCTACACTAAGGCGCTCCATCAAAAGAGAGGTAAAGCCACTACCTGTACCACCTCCAAAACTGAAAAATAAGGAACCCTTGTAAGCCACTGCACTGATCAGCCAGCTTTCGAATTCGGTCCAGAACCAAGTCGACAATTTCCTTTCCAATTGTGTAGTGGCCATGAGCATAGTTGTTGGCTGCATCTTCTTTTCCAGTAATCAACTGTTCTGGGTGGAATAATTGTCTACAAGTTCCACATTAGCCCAGCCACTAATCTTGTGGTCTATCAAAAATAGAGAGACAGATTGATATTATTTATTAGGAAAAAAGACAAACATTAAATAATTAATTTTAATTTTTTATGAGATCATTTAAACATAAATCAAAGATAAAAGTTGACAGCAGCAATGCATAATGCACCCACCAGCCCACACACACATGCACAATCCCCCCCACACCCACACACACAGAGTTAACCTTGATGATGTCTAACTCTAAGGAGATTATGATATGCTGGATCCCAAGTCATATAGGAGGGAGGGGGAATGAAGAGCAGACTCCACAGCTAAATTGGCTCTAGATTTGATCCCTGACAATTTCAAGATACCATGTACTGATTTAAAACCTAAAATTAATAGATTACTTCATACAAAATGGCAACTAAGTTGCAGTCACTGCCTGGAAGTTACAATACTATCTGTTAGGGTACCACCAATGGTTTAAATAGAAAAAGATCTTTTTTAGATTAAAAAATCAAGAATGAATAAAACAAAATGTATTCTGCATAAAATAACCCAATGCATTGACATGCCATAAAACCCAACTAACCAGCATGAATTATATGTAATATGTTGCAGTTTTATTGAAATATAAACTGATTGTAATATTATGATTCCAAATAATGTATAAATCTCCTGTTTTTTATATTCTAATAATATTTCAATTTTTGGTCCTTCACAGATAACAACTACTGAAGAAGAATAACTTTAAAAGATACATTCAAACACATACCAAAGGAATAATATATTCTTGCTAAGTGTGTGGATCTGCATATTGACATCTCACAAGACAATTTCATTTCTTGTAAAATTCAATACATGGGTATTTTCCTGAATTCATATTTCAAAGAACAACTGTGAAAAGAGACTCTAGTGAAACCCAACTTTTCTCCACTTAGCAGATCAACATTTTCACACAGTTCAGGATTGAAAACAAGTATGGAAACACACACTGAAGAGGAATCATTTTGTTGCAATGTTTGCGGATCTGCATTTTCAGAGAGTTCCAGTTTGGAAACGCATCTGCAAACACACACTGGAAAGAAGTCATTTCCTGTGAATTGTGTAGTTCAGTATTTTCACAGATGTGTTATTTAAAAAGCCACATGCGTACACACACTGGTGAGAGACCATTTTCTTGTGAAGTGTGTGGATCAGTATTTTCTGACCATTCAACATTGAGAACCCACATGCGAATACACACTGGAGAGAAACCATTTTCTTGTGATGTGTGTGGATCAGCATTTTCTAGAAGTACTGTTTTGAAAAAACACATGCGAACACATAATGGAGAGAAACCATATTCTTGTGAAGTGTGCAAAACTGCATTTTCACAGAGTTCAAATTTGAAAATACACACATACGAACACATACTGGAGAGAAACCGTTTTCTTGTAATGTCTGTGGATCATCATTTTCTAGAAGTTCCTCTTTGAAAAACCATGCAAACACACACTGGAGAGAAACCATGTTTCGTGTGTTGAAGTGCTCTTTGAGGTATCAGGCGAATGGCAATTACGCTCACACCGATGCGAGGGTCCACTATATGCAAATTGATACACATACGGGTAAGGATATAGAAGGGACGCTAAGGAGAGCAGTACGCTAAGTAGTGGGACTCGATAATGAGTGCATACCTGATCTATAGTAAAAGATAAGTGCTGGCGAGGTATGTAGAGGGACAATACCAAGGAAGGCCAAGACTGGTGTTCGCATGTTGTAAATACAAAATTAGCAGAGCAGTGGGGAATAAAGGACGATTAAGCAGTGTCGCGCTAAAGCGTCTTTGACTCCAGCGTATTGTAATCGGAAAGGATCATTAGGCTATAGTGAGGGAACGCTACGGTATGGTGTATAGAAGCGCTGGCGGAGATTAACGGAATTGTTAGCCCAGGACAGGGGCCCCTTAGACTTCTAAAAACTAGATAAGAAATAAAACAAAAAAGGGGGGAAGAACCATTGTTCTTTTTTGTCCATATCTGCGAATCAAGCATTTTCTGTGCCGTTCAGGTTGTAAAAAAGTAGTGCACAGTTGCGAATGCAATACTGTGGAGAAGAAACATGTCTGAATGTGTCAATGTATTCTTGATGCAAAAGTGTTGAGCGCAGAGTGAGGTTTTCACGAGACTGTATGTTTTCGTAGCACAGTTCAAGATGGTTGAGCACAAGCACGGATACCATCAATGCGATCATTGCGTTCGCAGACTCATGGGGTGAGGAGAACGCATTTTCCTAGTGATGTGTGTTGAA
>CM042151.1:78414919-78449433 GCA_023376005.1 Doryteuthis pealeii | reverse complement strand
GAGAGAGATATTTTTGAAGAATGGATTATCAATTAATGAAATTTTATAAGGCATCTCAGTTATTTTATTTCAATAATATCTATTTAATGCAAACCTTATTTTATTACATCAAAGTATACTTTTGAAGAAAAACTCTATTGAAAATGTACCCCCCCCCTCTTTTTAAGCAGAAAATATCGATGTATAATTTTTTCTTTTATAATAATTATCGAAATGAGTAAAAAAGAAATCTCCAAACTTATTATCTATTATTTTTTTTTCATTTTATTTTTCAATTTTTGGTACTTTCTCATAGAAAAGCCACAGTAATTTTTTTTTGTTTCTGTTCATAATTTCGGTGTTTTATCTCTTTATTTATACTGTAAATAGTAGGTATTCCAAATGGGTCACATGATCAGTTTTGGCCATCTTGAATAAAACGGAAATAAATTATTCCAACTTTGTTTATCAAAATCTCGTAAAAAACAATTAAGATCGTTCAGGGTTGTTACAAAGAAAACAGTTAATTCAAAGATCAAATTATCCGATTGCTAAAAATTACATTGTTATCTTAAAAAATAATAAACCTATCCGTATTACATGCGAAAGGTTAATTTTCAGGCAGCAATTTAGACAGAAAAGTTACATTTTATTTCCCTTTTACGATTATACCACTACAAGTATGGAAATACAAGATGGAATATTTTTTCTTGTGCATATTCAATACCGATTATTTGTTTTCAACGATTTTATAAATATTCTTTTCTTTTTATCTTGAAATCATTCGAAATTTTTGTGGCATTCGAAAGAACATTTTAAAATCCTGAAAAAATCCTTGAAAAAATCCTTGAAAAGCTTTAATATTAAATTAGGCTAAAGTGCAAATCTGTCGGAAAATTAGTGTACCCAGAAAAACAGAACCACAAATTTTGTAATAAAACTGTTAATTTTAACTAGGGGTTTAGGGTTGGATTGGGTTGGGGTTGGAGTTTGGTTGGGTTTAGGGTTAGTTTGAATGGGAAACTAAATAAATAATTTGGGTTCAGTTTTTTCTGGTTTCCTGTAATAATGTTTTAATTTTTCGAACGATTTGCAAGTTTAGCCAAAATTTACTATGAAAAATGAATTAAATCTTTAAAAACTTTAATATTAAAATTTACTATTAAAATGAATAAAATCTTGAAAAAATTTAATATTAAAATGTCACCGTGAAATTGACGTTAAAAAATATCTTCGGTTTTGGTATTAATTTTTAAAATCGAAAATGTAATGAAATGAAAATTTGAATATTTTTTCTAAGAGAAAAACTGATAAATAATCATATATACTTACTTTTTATTCTAATAGCGTAAAAAGTTATTTTATTTAATTTTTTGACCAAAGAAAAACAAACTTCGGTTACTCAGAAGCGTCCCGTCTCTTTATAAAACAAATATGTCAGTTTTGCTCTTCCATATATTCTAAGACCCATACATTACTATTCAACAATAAAAATTACAAATTCTTTTAAAAATATTAATCTAGCTCGGATCGGACCAACTTTTAGTTCACCTGATTTCTAAAATCAATTTTAAATATCCGTGAAAAAATTCGATTTTTTACCGCAGAAAAAAATAATTAATTTATTTCACGCAGGAAATGAAAATATTTAATCACACAAAAGATTGAAAATCTCGTAAAAAATTTTTTTTTTTTTTTTTGTTGACAATTTGATAAAATATAGTACATACCAATTACATAAGCAAAAAAAAGTTTTCAAATATTAATATTATGACATTTTTGTGCACTTTTTATTTCCGATTTCATTAATTTTAAAAAAAAAACTATTGCTCGGTACGTTATACAATTTCATTGATATAGTTATTCAGCCTCTTATATTTATAGAAAAAAAGTACAACATTTTTCTACCGCGTCATTTTTTTTATCTCATAAAATAAATAGGGGGGGGGGTGATAGACCTCGTAAAAAAATATTTCCTAACATATTTTAGAAAAAAACTATTTCATAATATATTTACATCCAATGGAAAACATTTATGGAAATTTTCGTGAAAATCGGACAATTAATTGATTTTTCATAGAATTAAAAAAAAAACCTCTTATCTGTAACTTGTTTTTAGCTACGTTAAATTTCAGTTGATTTAACAGTGCAAAAATGAAAACATTGTTTTTCAATCATAATTTTCATTATTTTCGTAAGCTGATAAAATATTTTTAAATCATCATGGAGTTTATTTAATGTTTTTTCTTTCAAATGGAAAAGATTTTTCAAGAAAATATTAATTTTTCTGCAAGTTTCATTGTGTTAAATATAGGGGGGGGTAAATTTCACAGGGTAAAATTGGTGGTACCTAGTAATTAGAAAACTATAAGACCAACTTGAAAAAAATGTTACGCCCCCAACATAAGGGGGGGGGGTCAATATTAAGTGTCCTGAAAAAATGAGAAAGTTTTGAAATAAAATAAATAATGCATTATAAAGATCATTTATTGATAAATAAACACTGAAAATTTCATTAAAATCCGTAATTCCCTGATATTTGGTAAATTATTTTCTGTAGGGGGTGCTAAAGTCATTTTGTCAAAAACGCATTTTAGGCTCATTTTGGGTATACCTAATTTTTACATATATGTCCATTATTGAATAAGTCTTAATTTTTGAGGAAAAAATATCGGAATTATCTCCCTTGTTGATCTCTCTTAGAAAAATTTCTAAAGAATTCTCAAATAAACGAACGTTTTCATTTAATTTAATCAGAAAACATTCATTTTATTTAAGATATTACTTTTACTTTTTTTTGTAACGTTATAGAGCCCCATGGAAAAGAAATCGGTAAGAAGTAAGTATAACGTTCTGTTATTATCTTTCTTTACAAAAACAAAGTAAATTTGCAGAAAAACTTTGTGTTTTCACTAACGAAGTGAAATATTTTTAAATTTGTGACAATACTTTATCCTTTATGGATATAAAAATAGCTGGATTTTTTCAAAACATATTTGATTATTTTTTGAAAAAGAAAATGATTTAATTATTTTTTGAAAATCTAATTCATTTCAACATTTAATCCATATTTTATTTTCGCTACTATCCGTGTTAATATGTGGGCGACATAAACAAAGCTCCCCATTGAAATCTTAGCCGATTAAATTTCCGTCAAATCTTTTTAAAACAATGTTATTATAAACAGTGATTTTATAAATAAATACAAAACAACGAACCTTAACCGAAAAAATGAAAACACATTCAAACGGAAAAAGCTACTTAATCTAATAATACATTTTTTATTTTATTTTGTGTGTGTTGTGTGTGTGTTTTTTTTTTGTTGTTTTTTTTTCAATTATCACTCCCTTAATATTGGAATTTATTTCTTAATGAACATTGAGACCACCAATCAGTTTAGGCCATCTTGAATAAAATGGAAATAAATTTTTCCGAATTTTGTTTACCAAAAGTCTCGTAAAAAACAATTAAAGATCGTACGTACAGGGTTGTTACAAAGAAAAATAGTTAATTCAAAGATCAAATTATCCGATTGGGAAAAATTACATCGTTATCTTAAAAAATAAACAAACCTATCCGTATTACATGCGAAAGGGTAATTTTTAGGTTACAATTTAGGCAGAAAAAAATACATATTATTACCCTTTTACGGTTATACATCTAAGTACGGATGGGTGTAACGGACAAACTGTTTTAGCCAAAATTTTCTATTAAAATGAATAAATTCTTTAAAAACTTTAATATTACAATTTACTATTAAAATGAATAAAAACTTTTTAAAATGTAATCTTAAATTTCGCAGTGAAATTTAGTATTAATTTATAAAATCGAAAATGAAATGAAAATTTGAATATTTTTTCTAAAGAGAAACTGATAAAATAATCAATATATACTTTTTATTCTAATTGGTCGAAAAAGTTAATAAAATAATTTTTTACGCTAACAAAAACAAACTTTGGTTACTGAGAAGCGTCTCGTCTCTTTGTATAAAAACAAAACAATATGTCAGTTTTGGTCTTCCGTATATCTAAGAATCACACATTACTATTCAATAATAAAAATTACAAATTCTTTAAAAATATTAATCGAGCTCGGATCGGACTAATGTTTAGTTCACCTGAATTCTAAAATTCATATTTTTAAATATCCGTGAAAAATTCGATTTTTTTCCGCAGGAAAAAAAAAAATTTAATTTATTTCACGCAGAAAATAAAATATTTAATCACACAAAAGATTGAAAATCTCGTAAAAATTAATTTCTTAAAAAAAAAATTTTTTTTTGACAATTTAATAGAATATAGTACATACCAATTACAAAAGCAAAAAAAGTTTTCAAATATTAATATTATGACATTTTTTTGCACTTTTTATTTCGATTTCATTAATTTTTCCATAAAAACTACACCTCGTACATTCATACAATTTCATTGAGTTATAGTTATTCAGACTCGTATTTTTATAGGAAAATTAAGATTTCTGACGCGTCATTTTTTTATATAAAATAGAATGGGGGGAGGATAGACTCTGTAAAAAATATTTCCCCTAATATCTTTTAGAAAAAACTATTTCAGATCTATTTACATCCAATGGTAAATAGTTATGGAAATTTTCGTGAAAATCAGATTATTAATTGATTTTTCATAGAATTTTTTAAAAATCCTCTTATCGTACTTGTTTTTAGCTACGTTAAATTTCAGTTGATTTAACAATGCAAAAATGAAAACATGTTTTTTCAATCATAATTTTCATTATTTTTCGTAAGCTGATAAAATGTTTTAAAAATCATCAGGAGTTTATTTAATGTTTTTTCTTTCAAATGGAAAAGATTTTTCAAGAAAATATTAATTTTTCTGCAAGTTTTATTGTGTTAAATATAGGGGGGGGTAAATTTCACAGGTCAAATTGGTGGTACCTAATGAACATCCTCCAAGTTTTTGTTTGAAATCAAATTTATCAAACATTTACTGTAATTTTAAAAGATTAAAAACAAAACATACATACACACACACACACACACACACAAGACAGAATTAACTTAATTTAATTTTTCTTTCTTTAAAGACCTATCAATTACACCAGAATTTAAGTAAATTATTGACGGTAATGTAGGTACTACCAATTTTCCCTTGAAATCTCCCTACCACCACACCACTATATTTAACACAATGAAACTTGCATAAAGTTAATATTATCTTGAAAATGTTTGTCCATTCAAAAAAAGAAACATTAAACAAACTACCTGATAATTTTTTTTTTAATTTTCAGCTTACGGAAATAATGAAAATTATGAACGAAAAAAATGTTTACATTTTTGCACCATTAAATCAATTGAAAGTTTAACCTAGTTAAAAACAAGTTATGACTAGAGCATTTTTCAAAATTCTATGAAAAATCAATTAATGGTCGATTTTCACGAAAATATCCATAATTACTTACTTTTGATTAAATATGTCTGAAATAGTTTTTGTCCTAAAATATATTAAGGAGAATATGTTTTTACTAGGGTTTACACCTCCCGACCCACAGCTATTTTATTTTGAAATATGAAAAAATGACCCGACAAAAAACGATTTTTACTTTTTGAATATAAAGGTAAGAGTCTGAATAATTATATCAAGATTTTTATAATTTCGATGCGAAAGCTTTTTAGTAAAAAACATGAATACAGAATTCTGCTTTAAAATATCAATAAAGAAACTGGCCCTGTTGTAAAAAAAAAAAAAAACGGACTGTTTTACTTATTTTTGAAGATAACAGTGAGTAATTTTTCCCAATCAGCTAATTTGATCTTTGAATTACCTGTTTTTCTTTCTAACAACTCTTTATGTTTGTTATTTCTTTTTTGCGAGATTTAAAAAAAAAGTTCAAAAATTTCATTTCTTCCTTCAATATGGCCTAAACTGATCACATGACATATTTTGGTGGTACCTACAGTAATGTTAATATTTTCATACTAATATTTATCTACATAAAGTCTTATTAATTTACCAACATTAAAGCATCAAAGAAGATATTCAAAACATTATAATAAGTTTTCAGTAGATTATACTGATTTAAAAAAGAAAAAATCCATGCAAATGCTTATATTTGAACTATCAAAATGATTGAATAAATTAGAAAAAAATCTATAGAAAATGCATTAAAATATTCAAGAACTACAGAATCCATGAAAATGTTGACCTCATTAACAACCGTGAATGCATGCAAATTTTGAGCAATAGGATTATACTTGGTACTTGTTCACTTTGGTGGTCCCAAGATGAGTGCAGTTGACATCACAGTTTGAATTTTTTGTAATTTTTTTGGACCATATGACCTTTAGGCACCTATTTTTGATCTCGATTAAGAAAGGACGTGTTTTCATTTACACCGTCAATATCCGGTTGTTTTAACAGACGAAGTTTAGATTTTTTTTTAATTATAAAACTAACCCCTAACCCTAACAAACAAGCGGATATTGACGGTGTAAATGAAAAACATGTCCTTTCTTAATCGAGATAAAAAAGGGTTGCCTAACGGTAATATGGTCCATTTTTTTAAATGAAATTATTCCTGTAGAAATTTGTGGAGTGATCAGTATCCAACTAGGTTGCAAGCTGAGTCTATTCTGAGAATCCAGACTTGGTATGTTGTTTAAATAGCAGGTTGGGCTACTCCACTTGTGTATTTGGACAAGTTCACTTCCTGGATTCTTATTGGCTGCTGGTTTTAAAGTGGACTCATTCATCCATATATACTGAACATTTGACTTTGTTTAGACAGTTAATACAGTTAGTTATTCTTTGGAGTGTGATGAACTTTGCAGTGTGTTCCAAGATTCAAATAATGATGGAAATTCCAATTAATGAAGATTTCTGTAGAGATTTGTGGAATGATCAGTATACAGCTGTGTTGCAAGCTGAGTCTATTCTGAGAATCCAGACTTGGTAGGTCGTTTAAATAGCAGTTAGGACTATTCCACTTGTGTATTTGGGACAAGTTCACATTGAGGATTCTCTGTTCAGTACTCTTTTTATCAAGTTTCATAATGACATTCATTAAGTTAAGGTCCTGATTAGCACAATGTATTGATTGTAAATTGAGCCCTAATTCAAAACCACTTTTACTTTTTAATGTTTCTTAAAAATGAAATAATTTCCAAAGAATGACATTTTCAGAACATGCACATTAATCGACATTTGGAACAATAATTTGAATATTTCCTCAATGAAATCGCACAAACACTTGAATAAACAATTTGATTTATTTCAATAAAATTTGTCTTTTAAGTAAAAGATAAGTCATTGCAATTATGTTGTATACTCTCTTTCCTTACTTTCTTACTTCTATTCTTCTTTTGTTCTTCTAGTGTCTCTTTTAGCGTCTGGGCTTCGTCTTGGGGACTTCGTGTCTGGTCTTCCATTGGGGATTTCTCTTTATCAGAAGCCCTGTGTCATTGGTAGTTTTTAGATAATAACACAAGACTTCGATTTACTTAAATCATATTTTATTTTGAAATCCCCACCAGACTACCTGCGCAGATTGAGTCAGAGCATGCATAACACGACTTACCACCGTTGTGGTTATTTGCCGGTCTGACTAAAAATCTCTTTCTAATCTAAACCGGAAGAGGGTCTTCTCCACCGATTCTCACGGTATCCACCGGAAGGAACAGGATGAGGTGAAGCCTTGTCACTCATCCTTCAAGGCCACCGGCTGCAACTTATAACAGCCATTTTGGTTTCTACACTACTGTACATAAATATTAGGAATCTAATAATTATGTAACAATTGCAATTATCTATATATAATTATGCTTGTTCCTAAACCTTCCATCCGTTATTATCCTGCAACACCCTCTGTTTAAAATGACACTGTCTAAATTGTCCAAGATGCAATGGAAAAAGTTGACTTCAGATTATCTGGTGTTGCTTAATAGCAGATATTTTATTTGGGACCATATGACCTTTAGGCACCCCTTTTTGATCTCAATTCAGAAGGAACGTTTTTTTTTCATTTACATAGTCAATATCTAGTTGTTTGTTAACAGATGATTTTTAGAGTTTTTTTTTTAAATATAAATCTTATTATGTGTCTGTTAATAGATGTTGCAACAATAAGGCCAGTAAAGAGGTCCATATTGCAAATCTGGGTTCACAAATGAAAAGGCAAAGAATAAAGTCATGAATACAGAATTACAAATCCAATGTCAAAAGACAAATACATAAAGGAAAAAAAGAAGGGATCAAAAATCCAACTTTCTAATCCAAACAGAGTGACCTCGCTCTCCTTCACAAACCCCAAAAATATACACGCTCGAGCCAACAGTTGGTCAGCGATCATAGTCTCCATCCTGTGGCCTGAAGAAGCTGTCTGAAATGGTAATCACGCCAGCCAACATTTAGGAATTAGCTGTAATTCGGCCAAAAACTCATCTACGGTTTCATTCTGTGCCATCACAGTATGCACGATTGATCGTATAATCATTGGTGCCGAAACCCGGGATGAGTTTTTGGCCAAGTTACGTCGCCTGGTTTGGCTGGTTGGAGATACAACCATAGTAGGATTTTGCTTTCATTCTTATTACAATTTATTAGAGAAGAAAAAGAGAGATTATGTGTCGGACTTGACTGTGCCCTTCCCCCCAGTTCACTTTCATTCTTATTACAATTCTTTATAAGGAAAAAAAACAAACATTAAATAATTAATTTGGTCTCATACTTTTGAATTCAATAATTTTTTATGAGATCATTTAAACAAAAATCAAAGATAAAAGTTGACAGCAACAATGCATAATGCACACACACACACACACACACACACCCTACCCATGCACCCCTCCTCTATACACACACAGAGTTAACCTTGATGATGTCTAACTCTAAGGAGATTATGATATGCTGGATCCAAGTCATATAGGAGTAAGGGGGAATGAAAGAGCAGACTCCGCAGCTAAATTGGCTCTAGATTTGATCCCTGACAATTTCAAGATACCATATACTGATTTGAAACCTAAAATTAATAGATTACTTTATACAAATGGCAACAACACTGGAATAACAACGTCCACAATAAACTCTTCCTAATCAAACCCACTTTGGGAGACTGGAGACCAACTTTAAGGAATCTAGAAAGGAACAAGTGATTGTGTCCTGATTAAACATTGGTCATACAAGACTAACGCACTCCTATATACTCAAACAATAACAACACCCACAATGTGGAACATCAAACACCTTTGACAGTTAAACACTTATTCATGGAATGCAGGTTTTTTACTCACATCAGAAATCATTATTTTAATGCAAACAATATGAAAGATCTGTTTGAAAATGTCAACATGGAGGATATTCTCTCTTTTTTAAAGGAAATAAAATGATACCATAGAATATAGACATGAAACAAATCAATACCATACAACATAATCCCCAATAATGATAACACATTGTTAAAACCAATTACTAAAAAGTATAAACATAAATACATGATATGTATAACTTCCTAACCGTTAGGCATGACATAACCCCAGACAAGTTGATATGCCATTAAAATCAATAAACAAACAAACTTGATGTGAAAACTAACAAGAGTAAGATAGTACTTATTAATAATTAATTATTTATTCTCAAACTTTCCGTTAAGTTGCATGTGTGGCAAGCGAGTTTTGGGGACAACATGTGTGTTTTAAATTTGATTTTTTGTTTAATTTCTGACATAGAAGAAAAAATTTGACTTAATTTCAACTTTAGGATTATTGTAGAGTCTAAATATTAATTCAGATCCGATTGAAAACAGCTCCTGATTAATAATGGATATCCAAGTCTCAGAGCTACTACTGTCAATAAGACCTTCCAGTTCTTCATCTTTGATAAACATCTTCAATGCTGTCTTCTTTTGAGAACCTTTTTTGAGTAGCCACTCAAGTCACTATGGCTAGTGTTGTCTGATCATTTGAATCCATAGAGGTCCTCCCACAAAACATTATTTACCCTACAGTAGAATTTGACACAAGATCAAGTATGAGAATTCCAGTCAGGATTAAACTTTCTTTTCAGTAGTAACAGACTTGCAAGATTAGCTTGCTAACCATTACAACTTGATGGGATGCCTAGCAATTCCAAATGCTACTAGTAATTTAGCATAGTAGACTTTTAAGCCAAATCTAACACCCTCATTGTTTGATCATACTAGCTAAATTCAAAAATATATTCCTCACAATACTAAGTTGCAGTCACTGCCTGGAAGTTACAATACTACCTGTTAGGGTACCACCTATGGTTTAAATAGAAAAAGATCTTTTCTAAATTAAAAAATCAAGAATGAATAAAACAAAATGTATTCTGCATAAAATAACCCAATGCATTGACATGCCATAAAACCCAACTAACCAGCATGAATTATATGTAATATGTTGCAATTTTATTGAAATATAAACTGATTGTAATATTATGATTCCAAATAATGTATAAATCTCCTGTTTTTTATATTCTAATAATATTTCAATTTTTGGTCCTTCACAGATAACAACTACTGAAGAAGAATAACTTTAAAAGATACATTCAAACACATACCAAAGGAATAATATATTCTTGCTAAGTGTGTGGATCTGTATATTGACATCTCACAAGACAATTTCTTTTTTGCAAAATTCAATATATGGGTATTTTCCCTAAATTCATATTTCAAAGAACAACTGTGAAAAGAGACTCTAGTGAAACCCAACTTTTCTCCACTGAGCAGATCAACATTTTCACAGTTCAGGATTGAAAACAAGTATGGAAACACACACTGAAGAGGAATCATTTTGTTGCAATGTTTGCGGATCTGCATTTTCAGAGAGTTCCAGTTTGGAAACGCATCTGCAAACACACACTGGAAAGAAGTCATTTCCCTGTGAAGTGTGTAGTTCAGTATTTTCACAGATGTGTTATTTAAAAAGCCACATGCGTACACACACTGGTGAGAGACCATTTTCTTGTGAAGTGTGTGGATCAGCATTTTCTGACCGTTCACATTGAGAACCCACATGCGAATACACACCGGAGAGAAACCATTTTCTTGTAATGTCTGTGGATCATCATTTCTAGGAGTTCCCATTTGAAAAACCACATGCAAACACACACTGGAGAGAAACCATTTCTTGTGATGTCTGTGGATCAGCATTTTCTAGGAGTTCATATTGAAAAGCCACATGCGAACACACACTGGTGAGAAACCATATTCTTGTGAAGTGTGTGCGTCAGCATTTTCAGACCGTTCCACTTTGATAATACACATACGAACACACACTGGAGAGAAACCATTTTCTTGTCAATTCTGTGACTCAGCATTTTCTGCGAGTTCATATTTAAAAAGCCACATGCGAACGCATACTGGAGAGAAACCATTTTCCTGTGAAGTGTGCAAGACTGCATTTTCACAGAGCTCACATTTGAAAAAACACATGCGAATACACACCGGGGAAAAACCATTTTCTTGTGAAGTGTGTGGATCAGCATTTTCTAGAAGTACTCTTTTGAAAAACCACATGCGAACACATACTGGAGAAAAACCATTTTCTTGTGAAGTGTGTGCAACAGCATTTTCAGACCGTTCCAGTTTGGGAAGACATTTGCGAACACATACTGGAGAGAAACCATTTTCATGTGAAGTATGTGCATCAGCATTTTCAGACCGTTACACATTGAAAATACACATGCGAACACACACTGGGGAGAAACCATTTTCTTGTGAAGTGTGTGGATCAGCCTTTTCTAGGAGTTCTCATTTGAGAAGACATATTCAAACACACACTGGAGAAAAACCATTTTCTTGTAATGTCTGTGAATCAGCATTTTTGCAGATGTGTGATTTAAAAAGCCACCTGCGAACACATACTCAAGAGAAACCATTTTCTTGTGAGGTTTGTGGCTCGGCATTTTCAAACCATTCCAGTTTGAGAACACATGTGCGAACACATACTGGTGAGAAACCATTTTCTTGTGAAGTGTGTGGATCAGCATTTGCTAGGTGTTCTCATTTGAAAACCCATATGAGAACGCACACTGGAGAGAAACCATTTTCTTGTGAAGTGTGCAAATCTGCATTTTCACAGAGTTCACATTTGAAAAGACATTTACGAACACACCTTTCCACTGCAGAAAGTAATATAACTACAAGTTGTGATAGTTAATCCTTACTCTGGGTCAATTTATTAAGTCTGGGTTGCACTGGTCACTTTTCTATTAAAAAAAATAGTATATTTGTTTCAGTTGATTATAAAGCATAATAGTTGATTCCAATGTGTTCTTTGATTATTTCATTTCCAGAGACAGTTTGTGTATAACTTATCATTTCTTTATAGGATTTTCTCAATAAATTTGATTTAGAGATTTTCATCCTCCAATAGGTACAAATATTTTTCTATCTGAAACTATTCTGAAATATGAATTTGCAGAATTGTAGCTTTCTCAATCTCATCTTGAAATAAAAATGGGGACACATTCAATGTTGCCAGAATTTCTAGTGTTGTGGTATTAGATTTATCCCCGATTTCTGCCAGTTGCTGGCATAAAAATGTACCCCCTTAGAAATTTACATGATATATATTTGATATGATTTTAATGAAGGAAAATAAATTAGTCTAAAATACAAATAAGAAATGAGACAACATAAAGAAATTTAAACTTGTGCTATTTTGTCACATATTTTTCTTTGCTACTTACTGGCATAACAATGTATCCCTTTAAACATTTATGTTGCACTCTTTCTCTTTTGATGTGCTTTTAATTGTGAAAAATAAGTTAGATGGGTTTTTTTATTTACAATTTCCCCACCCCCCACCCCTGGATAAAATACAAATAAATAACAACATAAATTTAAGCATGTGCAATTTTTTTCAATTGAACTTTTAACCCTAACCCTATTCCTAAACCATGATTCTTACACAGGTTTAAATTTATTTATGTATTTTATCAAGAGCAGTAAACCAGAACAAATCTAATAAAGTATCCCCAAATTTGCTAACACTCATCACAGGATTAATTAGAATCATTACATAGCTCTATTTTTAAATAACATATGTATACATACAGAGGAGAGAAACGGTTACATTTTTTAAGCAAATATTAACAAGTGCCAAAACACTCGATGGGACTAATGCAGTGTTTAACTGATAAACATCAATACTTAAACACTGCTTCTATGTTAATTTCCACAAAAATATTTTGCAACTTTCTTTCAGCCTTTATTTTTCCCTTCTTTATTCATTATTTTATTAAAATATGATTTGAGGTTTTCTAAATGTTGTGTTGGTCTTTATTATTGCATTTAACTTTGTTTTTTTTGTTTTTTTTGCATGTCAACCCTTTTTCGGCTATTGTAAGGAGGTGAGACCAAGGAGTCTAAACCTATCCAATTCTAAGTGCCCTCGATGTTTGATTTGTTCTGTCACGGCTGCAATTTACAATTCCATCACTGAACTTGATTGGAACATAACAAATTGAAAACCATTGGTGATTCACATTAATAGAGGGCACTGAATTTTGAAGCGAGACTAGCAAGACAATTAATTTTTTGGTAAAGTCATCTGCTACTACTTTTAATTATCTAACATGAAGTTAGTTTTTTTTTTTGCAAGCAATTATATAGTTCCAACTAACTAATGATTGATAACTATTTGAAAACTATTCTTAATACTAATAATTTATATAGTATTATATTATTTCCAGTAATTATTGCTATTCAATAATCATTTTTTGCACAATTATACAAGTCACACTCCTTTTACCATCTGAAGATTTTAGAAACATTATATATTCTGACAAGTAAGCCTTCTCTTTGTAAACAAAGACGGTTTGAATATTATCAATCTATAAAGTCTTCTTCCCCCCCCCCTTTTAGGAGAAGAGAAAAAAATTGTTCTTTTCTTTTTCTTTTTATTTTCTTACTCGTCCCATTTACCTGTTTTAATCTATTATCCTCGATATTTAGTTCTGCTGAGCAATAGGCTACAGTCCCAAGCCGATTATCGTTCAGTTGTGTCGGATGTAAAAAGTGGCCGAATAAATTGTCCTTTATTATTAAAATGATATCACCCCAAAATTCCAATTTTTTTTCGCGCATAAGTTTATTGCCGCAAGAATTAATAAAATAAGTTTTAAGTGATTAAAATACATATAGAACGAAAATAGCTCCGAATTCAATTAGCCAATGAGATTACAGATTTTATCTGGAATGTAAACATCAGCTGGTGTTCTGTGTTTATGAAATAAAAAAATGACCCTCAAAACACCCCCCAAAAAATTCCTAATAATATGCTTTAGTAACTAAAGCAAACAATAATAATGCTTTAGTAACTAAAGTAAACAATTTTTTTTTTCAGGAAAAATTTCAAAATATAATTTTCAATTAAAGAACTGGCTTTTTAGAAATTTTTATTTTTTATTTTTTAATGAACCTAAAAAGCGTATGACTTTAGCCCCCTACAGAAAATAATTTACCAAAAATCAGGGAATTATCGGATTTTAATGAAACTTTCAGTGTTTATTTATCAATCGATCTTTATAATGCATTATTTATTTTATTTCAAAACTTTCTCATTTTTTTCAGGTCACTTAATTTTGACCCACCTTATGTTGGGGGCGTAAATTGTTTTGGTCATTTTCGATACTAATTACAGTATAAAATAAAGAGATAAAAGACCGAACTTATGAATAGAAACAACAAAAATTTACGCGATATGCGAAATACTATTATTTTTTTATTTTTTCTAAAAAGCAAATTCGCTTATTACTCATTTTATTTACGTGACTTGTTGTCACATGATGCGAAATATTATTATTTTTTTATTTTTTCTAAAAAGCAAATTCGCTTATTACTCATTTTATTTACGTGATTTGTTGTCACATGATGAGTCCACGTTTTCTTAGAAAATTTTATGCTTTTTGGAAGGTAAAATGCACATAAAACATTTTTTGTCGCTAACAACTGTTGCTTCTTCTTCGCTGGAGGTGGCCATTTTTACTTATTCGTATTTCGAACACACGATTCTTATTCGCTTATTCTGTTTTCGGAGCTACTCCATTTTGCTTCGTATTTTTTTTACAAAGTAGTCCGTTTAAATTTTACTTTTCGCATAATATCAAGATATGCCACCGATTGCGAAAACTTTTTATTAGCCTTTTTTGATTTTTAATTAATAATTACGCTAAAATTATTACCGCTAATTGTTGAGCATCGTAACTCGAAAACTAAGCCCTTTTTGACGCCTGGGACTGTAGCCTACAAGGATCAAAACTAGTTAGTTAGCAACTTGTGATTTTTTTTTTTTTGCCCCCCTCCTTCTATTGTAAAATATATACAATTTTTTTTTTTTAATAATAAATCTTTTAGTGGATCTTTTTAAAGCACTAATAAAATTCTGTACACCCCAAAAAATGTACTTATGGAAATACGATAAGGAAATTTATCTGACAATATGTGAAGAAAATATTTTCAAAAATATAACAGACACAGGATGTTACAATCAAAGGAAAAATGTTATATGTCTATACTTAAGTATTTCGGTTTATGATAAACCATCATCAGGACAATGCAAAAAAAATTTTGTAAGGGCTATTCACGTTCTACATGCGTCATCTTATGATCTTCATTTTCCGTTTTAATCTATTATCCTCGATATTTAGCTCTGCTGAGTGAGGATCAAAACTAGTTAGCTAGCAACTTGTGTTTTCACCTTTTGTCCCCCTTTTTCTATTGTAAAATATATACAATTTATTTTTTAATAATGAATCTTTTAGTGGGTCTTTTTAAAGCACTAATATATAATTGGTATAGAAAAAAGCTTAAAAATCAGCCATTTTGCAGTCATAGATCTATTTCTACCCACAGGTATCTATGTATAGTTATGAGTAGGTACACTCAGATACCTGTGGGTAGAAATAGATCTATAACTACAAAATGACCAATTTTTAAAGCCTTTATCTTTACCATTTATATTGCTCTGTTCAATGATATTGAACATCAAGCTCTCAACTTGGTCCTGAACAACTTTTACATTCTGTTGTTGGAAGAAAGGTCCAACTTAGAATCATCTTAGTACCAACTTACCTGGTTACCCACCTACACACACACACATATATATATATATATATATATATATATATATCAGGCCTCGACACTAACATTTTTCATGACTGTCCCAAACAAAAATTATCAACCGTCCCAAATGGGGTTTGGACCATCCCAAAATCAAAATATTTTTGTTTAATTCATTAGCTATCATCTATACTTGTCAGTCATCAGTAGCATAATAACATGTAATAAAACATTAAGAAAAGCTGAAGCAGTGATAATTCTGGATATTTGGACAAAAAATCCATTTCCTAGTGTGTTTTGAGCTAAAAAAAATACTTTTTTTCTTTAAGTTACCCTGAGTAGGGTTAATAGTACATAAATCGGTCCTTTTAAACTATCTCCCTCCACCATTATTCATTACATGGCTGAGAATAGACCTGCGGTGCTGTAGCCTCATTTTGAGGTCAGCATTCAGGCAATCACTGGACGGCCAATATTGGAATGTAGTACTAACTTTTAGGAAGAATTTTTACCATCCCCGGCAAACTGTCCTGGATGTAATTTTTATTGTCCCCGGGACGACAGGTCGGTATTAATGTCGAACCCTGATATATATATATATATATATGTATATGAGGAGGGGTAGAAGGAGCTATACTTCAATATAGCTGTGGTAAATGAACCCCTTCTAGAACTCCAAAATCAAAACTGTAAAAAGAAGTTCCAGCATCAAACTTCTACTGACTTGTAATTATCCTTTGACAGAAAAAGCCTAAAAGAAATTGCTCTGAAATAATAATTGCAGTTTGCATAGTTACCAATTATCTTGTCATTAGACTTGGTATATTCATTTTGATAAGTTAAAGGGGGATAACTGATGTTTTTTCCCAGATGTTTTGAAATTCTGACATCAGTGGGAAATGGAAAAATATTATGGAAGCAAATAAGTATTAAAATTCAAATGGGTGAGTCAAATGGCATAGCCAAAAACATAAGCAAAAATAATAACACATGCATATGAAGCAGTTGTTGCTGTCCCCAGAGAAAAAATCCGGGTATTTTGAAGTAAAAAAGGGAAAGACTCATTTATAATTAAGACTCCACTAGTCTCCTGTAAACAAAAAAGAACAATCGTTAGTAATAATTTTCAAATATATAAAAATCTCAGAAAATATGTTGGGTAAAATTGTACATTTTTAATCATACATTTTTAGATAGATTAAGTAATTTTTTATTCATAACAAAAATATTGTGTAGAACATGCTACCGTCCAGATGTTTAAAATTCATTATTTAATTGTTAAGGGAATAAAAGCAGGACAATTGAATTAGAGAAAATATTTCTTTTTGCATCAATTCAAAGAAAAATATTATTTTTAAACTATGAAAAAAGAAAAAAAATTATTTTTTGAGTTTTAAGAAAATAACTCTTAAATTTTTTTATTCAAAGGAACAGATGAAAAAAAAAACACAATTTTAATTGATGAAATACATTTTTTTCCATTTTTTAAATTTTTTTAATGAAATAAGGTGTGGTACTCCACCTCATACGCTAAAAAAAAAAAAAAAAAAAAAAACAATCTCCTTGGTCTGGTACTAGTGAAAAGAGGATAGACTCCCTTGTTGTCTAGTTGATACCGACACAAGCTATTTATTATAAAATTAAGTCCTAGCTGAATCAATTCTTTTAAAATTAAAAACTTTTAAAACATTTTTTATTTCCCTTGTCAAAAATTGGACATACCAAATATTACACACACACACACACACATATACAGGTATGTCCAATTTTGCTACAAGGACGCAATAAAAAAAAATAAAATATAGATATTTTTTTATTACGTCCCTTTCGTTATTGAATACAAACAATATTTCAAAGGCATTATATGTTTATATCAGTCCTGTGTTAGTAAATTGTCACTTTAAAAAAATGAAGTTAATTTACCGAAAGAACTTTAAAGTTTCCATTGAACAGATCTTAACTTTGCTGACTAAAAACAAAAAAAAACAAAAATCAGCTTTGATTGTTTTTCTTAATTATCTCCCTTGACTTCCGCTTACGGGACAATAAATTCACCAAACATCGATGTTGTTGTTTTTTAAAAGAAAATTGAATTCAGAAAATTTCATTTTATCAAAAGTTTAATAGTTTCTCCTTCTACACAAATGTTGAATCGTTTTAAAGAAGAGAAATCAGACGAAAGAAAACAACTACGTAAGTAATACATTCACTGAATTTCTTTGGAAATGTTTGCATTGCAGTCGTTAAGAAGTTGTTGCAGGTTATTTTTCGGGTTTAAATACACGTGACAATTTAGTTCGATTTTATACCAAGCAGATAGAAAATTTTTCAAAAAATTCTTACATAAAATATTATTTTACGTCTTGTCGTGAAAAACGAGAATATTTGTACTTGAAATATCTTTTACATTTCTAAATCGATGAAAACAAATCAATTAAGCAATTTAAGAAAAATACGAGAAAAATAAATCGATAAAAAATAACACCAGACAAAGACAATCGAATTAAAATAGACTATGAAATATAATTAATGATCGAAATTTGACAAAGTAACCCATGAACATATCTATTTGCACCCAACAGGGATTTAATAAGTTTTCTCGTAAGGAAATATAATTCTTTTACTTATTTCATGAAATTGTTTACACGTGATGTATCTATTTCTGTTTATTTGCATTGTTATGTTATTTTTAAAAATTTTTATTTATTTATTTATCTATTTTTTGTATGTAGGTCTTCTCAATCTTTTTACTTGAAGCATCCCCTGTAGCCAAATTTAATTTCTATTCATGAGGTACCTCCAATTTTCCTTGTGAAATTTACCCCTCCCCCTGCATTTAACACAATGAAATTTGCATAAAGGTTAATATTATCTTTTTTTTTTTTGTCTATTCGAAAGAAGAAACATTAAACAAACTCATGATGATTTTTTTTAAAATTTCAGCTCACGGAAATAATGAAAATTATGAAAGAAAAATAATGTTTACATTCTTGCACGGTTAAATTAATTGAAATTTAACGTAGCCAAAAACAAGTTATGACTAGAGGCTTTTAAAAAGTTCTATGAAAAATCAATTGATGGCCTAAACTGATCACGTGTCGTATTTTGGTGGTACCTACTGTTTATGAAAATCTTTAGATTGTTCTGTTATTTTTTGAATTTTTATTTATTTGTTTTTGTATTTAGGTCTTCTCAAACTTTTTACCTGAAGCATCCCTTGTAGCCAAATTTAATTTCCAATCATCCCCCCCCCCCAAATAAATTAATTGAATATTAAATTACAAAACATAACTAAATTTACCAGTATTCAGTACTTAATAAAATTTACATGTGAAAAGAACCAGTATATCAAAAAGCATCTTTAATTCTTTTTTTTTTTTTTTTTTAATTTTTTAGTGGGAAGGATGTGTCTGGTAGGAAATGAGAAGATCACAAATAAATTAGGTTGCAGGGGGGTGGGGGTTAATGCCGAAAAGATTTACGACAAAATAAACTAGGTTGATTGTTTTTTTTATTATGACTCATATTTTGAATGGGTCGTATGGAGGCATTCTGGTATGAGTACGATATGTGGTAACTTGTTTACTACATGATCCAGCGATTTCTTTTGTTATTTTATAAAAGGATAATCTAGTAAATTCTTCCTCTGTGGATCCCATACTTTTATCCACCCTACCCAGGATCCTAATGGACCACTTAGAAGCCCTGAGATATTTTGAGGGCATCCTTCCGTGTACAGGAGACGATGGCGTAGTGTCCAAGTTTTTTGTTTTCTTTTTTTGGGAACTACATATCCTGGGTGGGTTCATATGGAGGATGAGCAATTGCCCAAGCAGCAGATTCCACCACTCCACACTGTCACTGTGATCCAAAGAAAAGGTAAGAAACCAATGCAGTTTGGCAATGGTAGTGTCACAGGAGATGCTGGGTAGCACTGGATATCAGCATCCCACTACCTTGGGAAGTTGTTTTCAAGGTTTACTTCCTTAGCTTTTCCATAAAAGGCAGCAGAGTTTTGTGTCGGACTTTTCCTTGACTTAGATGGCTTGCCGACTGTGGCAAAAGAAATTATGCAAGTGGTAGGTTAAAGCGAGCACGAAAAATTCTGGCATGCAAAATGAGATCAGGTGGGAGTGTAGTGGGTGATTAGGGAGATTGAACTCGTATCCTCCTGATCGTGAGTTGTGGCTTGACGTCGGACTACCTCATTGACGCATATGCAAATTCATACACTGCGCGATTGACCCACATGTGGGGTTTTAGTCCGGGCAGTTAATGATTATTTAAGACCCTGCCTTACCACACCAAGACAGTTGCATTCTGATCTTGCCGATGAGAGCACTGACATACTGCGAAGAAGAAGAGGAGAGTGAGCTTTGGCGGAGGACTGCTAGAAAAGATTGTTGCAGGTGGCAAGGAATTGGTCAGGAGACTTTGGCAGTTGGGAGAATGTCTTTTTGGTGGAGAGATCCAGCTGTGTTTTTTTGTTTTTTGTTTTTGTAAAAAAATAATATTTTTCTTTTAATTGATGCAAAAAAAGTATTTTCTCTGATTCAATTGACCTGTTTTTATTCACTCAAAAATCTAATTGTGAATTTCAAACATCTGAAATGTACCATGTTGAACTTAAGATTTTAACTGTAGATCAAGCTTTATTTAATCTATCTAAAAGTTTAAAAATGCACAATTTTGTGCACCATATTTTCTGAGATTTTTTATATATTTAAGAAATTGTTATGAACGATTGTATTTTGTGTATGGATCATCAAACATCTTTAAAAAGTTATCTCGCCTGATAATCCAGAGTGATGAAATACACAGTGTAATTTTACAATGAGTGCTATCATAGATTTTGATTTATTTACAGGCAAAAATCTTGTTCATTCATTTTGATTTTTAAACATTTATCTATAATTTTTTAACATAGTTATGTAATCAGTTCCAACTAATATTTCAGGCTGATTAATACCTGTATTGCATCAGAAATAGAATAAAAAATGAATTGAAAAAAACAACAAATGATATGAAAATCTAATTCCTTTTAATGTAAATTCAAAACTAAAAAAAAAAATGATAACCGGACTTTTAAATGACATGATGATACCCCACACTACCCTGACAAAACTAGTTAAAATTTGTACAAATTTTTGAGTATTTAAAGAAAAAATTAGAAAAAAATTATGATATATTTTTTTAAAATTACACCTAACATAAATAAAGATATTTGTGTTTGAAAAGTTGTCTACAATTTGTAAAATGGAGTGAAGTAAGGATTTGTAGGTATGTCCAATTTTACTAAAGGGAGGTAATGAAGATGTTTCAATATCTTAAATTTAAAACAATTACCAAAATCAGCGAATTGACAAATTCTAGTGAAATTTTTGGTGCTTAATTAAGGGCCTAATTTTATAACAAAAATCTTATTCTATAAAAAAAACTTGAAAAAAAGGTTTTTTTATCAATTAAAATGTAGGAGTATTTCAAACTTTGGTCATTTGAATAAAATATTTTCCAATCCCTACACTTTACATTTCTAGAAACTAGCAAATATATGCACCCTCCGGGTGCAAGTATTTAAGTTTTAATGTAATAAAATATTGTATTAAATTAGAAAGGCTAATGAAACTAAATAAGAATACAGATAAAAAAATTTGAAACAGAGGGGGTATAATAAAAGATTTGAAACAGAGGGAGTATAATAAAAAATGGAACAACTGAAACTTACTCTTCCATCACTCTCGTCTTTCATTGTTATTTTTTCTAATTTAAGTAATTAGTTATAAGAGGCAGTAAAGAATAAAATGACAGTTATTTTATCTTGTTAATGGATTTCATTTAAGATTCATTGAAGAGATTTTTGCTTATATTCATTAAAATAAAACCAAACAGTTAGAAATCAATAATACTAAGCACATATTTATTAAATTCGATTTTTTAATATTAATATGCAAATTAGCCTTCCCGTTCACATTGTAAAGCGCTATTTTGTTGTATATATAAATATAATTGCATGTTGTTTGTATGTAGACATAGTTAACAGTATTAATAATGTAAGACAATTTTATTAATAATTGAGGTTTAGATAAAAATAAAATCATGGAGAATGTGATGTCAATAACTAAGAGAATTGTGACTTGAGTAGGAATATAGTTTCGGTTACAGACAGAAAAACACACAATCTCCATTATAATAAGATATTAAAAAAGGAAGACCACATCAAAAAATCACCAAAAAAAGTCAACTAGAAAAAGGTTAACTGAAAACATAAGTATTTTTTGTCACACATCTCTTTGTTACGTACTGGCATCAAGTTCTATATGTTATATAGCGCCTTCTTCGCTACTCTCAATCATGTATTGGGGCTTTCACTGTACCCAAAGCGATGTATGTTATTAGTCAGCTACGACCGACTACTGGACTTCAATAACAACAGATACGCGTATACAAAAGAGGACCCTACTTTATTTTCTTCGGTGCGTGGGTGGTGAAATCACAGAGCTTACAATGAGTGCACGAGGGGTGGTTGCTGACGGGAGACGTGAAGTGTCCTTTCCACTGCCGACCGGCGTCTGACTGCTGTCGGCTTGCCCTCTGGCTTTTTGTATTGACGACACGCCTACACATCTTTGTCCCTCAGCCGGAAGTTCCATCTTCCGGACGAGGACAATACGACATTTCTTGTAGTTTTAAAAACAATATTATTCTTTGAATTGATGCAAAAAAGTTAAAGATAGAAAGAAAAATAACAATGATAACTTAAAATGAAATAATATTACTTCAAAAAATACTTAAAATAAAATTTAAAATATTCTCAAATTATAAGGGTATTTGCCTGCTCATCCCACTTATGAGGGCTGGACACAAGGTCTCGTTTTTACGTGGGCACATAAAAATTGCATCGATCTGGGGGGATGGCCCCCTTGGATCGATGCTATTAATTGTACTTTAACGGTCCAGAAGCTGAAGCACACTGGACCTCCAGCCGAGGCCGGGTATAGAAGGTAAGTCTCAAAGCATAGAATCTGGAACAGATACTACACTTTGATCCTCCCTTCTATGCCAGCCCCTATGCCAAATAATTGATGTTTAAAATACATCATATTTTTTCTATATTTTAATACTAGTGTTTCTACGAGTGTCATCATCTTGCAACACCCTCTGGGTAAGAACGAGACCATTCAAATCGGCCAAGATGAAATGCTAAAATGAAGATCCTAATTATCTGGTGTTGTTTAACTAGCGAAATCTTATTATTATTGATTCAATTGACCTGTTCACTTAAAAATTAATTTGAGAATTTTAAAAGTCTGGAAAACAATGTAATTATAGATTAATAATGATAAAGAATACATCCTTATCCTCTTTTATTTAATAATATTTATTTTTCATTAACAGATATAAATTCCTGAAGAGAAGAAATGAATTGATCTGATGGCCAGAAGTAAATATATGAAGAACTGGTTTTTTTTAAGTTGAGCAAGCAAAGAAATGTGAAGTGTTGTGTGAATAAACATTTTTGTTGTGTTTAAATTTAGAAGAATCTGTATAGACACAGGCTAAAGAGAAATAATAACTTGTAAATGAAGTCATCAAATCCTTATAATGTTTGTTAAGGATCATTTTCTTTCATTTCAAATGTATTACACATATCAGTACACAGATAGAAAAAAAAACTCTTTGGAGCTGTGTCAAACAAGAGTTCTAATGTCTTCTGACTCGAAAAGACAAAAGCCTGAGGACATTGGATAAAAAACTTTCTCTAGAGAAGTGTGTAGATCAGAATTTTAAAACTATTCCATGTTAAAAGCACATTAGAGAAAAATCCTACATTTGTGAAGTGTGTGGGTTAGCATTTCCTATTCATTCAGTCCTGAACACACATATGCAAACCCACACTGCAGAGAAACCCTATGCATGTGAAGTGTGTGGATCAGCATTTTCATTAGCTTCAGATTTAAAAAGCCACATGCAAACACACACTGGTGTGAAACCTTTTTCTTGTGAAGTTTGTGAATCAGCATTTTCTGATAAATCACATTTAAAAACACACATGCGAACACACACTGGAGAGAAACCATATAGTTGTGAAATATGTGGATCAGCATTTTCAAGGAACTCTGATCTAAAAGTACATACACGAACACACACTGGAGAGAAACCTTTTCCTTGTGAAGTGTGTGGATCAAGGTTTTCCACAAATTCAATATTAAAAGCACATTTGCGAACACACTCTGGTGAGAAACCCTATAGTTGTGAAGTTTGTGATTCAAGTTTTTCACAGAAGTCCTATTTGAAAACTCACATGAGATCACACACCGGAGAAAAACCATACATTTGTGAAATATGTAAATCAGCATTTTCAAGTAGTTCACAATTAAAAGTACATATGCGAATACACACTGGGGAGAAACCTTATACATGTGAAGTATGTGGTTCAGCATTTGCAATAAATTCCAGTTTAAAAAAACACATGCGAATACACACAGGAGAGAAACCTTTTACTTGTGAAGTATGCGGATCATCATTTGCAACAAACTCCTATTTTAAAATACACATGCGTACTCATACTGGTGAGAAACCATTTGCCTGTGACATGTGTGACTCAGCATTTTCAGAGTGTTCTAGCTTAAAAAAACACAAACGAACACACACTGGAGAGAAACCCTACACTTGTGAAGTCTGTGGATCAGCATTTTCAATTTGTTCAGTTTTGAAAGCACATATGCGAACACACACTGGAGAGAAACCCTATGCATGTGAAGTGTGTGGTTTAGCATTTTCATTGGCTTCAACTTTAAAAAGCCACATGCAAACACACACTGGAGAAAAACCTTTTTCTTGTGAAGTATGTAAATCAACATTTGCAAACAGGTCACATTTAAAAACACATATTCGAACACACACTGGAGAGAAACCCTACAGTTGTGAAGTATGTGAATCAGCATTTGCAAACAGATCTCAATTAAAAACACATATTCGAACACACACTGGGGAGAAACCCTACACTTGTGAAGTATGTGGATCTGCATTTTCATATCCTGCAGCTTTAAAAAGCCACATGCAAACACATACTGGAGAAAAAGGATTCTTTTGTGAAATCTGCTCATCATCATTTGCTGTGAATTCTGCATTAAAAACACACATGCGAATACACACTGGAGAGAAACCCTATATTTGTGAAATTTGTGGATCAGCTTTTTCATATTCTTCAACTTTGAAAAGTCACATGCAAATACATTCTGGAGAGAAACCTTATACTTGTGAAGTATGTGGATCAGCATTTTCTGTGATTACAGCATTGAAAAAACACAAGCGAACACACACTGGAGAGAAAACTTTCTCTTGTGAAGTTTGTGGATTAGAATTTTCAAAAAATACAAATCTAACAAGACATATGCGAACACATACTGGAGAGAAGCCTTATACTTGTGAAGTATGTGCATCAGCTTTTTCACAGCGTTCTAATTTAAAAATTCACATGCGAACACATACTGGAGAGAAACCTTAATCTTTTTTTTTTTAATTGTTGGATCTGATTTTTTCATAATGTAGTTACAAAATCTGTTAAGAAACATGAAATTTGATATTTGTGTGGATTAGGATTTCGATGAACTTATCACTTGGACACACACAGAAAGAGAAACTATTTTTATGAAGTTTATGAATAAAAATTTTGGCAAAATTAACTTTAAAAACTCATGATAAGGCATTCTAGAATAAATCCCACAATTGTGATATATAGGGACCTGCATTTTAATAGAATGTAAGGTAGCTGGTCTTAATTGTTTATATGCGAGCTTGCTTCTTTGTGTGGGAAACATCCCATAAATTAAGTTCCCAAGTAGCTTTGGATTAAAAATAAATTTGGACACAAGTCAATTTGTTTATTTTTCAACAATTTTATTTTGACATATGATTGTCGATAATAGCAAACAACAGAGAGAGAGAGAGATAGGTAATTGTTTTTAATACCAGAATTGTCCCACTAGAGTGCATAAGAAGATCCCCTTTGGCTGGTGAAAGAGATTGTCTAATGAGAAAGAAAGAAAAGCTGTGCTATTGGCTAACTTCAGTTGACATAATATTTTTCCGTCTTTTCACGGATTCTCACTCCAACTGCCACTCCAATAACAGGTCCCCTATTTTAGGATTATCGTTAACTGCCCCCACCCCTCACCAGAATCCTTTTGTGACATAATTCACTAAATTATTTCTAAGTATTGTTAATTTCCCCAAATTTTTCCAACATAAGTATTTTGCTGATTACAATTCAAGACAATCAAAATGCATTCCAACCAGATTTTTCCTTTCAAAATATTTTTCTAAAATATTTCTTTCTTCTTCATCCATGATTCAGGTTTACTAAAATTAATTTTTTTGTGACCCCTAATTACCTTACAAGACCCTTAATTATATTACAAGAGTCCATGTTCAAATAAGGGATTTGTTTTCTAAGATTATATTGATTAAATGCCACACAGCTTTTTGTATTCTATGGAAAAACAGAATAAAAAATGATTATAAGAAATTCGTTTCCTTAGATTTTTGTTAATTTGTTTGGAAGTTTTTTCTTAAAACATTTCTTAATTCTAAGATGCCAATAAATAAGATTGAAATATTCTAAGAAGGATTTCTTGAAGTTTGTATTTTATGACATTTTTTTGATCAAGTCTCCAATAGGCACCCCAAATCATCAACTTAATGAAAGATTCACATTTTAACTCATCACTGGTAACTTACGGTTCTAATTTTTTGTAAACAAATGATTTTAATCAGAAATTTATGGAGATGTTGAACTTAAGATAAATTAAATAAATAGATGGTTGGTGCACATAATCAAATTAAAATTCAGCAGCAAAATCTTTTTTTAAATAAATACTTTTTATTAGAAGTTTATGAGTATTTTTCAACACTTATGATAAATTAAAAAAAGATGAAAGAAATTTTTATTTAGATAAAAATACAATTTTTATTTACAAAATATTTTTTTATGTTTATTTAAATAAAAGGATGTTGTTCTGAAATGGTATCACACAATTCGTAAAATTTGTTTTTGTCAGATACAATATAAATGCAAAAAATCGTCTGTTTATTTTCAAATATTTGAAAGCAAAAGTTACTGGTGACCAGTTAAAATATGAACCTTTCATTAACTTGATTTGTGGTGCCTATTGAAGACTTGGTCCCATATTTTTAATTGAACCAACTTTTTTAACCTTATTCTGACCATCCTCCTGAATTCAAGACACATTTAAAAAGCAATTTTAGAAGTTTATATAAAAAATATATTAAGACTGTTCATAGATTTCATATCTGTTGGATATTTACCTCCTTAATTAGCTTATAATTAAATGAAATTAATATTTCAAACTTAGAGTGTTTTGAGTATATACTTGGACAATTCAAGTTTTACAATGTTTTGATCATGTGATATATAATTCAGCACCACCAAAATTGCCAAAGTTGGGAAAGAGATGAACCAAACTGTGAAATGCCAAGCTTACTTCTTATTCTTTGAGTGCTATTCACATAGTTTCAGTTACAGGCAAAAAGTGATCAATTCTCCATTATACATAGATATATTTGTGTGTGTATGTGTGTGCACAAACATATAATATATATATATATATATGTATATGTATATATATACATGATTAAAATTGAATGGTTTAAAAACTACTGACTTAAGTTTCTCACAGTAACACATATCTTCAGGATATTTTCTTTCTACTATTGTTATGTATTTTATAGCTGGGCTGTGCCCATTTTCAATACAGCGGGTGAGCTACATACCCGCCTTCACTCCCTATGTAAAACTGGAACTTATTAGGCAGAGCTTGTATTTATTTTTATGCCTACATCTGTTTGTTAATTCTGCTCATGAATATATATATATATATTATATATATATATATATATATATATGGTATTTGTGGAAATAGTGACTTACCAGTGAAAATGGTCACTAGTTAGTTGATGCAAGGTTCACAATGATAAGACAGCGATATAACAAATATAAAGTGCTCAATACGTGAGTAGAGCAAATTTATTATTATAAAGGTACACAGTAATAATCTACTCGAGTTTCACCATAAGGATCTTCAGGTTTAAATCCACTGGATTAATCAAGATATTGATTAATTGCAGTCGATTTCACGTGTGTATTTTTTCACGATAAACAGTTGTTCAACCATTTATCATGAAAATATCGACTGCAATTCATCAATATTGATTAATCCAGTGGATTTAACCCTGAAGATCCTTATGGTGAAACTCGAGTAGGTTATTACTGTGTACCTTTATAATATATATTTGTGTGTGTGTCCGTGTACTTATAATGCAAGCAGAAAAAAGAAAGCTTGACTTTTTTGAACCTTATTGACCTTTGTGTAATGTAAAAACCAACTTTTTTCTCCTCAATAAAGAATGTTTTGAGATAATTTTTACATAAATTCTCAATTTATATATATATATATATATATATATATATATATATATATACAAGTATTTACCCAAACTTCCACAAGAACAGGATGTGGCACAAGGTCATTTTAAGCGGCATTTAACAGGTTTGAATTCAGCTTTCCTTCTAAAATGCTTACCATGCAAATGTTAAAAAACCCAGTCTGACCAACTATTTACCCAAGAAAAAAAGTTGACTGCATACCTACCCCAAGGGTATTAGCACTATCTGAAATTCAAACAGCCTCGTCTAGAATTTGAATTCAGTTTGCTGTGTCGACAATAACCATTACACAACAATAACCCCCCCATATATATATATATATATATATATATATATATATATTATATATTAGAAAGAATATGACCATTTGGGTCAACCATTGAGCTCTAAGTAGATAATTGTGATCAGAAAAAAATGTGAGTTTGCAAAGTGAATTAGATGAAAAAAAAAAAAATAATAATTTTGCTAAAATTTGTGATTAAGTCAAAAACAGAATCCCCCCACTTATATATATATATAATATATATATATATATATATATATAATATTGATTAACTACTCCTCATATACGTTAGTAAGTCAGATTGTTGTATACTTATCCCTGGGCTGGTACTACATTGGAGTGGCTCGAATCTTGGTTGCTGGACTGATGCTCAGCTGGCTGACGATTCTTAGTTTCAAAAAGTATATACCCACCCCTGATATTTACATCCCCCACAAAAAATCAGAAAAATTTAATAAAATAATTGATCCATTATAAAATCTATTCATTGATAAATGAACACTGAAAATTTCATTAAAATCGGATAATTCCTTGTGTATTGGTATACAAATATGTAAATATATATGTATAATATATATAGATATACAAACATATGTATGAATTAAACATTTTTTTGAAAAAACAAATGATGTTGATAATCGCTGACAGAATCTGTTTCAACCTTTAGGTCTTCTTCAAGAGTGAAATATATATATGATGGAAGACGGAATAAATAAACCGTTAAAAGATAGGAGGGTACAAACGAACGTTATGTGAACGTTCATGTTCGGAGCTGGAATTTATTTAAATTTAAAAAATGCATATACTGTGTTAAAAATAAAATAAATTTTATTTTAAAAAATCAGAAGCATTTTATATCCACAGGAAAACTCAAAAGAGTTTGTTGTAAAATATATAAAAAAATGTATAAAAATATCAAAAATGTTCATGATTCCAGCTATAAGAAAGTAGGTTTAAAAGTCCACAACTTAATTGAAAAAGATGGAAAGTTTTCAGAGGATTAGTGGTCTTGATAAAATCCGTGGTGTTGTAGATCATATTTAGCCTCTGGATGTAAAAAATCCAAATATTTTGTTTTTTCAAAAGATAAATATGTAAATATCTTTTTTGTTTTTTCAAAAACAAATATGTAAATATCTTTTTTGTTTTTCAAAAGACAAATATGTAAATATCTTTTTCAATTATCTTTTTTCAATTATGTTTGTGGACTTTTAAACCTACTTTCTTATAGCTGGAATCATGAACATTTTGATATTTTTATACATTTTTTTATAATGTGGATAATAAATGCTTCTGATTTTTAAAAATAAAATATTGAAATTTTGAATTCAGAGTTATCCTTTAACATGTTTTTAGCTACGTTAAATTGTTTTTCAATCATGATTTTCATTATTTCCGTAAACTGAATTTTTTTAAAAATCATCAAGAGTTTATTGAATGTTTTTTTCTTTGGAATGGAAAAACTTTTCAAGGAAATATTAATTTTCTGCAAGTTTCATTATGTTAAATATAGGGGGGGGGTAAATTTAACAGGGTCAAATTGTAGTGTCATTGACAGTTTAACTACAGTCTATGAATGAACATTTTGCGAATTGGGTTACGGTTTTAGGGAATTAAGGTTGTTTTTAATTACGTATTGCCTTTAAAAATAAACAACAAAAACTCCAAATTACTATACATTTATTAACCATTGAAATTAATTATTGAATCTATTATTGAGACAGTTGTTTTTGTTAGTATTGCAATGTATAATTTCAATTAAACTTAGTTTAAAAGATATTTTTCAACATTAAATGTATAGTAATTTGGGTTTTTGTTGTTTATATTTTTTAAGCAATACGTAATTAAAAACAAACCCCCAAAACCGTAACCCAATTCGCAAAATGTTAATTCATAGACTGTAGTTAATCTGTCATTGGGGACCAGCAAAAAACTTTCCGTTTTAATTTTCCGACCTTTCAGAAGTCAGCCCGTTTTTGTTACGTGTATTAAACTGTAATATTTACGGTTTAATACACGTAATACAACGTTAAACCCTACTATTGCAATGCAACTTAAATGGGGACGTTTTTTTTATAAAAAATATGAATGCGTTACTTACTAATGTCTGTTTTCTTTCATCAGATTTGTCTTAATCAAAACCATAGAAAATAAGAAGATATGAAACTTTTAATAACTTGAATGTTCTTCAATGTAATTTCTCTTTAAAAAAATAGATGCCGACTAATAAAGGGAGGTAATTACAAGACACACTTAAAATTTTACTTTTGCTATTGCATAAAACACTAAAACCTGTATTTTTTTTTTAATTATTAGTTATTTTTAAATTATTACGGTAATTAATTTTTTAAATCATATTTTTTGTCAACGGTAATTAATTCTTTCAAATTTACAGGTTTCAAATTTGATAAAAATACTGATTTAAAAAAACAAAACATTTTCTATATATGAAGATTAGGGTATGTCCAATAACGATAAGGGATATAATTAAAAAATTTTAATTTATCACCAAAAATCAGGAAATTGTCCGATTTTGATGAAATTTTTAGCACTTTATTCCTAAATGACTTAATTTTATAATGAAGAGTTTATTTTTATTAAAAAAAAACATGAAAATAAATATTTTTATCAGTTTGATTACAGGGTGACCATTGTCATTTGAATAAAATCAAATCCCGAAGACCACATTAAATTTTTTTAAATAATCATTACCCGAAAAAGTAATTTAAAAATTTAAAATTATTTTTCTTAAAACTCAAGAAATTATTTTTGTCATGTGTTTTTTTCTTTTGTGTAGTTTTAAAGACAACATTTTTCTATGAATTGATGCAAAAAAAAAAGTATTTTCTCTGATTCAATTGGCCTATTTTTATTCACTTAGATATTTAATCGTAAATTCTAAACGTCTGGAAAGTGGCATGTTGCACTCAATTTTTCACCATAAATGAAACTTTATTTAATCAATCAAAAAATGTAAGTTTAAAAATGTACAATTTTGTGCAACATATTTTCCAAGATTTTTATACATTTAAAAAATCATTACTAATGATTATTTTTTCGTTACGGATCACCAAACGTATTGAAAAAAGTTCTCTCCACTTACGACCTGGACTACCAATACACAGTATAATTTTACCATATGGGCTACCATAGATTTTTACCAATTTACAACACAAAAATCGAGTCGATTTGTGCTTGATTTATATGCATTTATCTTCCTTACACGCTATGATTGCATGTACCTAGTGGAGATGATTGATTGATTTTAACGTCATATTAAGTTATCTAGTGCTATCTTATGCTAGAGTTATGGATCACGTTAATTTTACATTCTTATTTACGTTTTGGTTGCTTGTCAAATAGGTTTTTTTAATTTTTTTTTATTTTAAGAGTATACGGGCCATAAAATTTGCAAAATAAGGTCCTTAAAATTTGCAAAATAAGAGTATTTACAGGGGTTTGTTGGAGCCCTTATTCTCCGTAGTAGTGGTTATTATTCGGACGAAAGAAGGAAACAAACACGAATATAAATTACAGACACATATGTTATCAAAAGTACAGAAATTATTGCAAATTTAATAGCATTTGCTACTAGACTTATCTGAGAGGTGCAATAAAAAGTTCTTGGTGAAGTGCACTGGAAAGGTGTTCTACTCGCTGTGTTTTGGAATGCTGTTAAAACGCTTCATCTGTTCGGTTCTCGTTCCTGAGCCTTCTGTTAGTGTGCTACTGCGAAAGCCTTAGAAAGTTTGCTGTTTATGGCAAGGTGATAGGAATGCTTATTTTAGTGTCTCTCCTCGGTAACTACTCCTTGATAAGTCAAGGTTTGGTTTCCCCGCCAACAGGAGGTGGCGATTCACCCCCTAGCGGCAAAGGGAAGATAACTTGACTATCATTTTCCTTATAATTGATACAAATGATTTTTAAACAGATCTATTTGAGCCATAGATGGGACTGTGGGATGACAAGAGGTTTAATGTTTTAGGTTTAAAGTTCAGATAGCTGAGAGATTATCTTGGAGCAGAGTGGGTCCATTTTCCTGCACACATGCTCAGAGGTTCCTTCCAGTCTCAAGGCTCATTTTTTAATTTTAACTTTATTTTAATCCCCACAGGAACATAGCAGTACTACACTACTCTTGAGACCATTGGAATAAATTTTTATAAGCAGTCTGATACTGACCTATGTCTCCATAGACAGCATTTCAGGAAACATAGCAGGTATACCACTACTCTTGAGACCATTGGAATAAATTTATGAAGCAATCTGATACTGACCTATGTCTCCACTATTTCATTATTTTCTGCTTCACTATGACTTTTTCATCTAAGTATTTCCCGATTTTAACATCCTAATCTTAATATTTCAGATAATACTTTTGCTATTTACCTTGTTTGATGCTCTGATACAGTCAGTATTTCATTGTCTATACCAGGGGTTCTCAAACTTTTAAGTCCATAGATCCCGACCAAATGTGATCATGGAGCCCCTCTTTATATACCCTCCATCCACCTTGCAGTAGTTTTGTGGCAATCAAATATGTAATAAATGAATTCTGCACAAACATTTATGCAAAACTGTTAATTTTAAAATAACCATAAAATAAACACTAAAGTAAGCATAACATGTAAAAAAGAGATGCAAATATTTTAATACTAACTTAATAATCTACCAAGGAAGCACATTTCCCAATGTGATGGTGAACTGATGACTTTTGATAAGGTCATGAATATTAGGCTTAAACTTTTGAAAATATATCAACATGAACATGTTCTCCAGGATTCTTGTGGAATTAGTTTCTTCTAATTACTAAGAAAGCTTAGTATTCTATAGACTCCTTGCAGACTCCTGAATACTTATAGACCCACTGATTGTTGTATAAACCCCAGGAAGTTTATGCAGACTACTTTGAGAAACTCTGTTCTATACACTATCATAACTTTTCCATCTCATGTAATGTTTTGAAGGATTCAAAAAATAGAAAATTGTTACTTGTTTCAACAGGTCAACAGTTCAAATGTAACATAATTTTTTTTTTTTTTTGTGTGTGTGTGGGTGTGGGGGGGGTAGAGCAGGAATGTAACCTGACATGAATCATCAAAAGACATAGGGCATTGTTTTATTGGACAAGCCGTTAGATGTGGCAAAGTGGGGAGAGAAGAGTGCAGGGGATAGAACTCTCTTGTACCCAGGGGACAAAAAGTAAGGAGATTAACATCCCTTGTCAGGTTGTAAAAACTTTCTCTTAACTGGTTTTGGCCTAGGAGTAAGCCTCGTAGAATCGAGCTATCATCACTCAGTCAACCCTGACTGAAGAAAACCCCTCAGTGAAGGAGCATAGTTGCATACACCACCTGAGCAAGGGAGATAAATAACTGTAAGTACTGCCTTCAAGTACTTGTTATATTGTTGTGTCTAGTTGTGTTTTACATGTTAATAAACTTGGTTAAAGTTACATGTGCTTTTCCCTTGTTACTTTGATTGTTGTACTTGTATATTATTCCTCATAGTCTGTATACAGCTATTCCTACAAGAGGAGCAAGAGGTGAGGTGGTGAGTGAGTCTGCATGATGTGTTGAAAAAGCCAGACATGCTCTTGACAGTTGTGTCTTTGGCGGAAAATAAAAATCTCACGAGAAAAAGATGGCCTTGTGTAATTACTAAAAACTGTAAATGGCACTAGGCAAGATGTCCCAGCACCCAGAGTTGGTTCCAGATGCCAAAAATCAA
>CM042151.1:78392907-78414909 GCA_023376005.1 Doryteuthis pealeii | reverse complement strand
TTTGTCTAAGCAACAAATTCCTTTAAGTATTTATCTGTTATTATGTTATGCTGAAATCTACGATAATTCTGTTTGGAAAACAAATGGTAAAAAACCCTGGACTATTTTCTTCAAATCTAAATAAACCCAACATGGTTGGAGATAAAATTAGCATATCATGATAGACTTGACAAATGACTGGACCAATGAGCTATTATTATCACAATTGGTAGCTGGGATAGTCTGATCAGCTACCTTAAAAGAGAGCCCATTAGAAACTGGTCCCATGACAAGAAGAGTTGATCCAATGACTGTATCAAAACATCTGCTTATATGATATTTTAAAATTGCATATTTACACACTTCATAAAAGATGATTTCTTACAAGGTATTTTCATATGTTTTCCCTGTTATCTACAGTGGAAACTTTGATAAACTAAAATCATTAATGTCAACTTTTTCTGCACGTGTTTACATATTTAACACTTTGAAATATGTTGATCCACACATATTGGATACTTAAGGTTTAACAGCAGCATGTTTTTTCATATGTTGTTTTAAATCAAAACCACGGTAGAATGCTGATCCACATACTTCACATGGGTATGGTTTCTCTCCAGTATGGATTCGCATATGTATATTCAAATAGGACCTTTGTGAAAATGCTGATCCACACACTTCACAACCATAGGTTTCTCTCAGTGTGTGTGCGCATATGTGTTTTTAAATATGTACTCACAGCAAATGTTGATCCACACACTTCACAACTATATGGTTTCTCTCCAGTGTGTATTCTCATGTGGTGTTTTAAACTAGAAGGCTGTGAAAATGCTGATCCACATACTTCACAACCATAGGGTTTCTCTCCAGTGTGTTTTCGCATGTGGGTTTTTAAAATAGAAGGCTGTGAAAATAACAATTCACATACTTCACACTTATAGGATTTCTCCCAGTTCTCCAGTATGTATTAGTTTGTGTTGTTTTAAAGTTGGACCATTAGAAAATGCTGAACCACATACTTCACAAGTAAAAGGTTTCTCTCCAGTGTGGGTTCGGACATGTCTTTTTAAACTGGAGTTCTCTGAAAATGATGAATTGCAAACTTCACAGGAGTAAGGTTTCTCTCCAGTGTGTATTCGCATGTGTGCCTTCAGATGTGAACTACTTGAAAATGCTGATTTACATACTTCACAAATATATGCTTTTTCTCCAGTGTGTGTTCGCATGTGTATTTTCAGATTGGACTTCTCTGAAAATACTGCTTGACATACTTCACATATAAGGTTTCTCACCAGAGTGTGTTCGTATGTGTACTTTCAGTCCTGATTTCCATGAAAATGCTGATCCACATACTTCACAACTGTATGGTTTTTCTCCAGTGTGTGTTCGCATGTGTATTTAGATATGAGTGCGTTGAAAATGCTGATCCACATACTTCACAACTGTATGGTTTCTCTCCTGTGTGTCTTCGCATGTGTACTTTAAAATGTGATTTGTCTGGAAAAGCTGATCCACATACTTCACAAGTAAAGGGTTTCTCTCCCGTGTGTATTCGGATGTGTATTTCTAAGGCTGAACGGGAGGAAAATGCAGATCCACACACTTCACAAGTGTGGGATTTTTCCCCCAGTGCCATCTGCATGTGTGCTTTTTAACACAGTATCGTCTGAAAATGCTAATCAATACACTCTTCCCAAGAAAAATTTTGTCTCCAATATTTCACAGGCATGTGTGTTTTCAAATTAGAAGTCATTGAAATCCTGTTCATCACAGCTCATAAGTGTAGGTTTACTTATGTCTCAATGTGTATAACATATTTGTTGATCAAGTTGATACCATTCTCTTTAGCCTGTGTCTATTCAAATGCTTCCAAATTTAGACTCAACAAAAAAAGCTGATTTATGCAACACTGTATAATCATATAAGAATAGTATGTGACTCTAGTACATATGAATGTGGGTTTAAATAACAATTTTTCACCAGTGTCTTTTCTGGCTCATGTAAAAAAAACAACAGTTCTCTGTATATTTACATCAGGTTGTCAGATCAATTCATTTCTTCTCTGCTGCAATTCAAATCTGTTGAGGAAAAATAAATATTATTAAATAAAAGAGGATAAATATGTATTCTTTATCATTACAAAACTATAAAAACAGTAATTGAACTCTAGTATTTCTTTTAGACAATAACAAAAGAAAATCATCTTCATTATTATTCTGATAAAATCATTGTAATCTATTAGAGTTGAATGGGCTATCTTTATTAAATTCTGATCATGGGTTGGGTTAGCTCAGTCGGTAGAGCGTTCGGCTAGAAACCACAATGTTCCTAGTTCAATACCAGCCCTCGCCAACTCAGTGTATGAGTAGCACAAGGATCTGTGCGGTAAAGTAAGGAGCTGATGGTAAGTGTGGCGCTCCAACTCAGACGCAAAAACAATCTCCTTGGTCTAGCACTATTGAAAAGGGGATAGACTCCTTTGCTGATTGGCTGATACCGACTTTAGGCCACCCAGATGACTTTACTTTTTACTTAGTTAAAAGCTAAAGTTAATTGCAAAAACAAAATGATAATGAAACACATTTAAAAAAAATTAAATAATTCATTCTTAATTATTTTCATTTATTATCCAGATATATAAATAAATTATTTATATCATATCTATCTCTAGATTATTAAAATCATTAAAACTGACCTATTACATAAGCATAACATTTATTATAAATGTTATGTTTAAGTAAAGGTCATTTTTAATAAACTAAATTGAAATTATTAATTTAATTTTAAACAATTCTTTTGTTCTTGTAATAGCATACAACATTAAAAATTTTGTGTGTTAATGAAAAAAATATATATATTACTCTGGAAAATCAGACTGTTCAACTCTAAAATAATATTGCTGATGAAGATGCTTCCTCCATAATTTCCAAACTTCAGCAAGATTTAATTCAAAAAGTCTATGAAACCAAAGTTGATAAATCAAACACACATGACTGATAGTGATGTCAGTTTGAAAGGAGCTCTTGGCTGCAAATTTGTTAAGGTTACATTACTAATACACAAGTTTCGTTTTTCCAGTTGTTAGCAACTTCAGACTTTGTTTTACAGGACACTGCCCAGAATCATTACAAATGTGGTGATGGCAATTTTAGAGCTTTTGATAGTGTGCCGAGTGTAAAGAAAGAATGTACTGACTTATAATATTCCATTCCATTTCAATGAAAATCATTTAGGAATGAACAGCAATTAGTGAAGTCAGCTCATTATATATTAATAAAAAATACTTGAAACATCATAAATGAATATGCAATAAAATAAATGCAATAAAATATAACAATAAATGCAATAAAATTGGTTTGGTTTGGTTGTTTTGTTTTATGGCCTATCAACCCTTTTAATGCCAAATCAAGTCATCTTGAAAAACAAAGGACTCATGTTGCTTACAGTATGCAATAAAATTTAGAGCTTACACAAATAAGAATAGTTATTAATCACTGACAATTTTTGCAAAGAAAATCTTTAAGAAATTAGAAAAGAACTTCAATGAAAAACATTTAGAAATGAGCAGCAATTAAGGATGTCAACTCAAATTTTAATGACCACCCTAAGCGAAGATTTAAGAGGTTTAAATTCAGAGTTTTCCTTCTAGACTGGTTGCCTAACCAAGATTAAAAGAGCCCAGTCTGCCCTACTACTTTACCCTTAGCTGGAGTGAGAATAGATGGATTTATACCTTTCCCAAGGGTATTAGTGCTATGTATACTGTGGCTTCGTCCATTTCTTACGACTCTAACCAGTACATCACCACAACTCATTATATATTAATTTAAAAAATACCTTACACCTCATAAGTTGTGCACTAAAATTGAGAGCTTAAAAAACAAAAGAAATTAATTAACCATTGAAAACTTTAAAAAGAGAATCCTGAAACTTGGCAAAACTCTCTCTTTACAAATAATTTACATTCCACGACAACATTCATTGGTTAAACTTGCTTTAGGAAATCAGAGAAAAATTTAATACATTTTTGACAAATGCACACAAGCCATCAATGGGATTTACAGAGTTAGATGTAATGCAGATGATAAAGATCTGACATATTTAGTTTTCATGTTTAGTGGACCTTCGTTACTCATTATATTACATTGGCCAAAATGTTTCCTTAACACATCAGTTACTTCAACTCCCACTATCCATACAATGTAAATAAAGGAATCATCTGTTGTCTACAACATCAAAAACCAACAGTATTGATGATGAATATCAAGAAGAAATAGGCAGTTTAAGAGACATCCTCCATCAAAACAATTACCCAGAGATTACAATATCACCTACAAGAAATCTTGATTGCAAGACAAAACTTTACCACAGTCTGTTTGCCCTATGTCAAAGGCTTGGTTGCAAAGATTCAAAGATATGTAGTCCATATGATACCAAAACAACATTCAGAAGTGACTCAACTCTTTGTAAACATCTTCAACACCCCAAGCTCACAACAGAATACAACATAACTAAGAATTGTGTATATTCTATCCCATACAGCTGTGGAACAGTATACAGTATAGGCAAGATGTGTCATACACAGAAAGTAAGACTAGAGGAACATCAAAAGAACAGTGGTATGAAGGAAAATAGAAAAGTTGACTGACCATATATGGAAGGAAACGGGAAACCATCTGCCTTTGTGAGATGAAGTTAAGATAATAGAGGGAAGAACATTGGAAAAGAAGTCTCAAAGAAACAGTGCATATATTGAGCCATAGTGACCAACTGAGTAGACCAAATATACAAATGAATAAAATATCAACAAAAATTCATTGTTAGGGTTAGGGTTAAGGTTGGGGTTGGGGTTAGGGGTTAGGGTTAGGTTTGGGTTACAATTTTATGTTTTAACAATTAACAATTGTAAAAATTCACGTTTGATCACAAAGTCATCTAAATTTTTAATTTAGAAGAAATGTTGGTATCTTTCATAAAATATAAATATAAATAAACTTTTGTGTTAAATCTGTGAAGTCATTTTTAACATTACTTGTATTCATAATAAAAAAATATTTACAGTAACAGTAAAATAAGCATAAAAGTAGGTTTGTCTATTTTACTAAATAAGCCTAAAGGCATGTTTGTCTATTTGACCGGAACCGGCTAAGAAGCCTCTTCCTTTATTTTTCAATTGAATTTTTAGATATTTAGATAAATAAACTATAAAAATAACATTAGAAAACTCGAAATTCAAAACAAATCGTTAAACAAGAAACAATATTTTTTTTTTTTTACAAAAATCAAAAAAATCGAAATTTAAAAAAAAATGCAATCACTACCATTTTTATAAACCGGATGAAAATAATTATACATGAGATTTTTTCAGTTTTTCTATCTGCTTAAGAGAAGATAGAATTTAATAAAATCGAACTACATTTTCTACGAAATTTAAATGGATTTTTGTCTGATACCGGTAAAATTCCCTGGGACTGTTTCTTATTACCGCAATACAGCCTAAACAAACGGGGAGAAAAAAAAAGAAATCAAGTTACTTACTTATTTCTGTTTTCTTTCGTCTGATTTGTCTTAATTAAAACAATGCAAAAATTAAGGAAAATAAAAAGCTATTAAACTTTCAATAAAATGAATTTTCCTCTGTTGAATCTTTTTTTCAAAAAATGTCGACTTCCTTTCACGTTTGATGAAGACCAGTAAAGGGAGGTAATTACGAGAAACGCCTAAAATTGAGTTTTTTTTTCTTAAAAAACAATGAAAAGTTTGTCACTTTAGTTTACTAGTCTGTAAAATTATGAACTGCTCAATGGAAATTTAAATTTGAATTGTAATATTTCTTTCATTTATTTTTTATCCCAAGGAATCAATTTTTTCAAAGTGACGGTTTACAAATTCAGATTTGATGAAAAATGATTTTTTTAAACAATTTTTTTCTTCTTCTTCACATATGATGTGAAAAGGATGATTGATTGGTTTAACATCACGTCAAGCCGTCTAGGGGTACTTTATGATCAGAGGTTACAGAATTGCGTTCATTGTACATTCATATTTACATTTTATGTGAATTTGTTTCTTAAGAGCTTTTTTTTCTCTCTCTCTCTCTCTCTTTCTCGGTTGTATCGAATACAAATAAGCTATAATAACAATTTTTAAATTCTTTTAATTTTCAAACTATTACCAAAAATCAGGGAAATTTCTGATTTTAATGTAATTTTCAACAAATTATTCATTATTGACTTAATTTTATAATGAATAGCTTATTTTCGAAAATAAATTTGAAAAAAAAAAAAGTTTTTCGCCAATTCAGAATGTATGGGGTAAAACACCCATACATTCTGAATTGGCGAAAAACTTTTTGGGGGGGTCATTTGAAGAAAAAAATTTTCCAGTCCCTAATTTTTACATTTCAAATCTTGAAGAACACATAAAAAATAAAAAATTAAATTCAATACCCGAAAAAGTTATTTGAAAATAAAATGTTATTTTCTTAAAACTAAAAAAATAATTTTTGTAGCGTTTTTTTTTGTTATTTTTTGTAGTTTTAAAACAATATTTTCTTTGAATTGATGAAACAAAAAGGTATTTTCTCTGATTCAATTGGCTTATTTTATTCACATTGAATTTTAAATGTCTGGAAAGTTCTATGTTGAATTCAATACAACATCAGGTACAAATTAGTGTCATACCTGGAATATTCCTTTTCATAGGTATCTTACTCCTCTGCAGAGGACACAGTCAGTGAATTGTAAGTCTCATAAACAGGGAAGTGAAAAAGAGGTTAACAAGTTATAGGCTCTCACAATATAAATATATATTTCATCTCATATTTAAGGATTTAACAAATAAGTATTGAGCAAATTTAAGTCTTTTAAAAAAGCACCTGGATTTTTAATTAGGCGATATCATTGGAACAACATAATGAAGCAATCTAATAATAAATAAATGTGAATTGCATTCCTTATTTGCCAAGGTCAACATATGAACATTTATACTTTCCTCTTTTACCAGTAGCCTCAACTCAAAGTTTATTTTCCTATTAGAACATTTCTCTTATACAGTAATATGGGTAATTCCCTGACAAATCATCTAGAAAAAAGTAAAATTGTCATCCACCCACTTCAATTTTTCTGAATTTTTTTCCAGGTGTGGACTATGTTAACATTAAATGATCCCCAAAATTTGAGCTTCCAACTCCAAAAATTGGCAGAGTTATGTCGATTTTTAGCTCTCCAAATATAAAAAATTGTTGTCGTAGATGCAGGGCCACATTAGGATATTGATCTTGCAATGAAAAAATCAGAAATCATCAATAATTTAAAAATAGTTAGATTTACAACTTTTGGATTCCATGGACAAAAATGCTTTTATGAACCAATTTTTAGAAGTAGGGAAACTCTAGAACTCATTTTACAGACAAAAATAGGATACAAAAGTTGCTACTCCCAATATGGAGAGCTAAAAATCAATATAACTTCGCCATTTTTTTTAATTGGAAGCTCAAATTTTGGGGATTGGCTAATTTTATCATATTTCACATGTGGACAAAATTTCAAAAAAACTGAAGGGGTTGGGTGACATGACCTGGATGATTTGGCATGGAATTACCCATATATAAGCTCTTCATTGTATCTTGTGTAATGTTTGTATTCTCTTCTATTAAATTTTCTCATACAAAAAAAATTGTTATTTTTAATTAGCTGTGAATTGTTTTTGCATAGATATACATGAGGATATATCATACTACACACAGGTCTACTCTATGAAGTCTCCTGTTTTATTGATATATTCATACTTATATTATACGTATCTTGTAGTATATTATGGTATATTGCATACATGAAGTTGTATACAGATATACTTATCTTCTTTATACTTATCTTGTTCTGAGTAGTTGGATCTTATCTTCTGTATCTGTTATCTGTAAGGCTGTTAACTTATCCCTGGATTCTATCTTCTCTGGGCAAGTAGATGGCTTCCTCTGTTACTGGATCTGAGTCATATTGTATTGTTGCAGAGTTTTTAATTAACAAACACAAAACTTTGCTTTAATTATAACTCTGTTATTCTATGAGATCCAAATCAACAAGCACACATGCAATAATTTAATTATAATGTACAGATTGCCATTGCGACTGTCCTGTTCAGCGTCCAACAAAAATCTGACTTTCACATGGCTAGCTCTGATTAATCAGAAGAGAGGTCAAATTCAGGTCAAAATCTGTCTATCAATTTTCCTGTGTTTTCCATAAAAGTTAATTTTGAACTAAGCAACACATTTAATAGGCTACCTGTTGGTCGGTAGAGCATCCAACTAGGAACCACAGAGTAATGTTACATATTAATTGGATCCCTATTACTTTTTAAGGTAGTATAGAAATCCTTATGGCAATCAGTACAGCTGATGGCCTTGAGAGTGAGTGACAATGCTTGACCTCACTCTCACCTTGCTTTCTGGGATAGAATCGTGAGAACGGAACCCCGATAGAAAGCCCCCCTTCCGGTTTAAGGTGGGCAACTCAGTAAGTGAGTTGCAGTAGTTAGTTGCAGTTAGTCAGTTGCAGAGTTAGAAGCTAGCAAGATGTGACTCTCCGCGTGCAATTTGTCTGGTTCTGGGGATCCAGAATAAACTAACATCCAAAGTAAATCGAAGTCTTGTTGTTATTACTAAAAGCTAACAATGACACAAGGCTTCTGATAAGAAATGGTCCCCAGCAGAACCAGACACGGAATCCCCATACAAGAAGACCAGACGAGACCTGTAGAAGATATACGAGACCACTAGAAGATAGAAGAAGCAGATCCGGCCAGAAGAATAAAAGAGGTATATAACAGTAATAAGTGAAAGTAAAAAGTAGGAAAATGAAAGAATGATTTATGAAGATACAGTTGACATATTCTAAGCCCCACCAACAGGGTTCCTTATAATCTGTCTTTTACCAAGGTAGTCTAATTATTATGATTTCAAATAATTTTATTCATAAAATATTTCAATCTGCAACATTAAAATTGAAGATTCTCTAAACTGTGCAAAAGTTATAAGTAAAAAATAAAATTTCAACCTAACATTGGTATATATCAAATCACTTTTTAAAAAAAGTAAAATATGTTATTGATAGTAAAAGATTTTAGATATTCAATTTAAAACAGATTAAGAAAAATTCATGAGAATACTATTTTTTCAGAACTAAAAGTTGTTGCCATTGGGGTAGCCTAATGTTGGTATCAGCCAAACAGCAACATTATCAAAAATTTGGGTTATCTGCCCCTAAATCGCATTCTGGAAGTTTGGAAAAATAGGGGGCAGAGACAGAGCCTTAAATCGTCAGAACTGGCAACCACCCTTGAGAGTCAACACAGGGAACTCAACAGGCAGAGAACACATTAGCAGCGGCCAAAATAAGGTCAGCTTTTAGTCTAGGCTCCAAAAGGAATAAGACATGACAAACTCAACAGACTACTGCAACAACAAGAAACAATTACAGAAACATTGCTTCCTAAGCTAAGTAACATTTGTCTCTTACATTTTATAACACTACCTGCCGAGCAAACATGTTTGGCAATTTTCTTTGAACTTTTATAAACACTTTCACACACAACTTTGGACATACACTTTGTGAACACTTCTTATATTGCACCAATAAATTGTTAACCCAATTATATACATTATAATTGCCTTGTCTCCTTTCCTTTATGACAGAACTATTATTTCTCCCCAATATTTCTGTTAACATCCCTATTTTCTTTTCCCTACTGCTAGACCAAGGAGATTGTTTTGCATCTGAGATGGAGCACCATACCTACCATCAGCTCCTCACTTTACCAAACAGATCCCTGTGCTACTCATGCACTGAGTTGGTGAGGGCCAGTATAGAACCAGGAACATTGTGGTTCCTATGTGGATGCCATACCGATTGAACTAAACTGGACCCTTTTTCAAAACTAAACAGATTTTAACATTTCATCTTTTCTCTTCATAGAGTTTATGCTTTTCCTCAAAATATGAGACATCAAAATCTGAGATAAATAATGAGAATAGTATCATTGGAAAATATGGGATCCACACAAAACTATAATTGTCTTCTTTTCCTCCTTTATTTAAAGATATCGTTGCATGCTTTTTTTTCCTTTGGTCCTCTTTTCCTTTCCTTTTAGCAGTCCATCGCAGATAAGAATGACGTCACTCCATGCTGTTTATCAGTTGTGATGGCTAATTAGTCCAATTCTGTTCAGTATCAAATAGGACAAACTAAATGTACAAGACAACATAACCTCAAACTAAAACTGTTTCTACTAAACTGTGACATATAGTAAACCCACTAAAAAACAATAAGCTTTGAGGAACAATTTTAGTTAATTTAAAAGTATATTTCCCTAGATATCAAGTCACACGAGTAAAGTATTTTTCATCAACCTAGTAAAAAATAAGTTAAGTTTGTGGTGTGGCCTATTGTCAGAATCAGTCAGACAGCAATGGAGTCTATCCCCTTTTCACAAGTGCAAGACCAGGGAGATTGTTTTTGCATATGCAAAGGAGCACTGCACAGATCCAAGCAGTGCTACTCATGCTCTGAGTTGGTAAAGGCCAGTATAGAACCTGGAACCTTGTGGTTCTGAGGCAGATGCTAATAGTCTTTGATTATGAGTAGTAAAGTCGGCGGAGTGGCCTATTGTCAGTATCAGCCAAGACAGCAATGGAGTCTATCCCCTTTTCACTAGTGCCAGACCAGGGAAATCTGAGGTGGTGTGCCACACCTGCCATTTGCTCTTCTCTTAACCACACAGAACCAAGTTGTGCCACTCATGTGCTGAGTTGGCAAGGGCCAGTATCAAACCCGGAACCTTGTAGTTCTTAGGCAGATGCTCTACTGACTGAGCTAAACCAACCTTTTAGTTTCCATTTATTTTCTTTCAAAGAGAGAATGTTTTAATAAATTATTTTATTAGCCCAAAATGTAGGTTTTTTTGTTGTTACTGTATTATTATTTTTTTATTTATTCCAAACTGCATTGTGATAGCCTTCTAAATCAACCTCCTAACCAATATATATATATAATATATATATATATATATAATATATATATATATATGGTAATTACATAATATGGTCACATATATTAAGACAGAAAAACAATTAACTCATAAATTCAACAAGTAATATGTGTATTAAAACAAATAGATTACAGTAGTCAAAAATACTGATCCAAGTCCTGCAGAATATGTTTTTTTAAAAGTTCATGTAATTAGAAAAAGAAAGTGTTGGATTCCCTCCAATAGAGAAAAGAAAGGGTAATGCTCTATATATCAGCAATGAAGTAACTTTTAGAGAGAGAAAGATATATCTTGTAATACATTCAGCAGTAGGCAAATATTTCAGAGTCAAGCGACATGGAATATATAAGCATAAGTTTGTCTTCTCCGCTGTTTTTTGAAAACCTTCACTTATATAGGACTCCCTAGGATTGAAATTGGTCTTTTAGAAAAATTTCTTTTATTAGACGCGAACGCTTCTGATTGGTTGAAAATTATCATTTTTAATACTTCTATTTTTTTGTCTTTCTACCTTGGCTAATCCTATGCACAGATTTCTTATTTTCATAATTTTATTTCTGCTTTCAAAGCGTTAATTTCCGCCTCACCACAAGATAAAGACTGGAAGATTTTGTCTCCTAGAATGTTCTGATATGGGCAGATAACCCTGTGAGGTATCTGTTTTTTATTTGGAATATCAATAAAGATATTATGAGGCAATTTAAGAACAGTTAAAATGTATAGTAATATCTGCATTATTCGGACTATTGTCCTCATCTTCATTGTTATCTGTACAACATTTTGGCTGATGTGCCCTCCAGCCTTCTTCAGGTCTTTGTACAAGTCTCAAAGGAAAAGTACTCATAAGCCTTAATATTAAAATTACTCAACTGTTTGTCTTCAAGTTTGGAAAAAACTTTTTTGAATTTATATTTCAAACAATACCATATGAACCACTTTTAGCCAACCAACAAGCACTCATTCCATTTCAAAAATTTGTTTCTGAGGCAATTTATTTTGACCTCTCCCTGTCAATCATACCTCCACAAATGTTCAGCATATTCACTATAACTAATAGTTGACAGTGTTCGTAGAGGCCATTACATATCATTTAAGAATTAAGCACGTAAATTTTTTTGAAGAGAAGGATTCATTCTCTTTTGAAGGTCATATATATATATATATGTTTGGTTGAACTCGAGTGACAATTCTTGTCGTACGAGTTTTTGTTCAATCCTTTCAAGGTGTCTGGCCATCTTTTTTGTGTCAGGGTGGAACTGGTGTAGCAATCCACCAAAGGTTTCTCTACGAGCACTTTCAGCATGTCAATCTGCCATCTTCAGGTAGGAAACTGATGGTATGTTTCATGGTGTTTCGTTTTTTAAAAAAACGAGCAGTAGCATAGGAATTGGTAGTTGGAGGTAGTAACAATTGATAGTGGGAGGTAGTAGGAATTGGTGGTAGTTTGAACGAACAATGCAGTAGAGATTTTGTGGGTGTGGGGGTCACAAGTTTGTGAGAAGGAAAGGGGAATAGTGGAAGGAGGATAGGCGGGAAATTATAGGCATTTGAGGACATGTTGACTTGTTTTGAAGTTTATTTTGTTTAAGGTGAGTTTTTTTCTGTTTGATATATAGAGCTTCGATTATTTGAAGTTTTTGTTTGTTTTTTTCTTTATGTAGTGTGAGTGTATTTTCTGTTAAAATTTTGCGGTAGGTAGTGGTGTGGGGATGAATGTGTTTTAAGGTGTTAATTAATAGAACTTGTATTGGATAGGTGTAGTGTTAATCTGTGTGATAATGTGGTCATCATATGGCCAATATACGTGTTATTAACTTTGGAGAGACAGTCTCCTACTGGACATTTGAATTCGTACACGAGATTGGTCTCATCACTCAAGTTCAACCAAACATGTTTAAAAGAGAAAATGCTGCCAAAATACATATATATATATATATATATATATATATATATATATATATTATATACACTAATTCTTAGGTAGGGTAACAAGTAATTTGGTATTAGGATGATTCTAAGTTGGTCCTTTCTTCCAATGGTATGGTGTTGAAGAGTTCAGGTCCGATTTGAGAGCTCAATGTTTAATTTTCATAAACAGTGTAAATTTATTAGTAAAGACAGCTATTTATCTGGGGGCTTGTCGCATTCCTTATTCCTGGGTGCTGTCGCCTGGGTGTAATTTTTAGACTGGCCATTTTCAGTCTGAAATTCTCGTTTTTATTAATTTCTCTTCTCATGTTTCTTATCAAATGTCCTCATCTATTTTTCCTTATAAAGAGTGGGGTCTTTTTGAGACATTACATTTAAGTAAGGTGACCTATGATACTAGTTGTATGGATTCCCCAATTTTGCTAAGGTACTCAGGTTCTCTAAGCCCTATGTACCCAGAATTAGATTAGATTTAATTAATTCCTTTCATTTGTCCTACTTAATTCCATGTATATGTGTTCATATACCCACCCATATTATTGTACACACATACGGGCATACGTCCATGATTTCATATGCACACATACTACACCTATATATATATTTTTTCATACATACATATGTAAACTCCCTATTTACATTTCAACCTTAAAAGTATCTGCCACAAGATCAAAGCACTGCCACCCCCTAAAAAGATAAGATTAATTGAAACCCGATACCACCACTGGAAGGAGGAGAGAATGTATACGAGCAAGCTGAATTTGTATGTATAGCATTTTCAATAAAGAACATGATCTGACAAAACTCGTGGGGTTTTCGAGTACCCATGAGTGGAAATGGACCATAATCACTTAATACCTGATTTTTAAGCTTTTTGTCTTTACTAATATATATATATATATATATATATATTATATAAATATATATATAATATTATATATTATATATATATATTGTGTGTCATAAAAGTATTGAGATTGAAGCTGTATTTACCAAGCTAGAAATGAAAAATGAAATGAATGGAAGATTAATTTTTTTCAGAATAAAATGTGTGTCATAAAATTGCCGAAAATCCCAATACTTTTTGACACACTTTGCATATACATATAGTGTGTGTGTATTCTCATATGTTTTTTAAAGTAGAAGTCTGTGAAAATGCTGATCCACACATTTCACAACTATAGGGTTTCTCTCCGGTGTGTTTTCACATGTTTTTTTTTTTAAGATAGATGGCTCTGTAAATACTGATCCACACACTTATAGGATTCCTCTCCAGTAGTGGAACTACCCACGTTTTCTCCAGTATGTCTTTGTTTGTGAATTTTTAAAGATGCTCCATTAGAAAAGGCTGAACCACACACATCACAAGAGAAAGGTTTCTCTCGAGTGTGTGTTCGCATGTGTGCTTTTAAATGTGAACCATTTAAAAATGCTGATTTACATACTTCACAAATATATGGTTTTTCACCAGTGTGTATTCGCATGTGTGTTTTTAAATTGGACTTCTGTGAAAATACTGTTCCACATACATCACAAGAATATGGTTTCTCACCAGAGTGTGTTCGCAGATGTACTTTTAGTTCAAATTTCCTTGAAAATGTTGATTCACATACTTGACAACTGTATGGTTTCTCTCCAGTGTGTGTTCGCATGTGTATTTTTAGATATGCTTTCCTTGAAAAGGCTGATCCACATATTTCACAACTGCACGGTTTCTCTCCAGTGTGTGTTCGAATGTGTGTTTTTAAATGTGATTTGTCTGGAAAAGCTGATCCACATACTTCACAAGTAAAAGGTTTCTCTCCCGTATGTATTCGAATGTGTATTTCTAAGGCTGAAGCACAGGAAAATGCTGATCCACACACTTCACAAGTGTGGGGTTTTCTTCCTGTATGCATTTGCATGTTTGCTTTTAACTTGGAATTGTCTGAAAATGCTAATTGTACACTTCACAAAATAAAATTTTGTCTCTTTTTTTTTCAACTTACTTTTAACAAAGAAATTTTTATAAATCAAGAGTCATCTTCCTGGGGCTAACACTTGGTTCCTTTATGAATAGTATCCAAGGTTTGGTTAGGATGGAGAATGTTCCTTTAATGGCTGCTATTTATGACTTCATAGCAGCTTGATTTACCAGGTATTGTGTCTCCAATACAGGTATGTGCTTTTTCAAATTAAAAATCATTAAAAATCTTCACAGCACACAAGTGTCAAGTTTTCTTATGTGTTTATAACACATAACACATTTGTAATGCTCAAGCTTTCACTTACAAATATCAATTTTCTTTTTAGCCTGCAATACTGAAGCTTTCACTTTTCTATATAAATGCTTCCAAATTTAAACTCAACAAATACAGATTTACACAACACTTCACAAGAAGAGCATTTGGCTCTAATACATTTGTGTTTTTAAAATATTAACTTGAGGAAAATGCACAGCTACACACGTTTTCATTAAGGTCTTTGCCGGCTCATCTTAAAAAAAAACTGTTCTTCATATATTTACATCTGTCCATCAAATCAATTCATTTCTTCTCTTCTGCAATTCATACCTGTCAATGAAAAATAAATATTATTAAAGAAAAAGAGAATAATGATGTATTCTTTATCATCATAAATCTATAAAACATAGTCTATCTTTCAATAAATTCCAGCCTATTTCATATTTAATAATCAGTCATAAATTGAATATTTTACAACTATTCTCCAAACAAAATTATATGGAATATGAATTAAATATGTCTATTTTTTATTTTTTATTTCTTTTTGTCACCAGAAATTTTTTTAAAATGACAAAGAATGTCTATCTCAAACATTTAATTAGGAAATTAAATATAATTGTTTGAAACACTTTCATATCTTAAGATACAAAAAGAATGAAATCTGATAGAAATAGCTTGTTACACATGAACTGGTATAGTGATGCTTGGTAAAAATTTAAAAGATAATTCTTATAGATAATTTTGTTTGGAAATGGAGTGAGAACAATCTAAACCAATGAATTAAATAAAGGGTTTGGTTCAAAGTTCTGTGAACGCTACCAAGTTTGAAAAAAAAAACACCTGAACACTGAAAGGTGTATATTATTATACATACACAATTTTTCGTTTGCTTTTCATTTAAAAACGAATTGAAATTAATTAAATTGATTATTTAAGTGTAAATTTTTGTTTAAGTCGAAAAGTAGTAACATAATGAGCATCAGTAACAAAAAAAAAGCAAAATAATATTACACATGTAATTCATTTTTAATATATTTAAAACTATTTTTTTCAGTCCATTTTGCTGAAATATGGCCGCTGTCTAAAGATGACTTAAAATCTGTGTTTACAAAATAAATTTAATGCTCTCGATTGAAAAAAATGACCAAAAATCAGGGAATTATCTGATTTTAATGAAATTTTCAGTATTGATTTATCAATGAATGAATTTTATAATACATCAGTTATTTTATTTCAAAACTTTCTGATTTAATTAGGTATTTCTACTATGATAAGTTAATATATAAAATTTGTTTAAAATATGAGTATCATGAGTTAAGTTTAAAATGTCATATTATTAATCTACCCCAATGAATTAAATAAAAGGTTTGGTTTACAGTTCTGTGGACACTTCCAAGTTTGACAAAAACACTTTAACACTCAAATGTGTATATAACAATAGAAATGAGGACAAAAGTCTGAAAACTCTAAATAATGAATGGGTTTTTTATCTTTTTCTATTCCCGTTGGCTTCCAAGTATACCCCAATCATCCTTAACTTCCAGTGGATTCCTTATGAACTATACATACTGCTTTCAAAACAAAATACAACTTACATAGACATTTTCAGTGTTGATTTATTAATGAATGAATTTTATAATGCATCAGTCATTTTATTTCAAAACTTTCTGATTTAATTAGGTATTTCTTCTATGGTAAATTGATATATAAAATTAAAAAATTACAATACAAATAGCATGATGTTAAGATTAGAATTTCATATTTTTAAATTCTAAAACATTTTTATTTAATGAATACTTTATTATCAAATTCTAATAATTTACATATAGAGGGTGTGTGTTAGTAGTAGTTTTTGGGCAATATCATTGTTTGCTAGTTTTTATATCATTCAGTTGTTACTCCATTCTCATGGCAAATATGGTTGTGGGATTTTAAACATTTACCCCCTGGCCCTGCACTGTGTATATAGGCTTGGTACCAATAACATGTAGGGGAGTGTGAGTATACAGGGTGTGTGTTAGTCATAGTTTTGGGACAATATCATGGCAAATACGGTTGGTCGATTTTTAAAATTTACCCCCGGACCCACACTGTGTATATAGGCTTGGTACCAATAACATGTATGGGGGAGAAAGTATAGAAGACAGTCATAGACCATGATGGTACCAGGTACTAGGTGGGAATGGGGAGGGGCATAGAAGACATTAAGTGTAAGTAAAACAATGTTGGTACCTGGTACTAGGTGAGGATGTGGGGTAAACTATGAAATACTGATCCGTGGAAATGGCCGTTAGTACCCATACATGTTTGCTACCTGTCTGATGCCCCCTCCCCTCCAATCCAAAATTAAGATTCTTATTTAATCCCAATATTTTGCATTTAAAAAGCATAATAGGTTTGTTTAGGTAAATGCATGGTTAGATGTCATCAAAAATTTCTTCCTGACAGATGTTATTTTATATGAAGCAACGGTAAGTACTACTGTTCTAGGGTCTGCTAAAATGCCATCTGCTTTTCATTTAAAAAATGAATTAGAATTAAATCGATTATTTAAGTTCAAATTTTTGTCTAAGTTGAAAAGTAGTAACATAATGAGCATCAGTAAAAAAAGGCAAAATAATATTACACATGTAATTTATTTTTAATACATTTTAAACTATTTTTTCACTGAAAATTTAATTAGAATTGGATAATTCCCTGATTTTTGGTAATTTCTTTTTCAATGGCAGGAGGGTAAATTTGTTTTGTAAAACATGGATTTGTCAACAACTTTGGCAGTGCCTATGTTATACGTTATTACCTTAGAAAAAGAATGATGATGTTGAAGTAGACATGATCATCACATTGTTTACATTTGCAGAGATGTTTACAGTTTAATATAAGGACTACTGCAGCACTAAAACTCCACTAGCCAGTAAACTATGTTTTATTTCAATACTATTTTGACCCCTCTGTTTGAAAAAAATTACCAAAATCAGGGAATTATCCAATTTTAATGAAATTTTCAGTGTTGATTTAGCAGTGAATGAATTTTATAATGCATCAGTTATTTTTATTTCAAAACTTTGTTTTTTTTAGGTCACTTAACTTTGACACCCCCTTGTTTTTGGGGCACAAAATATTGATGTGGTATATATGCGATTGATACTTTTTTCTGCATAAATAAAAAGACAAAAACCAAAGGTATGAATAGAAGAAAAAAAGATTACTGAAAATCGGAAAATAAAAAGAAAACTTAACATCATGCTGCTTATATTTTAAATGAATTTTATATATAACTGATGCATTATAAATTATTAATTGATAAATCTATACTGAAAATTTCATAAAAATCGATAATTCCCAGATGTTATTTTTATTTATTTTATTTTTTTTTTTTTTTTTGCAATCGTAAAATTTTTTTTTTTTTTTTTTTTTTTGCAATCGTGAATTCATTTTGTAAACACGGATTTTAAACTGCATTTCAGGCCGAACGCGATCGAAATTGACTGAAAAAAAAAAAGTTTTAAAATGTATTAAAAATAAATTACATGTGTAATATTATTTTTTTTTTTTTTCTTTTTTTTTTACTGATGCCCATTATGTTACTACTTTTCGAATTAGACAAAAATTTGACCTTAAATAATCGATTTTATTAATTTTAATTTATTTTAAAATGAATAGCATACACATTTTTGGGTATACCTACGTTACAGTAAACTAAAGCTGCCCCTTGACACAGGGTGATTTTCTGGGACATTTTCTTTTGAAGAAAAAAAAACGTATCAGTCCTTTTTTCTCTCTCTGACGATAAAACTACATAACTCAAAATGTTCAATTCAACATGTCGCTGTAATTTATTCAAATTTAAATAATTAGTAGAATTTCGTAGATTTTTTCAGTCCGGTGAAACTGTTCCAATATTATTCGTTTAACTTATCCCCTTCAACAATATACTCCCTTTATAATTTTGTTAAGAAATGAAAAAATAACAAAATGTTTCCGTTTCGTAGCCAGGGTGAATTTTTTTTTTTAAACAAGAAGATAATTTAATAAATTAATGTTTTCTATGCGATATTGTATAAATCATTTCATTAAATTTCATATTTCAGTAATTATGCTTTATTTGCAAATTCAAAGAGCAAATTTTTTGTTTTATTTTTTGTTCTATGGTTTGTTTGTTTGTTTCTTAGTTTTAGGAATGAAAACAATTCCAAAGCAAATGTTACAGTTAAAACTGGACGAACCATAAATTTTAATATAAGATTTTTCTAGTTTTAAAAAAATTATTTATCATAGTATAAAACTTTAATAAAATTGAAATAACTTATCAAAAAAAAAAACAAAAGGAGGATTTTTGTCGCCTTAAAATTCCCTATTTTTGCAATCAACCTAAAACGGTGGAGATTAAAAAAAAAAGAAATTAAGAGAATACATTACTTACTTATTTCTGCTTTTTTTTACTTGGATTTTCTTAATTAAATAAACCTAATTTGAGGAAATAAGAAGCTATTAAAACTTTCAATAAACTGGATTTTCTTTTAAAAACAAAGAGTTCGACTCCTTTATACGTTAATGACACTAGTAAAGGAGTAATTACGAACACACACTAAAATCCAGTTTCCAAATTTCATAAAAACATATGAAAATCTTCTCAATTTTTACTTTATTTTAAGTCGCAAAAATTATGACTGTCAGTAGAAATTTAAGATTATTTAATCTTTTTTTCTCCATCAGAAATTATTTTTCAAAGAAACCCTGGCAAGCTTCGGTATATTTTTGTCTACTAACCTAGAATTACTGAATTCTTTCCAGACACCCCCATATTCTACATCGCTATGCCTAGCAACAATATAGCAAATTAACACTATTACTAAACCGAAGAATCATGCTGAAAGCACTGTTTCTGTAGAATCACTTACCCTAAGCAGTAACAAGCCTGTCAATCACTCAATTGGGTGATCACTTAAGCAACAGATGGTAACTATAATAAACCCAAATGCTGTTGTTGATCAAAATGACTTCATCGGTTTATAATGTTCAGCAATTTATTCATTAATGAACTTGATTTTAAAATGAATGTTATTAATTCACAAAAAGATAAGAAAAAATAAAATTTTAAATTTTTTTTTTATCACAAATTATGATTGTAGGGAAGGAATTTCAATCTTTTAGTCATTTGAATAAAATACAAAAATTCCAGCTGATAATTTTTAGCATTTCTAGAAAGATTCCAAATCCCAGAATTCCACAAAAAAAAAAAAAGAAGAGAAAAATAAAGAAAAAAAAAATTATAACCTGAAAAGTTATTTAAAAATGTAAAAGTTATTTTCATCATAACTCAAACAAATAATTTTGTAGTATTGGAGGATTAAAATAAAAATACAAATAAATTAAAATAAGAAAAACCACAAATCTCCCATAAGCCTTCAAAGGAAGAACCCTCCATGCATGTGTGAAGAAAAAGGACCGACTTCAACCTCTAAGTAAATCTCGGCCAATTTGAGTTCAAGGCCTTAACTGTGGTGTAGTCACTTCCTCAGCCAGGGGGATATCCCTTTTCCCGGGCAGACTATGTCCCAATGAATAAGCCTAAATCATAAAACCGACCTGTCTGCCTTGCCTCTTTCATTTTTATCTCCTTGAATCTTCTTTCAGCGCACCACCAAAATGAATGGGGGTGAAAACATGCAACACAGAATATCCAGCTACCTTTAAACCTTTAAAACCCTGGCAAACCTCTAACCATCCATACTGTTTTCTCTTTTCATGATTTAAAAACAATGTCTTTTCCTGAAGTGATGCAAATGAAAATTTCTCTGATTCAATTGGCCTATTCTCTATTCACATTAGAATTGATAGTGAAATTTTAAAGTTGGAAGGTGGCATCTTTGTTACACAATTATTTATCATAAATCAAGATTTCTTTTAACTATCTGAAAAATGTATTGATTAAATAAATAACTTTTGGGGGTCTTGGATTTTTTTCTTATTTTTTCATTTTTAAGATTATTCTTCGGATTGATCTTACTAACATATACAAAATAGGGCTGGAAAATGTTTCTTCCAGGTAAAAAAAACTGAAATATTGTTTTTATCAATTCAGAATGTTACGGTGGTGAACATTCTGAATTGATAAAAAACAATAATTTCAGTTTGTTTTTAACATGAAATAACCTATCTTTATTTTTAAAATTAATTTAGTAATGAATAATTGGGGAAATTTAATTTAAACTGGACATTTCTGATTTTTGGTATATTGTTTGAAAATGTAAAAAGTTTTAATCCTCTGTTGCGATTTCTGCTCATGACCTGTTTTTTTTATATTTAAAAATGGTCTCTAAATAGTTCTTTTTTGTTTATTTTGTTAAAAACCAAAAACATCGAGTTATTCCCATTTTACTTTCAAAATACCCCATATTTTACTCTCTGGGGACATCAACGATTATTCAGATGCAATGTCCTTGTGTTGTTTTTTTTCCTAACCTTAATTGTGGCTAGCAGTGAAATTTTTCATATGAAATTTTATACTTTTTTGCTTAATTTATTTTTACTCTATCTCGACAGACAAGTAAAACAGTGTATCTCTGTCTACAATACAGGAGGGGTTATTGGCCCAGGCAATCCCGTGTCTATCTTAGAGGTTATGAATCTTTTAAACACAGATCTATTTGACCATTATACAGTGGGACGAGACCACGTTTCTCCGGATCAGTGGGAACTAGACTATAATGGCAATAATTAGGAGTCCACAGAATCCTCCAGAATTAGAGCCTCGACATCAAAATGCAGTTTAGTGTCATACTGGGACATTCTTTTTCAAATAGGTATTCTTACTACCTCTGCA
>CM042151.1:78354199-78392807 GCA_023376005.1 Doryteuthis pealeii | reverse complement strand
GGGGAGCAGGGCTGTTCGATTTTATCTACATAGGCTGACTGTAGTGACTTTTGTTTTCAGACATGCAAACTTCTATGTAAATAATGAATACAAATCGTTTAAAAACTTATATAAAATTGACTATTAATGAATACAAACTGTGAAAACTTTAATATTAAAATTTCAAGCAAGTGGAAGAGTTGAAGTTAAAGTTTTTAGTATTTAAATTTATTAAAAATATCGAAGATGAAATAGATTTCGAATATTTTTTCTAGAGAGAGAAAACTGATTGAAAAAAAGATGTATTAGCTTGACTTATTTATTTGGTCAAGAAAGTTAATTAAGTAATTTTTTACGCTCCAGAAATCAACTTGGGTATGAGAAGCGTCTTGTCTCTTTGTATAGCACAAACAAATATGTCAGTTTTACTCTTCCACATTTATACTCTAGGATTCCCACGACATTACTATGCAATCATAAAATTTACAAATTCTTTTACAATATTAATCAGACTGGATCGGGACCAATTTTAGTTCAACCCTTGTCTGAATTGCCTCATGAAATTCATCTAGTATAATATCCTGCTGTGGCGCGTCGAAAATTTGAGATTTTTCGTCGTTCTGCGCAAGGACGTGTGGAGTAGGTCCCTCCTGGAAGTGTCAGAAAAAAAATCTAGATTTATTTCCATACTGCGAGCAGCAATTCATACCACAGTACTATTATCTTTCCCTGTAGACCGTGCGCATACTGCAGTGCGCGTCGTACTTAGGTCATACGTCGAGGAGACAGCGATCAGCCCTCTGCATTGCGCGCTGTCAGCGGGCATGTCGGTGGGTTCTCGACATCGACTGGCGGCTGTCATGCTCATCTCGTCAGATGGACATATTCACGTCCGAGGCTGTATTCTGCAAGCTGTGCGATGTTGGCATCTCTTGCTTGTCATGAAAGCTGAAGCTATATGTCATAGAGTCATGGCAAAACACCGATTTGATTCGCTAATCGTCATTAGATATGTGCAGATCAATTGGGGATTCCTTCTCCTCCTTAAAAAAAAATTTTGTTTTGTGTGAATCAAGTTTACATAGATATAGTAGATACCAACTATACAAAAGTAAATAAAGTTTCAAATAATTAATATTATGGCTATGGACATTTTTTGCACTTTTTCTGTCCAATTCATTAATTTTCTGCTAAAGATACAGCTAGTACGTTATTAGAGTGACATGAACGGTCGTGTCCAGGTGGCGAACACTCTTTCAATTTCATTTGATAATAGTTCATTCGTGTTCGCGCAGAGACGTTCTCGTGTTCTTTTGATAGATCAAGAAAAGAAGTCTACTGAACAAAATTGTTTTCTGCAGTCGTTCATTGTCTTTTCAATCCTCCTAGTAGATAAATAGGCGGCACGGCGTGACTAGACGCCTCGGTCTGCTGAGAAAAGATATATCGCCTGTACTAGCCATATATTTTTAAAAAAACTGAATTTCAGTCGATGTATCTTTAGCTCCATGGTAAGGTCTTAATGCTGGAAATTTTTGTGAAAATCAAATAATTAATTGATTTTTCATAGAATTTAAAAAAAAAAACTCTTATCGTAACTTGTTTTCAGCTACATTAAATTTCAGTTGATTTAACAGTGCAAAATGAAAACATTGTTTTTCAATCATAATTTTCATTATTTCCGTAAGCTGAAAAAAAATTTTAAAAATCATCATAAGTTTATTTAATGTTTTTTCTTTCGAATGGAAAAAAATTTTCAAGAAAATATTAATTTTTTTGCAAGTTTCATTATGTTAAATATAGGGGGGGGGGTAAATTTCACAGGGTAAAATTGGTGGTACCTATTGTAAAGTGTACGTACCATACACATTGCATAGAAAAGTAATTCATTAAATTGTTTTTAATTAAACAAAAATTAAAAATCGTCCAGTTAACGAAAACGGAATGTTTAGTATCTTTTAAAAGTTATTTTTATTACTTAAGAAATTAACAGGAATAAAAAAGGTATTAAACAAAAAATTTGGAACGCCAGGTTTAACCAAAGTGAAACAATCTAAAAAATTCAACTAATTGTTTAAATTAGATAAAATCATCTGTGAACATTAGGTAAAATAATAATAATGATAATAATAAACACACACACATACTATTATAACAAATCTCACTATCACCCCATCCTCTCTAACACAACCAAAATTTACACAAATATTTCAACAAACAGAATGTTAATTGTAAATCCATCTTCCCCCAAAAAAACAAACAAAAAAACATACACACATACACTCAAAACCAATCCTAACCCAAACACTAATCCTAAACCTAACACCTGTGGTACTACCGGAGTCCACCATGATACACTCTCTATTAGAGAGAGGGAGAGTTCACCTCCAACCTCTTCTGATACCAGCAACCCACCCCACCCTCTTATTCATGACCTCCTCAATTCATTAGAAAGAAAATGTTCACAACTGAAGCAAGAACTCTATTCCTAAAGTCCTGAAGAAGGTCTAACAGACTAAAACGTTGCATCATCAAAATCACTACCTACAATATAACATCCATTTTCTACAACATCCCGTGTTTGTCTACCTTTCACCACACACATATATATATATATATATTATATATATATATATACATATTTATATATACATACATATTTGTATATATATATATATATATATACATATATATTTGTATATATGTACATACATATATGCATATATATATATATATGTATATATATATGTACATGTATATATATATGTATATATACATATGTATGTATACGTATATATATATATATATATACATGTATATAGATGTGAGGTATCCAAAACTTGGTAGTAAGGGATGATTCTATATGTGATATCTAAGACACACTGTATTATTATTGTATGATCCAGTATGTATAAGTACAATGAATCTTAAAGATCTTAAATATATCACTGCAGAGAGCTCAATGTATAATTTTTAGGTTATATACAGAGCAATATTTATCTTTGATAGGAAGGAAAAACTCAACACCGTTATTCCATAATAAATTTATTTTGACCAAAAAGGGGCCTATATAAATCTAAGTTGATTTAACAAAGTTCCCCAAATTCAAGTCTCATCAGATGGAAAATCATCAGTAATTTGAATTGCATAACAGAAAACTTTTCCTCAATGTAGAATCTTCTTCATTCCCCCCCCCCAAAAAAAAAAATTGTTTTCTTTACAAAATGTATACATTAAAAGACTCTCACCTGGCAACATGAAGTCAAATGAGAAAAAAGAATATTTTCCAGGACCAAGTTTTTTTAGGGGATAGCAGTCAGTTAAATAAACAATTATGAAGATTAAATTAGTCTGAATAAGTATGAAGCAAAGAAAAAACAGAAAATAAAATAGAATATAAAATATATATATAAAAAAAATAATAATTTTTAAATATTATGATATATAAAAAATTATATTATTATTAAACAAATAAACATAGTAAAACCTTAAAATATAATACATAATATAATAGATAATATAATGTTGTGTAAAAATAATACTAATATCAATATACACATATCCTACATAATATATAAACACATACATATATATATATATATATATATATAAAGAGATTTATCCAAAACTTGGTAGTAAGGGATGATTCTATATGTGATTTCTAAGATCCACTGTACTAATATTGATGATCCAGTATGTATAAATACAGCGAATCTTTAAATCACTGAAGAGAGCTCAATGTATAATAACCTTTTAGATTATATACAGAGCAATATTTATCAATAAAGGAAGTATAAATTTTTATTTTCTTAATTTGTATATGTGTGTGTAAATATATATATATATATATATATATATATATATATATAAATAGATATTTACACACACATATACAAATTAAGAAATAAAAATTTATACATACAAAATATAAAAAAATATAATTTAAAAGAAAAGTAGAATATAAATCGGGTTAAAATTAAATAAAATAAAATACATTAAATCAAATAGGTTTGAAGTAAACAAAATCAAATCAGACTAGTTAGAGCCCCTTCAAAAAATAATATATTCATACACCCAGTTCATACTGCAATTTTATAACACCAGTGTCACCAGTATTACTATTATTATTTACTCCTTTTGAGTTTTCACATCAGCGTTAGCTGATGGTCTTTCACTGAAGTCTGAGTGACAGCAAGTCTCCTCAGGTCTCCAGGACTCTTCTGAGAATTCTGGCAGATTGCAACAGTGCAGTGTTCTGGATGGTATCAATTCTTCCTCTGATTTCCAGACTTTCCAAACCCTTTTCCAATCTTTTTGGGACCATTCCAAGTGCACCAACTACAATTGGTATAACTTTGACTTTCATATTCCATAACTTTTTCAGTTCTCTGGCAAGGTGCAAGTATTTGTCCATTTTTTTCATTTTCTTTTAGCTTCACCCTGTGATCTGCTGGAACTGCAAAATCCACCAGTTGATAAGTTCTTTCTTTTTGGTTAATCAACACTAGGTCTGGTCTTCTTGCTGGGATGAGGTGATCCATTTTTATTTCAAAGTCCCAGAGAATTTTATGCATTTCATTCTCAAGAACAGATTCTGGTTTATGCATATACCATTTTGTTGTATGGTCAAAATTTAATTTTTTGCATAATTCCCAGTGGATCACCTTCCCAACCCAGTCGTGTCTAGTTTTGTTCCCCTTTGTGCTAGTTTGCTACATTCGCATAGTACATGGTTTATAGTCTCATCTCTATTACCGCATAATCTACATTTAATATTTTGTTGGGTCTTATCAATTTTTGCTTTGATATAGTTTGTCCTTATGGCACAAAAAAAATCAGAAAATTAAATGTAGAAAAAAAAACTAAAAGATTTTTTTTACTTTGTTGTTTAAGTATATAATTGCCTATTTTATTGTAAGTGAAAAAAGTTATACATCGATATTTGTTCTGTTTAAAAGGGTGGGGGCTTAACTTTTCAATTGAGTTTTCTCCAAAAATTATTAGTTTACAAAAATAAAGTAGAATAATTACGAGATAAATGTTTGTTTCTAGTATCTAAAAATAGGAAATTTAAACTTAACATTTGGAATTTCATATTTTAAATGAATTTTATCTATTAGGTATATAAATTGTATATTTAAGACTTAATATTAAATATGAACACGAATGGAATTTATTGAAAGGCCAACTGTGTTTTATAGATTTATAATGATAAAGAATGCATACTGATTATCTTTTATTTAATAATATTTATTTTTCATTAACAGATAAGAATTGCTGAAGGGAAGGAATGAATTGATCTTGTGAGAAGATATAAATATGTGAAGAATAGTTTTTAAAATGAGCTGGCAAAGACATTGGTGAAAATTCATTTTCCTCAACAAAACACATTCATATGTACTAGAGACAAGTGTTTATTGTTGGGAAATGTTGTGTGAATCAGTATTTTTGCTGAGTTTAAATTTGGAAGCATTTGGATAAAAAGAAAATTGATGCTGGTAAATAAAAGATATCAGCTTTTTTTTTATAAAGTATGTAAATTATAACTTTGTATATGAAATGTGTTATGCAAATTTACACACATATAAGAAAAACTACACCCATGAGCTATGAGGAACAGGATTTATAACAACTTCTAATTTGAAAATACACATACCTGTATACATTGGAGAGAAAATTTTCTCTTGTGAAGTGTGCAGATTAGCATTTTCAAACAATTCCATGTTAAAAGCATACATGCAGATGCATAGAGGAGGAAGATCCTACAGGTGCGAAGGGTGTGGATCAGCATTTTCCTGTGGTTCAGCCTTAGAAATACACATTTGAACACACACTGGAGAAAAAAAAAAAAAAAACAAACCTCGAAACAATACCAGGGAAGCCAAGCTGATATGAAATACAAATAGCAGCTATCAAAGAAACATGCTCCATCCTAAAAAGATCATTAGGATACAAATACTATTTATAAAGAAATCAAGTGTTAGCCCCAGGAGAGGGGCCCCTTGATTTCTAAAAAAATCTAATAAGAAAATGAAACAAAAAAAGAGAGAACCCCTTTTCTTGTGAGGTATGTGGATCAGCCTTTTCAGAGAAATCACATCTAAATACACACATTCTAACTCATACTGGATAGAAACCTAACAGTTGTGAAGTATGTGGATTTGCATTTTCAAGGAATCGGCTCTAAAAATACACATTCGAACACACACTGGGGAGAAACCTTACATTGTGAAGTGTGCAAAGCAGCATTTTCACAGAAGTCCTATTTGAAAACACACATGCGAATACACACTGGAGAAAAACCATATAATTGTGAAGTGTGTGAATCAGCATTTTCTAGTAGTTCACATTTGAAAGCACGCATGCGAATACACACAGGTGAGAAACCTTATACCTGTAAAGTTTGCAATTCAACATTTTCACAGAATTCCAGTTTAGAAATGCATATATGAATACACACTGGGAGAAAAACATTTACTTGTGAAGTTTGTGGTTCAGCATTTTCTAAAGGATCACATTTAAAATGACACAAACGAAGACATACTGAAGAAAAGTTGTGTGTTTCAGATACTTTGTCTTCATGTTTAAAAACCATAAGCAACCAAACACTGAAATGGAACCACATGCTGGTGAAGTGTCTGGATCAGCATTCTCAGGGAAACCAATTTTAGAATCCCATGTGCAACAAGAATTTTCCAATAGTTTCTATTTACAAAATCACAGCCAAAACACACTATATACCGAAACCTTTGTCTTCTGTAGTGTATGTATCAGAAGTTTCAAACGCTTCAAATCTGGGTGCACATACGAAAACTATCACTGGGAGAAAATCATACACCTGTGAAATCTGTGGATCAGTATTTTCATTTAATACCAATTTAAAAAACACATGCTAACTCACACTGGAGAGAAACCCTACAAGTGTGAAGTATGTGGATCAACATTCTCACAGCTTTCTAATTTAAAAACCATGTGCGCACACACACTGGGGAGAAACCCTTTTCTTGCAAATTGTGTGCATTGACATTTTCTACTAATTCTATTTTAAAAGCACACATGCGAACACACTCTGGTGAGAAACCTTATACTTGTGAAGTATGTGGATCAGTATTTTCATGTAGTACTAATTTAAAAAAACACATGCGAACTCATACTGGTGAGAAACCCTACAAGTGTGAAGTATGTGGATCAGCATTTTCACAGCCTTCTAGTTTAAAATATCACATGCGATTACACACTGGAGAGAAACCCTATGTTTGTGATGTGTGTAGATCAGCATTTACTATGAGTTCATCTTTAAAAAACCATATGCGCACACACACTGGAGAGAAACCCTATAGTTGTGAAGTGTGTGGATCATCATTTTCACATAACGCCCCTTTGAAAGTACACATGCGAATCCACACCGGAGAGAAACCATACAAATGTGAAGTATGTGGATCAGCATTTTCTAAGAGTTACAGTTTAAAAGAACACATGCGTACACACACTGGAGAGAAGCCCTATGCTTGTGATATCTGTGGATCAGCATTTTCCCGGAGTTTTGATTTAAAACGGCACATGAAAAAACATACTGCAGTGAAACCTTAATTTATGTATATCAGTATATTTAAATGTATTGCACATATAAACTCATATAGGAAATTTAACATTGGTGACCTGAGAATCAGAGTTTTCACTGCAGGTGTTATGGAACATATATACAAATACACACTGATAAATTCTAAGAGAGTATCTTTATTAGAAAAGCAGAACTAATATTATGGAGACCACCTGGGAAAGATTCCAGTGGTGTGTTAACAATGATGGTGAACAGGTATAGACCTTAAAATTAACTATCTAGGCATATATAAAGAGCAAGTAGTGTGTATAAGTCTGGATGAAAACTATGAAAATAAAAGTAAATATATATACACCTTGAGTATCAGTAGTTCTTGCTTTTAGTGCATAAAATAGAAAGATTTGATTTATATTTACAGATATTTAAAAATTAAAATATACAAAGAAATAGCATTGAAATTCTACTTAAAATGTCCAGCATTTGCAAATCTCAAAAGCAAACAAATCAATACATTTCACATAGCACTAATACCCTTGGGAAAGGTATGAATCCTACTCTCCTTCCAGCTATGGTTAAATAGTAGGGAAGACTGGGCTCTTTAACTTTGGTTAGGTAACTGGTCTAGGAGAAGGAAAACTCTGAATTCAAACCTGTTAAACTCCACTTAAGAAATTGACCTTGTGTCACATCCTGCTCGTGTGGAGCGGTTGGTAAATATATAATGTAATAAATTCTTAAGCATCATCTTAAAAGTCTCAAAGAATCAAACAACTTGCAATGAAAACCATAGCTTTGTTTTGTTTGCTTTGTTTTGTGACATATCAACCATGCTGGGTCATTTAATGCCGGAAAAGTTTTGAAACATTCATAGCGATAGTTTAAAAGGAAATTTTTTCAACTCAATTTTTTTTGTAAACAAATTTTCTATTTAATCCATAGATGCGACCCTAACAGGTACTACCACTTCGGCTCAGAGTGGAACTGGGAGCAATGGTGATGAATGGGTCATCCACATTCCCCAGACCCCAGAAACTGAACCTCACCATCAGATAGAGTTTAACATCATTAAATGTGTGCCTCATTAATTCTGTTGGGGGCTCTACAAGGTACAGAGCTTGGTATACCCAATTCAACACTCTTTTTCATTGCCTTATCCATTGGACTTAGAATTCACTAACTGTATCCTCTGCAGAGGAGTAAGATCCCTATTAAGAGGAATATCCCAGGTATGACACTAAGCAGCATCAGATGTTGAGGCTCTTGTTTTGGAAATCTGTAGACTACTGTAGCGATTGTCATCCCATGGGGGGGATGGACATGAGTCCAAAAGAGTTATCTTCCCTTGCCGCCAGGTTTTCGCCTATAGGTGGCTGGGATATTTAAGCTGTAGCCGGGAATTATGAGTCTCTCTCACTCGGTCCAGCAAGGACTACACATGGCATAAACACATGGTGTCTATGTCCATTAAGTGTGTGTGAGGGGGGGGCCTTGCACCTGCAACCAAATCAGCAGTATATGACATTCCTTCATGAACTTTTTATCACTTCTTTAGGACTTAGTCCTACCTGTTCTGTATCGTATTGTATCTTGTCATGTATGTATGTTCTCCTTGTACTCAGACAAATAAAATCTGCTTTTGTTATTATATATAACTTCTTTGTCGGATTATTTTATGTACATATATGTGCCTATGTTGGAAGATTACTCTGAGCCTTCTAATGTATTATAACATTCTCATTCATTGCCATTATTTCCAGTTCCACTTTGATCCGGAGTGGTAGTTCCTGTTAGAATCCTATCTGTGGGTCAAATAGATCTGTTTAAAATAGATTCCATAACCTCAAGGCATAGAATGACCCTGAATAAGTTGTCAGCTCATTAAAATCAATCGATTTATTCATGCATTCACGAAAATGTAAAAAAGAAGAAAAAAAATGAAAAAAAAAAAAAACAACTATTTTTCTTTTATCAAATCTTAATTTGTAAACTGTTTCTTTGAAAAAATTAATTACTGATGGCAAAAATAAAAATTTTAAGAAAATTTAAATTTCTACAAATAATAAACTAAAGATGAAAAATGTGAATAGTTGTGTCTTGATTATGATACTAATCTGTATCTGTCATGTTTAAAAGTCATTTGTATTCGATAAGACTATGGGTAAGAAATTAAAAAAAACAACTTTATACTGATATTTATAATGCATTACTTATTTTATTTAAAAACTTTCTCATTTTTTTCAGATCAATTAATTTTTACCCATCCCCCTTATGTTGGGGGCGTAACATTTTTGCGAGTTGGTTATTTTCGATACTAATTACAGTATAAATAAAGAGATAAAAGACCGAAGTTGTGAATAGAAACAAAAAAAATTTTTTTACAGTGGGTTTTCTATGAGAAAATAAGTACCGAAAATCGGAAAATAAAATGTAAAAAAATAATAAATAATTAATTTTTTGGAGATTTCTTTTTTACTCATTTCGGTAATTATTTAATTGGCTATTATTTTATAAAAGAAAAAATTATACATTGATATTTTTTGCTTAAAAAGGGGGGGGGGGGTTACATTTTCAATAGAGTTTTTCTTCAAAACGTATACTTTAAAAAAAAAAAATAAGGTTTGCATTAAGTAGATATTTATTTCTAGAATCTAAAAATATAACATTTTAAACTTAACATCAGGCTTTTCACATTTTAAATGAATTTTATATATTGATTTTTCATAGCAAAAATACTAAATTAAAGTTTTAAAATAAAATAACTGATGTATTATAAAATTCATTAATTGATAAATCAATACTGAAAATTTCATTAAAATCGGATAAATCCCTGATGTTTGGTATTTTTTTTCAATCGTAAACGTTACATTGAAATTGTAAACAAGTGCTTTAAAACCCTTGAAAAAAAGCGTTAATGGCGGATCGCGTCGAAATTGACCAAAACAAATCGTTTTAAATCTATTAAGAATAAACTGCATATGTAATGATATTTTTAATGATGGTCATTATGTTACTACTTATCATTTTAGACAAAAGTTTGACCTTAGATAATAGATTTAATTAATTTTAATTTGTTTTTAAAAAGCTAGCAGCCGACAAATTTGAGTATGGCTAGTAAACTGTCATCAAAGTCAACAATCATCTTTGCATCTAAATTTTAAAATTTAAAAAAATTAAAATAGATCACTAAGTAGGCCTGAGTCTATTCTAGTAGTGACCAGCTTTGAATTCAGAGTTTTTCTTCTCCTAGACTGTTTGCCTAACCAAGGTTAAAGATTCCAGTCTGCCCTACTATTTTATCCATAGCTGGAGTCAGATCGATTAGTCCATTTCCTGTGACTCTAACCAGTACACCACCGCGCTTCCTAACTAAATCTCAAAGAAAAATTAAAAATCTGTATTTTTATATAAAATCTGAATATGTAAACTGTCACTTTGAAAAAAATTAATTCATTATTAAATCATTTTAAAAAATCAACTTTTTGCCTACCTAATTTCCCTCATGGCTGTACAAAAATTTCTTGGTAGTTTTTACTTCTAAGATGGATATTTCTAACTTCACCTCAGAACTATTCTATTAAAATTTAGTGCAAACAAGTGACACGTCCAAGAGTCGCTGTCAGCGGTTTACAGTAGGATCGAAGTGGTGGGAGAGCCACTATGAGCTGTTTAAAGTAAGCAAAGAGTAAAATTTCCATTGAGCTGTTTATAGTTTTTAAGTGACTGTCGTAATTACCTCCCTTTACTGGCGCTCATCAAACATGAAACGGAGTCGACCTTTTTGTTTTTTAAAGGAAAATCCACAGAGGAAAAATCAGTTTATTGAAAGTTAAACTCAAATTTTGCATTGTTTTAATTTAGACAAACAAGGTGAAGGAAAACAGAAATAAGTAAGTTAGGCATTCACTTGATTTTTTTTTTGTTTTTAGATATTTGTTTTGTTTTTGTTTTTTTTTTTCCAAAGTTACATTGCCGTAGTTAAGTCCTTGGGAATTTTACGAAATCCATTTACATTTCACGAAAAAAAAAAAAAAAAAAAAAAAAATTAACAACATAAAACCCAAATTTACTATACATTTAATGTTGAAAAATATTTTTTAAAACTAAGTTTAGTTGAAATTATACATTGCAATACTTGAATACTAACACAAACAACTGTCTCAATAATAGATTCAATAATTAATTTCTATGGTTAATTATAGTACTTTGGGTTTTTTGTTGTTTATTTTTTTTAAAAGCAATACGTAATTAAAAACAACCTTAATCCCCTAAAACCGTAACCCAATTCGCAAAACGTTAATTCATAGACTGTAGTTAATCTGTCATTGGGGACCACTAAAAAACTTTCCGTTTTAATTTTCCAACCGTCTTCAGAAATTAGAATATTTTGTAATTTAAAAAAAAAAAAGAAAGAAATTCATTTCTTAACAAAGTTACTATCGGAGGGGATAATGATTATGATATTGTCAAAAACGCATTTTAGGTCCATTTTGGGTATAGCTAGGATAATCAAACGAAAAATTTGGAACACCTCGTTCAACCGCACTGAAACAATCTACGTAATTCAAATACTTATTTAAATTTGATAAAATTATCCGAAAAAATTTGCATCGAACAATGTTATTATTGATTTTAAATGACACATTTTTCTTCAAAAAATGTCCCATAAAACCAAGGGTCAGCTTTGATTTATTGGCTAGTGGAGTTCTAGTGACGCAGTCTCCTTTATTAAACTAAAACATCTCTGCAAATGTAAACAAGGTGACGATCATGTCTACACGAAAAGCAGCGACTCTTTTCTAAGGTAACAATGTATAATATACCCAAAATTTACCTAAAATGCGTGGTAATGAAGGGCTATATGCTCATAAATTCTTACCATAAAATAAACTGAACCCCCATTGTATGTCCGTGTTTTTGCAATAAATGTTTTATTTTTCTTGCACCCGTTATGTTACAGTATTAGTATAAATATATTTCCTTTATTTATTTTAATATTCACTTCAATGTGTATATTCTAAAAGCTTTTATTTTGTGAGAATGCTTAGTTTTAAAGTGGGGGTTCGTTTTTACACTTCAACTTTTTACTCGTAAATTCCTACCATAAAATGCCCAAGCCTAATTTTATGGCAGGAATTTACGAGTAAAAAGGTGAATATTACTTTTTGTTGTTATTTCTTTTCGGCTTTGCTACTCTAATATAAAAACGTCAGATTTTAATCATCGTCGACGAAAAAACAATATTACGGTCATAAAAGGAGGATCCAATTTATGCCTAAATTGTAAAACGAGCCCCCACTTTAAAACTAAACATTCTCACAAAATAAAAACTTTTAGAATATGCACATTGAAATGAATATTAAAATAATTAAAGAAAATATATTTTGTATTGTAAAATAACGGGTGCAAGAAAAATAAAACATTTAATACAAAAACACGGACATAAAATGGGGGTTCAGTTTATTTTATGGTAGGAATTTACGAGCAAATAGTCCTTCATTACCAAATGCGTTTTTGACAAAATGAATTTAGCCCCCCCCCCTCCACCTGCGAAAATTATTTACCAAAAATTAGTGAATTATCGGATTTTAATGAAATTTTCAGTGTTGATTTATCAATGAATGAACTTTATAAATGCATTATTTATTTTATTTCAAAACTTTCTGTTTTTTTAGGTCACTTAATTTTGATCTCCCCCCTTATTTTGGGTGCGTAAAATCTCAGCGAGTTGGTCAGCGTTTAATACTAATTACAGTAGAAATAAAAAGATAAAAGACCGAAGTTGTGAATGGAAAAAAAATTATGTGTATATTCTATGAGAAAATAAGTACCGAAAATCGGAAAATAAAATGTAAAAAACAAATATAAAAAATGAAAACTTTTTGGAGATTTCTAGGTACCACCAATTTGACCCTGTGCAATTTACCCCCCCTACATTTAACACAATGAAACTTGCAGAAAAAATATTTTCTTGAAAATTTTTTTCCATTCGAATTAAATAAACTCCTGATATTTTTTAAATTTTTATCAGCATACGAAAATAATGAAAATTATGATTGAAAAACAATGTTTTCATTTTTGCACTGTTAAATCAACTGAAATTTAACGTAGCTAAAAACAAGTTACGATAAGAGGATTTTTTAAAAATTCTATGAAAAATCAATTAATGGTCCGATTTTCACGAAAATTTCCATAAATGTTTACCATTGGATGTAAATACATCTGAAATAGTTTTTCTAAAATATATTAGGGGAAATATTTTTTACGATGTCTAACCCCCCCCCTATTTTATTTTATGAGATAAAAAAAATGATGTGGGAAAAAAATTTGGTACTTTTTTCTATAAAGATAAGAGTCTGAATAACTATATCAATGAAATTGTATAACGTACCGAATTATATTTTTTTTGGAAAAAAAAATGAAATCGGAAATAAAAAGTGCAAAAGAAATGTCATAATATTAATATTTGAAAACTTTTTTTTCTTATGTAATTGGTATGTACTATATTCTATTAAATTGTCAAAAAAAAAAATTTTTTAAAGAAATTAATTTTTACGAGATTTTCAATCTTTGTGTGATTAAATATTTTTATTTTCTGCGTGAAATAAATTAAATTTTTTTTTTTTCCTGTGGAAAAAATCAAAATTTTCACGGATATTTAAAAACATGAATTTTAGAATTCAGGTGAACTAAAAGTTGGTCCGATCCGTGCTCGATTAATATTTTTAAAGAATTTGTAATTTTTATTGTTGAATAGTAATGTGTGATTCTTAGAATGTACGGAAGAGCAAAACTGACATATGACGAGACGCTTCTCGTAACTAAAGTTTTTTTTCTGAGCGTAAAAAATATTTTATTTAACTTTTACGACCAATTAGAATAAAAATAATATATTGAATGATTGTTTTATCAGTTTTCTCTTAGAAAAAATATTCAAATTTTCATTTTATTTTCGATTTTAAGAATTAATACTAAAACCGAAGACATTTTTTAACGTCAATTTCACTGCGAAATTTAAGATTAAAGTTTTTCAATTTTTTTCATAGTAAATTGTAATATTCATCACCCATCCGTACTTAGATGCATAACTGTAAGAGGGTAATAATATGTATTTCTTTCTATCTAAATCGCGGCCTGAAAATTACCTTTCGCACGTAATATGGATAGGTTTGTTTATTTTTTAAGATAACGATGTAATTTTTCCAATCGGATAATTTGAATTAAATTTTTCTTTGTAACAACCCTGTACGATCTTTTTTTAATGAGATTTTTGATAAACAAAGTTCGGAAATATCTATTTCCGTTTTATTCAAGATGACCTAAACGGTCTGGTGGTACCTAGAGATTTCTTTTTTACTCATTTCGATAATTATTTAATTGGCTATTATATTATAAAAGAAAAAAATTATACATCGATATTTTTTCTACTTAAAAAGGTTTGCATTAAATAGATATTTATTTCTAGAACCTAAAAATATAACATTTTAAACTTGACATCAGAATATTTTTATTTTAAATGAATTTTATGTATTAATTTTTCATAGCAAAAAGTACTTAATTAAAGTTTTGAAATAAAATAACTGATGCATTATAAAATTCATTAATTGATAAATCAATACTGAAAATTTCACTAAAATCGGATAATTCCCTGATTTTTGGTAATTTTTTTTTGCAATCGCGAATGTTACATTAAATTTATAAACAAGCCATTTATAAAGAGCGTTAATGGCTGAACGCGATCGAAATTGACAAAAAAAATTGTTTTAAATGTATTAAAAATAAATTCCATATTTATGATATTTTTCTTTTTTTAATGATGGTCATTATGTTACTAAAGGTTTGACCTTAAATAATAGATTTAATTAATTTTAATTCGTTTTTTTTTTTTTTTCAAGTAGCAGACGAATTTTGAGTATATCTAGAATACATACCAGCAATTTTCCCTGTGAAATCCCCCCCTCCACTATAATTAACACTATGAACCTAGCATAAAGGTTAATATTATCTTAAAATTTTTCATCTATTCGAAAGAAGAAACAGCTATTGCAAATCGGTCAGAAAATTTTTTCATCTATTCGAAAGAAGAAACAGCTAAACTTGCAAATCGGTCAGAAAATTTGCAAGTTTAGCTGTTTCTTTCGAATAGATGAAAAATTTTCTGACCGATTTGCAAGTTTAGCTGTTTCTTCTTTCGAATAGATGAAAAAATTTTAAGATAATATTAACCTTTATGCTAGGTTCATAGTGTTAATTATAGTGGGGGGGGTTTCACAGGGAAAATTGCTGGTATACAGGATGACTCAGAAAAAAACAGAACCCACAAATTTTGTAATAAAACTGTTAATTTTAACTAGGGGAGTTTAGGGTTGGGGTTTAGGGTTAGTTTAATGGGAAAATAGATGAATAATTTGGGTTCTGTTTTTTCTGGGTTACCTTAATTTTCTGACCGATTTGCAAGTTTAGCCGAAAAAAACTTTTTAAAAAAAATTTCAGCTTATGGAAATAATGAAAATTATGAACGAAAAACAATGTTTCCATTTTTGCACCGTTAGATCAATTGAAATGTAACATAGCAAAAAACAAGTTATGACTAGAGCCTTTTTTAAACATTCTAAATAATTATATCAGAAGATTTTTATAATTTTCTTCAGTAATTCAGCCAAAAAATATCAATAAAGAAACTGACTCTATTATAAAAATAAGCGGACTGTCTTACTTATTTTTGAAGATAACGGTGAGTAATTTTTCCCCAATCGGATAATTTGATCTTTGAATTAACTGTTTCTTTGTAACAACTCTTTATGTTCATTATTTTTGTGAGATTAAAAAAAAAGGTTAAGGAATATTTACATTTCTTCCTTCAATGTGACCTAAACTGATCATGTGATATATTTTGGTGGTACCTTATGTATAATATAGGCATACCCAATTTTTCATCTACTTTTCATTTTAAAGATGAATTAAAATGAATTAAATCTATTATTTAAGGTCAAATTTTTGTCCAAGTCAAAAAGTAGTAACATAATGAGCATCAGTAAAAAAAAAAAAAGCAAAATAATATTACACATGTAATTTATTTTTAATACATTTAAAACAATTTTTGGACAATTTTGCTCAATTATAACTTAACATACTCTCCAAATTTGGTGGGGTTGGCAAAAAATGGTGACTTTTTGTCATCTATTTTTGTCTATAAAATGAGTTCTAGAGCTTCGCTACTACTAAAAATCTTTTACCCATGAAATCCAAAAATATCATCAAAAAAGTTTTAAAGTCAACCAATTGTTTTTGTAGATGCAGTGTTACATCAGGATATTGATCTTGCTATGAAAAAATCAGAAATCATGAACCCACTCAAATTTGGTAAGTTAAAAATCATCATAACTCTGCCAATTTTTGGAACTACAAAAAAACACTATTTTAAAAGTAAAAATATAAAAATCATTTTTCCCTTTTTTTTTTCTTTTTCTTATCAAAACTGACCAGTCACCAAATTTTGTAACCTCAAGGCTACTAAATTGAATGTTCTTTGAAAGAGAAATAGTTTTTTGAGGGGGATAAAAAGTTTTCTTCAGCAAGCTTGTTCTGTGCTGCCGGAAAGTTGAAAATTCTCAGAAGACAAATTCTTTCTTCCTGAAACCATCTGAGTCTCTGGGGGACTCAAATTCTATCACAAGTTCTTTTTTCTTGCAAGTGATTCTTCTTGAAACCAACTGAGTCTCTGAATGATTCAAATTACTGCTCTTCAGTAGATGGGTCTTTCTTTGATAAGAATTTGCCAAGCCCTTTACCAAAGGCTGGCCCTTTAAGAGGGTAAAAACTGGAACTCGGCTGAGGAAAAACTTCTTTGAAGTCAAATTACTCTGCAGCTGGGTCCTTCCAAAAAGAGGCTGAATGGTATTAGGCCAGGACTTAAATACCTTCTTCCCTAATTATCAGCAGCAGCTGGGATCAGTGTTCCAAGGGCTGCAACTCAAACCACTTTTCATCCCTCAAAATTTTCAAACAATTACTTAAATTAGATATTAAATATCAAACCTTTATATCTCAAATATTTGCTTAAATCAAATATTAAATATCAAATATTCATATCTCAAATATTTACTTAGATTAAATATTAAATATGAAATATTTACTTGAATTAAATATTAAATATTAAACATTTATATTTCAAACATTTACTTTAATTAAATATTAAATATTTACTTAAATGAAATATTAAATATCAAACATTTATGTCTCAAACTTTTATTCAAATCAAATATTGAATATCAAACATTTATATCTCAACCATTTACTTAAATTAAATATTAGATATCAAACATTTATACCTCAACCATTTACTTAAATTAAATTGAATATTGAATGTCAAATATTTATATCTCAAATATTTACTTAAAATAAATATTAAAAATCAAACATTTATATCTCAAACAATTCCTTAAATTCAAAGAAAGATATTTGAATTCAGCAAGGCAAGGAATATTATAATTTTATTATTGTTTCATGAAACTTCTTTTTTTTTTTCGAATATGTGTTTTTCACTTGAATCAACTTTGGGAGTGTGAGAAACCTTAAACTTCAAATATGAAGTTTGGCTGAAAAGTCTGCATGTTCTATGCTTCTGGTCTAATTCCATAAAATATCAATTAATTTCAAATTTAACAAATTCCTTGAGAAATTTATCAGTGGAAAGCAAGCAAAATTATCAGTAAAATTATTTTAAAGATTTTTGACAGGCATCATCATACCATCTCATATGTGCCAAGCTATTTCTCTCATGTTTCATTCTTCTTGTTTTTTGAGATATTAAAAAATACTTAATTTCCTATTATATTTCTGAGATAGACATTCTCTGTCATTTTTGTTTCTTTTGATAGAAACTACACATATTCAATTTATATTCTATATAATTTTCTCTGGGGAAAAGTTGTAAAAGATTCTATTTATGATTATCAAATATGAAATTGGCTAGAATTTATTGAAAGATTGACTGTCTTATAGATTTATAATTATAAAGAATACATCCTTATCCTCTTTTATTTAATAATATTTATTTTTCATTAACAGATATGAATTGCAGAAGAGGAGTGAATCGACCTGATTGTCAGATGTAAATATATGGAGAATAATTTTTTCAGATGAGCTGACAAAGACATTTACTGAAAACTTGCATAGCTCTTATGAAGTGTGCAGATTAGAATTTTCAAACAATTTCATGTTAAAAGCACACATGGAGATGCATACTGGAGAAAGATCTTACACCTGTGAAGTGTGTAGATCAGCATTTCCCTGCAAATCAGCTTTAGAAATACATATTCGAACACACACAGGAGAGAAACCCTTTACATGTGAAGTATGTGGATCAGCATTTACAAGAAAATCAGGTCTTAAAGTACACATGCGAAGACACACGGGAGAGAAACCATTTAGTTGTGAAGTATGTGGATCAGCATTTTTAAGGAAATCAGATCTAGAAATACACGTGCGAACACATTCTGGTGAGAAACCTTACACTTGTGAAATATGTGGATCAGCATTTTCAAGTAAAGCATATTTAACGATACACATGCGAATGCACACTGGAGAAAAACCCTTCAGTTGTGAAGAGTGTGGATCTGCTTTTCCATACAAATCATATCTAAAAAGGCATATTCTAACACACACAGGAGAGAAACCGTACACTTGTGAAGTATGCGGATCAGCATTTTCAATGCAATCATATCTAACGGTACACATGCAAAGACACACTGGAGAGAAACCCTTCAGTTGTGAACTATGTGGATCAGCATTTTCAAGAAAATCAGAACTAAGAATACATATGCGAATACACTCTGGTGAGAAACCTTATGCTTGTAAAATATGTGAATCAGTATTTTCACAGAAGTCCAATTTGAAAAAACACATGCGAACACATACTGGAGAAAAGCCATATATTTGTGAAGTGTGTAAATCAGCCTTTTCAAATAGTTCACATTTGAATGCACACATGCGAAAACACACGGGTGAGAAGCCCTATAATTGTGAACTGTGTGGATCAGCATTTTCAGAGAATTACCATTTAAAAAGACATATGCGAACACATACTGGAGAGAAACCGTATAGTTGTGAAATTTGTGGATCAACATTTACAGTGAGTTCCAGTTTAAAAAGACATATGCATACACACACAGGAGAGAAACCCTACACATGTGATGTATGTGGATCTGCATTTTCACGAAATTTTGATTTAGAACGACACATGACAAAACATGCTGCAGTGACACCTTAAGAAACCAGTCTGTGTAGATCAGTATATTTAAATGTGTTGCACATGTAAACACATGTAGAAAATTTAATGTTGGTGACCTGAGAATCAGAGTTTTCACTGCACATATGGAACATATTTACAAACACACACTGAGAGAAAACATCCTTTTATAAAGTGAGTAGATATACAATTTCAGCAAGATCAACTTAAAAACATCATGTGAGCACAGAGTTGTTAAATATGTCAAACAACATTTTTTTAAGATTCCAATTTAAAAATATACATGCAAGTACAGTTTTTAAGCAAGTATGTCAAGGCAATAAACAAAACCTTCAAACACACAGTGTATAGTAATACATATATTCTCATTGGTATAATGACCGACAGAATGACACTCATTTACTTACTAGAATAAACCAGATCATAAATCAGTCTGATAGTCTCTGTTCCTTTTTCTTTGCATATAAATTTCATATCCACTCAGCGAGATGTTGACAAAAAACTACTCCGCCTCTTGTGAAAGAGTTCCCAGTTTGGTAATTATGAACTTTTGTTTAGTAAATTAGGGTGTCCCAGAAAAAACAGAACCCACAAATTTTGTAAAAAAACGATGGTGGAATTTAGGTCCGTTATTTTTTATTTAACCTCTTTTTGTCAATGGATTAAGTCTTTTTTCTAAGGTAATTTTATCTTTGCATAGAAAAGTTTTGGCTGACTTCTGAAGACGGTCAGAAAATTAAAACGGAAAGTTTTTTGGTGACAGTTTAACTACAGTCAATGAATTAACATTTTGCGAATTGGGTTACAGTTTTAGGGGATTAAGGTTGTTTTTAATTACGTATTGCTTAAAAAGATAAACAACAAAAAGCCCAAATTACTATACATCTAATGTTGAAAAATATTTTTTACAACTAAGTTTAATTGAAATTATACATTGCAATACTAACACAACCAACTGTCTCAATAATAGATTCAATAATTAATTTAAATGGTTAATTAAATGTATAGTAAGTTTTTTGTTGTTTATTTTTTAAGCAATACGTAATTAAAAACAACCTTAATCCCCTAAAACTGTAACCCAAAATGTTAATTCATAGACTGTAGTTAAACTGTAAATTGGAGACCACCAAAAAACTTTCCGTTTAAATTTTCCGACCATCTTCAGAAGTCAGCCAAATTTTTTTTTAACATAATTTTCTTTCTGAGATTCTTTATAATCTTAATATATTTTCATGAATAAAGGAAATGGAAATTGTATTTTAACTGAGAAATATGAAAAGATCAATTTGGATATGACTGGCAAAATAAACATCTTGTCTTAATGATGACAGAGAAAGAATTTTAATTATTGTGATACCACTATGATTTGAACTGTTTCAGTCATATGGTATACAGATCACAAACTAGTACATATGAAAATATTGCAAAACTTTTGACTCACTTTAGTATCAATTCTATTTTCTTTCTTCCATTCTTTATAATTTTAATATATTTTTATGAATTGAATAAATGATGTAGAAATCTGAACTGGTCAATTTGGATATTACTGGCAAAATAAACATGTTGTCTTAAGAATGATAGAGAAAGGAGTCCTTTCTTTAGTTTAATTATTTTTGTTTAGTCTCATTATGATACAGTCACTGAACCAACTCTTCTTGTCACCTGTAGTAACGAGTCGAACTTACCTGACTCAAAGCGTCCTCGGTGCCTGGCCTACGAAACTATCCATGGGGGAAGAGGGAATGTGGTATGCCATTGTATCCAGTCTGAGTAAGAAGTGTCAAGAAGTTGGAGGGGGCTGTGTGAACTTTTTATAGAGGTTGCAAGGCATTATGGGTGACTACCCATGGTGCATTGCAACTTTTATTCGGCTATAAAAGCGACCCATTTTGGCCTGAATGGTGCACTGCATTTTTTTTCTTCAGTAACAGAGTGTCGAGAGAGCGAAAGAGGAAGTAGAAGAAGAAGAAGAAGAAGAGAAAGAGAAGCTGGTGGACAATTTTCATCACCATACCAGTTACAGCTGGGTTTTCTTGTAAGGCAGCAGTTCCGCTTATCCCCGCTACCAGTTGTGATCATACTAGATCACTGGTTTAGTCAATTGTCAATGCAATTCTTACATGTTTGTTTATTATTAGATTGTATCATTATGTTGTTTGAATGATATCAGAGCCAATTTAGAAATTCAGGTGCTTCTTTGACTTAAAATTGCTCAATACTAAGGTCCTTAACATAATACTAAATCAAGACATTACGAGACTACAGACCAGACCCCGTCAGTGAGGGAGCATAAACCTCTAAGAACTTTCAGAGAAGATACCCCTCAGTGAGGGAGATTTAGGACTGTAAGTACAATTTGGTACTTTTGTACAACATTGTTTTTTTTTATATATATTACATGTGAAAGTAAACAAACAGGTTTATGGTCTTGTAAGAAAGGTTAAAAGTTATACTTGAATACAAGACTCCGACAAGGTTTGACAGACAAAACATTTAATATGGTACAGCACATAGATATAACAAGATACATAATACATAGGTAAAACAAAGTTACATCTAGAAAGATAAATACACATTCATGAATGGTACAAGAATATACATAAAAGCCACAGACATGAGACTAGGGATAGTCCATGCTGTGTTAATAACTTACAGTAATGTAAGGGGGGCCAAAAGCCCCAACGAGAAGGGGTAGACCGTGTCTACCCCATGTGTCTCGTGGTTACTGGAACAGAAAAGAGAGAGAAGCATTTTGAACCAGGCGCTTAAATACTATAGCCCCTAGCGGGCACCAGCAAACTCAACGGGCAGACAACTCTCCCAGGCAAATACGAAACTAATGCTACAGTCTGTTTGAGATGGCGATAGCCGACAATTTGGGAGAATAAGTGCTTAATTGAAGTCATACCTAATTGAAATTTATCTCTGCTGATGAGGCATGATATGCTGAAATGTACATACAGAAATCAACTTTTTCTCAATTTGTTTACGCCTTTACATTTAAACAGATATTCTCGCCTAATTTATTAATTATCAACTAATTAAATTTCAATTAGGTATGACTTCAATTAAGCATTTATTCTCCCAAATTGTCAGCTATCACCATCTCAAACAAACCATAAGCCTGTTTTTTTACTTTCATACTGTCGTGCAGAAAGTCACACAAAAATGTAGTATATATTACATGTAATAAACATGGTAACTTGTATGTGAGCCTTTGCCTTATAATTTTATTTGTGTACCTTATTAATTATTTTGCTGCTTGCCGAGGTTCTGAGCCTGGTATACCCAATCCAACATTCAGATCAGGTCACTAATATCTAATACTAATGATTATATGGTTTCAAGTACTTATTTCTATTTAATAATAGTCATTCTTTTGCAGTTAAATGCTTTCAAGTAACAATAACTACTATTAAATAATTATAGCTTCAAATTACTATTTTTAATACATCTAATTTGCAGTTATATGTCAGCAATTATTCCTACCCAGTTTAACTGCCTACTGGTCTTAAACGAAGGGATGGCATCATGATTCTTTACTGATGTTATTAAGTTTATTGGATCATATAACCTTTAAGGATCTCGATCCATAAGGACATGTTTTTCATTTACACCATCAGAATCCAGCTGTTTGTTAACAGACGATTTTTAGAGTTTTTTTTTAAATTATAAAACTAACCCCTAACCCTAACCCCTAACAAACAACCGGATTTTGACTGTGTAAATGAAAGCATGTCCTTATGAATCAAGATCACAGATAGGGTGCTTAAAGGTTATATGGTCCGTTTTAATAAACACCGTGAAATTCTACAAGGAAAAACAAATAGCATTTAATGACGTATACAACAAATAATTTTTAAAGAAATCCGAAAATCCTCAAAGAAATAGAAAACTCTTCAAAGAAATAGAAACTCTTACCATTTTTGCCTTATTCAACCAGTTGCCATAAAAGAAATTCTGACTTCCCCTTACCCTTTTCCGATTAGAGTTCATAGACCGCAGAAACTAGTGGTCAGCACCAAATGGTATTAAACCCATTAACTACCCTAAATTGAATACTCTTGTAGTTAATTTTTATAAACAAAATAATTATATAAAAAAAAAATAATTAACTAGTCGGTTTAGCGGCAGTTACACACAGTTTAACCATTAATGGAACTCTATTAGGTAAAAATACTCTGAGACCCATTAATGACAATGCTTCTTTAATTGACTTAAATTTGCTTAACATAAATCCAAACATTAAGGGACTACAGACCAAACCTCTATGGTGAGAGAGCATAAACCTCTAAAAACTTTCAAAGAAGACACCCCTCAGTGAGGGAGAATTAGAACTATGAGTAGAACTTGGTACTTTTGTACAACATTGTTTTTTATGTTACATGTAATAAACATGGTAACTTGTATATGTGCCTTTTCTTTATAATTTTATTTGTGCTTATTAATTCTACTGGTGGCTTGCTGAGGTATGGAGCCAATCCAACACTCTTTTTCACTGCCCACTCCATTGGACTTAGAATTCACTGACTGTATCCTCTGCAGAGGAGTAAGATCCATATGAAGAGGAATATCCCAGGTATGACACTAAACAGCATCAGATGTTGAGGCTCTTGTTTTGGAAATCTGTAGACTACTGTAGCGATTGTCATCCCATGGGGGGATGGTCATGAGTCCAAAAGAGTTATTTTCCATTGCCGCCAGGTTTTTACCTATAGGTGGCTGGGTTATTTAAGCTGTAGCCCGGGAATTCTCAGTCTCTCTCCCTCGGTCCAGCAATGACTACACATGGCATAAACACATGGTGTCTATGTCCATTAAGTGGAGGGGATGTCTTGCCCCTGACCAACCAGCCAGCAGTAAGTGACATTCCTTCATGAACTTTTTATCACTTCTTTAGGACTTAGTCCTACCTGTTCTGTATTGTATTGTGTCTTGTCATGTATGTATGTTCTCCTTGTGCTTAGACAAATAAAATCTGCATTTGTTATTATATATAACTTCTTTGTCAGATTATTTTATGTACATATATGTACCCACGTTGGAAGGTTACTCTGAGCCTTCTAACGTATTATAAGAACATTCTCATGTTACTTCCAATTCATTGCCATTATTTCCAGTTCCACTCTGATCCAGAGTGATAATCTCACTGTATAGAGTCCTGTCTATGGATCAAATAGATCTGTTTAAATAGATTAGATAACCTCATGGCATAGAATGACCCTGGACAGTTGACTGCCATTAAAAATCAATCACCTATCAAGCATCTTGTTCATATAAAAAAAAAAAAAGGAAATGTAAAAAATATAAAATAAAAATGAACAGTATTTTTTTTTTATCAAATCACTTCAAAAAAATTAATTACTGATGGTTTATATACACAAAGATATCTTCCAATTCACAAAATGTCACCAAACTCAATATACCCACACACCACAATACAAAATGCTAACAAATTCACCCATCGGATGTTGACAGAGCCATGGCTTTTAGCTAAATTTTAAAAAAACTCTCTATGCACCTAAGATCAACAAATGCGCGAATCTTGAAAACAAGGTATCAAAATAAAATCAGAATTTTCAATTTTCGGCTAATCTGTCACCTTTGGCGGTAAAAAAAAAAACTAAAGTTGATCCCAAGCTGAAAATGTATATAAACCCAACTTTGAAAGACTGACACTCAGAGTCAGCGGGAACAGACAACTGAGTTGAGAACACAGAAGTAAGCACCCATAAGCTAACCACTACACCAGACAGCCGAGAACACTGCTACATCCAAAACAGCTGATATCGCATCAGCCCCTCCACCATCTTTCATCCTGACAACCGACAAAGCTTTAAAGGGGCAAACAACTACCAGTTGACTACCATCAACAGTCATCAGCCATCAATCGTGAACTTCCTACCAACAAAATACCAAACTTTCTGCCTTCAGCACTACTGACACCACAACCGACTCGACCACCAAACATCAGACTTTCTGCTTATATCATTTCCAACAGTAACCTTTTTTGTTTTTAATACAATTTTTTGAAATTTAAAACGTGTTTGTTTTTCCTTTCGCCACCATACGCCTGCTACTAAACCCTTTACATTGTAGTAAGTTGTGTGTTATATATATTTTATATATATGTTGTACACATCTTACTAACTTCAAACATGACTCAACACAATGGAAAAATAAAGAAGTTGTATTAAAATAACCTGTATTAAATAAAGTTACAGAAATGTAGAACAGCATACTGGGCAAAGTCCTTTTTTTATATGTTCTTGTTTTAACAGTTCATATTTTATCTTCTTTCATTTTCCGATAATGGAGCTGACTTGTTTGCGTGACGACTACTTGCTTGTTATCCTCAAAACTTCTGAATTCCCGCTTCTTCTTTTTGTCGCTCGATTTTTTAATTCAGCATCTGCATTTTTGGAATTCTTACTCCCCCCTCTTTTTTAAAACAGTCGGCAACCGCCATTTTATTATTCATTACAACATATCAATGGCAAAAATAAAAATTTTAAGAAAATTTAAGTTTCTACAAATAATAAACTAAAGATGGAAAATATGAAAATTTGTGTCTTGAGTATAACACTAATCTGTAACTTATGTTGAGACTGCAGTTTATGAGATTGGTGGAGTACCTATTCCTTGTCATTATTAGCAAGTCCACTCTGATCCAGACTGGTAGTACCTTTTAAGGTACTGTATATGGATCAAATAGTTGTGTTTAAGAGTAATTTGTATTCGATAAGACCATGGGTAAAAAATTAAAAAAGAAACTCTTTAGGACCAACAAAACAAAAAAAAAACGTATATATGAACGACTAACATACAATGAATGCTATAGGTACCACCAATTTACATTGTGAAATTTACCCCCTCCCCATATTTAACACAATGAAACTTGCATAAAAATTAATATTATCTTGAAAAATGTTTTTCCATTCGAAAGAAGAAACATTAAACAAGCTCCTGATCGTTTTTTTTAATCTTTTCAGCTTACAGAAATAATGAAAATTATGATTGAAAAACAATGTTTTCATTTTTGCACTGTTAAATCAACTGAAATTTAACGTAGCTAAAGACATGTTACGATAAGAGTTTTTTTTTTTTTTTTTTTTTTTTTTTATTCTATGAAAAATCAGTTAATAGTCTGATTTTCCCGAATATTTCCATAACTATTTACCTTTGGATGTAAATATATCTGAAATAGTTTTTTCCTAAAATATATTAGGAGAAATATTTTTTTAGAAGGTCTACCCCACTCCTATTTTACTTTATGAGATAAAAAAATGAACCGTCAGAAAACTTTTTTCCTTTTTTTCTATAAAGATAAGAGTCTGAATAACTATATCCCAAAAATTGTATAGTATACAATGCAGTAGTTTTTGTAGTAAAAATTCATGAATTCTAAAATAAAAAGTGCAAAAAAAATGTCATAATATTATTTGAAAACTTTTTTTTTCTTTTTTAATTGATATATACTATATTCTATTAAATTGTCAAGAAAAAATTTTTTTAAAGAAATTAATTTTAAAGAGATTTTCAGTCTTTTGTGTGCTTAAATAATTTGTTGTTTGTTTTTTAATGTTTAAAAATCATTTTTGTGTGTGTACAAAACGAATTTTTCTCCAATATTTAGATATATGAATTTTAGAATTCAGGTGAACTAAAAATTTGTCCGATCCACAATATATTTAATGAAATCGGAAATAAAAAGTGCAAAAAAATATCATATTATTATTTAAAAACTTTATTTTTTTGGCTTTTTTAATTGATATGTACTATATTCTATTAAATCGTCGAGAAAAAAAATTTTAAGTAATTAATTTTTAAGAGAATTTCAATCTTTTGTCTGCTTAAATATTTTTTTTTTTTTTAATGTTTAAAAATCTTTTTTTGTGTGTACAAATCGAATTTTTCTCCGATATTCAAATATATGAATTTTAGAATTCAGGTGAACTAAAAATTTGTCTGATCCACGATATATTAATATTTTTAAAGAATTTCTAATTTTTATTGTTGAATAGTAATGTGTGATTCTTAGAATATACGGAAGAGCAAAACTGACATATTTGTTTTTATACAAAGAGACGCTTCTCAGTAAAACTATTGTTTGTTTTTTTTTTTGTTGTTGTTTTTTTTTTTTTGTTTTTTTTAAATTTTTTTAGGCGTAACAATTTCTTTTTCAACTTTTTCTACCTATTAGAATAAAAAGTAAGTATATATTTATTATTTTACCTGTTTTTCTCTTAGAAAAAATATTCAAATTTTCATTTCATTTTCAATTTTAAAATTTATATGAACTGCTCAATGGAAATTTAACTATTTGGCTACTTTCAACCGCTCATAGAGTTGATATGCCGTTAAAGTCAACGATTTTCTCATCTCAAAGAAAATTTGGAAAAACTTTATTTTTTATATAAAATCTGAATGTGTAAACAAACTCAAAATTGTCACTTAGAAAGAAAGAAAAAGAATTATTACTAAATTATGGCTGAACTTGCACAAAGGTGTCAAAATTAGGGTAACCCAGAAAAAACAGAACCCACAAATTTTGTAATAAAACTAGGGGGGGGGTTAGGGTTTTAACACCTTTATGCAAGTTCAGCCTAAATTATTTTAAAAAATCAACTCTTTGTCTATCAAATTTTCCTCACGGCTGTACAAAAACTTATTGGTATTTTTTACCTATATGATGGGATATTTCAAAGTTCACTATCTATTCACCGCAGAACTCATTCTAAAATTTAGTGTAAACAAGTGACGCGCGCGAGAGCCGCTGCCAGCGGTTTACGGTAGTATCGAAGAGGTTGCAGAGCTACTATGAGCGGTTAAAAGTAACCAAATAGTTAAATTTCCATTGAGCAGTTCATAAATTTGCTGACTAAAAACTAAAAATAAGTTTTTCATTGTTTTCAGGAACTCGGAAATGTCTCTCATAATTACCTCCCTTTACTGGCGCTCATCAAACATAAAACAGAGTCGACCTTTTTGTTTTTTAAAGAAAATTCCACAAAAGAAAATTCTGTTTATTGAAAGTTTAACTCTAATTTTGCATTGTTTTAATTTAGACAAACAAGGTGAGGAAAACAGAAATAAGTAAGTTACACATTCACTTGATTTCTTTTTTTGTTTTTAGATATTTGTTTTGTTTTGTTTTGTTCTCCCTGTTTTTTTAAAGGTATATTGCAGTAGTTACGAAACAGTCCCAGGGAATTTTGCGAGGTTGTGATAAAATCCATTTTCATTTCACGGAATATTTAGTTATATTATTTTCATCCGTTTTAAAAACGATAGTATTATTTGTATTTGAAATTGTTTTTCATTTCTTTAAACAATAAATATAAGAAAAATAGAATAAAAAATAAAACAAAAAATTTGATCATTCAAATTGAAACAATTTTCGAAATAATGCAAATTAATGAATCATGAAATTTAATAAAATTATCTGTACATCTTGCATAGAAAACTAATTTATTAAATAGTTTTTTTGTAAAAAGAATAAATTAAAAAAAATGAAAAATTGAAGATTTTAAAAATCGTCCTAGCTGCAAAAACGAAAACTTTTTGTAATTAAAAAAAAAAGGAAAAAAAGAAATTAATTTCTTAACAAAGTTACAGTTGGAGGGGATACCGATAATAAAAGGAAAAATTTGGAACCCCAGGTTCAAACGCAACTGAATCAAGCTACGAAATTAAACTATATTTAAGTTTGATAAAATTGTCAGCACAAACAATGGTATTGATTAGGTATACCGGTTATACCCAAAATTGACCTAAAATGCGTTTTTGACACAATGAATTTATTCCCACTACAGAAAATAATTTACAAAAATCAGGAAATTATCGGATTTTAATGAAATTTTCAGTGCTGATTTATCAATAAATGAACTTTATAATGCATTATTCATTTTATTTCAAAACTTTCTCATTTTTTCAGGTCACTTAATTTGCCCCCCCCCCCCTTTTTTGGGGACGTAAAATCTCGGCGAGTTCAAAGTTTGATACTAATTACAGTAGAAATAAAAAGATAAAACACCAAGGTTACAAATAAAAAAATAAAAAATTTAAGGGGAATATTCTATGAGAAAATAAAAATGTAAAAAATAAATAAATAATTTTTTGGAGATTTCTTTTTTACTCATTTCAATAATTATTTAATTGGCTATTATCTTATGAAAGAAAAAAAATTATACATCGATATTTTTTCTGCTTAAAAAAGGGGGGGGGGGGCTACATTTTTCAATAGAGTTTTTCTACAAAACTTATACTTTATTTGACTAAAATAAGGTTTGCATTAAATTGATATTTATTTCTAGAATCTAGAAATATAACATTTTAAACTTAACATCAGAATATTTTTATTTCAAATGAATTTTATATATTAATTTTTCATAACAAAAATACTTAATGAAAGTTTTGTAATAAAATAACTGATGCATTATAAAATTCATTAATTGATAAATCAATACTGAAAATTTCATTAAAATCGGATAATTCCCTGATTTTTGGTAATTTTTTTTTTTTCAATCGCGAATGTTACATTCAATTTGTAAACAAGCCATTTATAAAGAGCGTTAATGGCTGAACGCGATCGAAATTTACCAAAAAAATCGTTTTAAATGTATTAAAAATAAATTGCATATGTAATGATATTTTTCTTTTTTTAATGATGGTCATTATGTTACTACTTATCGATTTAGACAAAAGTTTCACCTTAAATGATAGATTTAATTAATTTTGATTCGTTTTTAAAAAATGTAGCAGATGAATTTTGGGTATATCTAGAAATGACACGTATGCTTTTCTTCCAAAAGATGTCCCAGGAAATCAAGGGTCAACTTTGGGTTATTTGCTTGCAGAGTTCTAGTGTTGCAATATTCCTTATATTAAACTATAAATGTCTCTGCAAATGTAAATAAGGTGATGATCGCGTCTACACAAACAGCAGCAACTCTTTTCTAAGATAACAATGTATTAAAAAAAAGTAATATTACACATGGAATTTATTTTTGATACATTTAAAACTATTTTTTTGGTCAATTTTGCTAAAATATAACTTAACATGGTCGCCAAATTTGTTGTAATGATTCGTATTTACAAAATAAATTCAACCCTTCCAGTGGAGTTTTCAGTGTTGATTTATCAATGAATGGATTTTATAATGCATCAGTTAATTGGAGAAATTATGGAGGAAGCATCTTCCTCAGCAATATCATTTTTTTCATTTTCACACAAAATTTTTAACATGGCAAGGGGATATCGCCCTGGGTAGTAGGAGTGACTAGACCTAGTTAAGGCCTAAACTCAAAATGGCCGAGATATTCTTTTGGGGTCAGGGACAGTCCTTTTTGTTGGACATGTGTGGAGGGTTCTTCTGGGAAGGCCCCAAGGGAGTTTGTTGTTTTTTTTTTTTTTTTTTTTTTTTATTTTTATTTTTAATCCCCACAGTTGATGATAAAATAATGATTGGAAATAAATTGTCTGGTGTTCAGTAGGAGAAAACAATTCATACAGAATTTGAGCCTTGAATCAATGCATGTTTTTAGGGCAGTGACTGTACAGGGGAGTCCTTCACTTCACAGGGATTCCTGTTATATTCTTGTATGGTAATGCAGGTAATGAAGTAGAGAAAGATAGAGAGTGGAAGAGGATAAAACTGACTACAATGTCATATACATACAGTCTGCGTGTGTTGTATTCTCTTCTTTTTACTTCTATTTTTCTTCTGTTCATCTTTGGTATCTTACGTTCTTCTTCCAGCATCTGGACCTAGTCTTGGGGACTTTGTGTCTGGTCTTCTAGGTCAGTCTTGTTACCAAGACATTCATCAACCACAAATTATTTATTTAAACTTTTATTTCTTAACTAAACATATTTCTCTAACTAATCACAGCACACGTGTGCAGTGAGTCTCAACTAAAGCAGTAACATCTTATCTGCCTGACGTCCAAGCCGAAACTGAGAGCCAACTCACATATTTCGCGGGCTTTCTGTAATATTCCATGGAAAGTCCCGCTCGTGATATGAAAAGGGGTCATCCCTTCAGAAATACAGGGGTTGACAATAATCTATGCATTGATTATGTAACACGTGATAGGAGTGGAAGAGATGCCAAGAAAACAACAATAAAATCAGCAAATTGGATTGAATTTATATACATTTATATATAGATGGTTCCCCTTTCTTATATTAGTTCAGCAGTCTTACAAAGAAGCTAAGTTTTTGAATTTTTACAAGAAGAAAAAAAAATTGAAAATTAAATTAAAGGTAAAGTAAAACAGCTGCTCAAATGTTTTTTAAATAAATTTAATTTACATATTTCATTGATTAACAATTTTGATTTAATTCCTGAAAAATGACCAATTACTCCTGGTCTCTTGTGTGGGTGTAGGACAGCGGTACAAAGCATGATACAATAAAGATAGGATAATTTGACGATACTCCCTCTATTTCTCTCTGTTTTCCTTCTTTCTATTTTTTTGGGGGTCAATTTTGCTCAAATATAACTTAACATGCCCTCTAAAGTTACTGTAAAATCTGTGTTTACAAAATAAATTCAACCCTCCCGATTGAAAAAATTTTACCAAAAATCAGGGAATAATCCGATTTTAATGAAATTTTCAGTGTTGATTTATCAATGGATTTTATAATGTATAAGTTATTTGGAGAAATTATGGAGGAAGCATCTTCCTCAGCAATATCATTTTCAAGAGAAATCTGATTTTCCAGAGCAATATCATATTTTTGATTTTTACACAAAATTTTTAACATATGTGCTATTACAAGAACAACAAAAATATTTGAAATTAAATCAACGTTAAAGTAAGACAACAGCTGCTCATATATTTTTTAAATAAATTTAATTTACATATTTCATTGATTAACAATTTTAATTTAATTCATGAAGAATGACCTACTACTAAAGCATAACATTTATTCTTTAGAGATAGATATCATCATCATCATCATCATGTCACACTAGCAGCATATGACAATCTCTTGCCAACTGTCCCCATCATTCATTGCTCCTGGCAGGTCCTCTGTATCCAGTATCCGCCCAGTGTTGGTCTATGTATGTCTTTGCTGGACAGCCTACTCTAGCGTGCCCATGTGATGGCTTCCATAGTAGAATGTCACTAATGAGTTCATCCTTGCTTCTCCAACAGTGCCCAGCATGTCTTGTTCACCTCACACGGATGGTTTGTGTGAATGGGGCAGGTGGTCATACAACTGTTTTCTCATGGGGTATTGCTTCCACATCTTCTTTAAGATTGCGTGCAGCATTTTTGTGCAGCTCCCATCTTGGTGCTTCGTTAGGGTCCAAGTGTGCAGCCGTACAGATATATAAATAATTCATTTATATATCTAAATAAATGTATAAAAATTGTGAAAAAAACATGAATTAAGTCAAAAATTTACATTTTTGAAGCTGTCTATATAGAATTTCAGTTTTAATTAAACCATCAACAAAGCTATTAATCATATAAAGGAAAGCTGTAGACAAGCAATAGCTTGTAAGCCTTTGTTTATGGTGTTTAAAGGCCTTTGATGATACTTGAAATGTCTAGATAATAAATCAAAATAATTTATTATAAATAATCAAAAAAATTTTTTTTAAGTGTATGTCATCATCATTTCATTTTTTCTATTAACTTTAACTTTTAATTAATCAAGTGATATCAAGTCATTTCAGAATTTAATAAAATCCATTCAATGGTGGTATATTCAAATCTAATAGATTTCAATGAAGTTATCAGAATGATAATAAATTAGAATGATTCTATTTATGTTGTCATTGTCGAAAAGAACTACAAGTGTTAAACTACAAAATATTAATAGTACTGGGTACTCGCTTGGTTACTTCATTTTAGGGTACTAGGTACTTATCACAATATCACATTTTTTCCTTAAAGTACTACCCACCCTTTTCGGCATCTGGGTAATTCCATGTCAAATCACCCAGAATAATTAAGATTATCACCCACCCCCTTCAATTTTTCTAAATGTTTTTCCAGGTGTGGAGTATTTTAACATTAGATGATCCCCAAAATTTGAACATCAAATTCCAAAAATTGGCAGAGTTATGTCAGTTTTTAGCTCTCCAAATTTGGTGGGGTTGGCAAGAAATGGTGACATTTTGTAATCTATTTTTGTCTGTAAAATGAGTTCTAGAGCTTTCCTACTACTAAAAATTGGTTTATAGAGGCATTTTTTTACCTATGATATCCAAAAATACCATAACTAAATTCAACCAATTTTAAGTTATTGACAATTTCTGATAATTTTCAATATATGTGAAATAATAAAAGAAAAATTGTTGTTGTAGATGCAGTGTCACATCATATTGATCTTGCTATAAAAAAAATCAGAAATCATGACCCCACTCAAATTTGGAGAGATTAAAATCGACATAACTCTGCCAATTTTTGGCACTGGAAGCTCAAATTTTTGGGATTGGCTAACTTTATCATAAACCACACTTCGACAAAATTTCCGAAAAATTGAAGGGGATCGAAGACATGTCCTGTATGATTTGAAGTGGAATTACCCATTTGGTAGTTTTCTGGTAACTCAAATTTGCCCTCTCCCCTCCCCGTTTTAATATATTTGAAACTTTTTGAAATGACCTGATAGTGGAAATGAGCATGAATGTCAGGGGGAAAATCTTTGCCTGATATTTTTAGTTTAATTCTGTTTCTTTATTTTTAAATGTATCCAAATTCAGGTGCATTTTTATACCTGAAAATTTTGAATGAAATTGTTGTTTATGTGAATAAGTTTTGCAAGATTTTATGAGAATGTTCTAATAGGATTATTATTCAGTTAATTTTTTTTTATCTAGGCTTATGATAATTTCCTACCAAGCCTCAAAAACTGAGACAGTTTTCAATTTTCATTATAAGTTAGGGAAATTGTATAATAAAGATGTTCTTTTATAAAAGCACTTATAGTATATAATACATGCACTCACACACACAAAAGCATAAAAGAAAAATCAAAGCAATATATATCTCAAACATTTTATTTAAATTCAGCAGACATTTAATCAAATTGAATATTAAAAATCAAACACTTATATCTCAAACATTTACTTTTATTGAATATTAAAAATCAAACACTTATATCTCAAACATTTATTTAATTGAATATTAAATCTCAAACATTTATTTATTATTGAATATTAAATATCAAACACTTTTATCTCAAACATTATTTAATTGAATATTTAAAATCAAACACTTATATCAAACATTTATTTAATTGAATATTAAAAATCAAACACTTATATTCAAACATTTACTTTAATTGAATATTAAAAATCAAACACTTATATCTCAAACATTTATTTAATGAATATTAAATATCAAACAAACATTTATAAAATTTTACTTAAATTCAAAGAAAGATATTTGAATTCAGCAAGGCAAGGAATATGATAATTTCATTAATTTTTATGAAATATTTTTTCAAATATGTTTTTTTGCTTGAATCTACTTTTGGTGTGAGACAAACCTTAAACTTCAAATATGAAGTTCGGCTGAAAAGTCTGCAGGTTTGATACTTCTGGTCTAATTCCATAAAATATCAATTAATTTCAAATTTAACAAATTCCTTGAGAAATTCATCAGTGGAAAGCAAGCAAAATTATCAGTAAAATTATTTTAAAGATTTTTGACGGGGCATCATCATACATATATGTGCCAAGCTATTTCTCTCATGTTTCATTCTTCTTGTTTTTTAAGATATTAAACAATTATTCTTAATTTCCTATTACATTTCTGAGATAGACATTCTCTGTCATTTTTGTTTCTTTTGATTAAAACAAGGAAAAATGAAAACTACACATATTCAATTTATATTCCATATAATTTTGTTTGGGGGAAAAGTTGTAAAAGATTCAATTTATAATTATTAAATATGAAATCAGCTAGGATTTATAATGATAAAGAATACATCCTCTTTTATTTAATAATATTTATTTTTCATTAACAGATATGAATTGGAGAAGAGGAGTGAATCAACCTGAAGGTCAGATGTAAATATATGGAGAACAGTTTTTTCAGATGAGCTGACAAAGACATTCAGTGAAAACTTGCATAGCTCTTATGAAGTGTGCAGATTAGCATTTTTAAACAATTCCATGTTAAAAGCAAGCATGCAGATGCATACCGGAGAAAGATCTTACACCTGTGAAGTGTGTAGTTCAGCATTTCCCTGCAAATCAGCTTTAGAAATACATATTCGAATACACACGGGAGAGAAACCCTTTACGTGTGAAGTATGTGGATCAGCATTTTCAAGAAAATCAAGTCTTGAAGTACACATGCGAAGACACACGGGAGAGAAACCTTTCAAATGTGAAGAGTGTGGATCAGCATTTTCAAGTAAGGCATATTTGACAATACACATGCGAATGCACACTGGAGAAAAACCCTTCAGTTGTGAAGAGTGTGGATCTTCTTTTCCAAACAAATCCTATTTAAAAAGACACATTCAAACACACACTGGAGAGAAACCGTACACTTGTGAAGTATGTGGATCAGCATTTTCAATGCAATCATATCTAACAGTACACATGCAAAGACACACTGGAGAGAAACCCTTCAGTTGTGAACTATGTGAATCAGCATTTTCAAGAAAATCAGAACTAAGAATACATATGCGAATACACTCAGGTGAGAGACCTTATGCTTGTATAGTATGTGATGCAGTATTTTCACAGAAGTCCAATTTGAAAAAACACATGCGAACACACACTGGAGAAAAGCCGTATATTTGTGAAGTGTGTAAATCAGCCTTTTCAAATAGTTCACATTTGAATGCACACATGCGAAAACACACAGGTGAGAAGCCCTATAATTGCGAACTGTGTGGATCAGCATTTTCAGAGAATTACCATTTAAAAAGACATATGCAAATACACACTGGAGAGAAACCGTATAGTTGTGAAATTTGTGGATCAACATTTACAGTGAGTTCCAGTTTAAAAAGACATATGCATACACACACAGGAGAGAAACCCTACACATGTGATGTATGTGGATCTGCATTTTCACGAAATTCTGATTTAAAACGGCACATGACAAAACATGCTGCAGTGACACCTTAAGAAACCAGTCTGTGTAGATCAGTATATTTAAATGTGTTGCACATGTAAACACATGTAGAAAATTTAATGTTGGTGACCTGAGAATCAGAGTTTTCACTGCACATATGGAACATATTTACAAACACACACTGAGAGAAAACATCCTTTTATGAAGTGAGTAGATATACAATTTCAGCAAGATCAACTTAAAACCATCATGTGAGCACAGAGTTGTTAAAATATGTCAATCAACATTTTTTTAGAGATTCCAGTTTAAAAATACACATGCAAGTACAGTTTTCTAGGCAAGTATGTCAAGGCAATAACCAGATCCTTCAATCACACTGTAGGGATATACATATTTAATTAACATACTTTTAATCATGACCTGCAATCATTCCCATCACTGTAATGGGTATTTGCCTCATACCCCACTTGTATGGGCTGGGCACAAGGCCTCATTTTAACGGCCCAACCACAAGCCAAAGCTCATGGGTAGGAAAGAACAAAAATTGCGTCGATCCCTTCGGCATTCTCCCTCAAGGGGGCACCTCAGGTGCTGGGTAATCAACTCAGCCCTGCCCCCAAGGGGGCAGGTATTGCCTGGGGGGATAGCCCCCTGGGATCGACGCTATTAATTTAACACACCAGTCCAGTGGCCGAAGCGCACCGGACCCCCGTCCCGAAGGAAGGGTTGATAATGTGTTTAAAACCACTGTAATGATCAACAGAAATACATTCATGTACATTAAGAGAATAAAAACCAGACCTTAGAGCAAGTCTGATAGTGTCTTCCTTTTCTTTTTACAACCACCCACCTTTTGTGAAAGAGTACACAATTTCCAAGATAGTGAGATGGGACATGGCTTATAGCTTGGGTTATGAATTACTGGATAAAAACACAACTAATTTAATTTAGTTAATTTCATACTGGTTTCAATCCTGTAGAGTTTGGAAACAACTGATACCTAATAATATCCATTTTGATTGTATATGTTCCACTAGAAATAATAAAATCCTGTTATCTTTGCTTATCTGCACAACTACCATTGTTGTATATTGTAGTAATTTAGTAAGCATGTAACAAAAAAAAAAAAACAAACTATCCCTCGTTCTCGTTTCGTTTTCTTGGCCAGACTTCAAATAACTTACTGTAAATAACTGTGCTTATTGTGTCAAAAACTTGGTGTGTTGAATTTAAGAAAGTATGTGTGTGATACTACTCGAGCAGAGATGCGCATGGTATTGTCAAGGGTCATTTTCTCAATGTCAGTTTGGAAATTGGCGCGTGGTTACCACCTACGATCATTAAAAAAAAACCGAACTTTTTGAATGAAAAAAAACGAACTTTTTAGTGAAAAAAGAAAAACCGTGAAAAAAAAAAATTGTGAAGAAAAAACCAAAAACTTCTGCTATAGTGAAAAAGAAAAAAAAAAATAATGGACATGAACACTCTCAGGGTTGCCAATTTTGGTAACCGATTTGTAAAATGTATGTTATATTTTGATGTATTTTTTTTTCTCTTTCTTTTACTTTTTGTTAATCCTGTATTTTGCGATGCACTCGGTGGGTGGTGTGAGGAACAGTGGATCGGGGCATGGAAGAAATAAAAAATGTAAAACTGAACATTTTTGAAAAATGGGATGAGGAGGAATGTTTGTATATTGTACAAACGGAAATAGGAATTTCCGGTTAAATTAAACAAAGAGACCAAAAAAAATGAAAAGGACTT